>OX422211.1:389815548-391015548 GCA_949130495.1 Sambucus nigra | reverse complement strand
AATGTGAATAAACAAACCAATAACTGAAATAATGAAAGTCTGTAACTACAACCTCTAATTAAGAATGGGTGACATTCCCTAACTGATACAAATGACTCTGAAGGAACCAAGGATAAATATGAAGGCGTTTAATACAAATATCTTGTAACTTCCACAACAGCTACATCACATCATCAGAGTGGAACTCCTACGCTTAGCGTCCCTGTGGCTTGGTACCTAAAATGTTTTTACAAAAAGAGATAGATTTGAAAGAAAATGGGTCAGAGCCCGAGGTGAAAATATTTTAAAACTGCAAGTGTTTAAATCACAATATTAAACAACACATATATTAAACATGTTAGTCACGTGCACTTACTTGAGATTCTCACCTCTCAACTAATGTGCATGCCTAACGTATACCCTTAACCCATCATAGTTATGCTGCTAACTAACTAGTCTGGACCACTCCTGCTTTTGCACTCTAACATAGTATATCTACTCGTCACACCCAAAAAAGTCATATTCATAACCCGTATTCACATTTATTAAATTACTTATCTCAAGTGTCAATTAAATTCTCACATTCTTTGCCCATTCAATTATCTTAGTTATTTGCATCTACTAAGAAACAGTGAACCAGTCACAAGTATATATACAAATCACTCTCAGTACATATATACATATAAGCACCCCTAGGCTAAGCTGCGGTGCACACATACTCTTCTATAAAATCCATGTACATCACGTACGTAAGGATCACGTGTTCCGAATATCTCATGAACCGTCTATATACAAATCACACATATTAGAGGCGAACATAGTTCACATACCCATGGGTCACGCACATACCTACGCTTCCACGGTCAGCTGACTTATGAACTCACAAATAAGTCATTCACACTCCTATGTCCTTAAGGTACTAATCTAAATCCCCCTGAAGGCACACAAAGATAAGATGGCACTTTTCCCGAAAACCAACCTCCCGTGATAGCAAGCATGGTAGGTATGTCATACACATAATACTTTCATACACTAGGCATTCACACAACCTACATAATCATATTACAATATAAGTATTCACATATTCCATCTAGTAAGTCTCGTACGTAGTAAGTTTATCCCGAACATCATACGTAATATAAATTTAACTTGATAACTCTCTAGTCGTATCAATTTGAGAACCTAAATGTTGATGCAAAAAACTGGACCGAATCCCATTTTTATGATCACAGATAAATAGATGAAAGCAATCCAATCAAGCATATAAGATACAAAGATTTTTAAAGTGGTTCGGCTATGAATAAAGCCTACGTCCACGGTTATTTTATTCCCAGGGGTTTACAATAGCACCATAGGGTGTAGAGAGAGAAAGGATGTGTATCTTGTGTATGGGGTTTCTAGGTTCTCTTGGATCTCTCCTTTTGGCTAAGGGAATACATGTATTTATAGTGATGGGAGATAAAGAGATTCATTGAATGTAGACATTTATACATTATGTCTACAATCAACGAATCTAATTGTTGAATTGCTTGGTATGCTATGTGTTGTCATCTACAGTATAAATGTACATTAAGGCTCATTAAATGCGCTGCCATCTTCATTAATGCACATTAATGCATAGTTATCCTTTGATCTTCCTGGTTGATATGCCGACCAACTCTCCTCGGGTGCCGACTATCACTCCTCGGGTGCCGACTATCACTCCTCGGGTGCCGACTAACACTCCTCGGGTGCCGACCAACTCTCCTCGGATGCCGACCAACTCTCCTCGGATGCCGACCAACTCTCCTCGGGTGTCGAATATTACCACGTAGGATGACATGTGTCCTTTTCTGATTGGTCCTCGTAGATGGAGAATTTTTGCATTAACAGAAGCCCCAAATGCTCCATGCTTGATGGTTTACTTGAAAGGATGGAGTATTTATTCTTTAGTGTTGATCGGTGCTCGTGAAATTCTTGATATACCTTCTTGATTTGTTCAACATAAAGTGCATTATCTCCTGGACGACTTATGATGCAGGCTGATCGATGGTTGCTAATATTTCTTTTGAGGAACTCCGTGTGCTATGTATCACCCCTGGAAATTTGGATGCAGCCATGCCATAGTATGCAGCTTGTAGCTTATCATAATCTTCAAGTATGTTGATTGGTTTGCTAGCTGACCAACTGCCTCTTGTGTCGAGTAACTGAGTGTTAACTTCACGTGCTTGATTCTTCTGATTTATGATCCTCTGAATACTTTGTTGAGTAACATACTAGCTTTTGAACTCAACTCTTCAATCTGATTAGTACCAAGCTAGTGGTGGACTTCGGAACATTTTCATACAACTTCTTCTTCAATATTAGTCGGGACAGTAGTAGTAAAGATCTCAGTGTTGTAGATGCTAAATTTGACTTCTGAACTTCAATAGTATGTGCATAATAACTCCTGAATATGCCTCCTGAACTTCTGAATGCACCTCCTGAACTTCTGAATACGCGTCCGTGTGAGTTTGTGAAGTTGAATTTGGTGCTCGACTGCATGATGTTATAAGAATGTGCCACCAAATGAACAAATATATTTGTAATAGAAGCCCCCAAATGAACAAATACTTTATCGAGCACCTCATAGATCGACCATCCGTGATGAATATCAGGATGCTCAAAGATCTTAACTTCATAAATTCTCCTCTTGCTTTAAATGATCCACCTGCTGGCTAGGAACCTGTTTCAAAAGCAGAGGGGAAGAAACCAATAGAATGGGAATATTGATGTAATAAATTTGTATTTCATTCCTGATGTATTTTGTTTTTGATTTTAATGAAAGACTTTCATTTTTGTTCGCAATCTTAATTGCTATTGTCTTGTAAAATACTTTACATCTGTGCATATGTATAAGTTAAAAAGATAACAATATTGTGTTGTTCATCGACCAACTTAGTAATAAAAAAGTTACAAGTATCAGTAATGTTGCTCGATCACTTAATAATAAAGTAATGAGTATAAAAATGTTTAAAATTTTTCCAACCAACCAAGGTTGTTAAATTGTGCTTGTCGACCAATTATAGTTAGTGAGAGTTTATCCCCAACTAACCATACTTGGTAAATTTTCGTCTTTTTCATAAAATGTGTCCGACCAACCAAGGTCGATAAATTCTCCTCGTTGACCAACTACAGTTAGTGGGTTTTTATCCCCGACCAACCATACTTGGTACAGTTTGGAATATTTTATCCTCGTCAACCAACTACATTAAATGTACATTAAGGCTCATTAAATGCGCTGCCATCTTCATTAATGCACATTAAATGCATAGTTATCCTTTGATCTTCCTGGTTGATATGCCGACCAACTCTCCTCGGGTGCCGACTATCACTCCTCGGGTGCCGACCAACTCTCCTCGGGTGCCGACCAACTCTCCTCGGATGCCGACCAACTCTCCTCGGGTGTCGAATATTACCACGTAGGATGACATGTGTCCTTTTCTGATTGATCCTCGCAGATGGAGAATTTTTGCTTTAACACTAAACCTATCCCAAAAGGTTACTAGGTCTCCTATTAGATTCTAATGTTATCTCAGCAAATATAAAATCCCTCTGCTACTGTTCATACCCTTACTTTATCTTTCATTCCACTTTCAGTCCCAAATCGAAAGATTTCAAACCGTCCTCAATTGGTAACCGTTTTTAATTATAACGTTCGATCCCATAAGTTATAACATTTTTTAGGCAATAACTAAGACCCTAATGGCCTTAACTAAGTCCCACAATATTATATTAATCACCCTAAGAATCGATATCGACCATGGGATTTTCATTAAACCTTAAGGGAAAATAATTACCAAAAATCGGAAGAGGTCGATCGATCGAAGAAAAGGATTGATCGATCATCGATCGATCGACATTCTTGGATCGATCGATCGATCAAGAAGGTATTTGCCCAGAATTTCTTAATAGTTACGGGTTTCATCCTTTTTACACCTCAAATTCTTCATTACAACGTCCCAATCTCCCAAGTAAGTTTACTAATCATTAAACGAACATATATACCCAAGTTCTAACGTTCAAGAATCATTAAACTATAATATAACATCATTTTGTTCGATCAAAAGTCATGAATTTCACCACAACCCTAATTCTCCACTATTTTTTCCAAAATCATCATAATCCTGAATCAAATTTCAAGAGTCTTAACCCTTAATTTATAATTGCGTTCATCAAACATTTCCAGAAGGACCACTACATGCAAACCTACCCAAAATCAATTATTAAGTCTCCAATTTCATATTTTTTTTTTCCATTATTCATAATTTGACATCAAACCTAAACTATCATGTAGAGTATATGCCATAAATTATTGCAAGATAGATCACTTGCCTTAAATAGAGATTATGATCCTTTGAAGCAGACGGTATGAGAGTGATTCCTACTTTCCGATCTATCCGGTTGTGGTGACGGTGGTGCAAAACCCTCCAAGGGTTGGTTCACTTTTGGGAACTTCCTTCAATTCCTCTCTAATGGCCGTTTATGATTATTGGTTGTGAAACCCTAAGGGAATCAAGTGTTGGCTGATAAAATCAGTCTAAAATTCGTAGGATAATATTCCTCAAAAAGTCAAAATGGCTAAAATATCCTCCCGGGCTTCCGATTAAGCCTAAAATGCCCCGGTATCCAAACTAAACCCTCAGCTAGTGTTTTTTGACTATCTCGACCCTTCCGGACATGTTAGCTCACTCAAAACGGTCATACGGATGACATAAAAAAATTTACTTTTAAATCCATTAAATTGGGTCATGACGTAACTGGCACGCACGTCCCAACTTAATTACCAAAACTGACGTATTTTTAACTCACGACAAAATTAATAAATTCAATAATCATATATTACCATAATCACTCAGTAATATTCAACACTATTATCATAATCAAATACCAACTCTCGTCTCGCTTGTATTTAAATTCGGATTAATTACCAATTCATTATCCCAAATTAATTTAATTAATCCAATAATTAAAAGCAATCTCCTTTAATTAATCTCATAATTAAAAGCTATAAAATTACGGGGTATTACATACTTCCCCCCTAATAATGGAATTTCACCCCGAAATTTGAAAAAGTAGGCATACCTGGAAAAATGAGGTATCCTCCAGTACTCAAAATAAAATACAAAGAAAGGCTCAATCATTACAGACCTCGCTTCACAACAAGCTCGTTGAACAATCTTGAAACTTTATCAGTTATAGGGTTACACCTCAATAAATGCACCTCACGTTGTGCTCTTACTAAACAACTTTGAAAAAGAATAGCCTACACATCATTGGCCGTATTATCTTAATATTATTGGGAGATCGTACCTCACTTTGTATCAACTTTCGCATTTATTTAAACACAAAACTCCCATCCTGGGAGAACCATAGAACATTTGACTCCTCTTATCCATTCTTCGAATCTCGGTTCCCGACGGTGTGACTTTTACACAAGGAACAAGCCACTTAAGACGGTTTGTGGTTATCCCATTATAGTCATCGGACTCTAACTTTTGACTGCTCCAACACTCTGATAATCCGCTCACCTCTAAACATCCAGAGGAAGAATGGTAAGGTTTATCCACTCAAAACCTCAGTAAGAACCTTGTCCATTATAAATAGGTATGGGTGCTTTCACACAACATTACTATTAGGTAATATCCTCTCCCCATTACCATATTATACTTCACTTATGATCTATACCTGTTGTGGAAATCAAATGATCGCAATGAGTCCAAAATTTACTTTCATATAGTTCCACTAGTCATCAATCACCTTGTGCCTATTCCTCGGGCTATAGGTGATACAACTTTCTCAAAACGAAACTATTCCCACTACTTCCTTATACCCCATATTGAAGGTGGGTTTTAAGAATCTCATCCCAGTTCAGAATAATACTAGGTAGGACCACATACCGGCGCAGTCACTATCTAATAGTTACTTATCTTTATGATTGCAACTCATCAAAGAAATTTACCAACTTGACTCTTCAGCTACTGGAATTATCGGCTCGACACAAAGTTTCTGGTTATTACCCTTACTCCAACTGATCTACTACTAACTATACCCCTTTCAACACCGACTTTCGCGTATAACTCCTTCCATTAAGTGGTACTTAATAACCCTCTACTTTCCTCGGTGTATACTAAAATTTTTGACCCGTGCACTTTTCACCATGTTGTGCACATCTGGACTCTTTATACCTTATTGACATCCTAGTTCTATTTACGCATAAGCCACCCTCAACATTAGATTGGGTGGAACCCCGCTCCAAATTATCCATAATAATTAAATTTTTGTCTTCTCAAGAGATACCCCCTTTTTAAATGGCTTCCCACTACCCATCAACAAATTTCGGATGTGTTACTCCGATCGCATAGGAGTATACTGATTATTGTCCTTATCTTACGGCGCTTAATCCATTCTACCTCCACTATTTTGTAATATCAGTCTCACAAGTATAAATCTCACTCATCTTTATGTATCTTCTTCCGTTGATTATTACATCAGCAAACCAGGGTGTCTACACCCCTTATAACCCACGCATGCGGGTTTAAACATCACATACACTTCATAAGTACTCCAAACTCTTTACTGTCCCTACATTTGCAACGTGGCTATACCACTTGGGTGTTCTCAATCACCCCCGAATTTGAAATTCTAAATCCTCCTAAACATCATTTCATCTTCAACTCGCCAATAACAAAACAAATTATCAGTACTTCCTCACCACACAACTGGCTCTACTGGCCTTATATCGTAATTTACCCTTTTAACTTCCAATTATAACTACATACTTCCCTAACGATCAAGGTACCCACATCATGGACGAATGGCCAAACATCTCCTTACTACCAACCTTTCGTTAAGTTTCATGCATGGGATGTCTCACAAAGCGAAATCCAAATAAGGAACCCCCGTGATACACTACTTCCTAGCATTATCGATCATCGGAATCCGTTAGACCCTTAGTCCATAACATGTACCCCTATATTCCCATCTCTTGACAACAAAGTTACATCTACTTCCGTAATTACACTTAAACAAGGAACTTCTTTCGAAAGACACTGCCTCTTAACATTGATGGTAATCACATTCCATAAACATCATGCAAATATAACCGGGGCTCTCAAAATCCCCTCCCCAGACATGTAACTATGAGTATTAACTTCCAGGTCTCAAAAGGGTGATATGACAATGCATTTTTCTTATTACCACATCCTGAGCGTTAATTATAATAACCAACTAAATCTGTTCGCTGAACAGTGAGCCAAATACACTCCGATTTATATCAATAAAGGCCCTACACATACCGGGAACAATTATCCGAGACCATTATACTTTTCGAAGTCTCAACAATATATATATATATATATATATATATATATATATATGTGTGTGTGTGTGTGTGTGTGTGTGTGTGTGTGTATAAATATATAAATGCGAGCCCGACCCTCTCGTTGATGGGGCCTCACCAAAACAAAACATTCTACACCAAGGTAGTAACCCCTATAGACTTGCAATATCCACACACTCTCGGTATAAGCATATTATAAAACCATAATTAGGATAATCTCATACTCATATAACACAACACTAAAACGAGAAATTTCAATAAAGTATATACCACTATCGATACACCCATTCATCCTTCGCGGATAACACGAAAGTTAACCCCACTATACCAAGAAAAATATTCACATAAATAATAACATTGCCGAGATACTCACTAAACTCATCTCTCATGCGAATATAGCAATAAAAATATAGTAACTCGTTCCTGATAGATACAACACGCAACATCATCTGAGGATATAACTCATACTTGTATCTTGCCAATCGCCCTGGCTGCTCAAATGGTTCCTGGACTTAACACACCTATCTATACTAAACCGAAAATTTCAATAACTATTTCCCTTGCTAGGCACCATACCCTTATCCCTCTACTTGCTTCGGGAAACATTTTTAACGCACATGTTTTATTCTCCACAAAATACCTCTATAAATACTCCCCTTATCTCCGGTCACACTAACCATGTTAAAGTTGTACTTCTCTCTAACGTTGGTAGTCTCGACTCTAATGGATACCTCCGTTGTTCCCTTAGCTTTGATGGCCCTAAGGAGCACGCTACTGGCTTCAACAACTCTTACTGAAATCACCATCGCTTGGTAAATAATTCAGCTATCCAAATCATATAAACGGGTCCCCTGATGGGTATTCCCCTTGGGGTGCTTCACCAACACCGTTTCCATCAGTCTTACTCCATCTAAATTCCTCGATTCTTTTAGTTCCCCGCATAAGGAAGCGTTTACATTCATATTAACAAAAGATGACATTGTTACCATCTGCATTGGCCGTCTAAGTAGAATTCCCCAGAAGTGCTAACAATTCTTCTTCTAAGTTAATTTTCCCATTTAATGTCCTGTTCTCCATTGGACCTACTTCATCCGGTGTAAGGTTCTCTAGTTAATTAAATTTTTTTTTCACAAAGATACCTCGGTCCTCTTGTGTCAGTTCAGAACAACGTCTCATCTTATCCTGAATATCTGATGAAGGAACTTATGGTCAAACCATACGTATGCGCCTTCTCTTTACAAAACATTCCACTTCTAAACGGACGTAGTGACTTACAAACTACTTAGAGCTCCACTAAGTATAATGCACTAGTCTTCAATTCTTATAAAAATAGGCAACATTCAAGAACCATCCACAAGAAGTGGTCTTCCCTCGCTATTCATCGGTTAGCCTTAGGATTCATGATCCTTTATTCTTTAGTTATAAGGCCTTGGCTCAACAAATCAGCAGTAGAGAAAAACTATACATGGGTTTGATGTAATATTTTAGAACTAGGGGTTGAAACTCACAAAATCTTTCTTATGGGATGAAGTGATTTGGAAAACAAAAAATTCTAATTCCAAGACAAAGATTAACAATTTTAGAACAAATATTGGGAATTCATTTTTGCAAAAAGTCTTAACAGAGAAAAACTGATCAAAATAGGTTTTTATTGAAAAAAAATGTTTACGAGGCATTGCCTTCATTTGAATGAGAATAAGATCAGGTTCGAACAAAAACAAAAGTTTCGTTTTAATGAGGTGAGTGTCTTTTAATAGAAAATCTAATCTTATTCGATATCCTTTTGACGACCTTCCAATGAGTTTGGTTTTGTTAAATAGAGAATAACTCATTAGATGCTCGTTTGAAGCCTATTTGAATGAAAGGTCTACATCTCATTTGATCGAGATTGAAAAATAAAGAAAATTGTTTTTCAAAATTCGTTTGGTATGAAATCTCTTCGAATAAAAAAACATCTCAGAATATAATTCAGTTAAAATCAAAACCATAAGTGCCGTATACCTCCAAAAAGTGATGGTGACAAACCCAACGACTTGAAATCCAAAAATGATGCTCGGTCACTAGCACAATGATCGTGGAGGCCATTGCAGATGAAGTATTTTATTTGAATCTCTAGTTAGTAACGGGATACGCGAAAATACCTAAACTATGAGCAATCTGAAAGAGGTGATTTCTTAGAGCATATGCTGTGATACCCCAATTTTAAAATTATCAAGTAAAGATGGTTCCATTATATTCTAAATTAAAATTTCTGTTCAAATTTTAACAATTATAAAATTTAAATTTAAATTTCTTCAAAATTAAAATTAACTCAACAAATATTTCAACTTAACCTAAACAAAGTTAATTCCAATTTCAATTTAAATTCAAATTAATTCAACGCAAGTCCAAAATAACCTAATAAAAATTAATTCATGATTAACTATAAGCCAAACAAATTAAACACCAATTTTGCCGAATTAATTTTCCGACTCTTATTAAATTAAACTAAAATTACCCAAATGTTAAATAGCACCAAATTAAACTCAGTTGTGATTTAAACCAATTATTATCTTGATTAACCTATCATGCATCTAAGTGATATTTTTCAAGATAAAATAAATCACAAACTCACTACGCCGCGATGTAGAAGGAAAACCCACAACCGAAAAAACCTCAAACTACCCTGCCTACAAGTCCACTAAGTATATTAGGTTTACAAATACAAGACAAGAGACTTACATCACACAACTTGAGTTCCTTCAAGACTCAACGCTCCTTCTTGCATCAACCACAACCTAGTACACAACTCCGGAGTCTACTAGAATCTTTTAATCCACCAATGGGTCACAGCTCCGTCAAGTACAAACGATGGCCTTTCCACTTTTGCAAACCGCAAGGCATCAAGAAAATGAACTCCTCCGTGCAAACATTTGTTTTATGGGATGAGAAGAATAAAGCAGTGCCAAAAAATCTCCAAGCAAAGCTATATAAGAAGAAACTTGGATTAAGCTAATATATGGGTGTAAACTTTTGTTTTGGTAGAAATTTGATTTTGATAACTTAACAAATAAACGAACTTTTTCTCTTAAGAATATTTCTCTCTTTTTCTTTTGGAGGGAATGAAAAAGTTATCAGAAAAAGTTGTTCCCGCACTAACTTAATCAGGTACAAGTAGTGGGAAAATGGGGAAAAACTGATGAAACTGCACAAAAACTGACACGGTCGTTGGAACGAGAATTCATAAAATTCTCGTTCGATATTTCATTCGAACGGCCTTGTTCCAACGATCTTCCAACATGAAAAAGATAAAAATTGCACAATGTCATTAGAAGATCGTTCAAACGACCTAGGAATTTCATTCGAATGACTTTTCAAAAAATTCTAAAATGCTTTTTAAGCCAAACTTCTTTTTATGAAAAGTTCTAAAAAAAATTCTCAGAAAAATAAAAAGTCGTTGAGAATAAAATTTATAAAAGAAACACCTAAATGATATTCTAGGCTGCTTTATATATCAATGCATTCATACCTTTGGAGACATTTGAAAATGAGACAATGTTGATGATGGGAAACAAGGAACTTGAAACTGACAAAGATATCTACACTTTACTTGGCCGCATTGTCTTGAACTCTTCAAACATCGTAGGCTTTTAGGTACAACATGAACATCTATCCTATGACTCAAATTGTTTTGACCAAAATTAAGTCAATGTTACAAATTGAATCGATTGGAAATTTTCCCTTACAAATCTCCCCCATTGGCTATTCCGGGAAAAACCAAACAGAAAATCCTATGGGCCGTTAAGCATGCCTAGACAAAATCCCACTTAAAAGAAAATAAAAAATACAAATGCTCTTGACTCAACACATAGAGAATTCTTTGTCGCTTTAACCAATTTGCCGCTAAAAATAAAATCCTGCACACTTAATGTAAAATAGACGATGTGCAACTAACCTATTTAATTAGAGTCAATTTTTTAATTAAATTAATTCAACCCTTAAACAAATATCTACGTGTGTGCATGTATCAAACCAACATAAAGGAAAATATACTAACTCGCAGATTTCAGAAAAAATTCCCTCAGGACAAAACCTTTTATTTAAATCGCAATTTACAATTACAATGAAATCTGTAATAAGTTTACCTCAACAAACTTACATAGACACGTAGCTTAGAGTCAACAATGGATCCCACGCAGTGAATCCACATGAATCGATGTCCAATCTTTAGCAAAGATCCACACGCAGCGAACCTCAATGACCACAGTCTTCAGGTGTAGAGACACACACCACAAAGGTTAAACAATAGCAAAGTATATTCTTGGGTTCCAAAAAAATTCACATAAACATTGGGAACTTGTGAATTGAAAACAAAAAGGTTTAAGAACCTAAAAGTGAGAAGACATATGTTTCTGCAGTAGCAGTTTCATCACAGTTTAAAATCACATGTCTTCTTAAGAAAAATGGATATTTTTAACTCGATTAAATAGAAAAATAAAGGCGGCAGGTCGCTCAAGCGAAATCGAATCTCGCTTGAACAGTTACATGTGTCGCTTGAACGAAATCAAATCTCAATTGAACGAATACAGGTGTCGCTCGAAAGAACTTCGCGTGAGACCCGGTGTTGTTTGAACGATAGGGGTTGTTGCTCGAACGAGCCATAAAATAAATATTTTTTCTTTTTCTTTTTTAAGGAAATACAGCGCCATAAAACTTCAAAAATTTATTTTGACGAAAAACTTAAAAACTCCGCTCCAACACTTAGAAAATTTTTGATGAAAAATATCCCAATATTCTAAGTAAAATGCTAAGGGATAAAAACAAAAACTTTACCAAATTCATCTCGCGGAGTTTTGATTGTTGAAGAAACTTGATATTCAGATTCTTCTTGTTGCATATGTGATCTTGAACATTCTTCGACGGTTGTAGTGGTATAAGACATACTAATTGATAACGGCCATTTATAATATCATGTCCTTAAAAATCTCCCCCTATATCTTTGCCGGTAAAAAATAAAAGCTTCCGAATTATCAAAACATAAATACCTATACGAATATAATACCCTCCCATGAACCGGAAGCGAAAAAGGTACAAAACATGTAAGTGTAATTCTTCAAAATCTTTAACTTCAAATCTTTATGCTTTTCTGATAAGGGTGTGCAACATAGTGATCTTCAATTTTGTACCTACACACATGGAAAAAAAATACCTTCGTGACGCATCGAGTTTGAAATGATACAAGAATAAATCAAACAATATAATCAAATCTCCCCTATAATGCAAAAACTCCCCTATAATTCGTTCTCCCCCTTTGTATTTGTCTGAAATAGACAAGGAAACGAATAAACAAATCAAGCATGGCGTTGTGATGATAAATGACAATCAAACATAACATGTGTGGACAATGAATCCGTGTACTCCTATCAAATGAATCTCAAAATCGTCCTTAGGTGTTGAAACAAATGTTGAATTTAAATGACATCGACTCAATCCATCAACACATCAAAGTCAAAAGTGATTCTCACACCAATAACGTCTAAAACTATAAATGCTTTTTCATGACGCCGTCAGGACGTGCAAACCCCTATTTTCATTTCTTTCCATCCAAACTCCCTCATAAATAATAATCATTATATTTTTCTTTTACGGTTGCCCTTTTTTTCATATGATCTTTTTATTGCCTTTAAATTTTTTGGTCTCTTTTAAATGGTTTGGCTTTCACGATGATTCAATTTTGAACTCTCACAGCCCTTTCTCGTGAATCACTCATCATATTTTGTTGCAATTAAAATCCTCGCGGTAAATGGTTTTTACATTAACTACTTCCATAGTCAAGTTTTATCGCACATAGTTCATTTTAAAGACAGAATTGAGATGACAACACTGACCAATATGTGATAAACAAGTACAACAATCAAACAAATCCATGCAAGTGAGCATTAAAGGAATGTATGAGTGAAACATATAGGTAGTGACAACTAATTACATCTCAATGACTCCAAACATTGTAAAGCATAAAAATGAAATGATGACGCATATAAAAACACTATCAAATTGTCACGTGGATATGGAATGAAATTATGACTCGATCATCCTAAATGTCAATCCATAAATCATGTAAAACAAATTACAAAAATATTTGTCTTTTTCAAAACTTTTATCAAAATAAAATCTTTTTTATATTTTCAAAAATTTTTAAAAGAAAAAATGAACTAATACAAAAAATACATACTAGCAATAGGCAAGAATATATCATCATGCAAATCAACCTATGCTAGCAAAAAAGTCTAGAGCTCAACCGTTAGGTGCGGTGGGATTTTCCAAAGGTGGTTACATCCTAGGAAAAACCACCATCAACTCATGTGAAGTCTTGACTAAAAACTTTAACTGCTTCCTAATATGTGCAAATTCTCTCACGTAGTCATCCGGAGCATCAGGTGTGGGTGCTTGTGTGTGAACACGCGTAGTAGAATAACGTGACACATGATCCAACGTAAAATAAAAGACTCTAAGGTGTCCTCTCTTCTTGTAGTGTGTGCAAACATAAACATGCCTAGGTACACCTCTACCAAAATGTCTCATATGTGCTCTCCTAACACGTAAGGAATGCCTAGGTGGGTTGGATTGAGAGCCATGTGAATCTAACACTAAAGTGAGAATTGGCTTGGGTGCAACATGTGAAGTGGACGGACCGTCATGACTTATCCCTAAACTCTCACCTCTACCTAAAATGGGATTGAGAACTGTGGGTACTTGAAATTTGAATGATGGGCCTGGACGAATAGCCCATTTGTGGAGGCCCAAAGTCCAAACCCTCCATGTCTTAACCGATTATGATTTAGTCTCTTCCCATGTTCCCATTAAGAGAGGTTCTAGGAAGAGATGGACAACGTGGGGGATTCCAACACCCCCACTTACTGAAATAAACATGTATATAATAAACCCTAGGTCCGGGGAAAGGCACACATTGTATTCTCTATAATCACTCTCCAAAGAACATAGAAATAATACTGACTACACCACCGTGGACCTAGGCATCTTTGCTGAACCACGTACATCCTTTGTTGTGTGATTATCATTTTGCATTCCTTATTCTTACTTGGTGATTGCTTTTCTCTTATCTATTTGTGTTGCATAATAATTGTCACCACAATTGGCGCCGTCTATGGGAACGTTTATCTTCCCTGAGAAAGCCCACACCAAAAAAGGAGTTCGAAATGTCTGGTCACAGTAGTAATGCTCCCCAGGCAGGGGATATTCAAGAACCCCTTGCTCATCATAGGATTAGGTCTGAAGTTCGACGTTCAGATCACAGGGCTCGCCCAGAAAGGTCATCCTCGAAAGAAAGCCAAGGACCACCGAGATCCACACAGATATCCAGGCTGATTGATGCATACGAGGCGCGACTCCAAGAGCAGAGGGAGTCTTCTCTCAGGCACGAGGATGAGAACGCTCGCCTCAAAAGAAGATTAGAAAGAATGGAGAGAGAGATCCATCATAGTATAAAAAAACGTCCGTACCATAGTCCTAGCCCTCAAGGAAGCAAGTCTCCCAGCCGAGGAAGGAGCCCCAGGCGCGGATCCCAGAGAGCCGAGAGAAACGAGTCAGAGGGCAACCTGCTTGAGCAACCGTGACTAGCTCGTAGCCACAGAAGCCCGGATCATAGTAACGAGAACATACGAAATCTGGTTCGAAGGGAGATGAACCAACATCCTACCCATCATGGTACCAGATCGACCCGAGAACTCGCGAAGTCCGAAGCGTACCAGCTCTTGGTCCACATTCTGGCGCTTCCAGGAAAGCTCGACTACAGACAGGATGAAATCTCCTTTCTCAAGGGAAATTGAGAAAGAAAAAGCCCCCAAGAAGTTTTCCATTCCAAGGTTCAAAATTTATGAAGGTAAGACTGATCCCATTGATCACGTCAGGCAGTACCGACAAGCCATGACCCTATGGAACCACCGAGACGCACTAATGTGCCAAATTTTCCCCTCGAGCCTGCATGATGTGGCGAAGAAATGGTTCGAAAGGCTCCCCCACCGGTCCATCAGAAGTTTTAAATCCCTGGCCGAGCTCTTTATGGCCCGATTTATTACTAGTAGCTCTCATCCCAAAAGGATGGATGCCCTGCTGACAATGAAAAAGATGCCCCAAGAGACCCTTCGAGACTACGCGAAGAGGTACTGGGAATTGTTCAACGAGGACGAGGACTGTTCCGAGCAAGTGGCAGTGGCCTCTTTCAAAATTGGGCTACCCAGATCTTCCCTTCTGTACCAATACTTGACAAATAAAGAAGCCATGACCATCGACGACCTAATGGCCCACATCGAGAAGTATGCCAAGATGGAAGATGTGACCCGCCTCGGCACAACGTAAAATAGTTGAACTAAGCTCGCTGCCAAAGGCAGTGACAAAACTGAGAACCAGAAGAAAGGAGGAAAGAACGGGGGCAGAAATGGCCCTAAGAATGGAGGCAATAATGATGTGTCAAGAGCATTTCAGGTGGTCAACACCGTCTTTAAAGAACTAATTTACAAAATTCTCACAAAAATCAAAGACAAGCCATTCATCAAGTTGCCTAGGAAGATGGGGAGATCCCTTAAAAAGAAACAACGCGCTGAGATGTGATTTTCATAAAGACGGGAGACATAAGACCGAGCATTGCAAGGCCCTTAAGTCTCACCTCAAGGAGCTAGCCCAATCCGGGCATTTGAACGAGTTTGTAGAGAAGAAGGCAGAGAAAGCGACTGCCAATAGAGAGGCGTGACCTGACAACGTACTCGAAGATGATGCTGGACATGAGTTCGCGGTAATTCATGGGGCATCTGATGCCAAGAAGATCCAAGGAAATTCAGCTCGAATGGAGATAAATAAGCTTATAGTGGTGATGCAAGCTTTTCATATCGATCCAGCAAAGTCACAGTCAGGAAAGTATCGACGAGTAGATGACGTCAACTATAATAAGCATATTATTTTCATAGATGAAGATCTTATGGGAGTGAGAACCCCACATCACGATGCATTGATCATTACCCTCAAGATAGCTAACTTTGACGTCGATAAGTTGCTCATCGACCAAGGAAGCTCGTCCGAGGTAATGTATCTCGACCTATTTAAAAAATTGAAGTATAGGTTATGCACATGAAATGTCTCCAAGATGGTTGAGTTTTTGGTGGTTGACATCGACTCTCCATACCAAGCCATCCTCGGCAGGGGATGGCTACATTCAATGAAGGCAGTCTCCTCGACCTACCATCAGAAACTCAAGTATGTAACCAAGCTAGGAGTAATAGAGATCCATAGTGATCAAGTAATGGCAAGAAGGTGCTTCATAGCAGCCATCCGACCAAGGCCAGAGAAGAAGGTCGATCATCCCAGCGAGAAAGTTGAAGAACAAGAAGGTCTGACACCTTCTAAATAGTAATTAAAGTACGGAAGACCTGGAGTAGAAGAGACCAGGCTCCTCCCCTCTGAACGGGTCGTCAAAGACCTGGTAGAGGTTACAGCTGGAGATAGCAGCAGTGACCGAGTTTTCTTGATTGGAGCCTCTCTCACTGACCAGGAACAGAAGGAATTGACAAGTCTGCTGAGACGCAACGTAGATGTTTTCGGGTGGGAACCATACGAGCTACCTAGAATTGATCCTAGTATGGTTTGTCATCATCTACACGCCAATCCCACCTTCAAACCAATCACGCAGAAGGCATGGCGAACAACACCCGAGAAGGCAAAAGCCGTGGAAAAAGAAGTAAAAAACTACTAGATGCGGGATCCATACAGGAGGTGCAATTCCCCGAATGGTTATCCAACCCACTAGTAGTTCCAAAAAGCAACGGGAAGTGGAAAGTTTTCATCGAATTCACCGACCTCAATAGAGCATTCCCTAAGGATAGTTTCCCCTCCCAAAAATTGACCAACTGGTAGACGCTACTGCAGCTCACGAGAGAATGAGTTTTCTGGACGCATATTCTGGGTATCATCAGATCCCTCTGTATGCCCCATACCAGGACAAAATAGCATTCATCACCTCAGTCGGACTATATTGCTACAAGCTCATTCCCTTCGGGCTCAAAAACCCAGGGGCAACCTACCAGCGGCTGCTCACCAAGATGTTTAAGGGTCAAATGGGAGACACCATGGAAGTCTACATCGATGATATGCTCGTTAAAAGAAAGAAAAAATAAGACCACCTCTCAGACCTATCAAGCACCTTCAAAATCCTCAAGAAATACCGAATGAAACTTAATGAGAGCAAGTGTTCTTCCGGTGTCCAGTCAGGAAAATTTCTTGGGTACTTGGTCAGTAAGAGAGTCATCGAGGCCAACCCAGACCAGATCGATGCAATAAATAGGGTACAACCTCCTCGCACGATCTGGGACGTACAGAAGCTCATCGGTATGCTCGCTGCCTTAAATCGATTCATTTCAAAGTTCTCTGAGAAGTACAAGCCTTTATTTTAGCTTCTAAAGGGAAACAAAATGATAGAATGGAACCAAGATTGCTCGTGGGCACTGGACGAACTCAAGGCTTACCTCAGTTCCCCACCACTACTCGTTATGCCACAAGAAGCAAACCCCTTGTACTTGTACCTCTCTGTTTCCAACCACACTATCAGTTCTGCATTAATGTGCAAAGTTGCAGGAATCCAGCACCCCGTTTATTACGCGAGCAAGACCCTACTAGGCGCCGAGCAGAGGTACCTACCACTGGAGAAGCTCGCCTTTGCACTAGTAGTGGCTTCGAGGAAGCTGAAGTACTATTTCGAAGCCCACACTATAATTGTCCTTACATCACACCCCCTTAAAGCTATCCTGAGGAAGGCGGATTTGTCAAGCAGACTGTCTAAATGGTCAATCGAGCTCGAATGATTTGACATCCAATTTCAGCTAAGAAATGCAATCAAGGGGCAGATTCTTGTTGATTTCATAGCCGAGTTCACAGGTGAGCAACCTTCCAACCAACCTCCACCAACAAGATAAAAGGGGAACAACGCAACGAAGGAAACCTAGAAATTATTCGTTGATGGAGACTCCAACTCAAAGGTGGCAGGCGTAGGCATTGTCCTCATTAGTCCACAGGATACAATCCTTGAACAAGGAATCAGGCTTGGATTTACAGCCTCCAACAACGAAGCAGAATACGAAGCCTTAATAGTCAGCCTCCAAAAGGCGCACACTTTAGGAGCAAAGCATTTACACGTGTTCGGCGATTCTCAATTAGTCTCCAATCAGATAAGTGGAGATTACAATATAAAAGATGAAAGAATGGCAACGTACCTCGCCTTAGTGAAAAGGCTGATGGCGAGCTTCGAAGATATCAATGTCTAGCAGTTTCCAAGAGGGCAGAACAGCCATGCTGACGCCCTAGCAACCCTAAGCTCAGCAATCGATTCCGACTTAAAAAGGACAATCCCTATCTATTTCCTCTCTCACCCGAGCATTAACCGTAACAGCGAGCTACCAAGCGTGGAGAAGGTGCTCCGAATTGAATTTGCACCCAGCTGGATGGACTCATTAAGGTACTATTTGAAGGATGGCACACTTCCAGATGATAAGAAGACTGCTCACCAGATAAGAGTCAAAGTTGTTCTCTTTCACTTATCTCCTGAGGGCAGGCTATACAAGAGATCGTTTTTCGATCCCTACCTCCAATGCGTTCACCCAAAGGATGTCAAGCAAGTTCTACATGAGCTTTACGAAGGAATCTGTGGAAGCCATATTAGAGGAAGATCTCTGGCTTTTAGAGCAATGAAGGAGGGCTATTGGTGGCCATATATGCAAATGGACTCTGCAGTGTATGTCCGCAAGTGCTTGAAATTCCAGGTTCATGCTCCTATGGTTCACCAACCTGCTACCGACCTAAAATCATTATCCATCCCATGGCCGTTCGCCCAATGGGGGATGGAAATTGTAGGACCACTTCCTACCGCCACCGACAATCGCAAGTATCTGTTGGTCTCGACTGACTACTTCACCAAGTGGATTGAGGTAGAAACCCTAGAGAATATCCTAGATGCAGATATAATAAGGTTCATATGGAGAAATATAATCACCCGTTTTGGCATCCCCAGAACCATCATCACCGACAATGGAACGCAGTTCGAGAGCGTCTCTTTTCAGAGTTTCTATAAAGAACATGGAATCAGACACCATTTTAGCTCAGTGACCTATCCTCAGAGCAATGGCCAAGCCGAGGCTTCCAACAAAACTGTGATCGACGGATTAAAGAAGCGATTAGATCAAGCCAAAGGTGCGTGGGTGAATGAATTACCATATATTCTATGGGCTTATCGAACCACTCCACGATGAGCAATAGGGGAGACCCCATTTTTGCTTACATATGGAATGGAAGCAGTCATCCCATTAGAAGCATGCTAGCTGACAATAAGGTCCAGCCTTGTCGACCAGGGCCATAATGATGCAGCATTGCTTGCTGAGCTCGACCTAGCCGACGAGCGTCGAGAGCTAGCCCTAGTAAAACTAGCGAGCTATCAACAATAGCTCGCAAGGCATTATAACAAGAGGGTCAACCCAAGGACATTCCGAGTTGGGGACTATGTCCCAAGGAAAGTCCTGGGCAGCGTAGTGAAACCATCAGACGGCAAGCTGGGGCCAAACTGGGGAGGACCATTCAAGTTAAAAAGAGATAATCTGCAAGGTGCCTATCACTTAGAAATGATGGAAGGCAGAGAAATCCCCCGAGCATAGATTGTAGCCAATCTCAAGAAATTCTATTTTTAGATTCTTCTTTTATACTGTTGTTGTGGAACTAGTAGTTCATTTTCCTTGTCATTAATGAAAGCCGTTTAACGACTGCATTCTAATGAGTAACAGTTATATAAGCTTTATCACACACCTTTTCCAAATGATAGGCACATTGATCATTACACCATAGCAGGGAAATCACCCTCCTCAAGCTTTTGTTATGAAACACGAAAGACCTCTTAGCATTGCCCCTGGCAATATATGAAGCCCTACAGGAGATCCTTAGGTAATATAGCCAAATTAAAACTAGTCGCCAAACCATCTTTGGTTGAATAAAATCCTAATCGGATAGAGCATCCAACACCAGGTGTGTCCTCGCCAGTTGCCACACTTAGGCCTAAGGGAGTGTGATGACACGACCTAAAAGGTAAAGTGGTGCACAATGGTAATGGACTTGAAGGACACTTGCATAATAATACAAATTTAGAGATCATAAAGGAGCGATAATATGGAGAATATAATACACTTGTTTAGTCGGCTAAATCAGCCCAAAACATAAATTTTATATTAATCCACCATATTTACAACAAGTACAATACATGTTTAGTCGGCGAGCTCGCCCAAAACATTAACATAACATCACTTCAATACAAAATACACATAGTAACTACTGGCAAAATCTCAGCGGGGGTGAGGCATCTGAATGATATAATTAGCCACTTGAGCTCTTCGACCATCATCGGGAGCAGGAACTAGCTCTTCCTCCTCTTCGTTAGCATTCGACTCCAATAGTTATCGAGGGATGGCATCGATGGGTATCCACTGATCATCTCTTCGGAAGGGATTGGGCATCCGAGTGGAAGGAGATATTTCATGGCGATACTAGAGCATTGAGTTCCTTGGAACTTACATCTCCTTCAAAGCACTCAACCACCCCCTGATGAAGGTAAGCTTTTCAAATTCTATCAGCCTCGTCGGAGCATCTAGCCAACCCTGGTCATAACCGTCGACCCATACTCACCGAGGTCCTTTTTTAAACAGTTGCAGCAGCCGAGTAACATCCCTTTGAAGCCCAACAACAATCACATATTCTCACTGGACATCATCACGAAGCTCTTCCATTTCCGTATCTGAACGCCCGGCCCTCCTGCCAGCTCGTGAAACAGATGGACCAGTAGAGGCTCGTAGCACAGGAGGAACGTCGCTCGAGCCAGCCCTAGCTCACGACGATGAAGATCCTCGCAATACTACAGGAGAGGTGCTCGGCGCATGCTCCCTAAGACGCGGGACCTCTTTCCTTACAGCTTGATTTTCTTGCTGAAGCATTTCACCAATCTGGCTGATCTCAGAAGCATCGAGAGGCTTTGTTCTCAGTGCATTCACCTCTTCTTGCACTAAAGCACCAACCTCTTCCATCTCCTGGAGCCTGTCCTTTAACTTGGCCACAAGCTCAGACTGATCCTTATACTTTTAATTCCTTGACCTAAGAGATTTGCAAAGCCTAGCAAAGGCCTGGTGAACCTGAGGACTTGCATTAGGACCAAGAGTCCTGCCCAATTGAGATTTGGCAGGAATATAATCTTCTACATCAATCAACTACAAGACATAAGAGGGCATCAAAAAGAAAGACAAATCAGTGCACTAGGAAAAAGAAACCTTTTCATTGATAAGGGTTAAAGTACATCGAGCAGTAAAAAGAAAAGTTATAAACAAAAATATAAAAAGTAACCCTAGATGATAACTAATTAGCAACCTCAGGCTGCCCAGAGGTAGGTGGGTGCTTCCCCTTGTCAGCGATAGTAGAAGCACCCCCCTCAGCAGGGGCAACCTTTGTCACCTGAGCAGGAAGGACCTCGACAGGCAACATCTGGGAGACAGGCTTAACACCTTCTATAGTAAGGGCAGGGGCTTCTTTATCCATAGTCGGCTTAGGGCCCGGGTCATGCTCGTCGAACGAAGGAGAGTCAGCATCAACACTAGCAGCTAGGAGGGCCTTGTTCCAACCCTTCTTGAAGTTTAGATGGCTGATGTAGCCTATTTGAACCTCGGCATCTTCATATGCAACAGTCCACCCAGAGTTGTATGAGTCCTCCTTGATGGTGGCTACTTGGTACTCTTTCTCCTTTAACTGCTCGGTCAACACCTTATTCTCCTCTACGGCAACCAGCTTGCTCGAGTAGACCAGGTCGTAGGCCTGCCTCAACTCGTTCAGCTCCTTAACCTCCGCATCCCTCTCTCGATCAGAATTGACGAGGGCCAGGTCAGAGGAAACTCAGGCGGCGTCATCAGTCTTTAAATCAGCCTCCAGTTGAGTACCCCTCACTTTCAAAGTAGCCCTTTGCTGCTCCAGCTCGCCATTCCTTCTCACCATCTCGTCACGAGAACGACAAAGCACGACGAAGTCAGTCACAAACTTCCAAAAATAAAGAAGAGATCAGGAAGGGGAAACAGTTAAAACTTATTAAGCATTAGAAAATGGAAAAGATCTTACCAGGGCTAGCCTATGTCTAGATTGTAGGGCCAATTGATCAGATCCCAGCGCCCTCTGGCGATCTGCAGGAAGAACTTCCCTCTCGAGCAGCGTAGGATCCAGTTGAGGAGAAACGTCAACTGAGGCTCCCTCGGGCAAAGCAGACACCGGGACTAAGGCTTGCCCAGCCTTCGTCCTTGACTCCATCTTTCTCCTCTCTTACTCTTTCTCCTTATCCATTCTCTTCCTCTCCTCCATCCTCCTCTTCTCCTCCATCGTATTTCTTTCCTCCTCCCTTTTTCTCTCCCTCTCTCTCATCTGCTCTTCCTCTTTCCTCTTCCTCTCTTACTCTTGAGTAGAAGACCGAGAGCCAATAGCTATAGCCCCAGTACTGGACTTCTGCTTCTTTGACCTCTGAGCGAGGAACACGTAATCGTCGTCATCATCATCCCGAATCAAGTTTTTCCTTGGAGGAACCATCTCCTCGCTTGAACTGCTGGATGTGCTCGAAGATCCTCGAGCTTCAGATACTTCCTCTGAATCAGAAGAGCTACTACCACCGAAGCTCTCTTCACTAAAGTTGCCTTCAGCACCACCTGCGATATCACTCTCAGAACTGATCTCCTCCTCGTCCAACTGAATAGGATCAGCAACAGTCTCTTCAGAGGTATCAAACTCATGGATACTGTCTATCGTCCTCGCTATAAAACTAGAAGCAATATTCTTATACTCGAGCAAAAAAGCAGCGAACCGGGGATGCTCGCGATCAGTTAAGGGCTCCCTGATATTCCAGGCCTTGACCAATTCAGAGAGACGAACCTCGTTGAGAGCAGGTTCTAAGTTCTTCAATCTCGCTGAAGAAAAAACAGAGAAAAATTAGAAAGATCACAAATCAATAAAAATTGAAAGAACATAGCAAAGTCTACCTATGTATTTTTCCCCATAAAAAGGAACAGAGAACCTATCAGACCTCGACCTTTCAGACTGGGGAAAAAACTGCTGGTTTCTAGCATGGAAAACCTCTTGCCAATAGTCCTTATGGGAATCAGGTAGGTTTACTACCAATACCCTGTTAGGGCTCCTGGCTTTGAGATAGAGAACACCAGAACTAGTTCGAGAAAAAGAGTAACAAAAAAAGACCTCGGCAAGCCCTAACTTGGTACCATATAACTGATTAATTCTATGGACGCCATTAATTATCTTCCATACATTGGGCGAACACTGTGCAGGAATAATATTGAAGTAACCAAAGAAGTGCAAGAACAGGTCATTGGGAGGAAAAGTAAGTCCCCCTTGGGAAAGCATCAAAACATGGATCCAATGGGCACCCTCTATGTCTCTAACATTTCTAAGGGGAGGAACACACTCAATCTCTACCCACTCTAGGATGTTATAAAACTTCCTAAACTTAGACACCGACCTATTACTAATCTTTGCCATTGGGAAGCCCTAGAAAACTACAAATTCAAAGATAAAATACAAAGAGAAGGCACAAGAGACTTACAAGATAAAAGTTCAACTCGAACGATGAAGAATCACGAGCCCAAATAACAAGGAAGCGATAAGAATGGAGACTGAGAGAAGAAAGTGTGAATCGCTAGAGCTCACAGGAAATGGAAGAATGCTGAGAAGGTTGAAACGACGGTCGAAAAATGGCTGCTCTAGAAAACCTTTAAGTGTTGCTAATCATAGTGCACGGGCCACGAAGTGGGTGCCGCCAGAATCAATCCTCAAACTTTGGGAAGAGTTGCACGATGTACAAAGGAGCCAATATGACAAATCATTTAAATTTATTGAGCCCAAGAATGGCCCAACAAACTTAGGGGCAATTATAGGTACCCGAAATTAGAATGATGGGGCTGGACGAGTAGCCCATTTGTGGTAGCCCAAAGTCCAGACCCTCCATATCTTAACCGATTATGATTTAGTCTCTTCCCATGTTCCCATTAAAAGAGGTTATAGGAAGAGATGGAAAACGTGGGGGAGTCCAACACCCCCACTTACTGAAATAAACATGTATATAATAAACCCTAGGTTCGGGGCAAGGCACACATTGTATTCTCTATAATCACTCTCCGGAGAACATAGAAATAATACTGACTGCACCACCGTGGACGTAGGCATCTTTGCTGAACCACGTACATCCTTTGTTGTGTGATTATCATTTTGCATTCCTTATTTTTACTTAGTGATTGCTTTTCTCTTATCTATTTGTGTTGAATAATAATTGTCACCACAAGAACCATCTTTCCTTACTTCTTAGATTTGTTATCTAAAGTGACTTTAACTTTCAGGGCGTGCTTAAGATCTTTCTCTATTTGTGACACTCGAGTTATAAGTTCACTCTTTTCTGGGTCTAAAGCTATCAACTGTTCGTTCAAGGAAACCTTTACCTTCTTAAGTTGACTCGCTTTTGCCTCAAATTCCTTCAAACTTTCTAACTCCCTCTCCAAATTTCTCACCTTAAGACTCAACTCCTTATTAAATTTTTTAGGCTTTAAGGTCTCGACATATAAATCTCTAAAAGCGATCTGGATCTCACTATCGCCCTCACTAGCGCACTCACTCTCTCAATCGCTAGAAACACTCAAACCATCCTCGGTGGTTTCACGTGCACAAGTTTCCTCATTGTCGTGGGACAAACTGGGTGTGCTCTCGTGACTTGATAAAAAGGCAATAACCTTTTCTTGTGAATTTTCATCCCCGATATCACTCACTTCTTCCTCACTATCACTAAAGGGGGCTGGCATAACAACTTTCTTACCCTCTCTCCTAAGTCTAGTGGTACACTCAAATGACTTATGCCCTTTTCCCTCACACTCAAAATAAGTTACTTTTTCTAAATATGCCTCACCCTCTTTCTCTTTCTCACTGCTTTCTTTGGCCTTATCTTTCTTTGTCTCAAAAAAACGTTTTATTGGAAGAATGTTGTTTTCAAAACTTGCGAAACTTTTTAAAATTCTTTCCAAGCATGGACATATCAAAATCAGACTAATCCTCAGACTCGAACTCACAAAAACTAACTTTATTTTTCTTTTTAAACTGGGCTTTTAGTTCTATCCCTCGATCCTTAGGCTTGACAGTTTCAGGAAACATGTCAATATCATATGTCTGGAGGTCTCCTACTAGCTCTTCTAATTTTAAATTGACCAAATTACCTAAGGTATTTAAAACAGTTGCTTTAGGGATAACATATTTTGGCAGCGATCTTAAAATCTTTTTAACCACTCGTGCATCGGGTATAGGCTCACCAAGATTAAAACTAGTATTAACAATGTCAGGAAAACGTGCATAAAAATCATCAAAACACTCAGTCTCAAGCAGAGTAGTTAAAGTTTCAATTTTAGATTCTTTGACCTCGTTAGTGCCTTTGTGGGTGACATGTAAAAAATACCAGGCTTCTTTAGACGTGGTTCACGTGATAATAAGTCGAAACTCGTCAGGGGTGAGGTATCCAAAAATTTCACTAAGCCCTCGTGAATTAAAAGTGCTCCACCTAAACTCATCCTCAGTCCAGTTCAACACAGGTTTTAAATTTGTGACATTATTTGCGGTGATAGTGGGAGGATTCCAGCGTCTTCCACAAATTAACCAAACTCTTTCATCGATTGCTTTTAAATGAGATCTTATGCGGGATTTCCACTAAGCATAATTAGACCCCTCAAAAATTGGCAACCGATTATATATGTTTTCACTTAGAAACATTGCGACAATTTTTAAAAATATGATTTTAAAAAAAAAATCAATATCACACAATTTTTGCGAAAAAATCGGAATACACGGTGAATTAGTGTAAGCTGCTCTGATACCAATTTGTAAAATAGGCGGTGTGCGATATCGATCGAAATATATTCGCAAATTCCAGCCACAAACTTATTTAATTAGAGTCATTTTTTGAATCAAATTAATTCAACCCTTAAACAAATATCTACATGGGTGTGTGTGTCAAACCAACATAAACATAATATGCTAACTCTCGGATTTCAGAAAAAATCCTCTTAGGGCAAAACCTTTTATTTCACTATAATTAAATCGCAATTTACAATTACAATGAAATCTGTAATGAGTTTACCTCAGAAAACCTACATAGACACGCAACCTAGAGTCAACAACGGATCCCACGCAGTGAAACCACACGAACCGCTGCCCAATCTTTAGCAAAGAACCACACGCAGCGAACCTCAATGACCTTTGTCTTCAGGTGTAGAGACACATTCCACAAAGGTTGAACAATAGTAAAGTATGTTCTTGCCAAAAAAATTCACATAAACATTGGGATATTGTGAATTCAAAACAAAACGGTTTATGAACCTAAATGTGAGAAGACATATGTTTCTGCAGTATCAGTTCCGTCACAGATTAAAATTGCAGGTCTTCTTAGGAAACGGATTTGTTTAATACGCTTAAATAGAAAAATTATGGCGGCAGGTCGCTTGAACGAAATTGAATCTGGCTTGAATGGTCACACGTGTCTCTTGAAGGAAATTGAATCTCGCTTGAACGGATACAGGTGTCGCTCAAACGAACTTCGTACAAGACCTGATGTCATTTGAACGACTGGGGTTGTAACTTGAACGAGCCATAAAATAAATTAGTTTTCTATTTCTTTTTCCAGAAAATGCAACGCCTTAAAACTTCAAAAGTTAATTTTGATGAAGAATTTAAAAACTCTGCTCCAACACTGAGAAATTTTTTGATGAAAAACATCCCAATATTTTAAGTGAAATGCTAAGGAATAAAAACACATCCTTTGCCAAATTCATCTCGCGAAGGCTTAATTGTTGAAAAAACTTGATATTTGAGTCCATCTTGTTGCATATGTGATCTTGAACATTCTTCGACAGTTGTAGAGGTATACGACATACTAATTGATAGCGAACATTTATAACATCATATCCTTACACTTAAACAAACCATTAAACGTATAGAGAATATTAAAAGATTAAATGCAAAAAATAATTCTCCCCCTTAATTAATACTCTCCCCTTTTATCTAATATGATCTACCTAAGAAGGTTGCATCACCCCTAAGTTAAATCTCCTAAACTATATGTTTAGATACCTTTTCTTCCCCTTTTTGTTCAGGAATAGACAAAGGTCAAGAATAAAATAACTCATTTCTCCCTCAATTAAGGCAAATACTCCCTTAAACTAAACAAGGGATATAAATAAGGAAAAACAAGTTAAACATCCAAAGTGACAAGAGCATTTAAGCATATGGAAACAATGAAGTATAACTAATATATACACAGGTTAATAAATATCACCTATGATGCGATGATAAAAGATACCATTAAAATGTACTATGATAAGCATGGGATATCAAACACAATTCGCAACGATATAAATACTAATTTTGAATTCAAAGCATACATGGACTAGCTAGCAAGGCAAAGACTCAAAGACAAAGAAATAATCTCTCTCTCTCTCTCTCTCTCTCTCTCTATATATATATATATATATATATATATATATATATATATATATATAAAATAAAGTAGGAAACTTATGTATGTCATAAGATTAAATGATGATGTCATCTTTATGAGTTTTTTTGCACTACCTATTTTGCCCTTTACAAATTTGGATTCCCCCTCTTTTGACACACTATAATTTATTTCCCCATTTTTCTTCAAAATTCAAATACAGGGGTAGAATAGTATTTGACACATTATAGTCTCTCTATCATAAGGAGTGGGTGTGTTTCTCGATAAAAGGGTTGTGGCTTGGATGCCCGTTCCAAACCCACATCTCATTCGTCTCTCTCTCTCTCTTGCTCTCCTTCCCCTGTCACTTTCATATCTCAACACCGCATCTGCCGTGCCGCTGCTTCCATCACACAAAGACCACCATTTAAGGTAGTATTTGTTCACTCAGTTATGGTTACTATATTTGTTCATGCATGTATGATTACTCACTCACCATTTCAGATCTGTGGATGATTATTTTTGCTCTCTCCATTTTAGATATGTTCACATAATGCCCTAAAGGTTCTCTCTCTCTCTCTCTCTTTCTCTCTCTCTCTAATAAAATTGGGGTTTTGTTGTAGGGGATGTCATTTCCTTTCCCTAGCTGTTAATGTTCAATGAAATTAGTGTTTTTACAACCCTAAAATCAAACGATTTGGCCAAAATGAATGGTATCTGCTTCTAACGATTTTTTACTCTAAAATTTGAATTTTTGCCTCTTTCCTCATTCTCATCTAATTTGTTATAACAAATAATTTGTTTGTAGTAAAACCCTTACGAAGATAACATATCGGATATCTCTTTCATATGAAGGTAACATCCCGATTGAGATATGTTTTCATTATTTTATTTTTAATTTGATTGGTTACACTTCTTACTGTTTTGATAGATTTGTGTGGCTTATATATAGTCTTTTAAAGTTTTACACACTCCTACAGGCATCCCTATCAGTCTCTTATATTTTTTTAGATCCAAAATTAATAGTTTTCTGTTGGTTTGGATTGTTCATACTTAGGGTTGTTCATAGTGTTGATAGTTTATTGACTATGTTCACAAGTTGTTTAAAAAAACTTGGTTTTTGGAAGCTCTATCCATTTTTCGGTGATAAAGTCTTTGATGATTGTTCTAAAGGAAGGTTTATCTTTATTGATTGTTTAGTTTTACTAACTAATTAATTCATTGGAAGCTTTATCTGTCTCTATTTTTTTATTTGATTTGCGTTTGGGTATTTTTTTATTTTTATTCATCTCTGTATGGAGTTTTTTTTGTATTGGGCCATTCGTATGAGAAATGGGAATATTGTTCAGGTTTTTTGTTCAGATTCACAGGGTAGAAATTTACCCTCTCTTTTTTTGTTCACAGGTTTTTGGTATGGGGCCATTATTTGTGCATTGTTCATCTTATTTGTGCATTTTTTTTGTTCAGTTTTTTCATTTTGTTTTCATTCTTGTGCATTCTTTTTTTTTCCAGAGGATGGGGCTCCTCCATAAAGAAAACCTCTCACTTTACCCTTTCTCTTTCTCTCTCTCAGTTATGATCAACCACCTATCACTCAAATACTCACGGATTGGTTTCCGATTGAAATGGTGAAATATTAGGTGGTTCGCTCAAAAGGTGAATCACGTTTTTTGTTTCACAAATATTGTCGACTAATTCAGTTTAAAATTCAAGTCTCATGGTGAATAAATTCTATAAGCAGTACCTACCTATACAGGAGATGTATTGATTTTGTAAAAACTAGACCGGAGATGTGTTGACGTGTTGATTTTCCAATGGTGGATTGCGTTATACACTAAGAGATGAAATAAGGTTATAGCTGCCAAAGGTAACAAATACGAAAGCTTATAGCTGGATAACCTATAGTTTGCTAAATCTTATAGCTGGATAATACACCGGGAGATGAAATAATCTTCCAGGTTGTGTTTTCATAGAATATTTTTTAAAAGACGAAATCTATTGTGTAATATTTTAAAATAATCTTATGGGTTGTGGTTTGATAGGTCTGATCACTATAGAGATTTGAGTCCTCTGTTTTGGTGACAATATACACATTAACATAGGTTCTTTCATTATTATAATGAATTAAATTTTTTATAGTACATTTCATATTAAGGTATATGTGTAATAAAACCCCTGCAACATGTTAGTTTCTTTCACTCTTTAGTCATTGTTTGAATGCTCTCAATTTGTTTGTGTTAATGTTAATTTAGACATATTTCACCCATAATGATGAACGTATTTTAATTATGACATATTTAACCCATAATGATGATGTGATTATGTTTGATCATCTAGAGAAGAAAGCTGATGTGATACACTGGGTGCGATTGGAACGATTTTGTTCTATTGAAGAGGCCTTTAATGACGAAATGAACCGTAGCACTTATATATTGCAGGGGTTATAGGCATTTCTACATTTTACCCAGCTTTAGGCACTGCTGCATTCTACCTAGTTACTGCTGCAGTTGGAATGATTTGGTTACTGCTGCAGTTATAGGCACTACTGCATTATACCCAGTTACTGCTGCAGTTATAGGCACTGTTGTATAAGCAGTAGCACTCATATGTTGAGACCCATAAAAGAAGGTCCATTCCTCTCTTATATAGATATAAGCAGTAGCACTCATATGTATAAGAAGTAGCACTGCTATATAAGCAGCAGGCACTGTCTCTTTATATTATTCAATGTCTTATCGATTTTTAAATTAATCACTCCACAAGTTTTATCTGTCATATATCTTTTCATTGATATGTTCATCAAATAATCATTTATTTCGATTTTAGTTCCAAAATTGAGACGTTCATGGAAGGCATGGTGAAAGAAACATGCCATAAAATAGTGTGCGCATTTTATAGTTATTTGTTATATTTCTTTATATTTGATATGTGTGCAAATTGACGGGTGAAAAACCCCTTATAAGAATGGATCGGATATGGTGTAGATGTTATTTTTATGTTCATAACTGCACTATTTCGTTAAATCATAGTACAACGATTCACGTGTTTGAGGTTATAGTTGCTTAACTGATCAGATTGTGGACATCTGATATGCAGTATGAAGGGGGAGACGAGATCAAAGAAGCACCTAAACGTGAGGATGAATAGCAAGGATAACACTTTGGTTTGAAAAAAATGTCCCATTTTATTTACTTTAAACTGAAATGTAATGGATTCATCTTCCTTTTGTACATCGATTTATGTTGATCTCAATTATAGGTGTGGCCATCGCAATTGTAGGTGACCTTATTGTTGGATTGTGAAAGTTTTTGGAGGCATTCAAACGCTATTGAATTGATATTTCCACTGAAGTTTGCTACAGATGCAGTTGTTGGATTGTTGATCGCTTTTATTTTATATGATTTCTAAGTTTTTAGGGTGAGGTAAAAAATAAAATTTTAAAAATAAAAGTTTTCATTTTGTATCAAGTTGTGTAATCCTGATGATGTTGTGTTTTAGGTACAAGTAGAGAAGAGAAGAGCATAACTGGGGTGAAGGATCGTGATGATATTGTAGTTGCTGCAGAAGCATTGAATTCAATGTGGTATTGGTTGAGATGAAGGGGTCATCTATGGCCCCTGTTGTTGTGATGTTTGGGACATTGGCTGCCCATGTTGGCTCAAAACACCTTGGTTGCATTGTTTGAGTGCCAGGTATTGGGGGCAGGTTAGGTGTAGAGGTTATAGGAGGGAAGCGTGGAGGCAATGGAGGAGGCAAAGTAGTTGTTTTTTAATATTGAGTGATGTTAGTTCCGGGATTCCAGAAATATAAAAGTCATGTACTTCCATCGATTAAACCCTTCCAGGGTTGTGGCAGAGTTGGATCATCAGGTGCATAACTGGGACCAAGGGAAGATGGTGTTGTCTCAGTAGTTTCCATGATTAGTTGTTATACCAACAACAAGAAAAACCAAAGCGTAAGTAATTTTACTGCAACTTCCAATACCTACTTACTTCACAACAAAAATGTAAGACGAAAATTTAACCCCAATTATTTCATAAGTTACAATGTTAACTTGATGTTTAAAATTGATCAATTCCATCCCTCCGTCACATCTCCGTTAGGAGACTTGAAGAAATGGAATGAAATGGATGATTGGGCATTATGTGTGGAATTATATGGAACGTAATCTAGACAGATGGCTAAAGTCGATTAATTTTCAAATATAAGATTTACAGTTCAACTTTTATAATATGTGATCGAAAATTGAAAATGACCCCCCCCTCCCCCCCCCCCAAAAAAAATGGTAATAGCTACACCAATGGAATATCAACATATAACCAAAGCTTGGAATATCAACATACAACCTAAGCTTGGAAGATTTACAGTGCATTATCTTGCTTACTAATCGTCTATTATTTTTCAGTCTGTACAAGATTTCAATTTCTAGAAAATATAATTGGCCATAAGTTACCGACAACTAGACAAAGGTAGCTGCATAGTCCATTTTAATATAAGCAACCTTGAATACCATGCCAATAAATATATGGTAGTTATTAATATTGAAAGCTATTGAAACAATCAACTTCCAATTCATTTCATGATCATGTATAGATTTTTATGTCTAAAAGTTTAATGAAGATTTTAGTTTTGTTTTGTATCATAGAATGCCAAAGTCAGATTCTATTTTTTCATTATATTTGTTGCATCTTAAGCATTGTAGAGTATCTTAACATTATTTTTGAAGTTCTGATTGAGTTTCAATTTTGAAGATCTACTTCTTTTCCAAACCTTGATGTGGTATAGTTTATGTTCAAGTTGGTTTTTGTTACTATAATTATGAAGTATTCATTGGTTTTACTTTATGAAATTGATTTGTTTTTTATGATTTTGCTTTAATTAGAAAATTTGACTATTGATGTGGCTTGGCTATGACTTAAATGCTATGAAGCACCGATGATTCAAAACACACCTTACACCCGCACCCGCATTGAATCCCCGCACCCGTGACTTATTTTTCTGAATCCCGCGGCACCCGTGCTTCATAGCATAAATTGATTATTAGTTTTGTAGAGAGCATTCATCAAAGTATTATAATTATTGTTGTAGACATATGGTTATGGAATTTTGGGGTGATTTGGTTTTCTTAAAATGGAGTCTTTGTAACTTTTTAATGTAGAGTTTGAATTTCAACATAATTCACAATCATATCTTTTATTTTTTTTATGTATCCCTTTTTGTCTGATAATTTAATTTTGGTTTTGTTGGTCTTTATATAGGCTTCATTTATACAACAAATGCCATACAATATGAATGAATTCATTTTGGTTTTGTTTGTTTTTGTGTAGGCTTCATTTGCATAACCACTTCCATACAGTGTGAATATGGTGGCAAGATTAATGTTCAAGAATTTGTTATTAAATTGTGGGGACACGCATAATATTGTGTACATGGAGGGTTGGGGTGAATGAAAACAAGACATGCTTTAAGCAGTTGTATGCAACTTGCTGTAGGTGATATGAGTTCTTTACTGACTCCTTGCGCTATTAATGTAGCACATGGTCCGTGTTAAAAATTCATTGCATTGATGCGTGAACACAAATACATAAAAATAATCTCACAACCTTTCCACTGACATGAGATTTAGGTGATGTTCAGGTGATGTGTTGTAGCGACTCAATTAGTACTTTAAGTTGGGATAGTGAACACCACATATGTTTGGGATAATTCCTTTGTTACGTTACAATACGCAAAACCTTATATTTGTTCTTTATTAATATTATTATTGTGGGCTATTTTGTTTTTTAACAGGGTGGATAGTTCTATAAACAAAGGAAATAATGCTCAAATTTTTAAAAATTTTCACATTTGTGTTGTAAAAAAAATTAAACTTAAATTGCATGGGCATATATGAAGAAGCTGCTCCCGTGTTTCGATCTCGAGATCAGTCATAGCTTTGGCGAGGGCACTTTCCGTGCCACCAAGGCATGACTTTATGCTTTTCAAAATTATCAGCGTGCCTTCAGGCACGGGCATACCCTAGTGTATATATATTCCAATAATGCTCACTACGTAAGTATAAACACCACATATGACACAAAATGCATTAAGCTTTGCACACTCATATGGGAAAAATGTGTCTAAATACATGTAGTAAAGGAAATGAAGGGGTGTGAACTAGAGACTAAAGGAGTATAGACCCAATCACCTAAGCATGTTCGCGGAGTTCTCATTTGATTGAAAAACCTGATCTAACTTAAATATAGATTCATATGACAAGATAAAGTGAACTCACGGAACAAACATACACAATGCATAGAAGCCTAGAGTATCGATGATTCTACAAGCCAATTGAGTCATGACAAGAATAACATAACTAAGATACAAAGTCATTGTGCAATATCCAACCAAACTTCCTCATTATTTTTTTTCTTTTTCTTTTTCTGTTTGAACATACCAACTAAACAATGAGGGCCTAGGATAATTTTTATGCCACATTTTTAGGTCAACTTTCAATGGTTGATTTTCAATAAAAGTAATTTTGTCTTTGGCAGCCAATTCCATTGATAAACAACTACAACAGATAAATATTTTTCTATGTTTTTTTAAATTCGGGAAACAGTTCTTACATGCACAAGTCCTCCATAGTCATGGCAATATATAGATGACTAAATTGATAGGAGAACATCTCACTTAGGTTAAATATACATGTGAAGTTAAATTTTAAATGAGCTCGTGCATGTATGAACCGAGGCATATAAAAATAGAATCCATTAAGCAACACAAAATCAAACTACTCTATGTAAGTATGATAAAAAATAATTTAAGGATTGAAAATCTAACCAAAAGTTCTAGCCACATGGAAGCGGATATGGTTTTGGATTCAAACACAAGTGTAAGCCACATAAAGTGTGTCAAACTATAATACACACAAACCAAAAAATATTTTTGGGTCTTTCAATTGTTTAACCAAATAATGAAAAAATGAACTTAAAAGATTTTTTTTATTTTTCAATGAGACCAAACAAAATGAAATAAAATTTAAAATATTGAAGTCATAATTCTAGCAGCAATTTTTATTATAATGAAACAACGACTAGAACAATAACAAACAAACATACAACTAGTAAGAATATCTCATGATGCACATAAGCTAGTGTATGTAAAAAAAGTTAACACATTTAACCTTTAGATTTAGCAAGGGAGGTATCACGGGCAAGGAAATGAGAATAAAAAAACCTATCTTGTAAAGCCTCCTAATCGGATCACCTAACCCAAACTAGTGAAGTGTGACACTCTCGGGATTTGAGAATTTTGGTGACTCTACCATTGGAATTCCTACAACCCTTCTTGAGGTCAAAACAAAATTTCCTAAGATGACCTTTTCGATCACAATGTTACATGTAAAGACCCGACGAAAACTAGTACCTAAGGATTCACCTTTGAAAGTGTTACTAGTAGATTCTCTCAAACTTAGGGTTTTGAATTTATTAGTAAATACCCGACAAAAAGTTGTATCAAAGCCAATACCACACAAGTCATTTTTAATTTGGACGGTTCCAAGTATTTTATCTAATTTTTCGGACCTACATTCCAAATCAAATTTGACTCGACTTGAGTCTCTCAACTTTTCTTCCAACTCTAAGATACGTGACTTGCAAACACTTAATCTCTTCAAACTCAATAAGATATTTCTTCATAGCCTCCATTAAACCTCTAAGTCTCTCTCTCTCTCACCTTCTACATACTCAAGCTTCTCACGAAGAGCTCTCTCACGTGACTTAAGGTCTTCCACTAAAGCACTCTCATTATTAACCTTGGCACGTTCTCTCAAACAAGCTTCCAACTTAAAGTTTTCCCTTTTTATTTTAATTGATTCCTCATATAGCTATCTAAAGGCTACATGAATCTCACTCTTATCAACCTCTTATTCATTCTCACTCTCACTATCAACTCCACTCTCTATACCATCAAATTTTTGGGATTCACAAACAATGGCCTCATAAGTGTCATGTGTTAATATCTCATCATTGGATGATTTATCACTTTCACTTACATGACTTGGCATGAACGCGATAAAGTTGCGCTGAATGGGGGAATCGGGTCCCTCTTACTTTTCTCTATCACTAAGGGTGGCATTGTATGAAATTAGTTTCTTGCCCTCCCTCCTTAGTTTAGTGGAACATTCTCTTGACCTATGGCCATAACCCTCACAACCAAAACATCTATTCAACTCATCCCTATTAATATCTTCATTATACATTGTAGGGAATTTCTCGGCTTTGTTGTAATTAGAATTATCAAATTTCTTAAAATCCTTATTAAGATTATCTTTATTAAACTTAAGAAATTTTCTAAACATCCTAGCAAACATAGACATATCCTCGGAGTCGATATCACTCTCATCATCTGAAACATGTTTTTATTCCTTTCAGGCTTTCAAAGCTATGTCTATTCTTTATCTTCTCAATATTGGAGGTAAACATGCCAAGTTCATAGTTTTGTAAGTCACCTACGAGATTTTCAAGTTTCATAGAGGCTAAAGTGGGTAAAGAATATAAAACGGTCACTTTTTGAATAAACCTATCGGGTAAGGACTTCAAAATTCTTTATTACACGGTTGTCGGGTATCTTTTCTCTCAAGTTAAAAGATGAATTAACAATATCAGAATCTGACATAAAATTCATCAAAAGTTTCACTTTCAAGCATTTTAATTATTTTGAATTGAGTGGTGAGGTTTTGGAGTTTTGAAGCCTTAACGAAACTTGTTCCCTCATAGGTGAGTCAGAGTATATCCCAAGCCTACTTAGATGTTTCACACATCATAATTCGACATAACTCATCGGGACTAACCGCAGTAAAGAGGGCATTTAAACCACGGGAATTAAAATTTTCTAATTTAAGTTCATTCTCACTCCATCTCTCTACAAGTTTAGGTACATGCTCATTTTCAACTAGATACGTAGGTGGAGACTACCCATTAACTACAAATTGCCAAACCCTCTCATCAAAGGACTTAAGTGCCGATTTCATTGGGATTTCCAATACCCGTAATTTGCACCATCAAAAATAGAATTTTTTTATAAAAAGTGAATTTTCCATTTTAAACCAAACAAAATTAAGAATCTTAACGCAGTAAATTAGTGCTCCCGCTATGATACCAATCTGAAAGGGGTGATTTCTTAGAGAATATGCTATGATAACCCAATTTTAAAATTATCAAGTAAAGATTGTTCAATGATATTCCATATTAAAATTTCTTTTCAAATTTTAACAATTATAAAATTCAAATTTTAATTTCTTCAAAATTAAAATTAACTCAACAAATATTTCAACTTAACCTAAATAAAGTTAATTCCAATTTTACTTTTAAAACCAATTTAATTCAACCCAAGTCCAAAACATCCTAATAGAAATTAATTCATGATAAAATATAAGCCAACAAATTAAACCCCAACTTTGCCAAATTAATTTTCGGACTTGAATAAAATTAAACTAAAATTACCCAAATGTTAATTAGCACCAAATTAAACTAAGTTATTATTTAAACCAATTTTTATCTTGATTAACCTAGCATGCATCTAAGTGATATTTTCTAAGATAAAATAAATCACAAACTCACCATATCGCAATGTACGAGGAAAACCCACAATGGAAAAAATCTCGGACGACCCTGCCTATAAGTCCACTAAGTATGATATGTTTACAAATACAAGAAATGATTCTTACATCGCACGACTCAACTCCCTTAAAGCCTCAACGCTCCTTGTTGCATCAACCTCCTCCTAGTCGACAACTTCGGAGTCCACTAGAATCTTAGAATCCACCAATGGGGCACAACTCCATCAAGTACAAATGATAGCCTTTCCACCATTGTAAACCGCAACGTATTAAGTAAACAAACTCCTCCGTGGAAACATTTCTTTTATGGTATGAGAAAAATAACCTGGTGCCAAAACATCTCCAAGCAAAGATATATAAGAAGAAACTTGGATTAAACTAAAACATGGTTGTAAACTTGTGTTTTGGTAGAAATTTGATCTTAAAAACATAACACATAAATGAACTTTTTCTCTTAAGAATATTTCACTCCTTTTCTTTTGGATTGAATGAAAAATTTATCAGAAAAAGTTGTTCCTTCACTAATTTAATCAAGTAAAAGTAGTGGGAAAGTGGGAAAAACTGATGAAACTGCACAAAAAATGACACGATCATTCGAACGACTATGTTCAAATGATAATTCAGCGTGTAGAGTTCGTTCGAACGAGAATTCAAAAAATATCTCGTTCGAACGACTTTGTTTGAACGACCTTATTCCAATGATCTTCCCGTGAGAACAACAGATAAAAATTGCACTGTGTCGTTAGGAGTTCATTCGAACGAGATTTGAGGTTCGTTCGAATGACTTTTCAGAAAATACTAAAATTCTTTTTGAGCCAAAAACTTTTATGAAAAGTTCTAAAAAAATTTCTGAGAAAAATAAAAAGTCGTTGACGATAAAATTTATAAAAGAAACACCGGAATGATTTTCCAAGATCCTCTATAGATATCAATGCATTTATACAATAAATACCCTGGAAAATGAGACAATTTTGATAATGAGAAACAAGGCACTTGAAACTGGCAAAGATATCCACACTATTACTTGGCCTCATCATCTTCAACTCTTCTAATGTCATAGGCTTTTAGGTACAACATGAACATCTATCCAATGACTCAAATTATTTTGTCCCAAATTAAGACAATACTACAAAATGACTTGATTGGAAATTTTCCCTTATAAAATCATAAAATCTTGCTCTTACAACACGAAGTCCTTCGTATACTCACACACGCACACATACACATATACACCCACACCGATGCTAACATACATATACTTTCTGTAAAATTTTAGATTCAATAATATGTTAACATGTTTTTTCTCATTCTGTATGCTCATGCTGTTGGAGGATAATTATTGAATCTCAATTTATTCTAGGAGCTTTCTTTATTCAGGTATTTTTATTAAGCTTTTCTTTTATGTAACATTCTTATATATGGTTATAATGTATTGGTTAACTATTGCGGTCATTTCCATCCCTTACATAAGTGGTTGATGTTGGGGCGAACACTAAATGATGAAGGACTTGCACATATGGTATATACATAGTAATCTTAGGATTAATTTAATTAAAATAAACTTAAATTATACTTATTGATACTGTGCAGTTCAAGATTAATGTTTATATCCGTTTGGTTAACTATTATCGTAGTGGTCACCTATTCCATAGTTGTTACTGTTTAGGTTAACACAAATTGATGGAAGGTATTGTACATTTTCTATCCACATAGTAATTTTAGGATTAATTTAAATGAAATGAACTTAAATTTTACTTTTTGATAGTATACGATTGAATATTAACACATAAATCTATTTGGTTAACGTTTTTGTCCGTATTCACCTATTCCTTAAGTGGTTGTTATTTGGTGGACACATAGTAAATTTAGGACTAATATAATTAAAATGAACTTAAATTGGACTTGTTGTTTACGATTGATCGACTGAAGAACAATAATTAGTTTATAACTAATTAGAAACAGTTGATTACGCGTGAAATGTGTGCGCGTGTAAGTGCACAGTCGTTGTTTTCGTTTCACCGTGGTAATGCAAAAACCTATGTTACTACTACACTTACGAGGCAAGCACAACGGTAAGTTTGGTATCGAGAGATCCACTGAGACGAGTTGTTAGAATTTATATGATTTAATACTTCTCAATAAAAGGGAAAAGGTGATTACAAACTAAAAAGGAAAAGATGCATAAAAGTGAAATGTTTAACTAGGCGAGGGAAAATAAATCTAGACTAACAAAGCGAGTAAAACTATAGGTTGCGTCGAATATCCCTCACCCGAGTTAATTTGTATAAAATAGATACATGGGTCGACGAGTTATTACGAATGCATCTCGTTTCGACAGTTAATTAAATCAAGGGTTTTCACGCCCCTAAATTCTCATAAAGCCTAATAAGATTTTGGCATCAACAAATATCCCAGAAATTACACACGAAAGGTCATAAGCACGGGACATACATGATATGCCCCGTCAAATCTCCTAGGCGTAATAACTAAGACAACGCACCCGAAATAGACCCGTAAACACCATCACCAAAGCGAATCAACGCGTCAACTCGAGTGAGTTCCATTCAAACACAACCTAATTTAAATTAGCTAGAAAGCATGGTAAAAATGCGGTAAATAAAGGAAATAAATATACACTAGAAAGAAAGTAAAGAAAGCATATAAACCTCAATTAGAAAGCATGTAAATTAACTACAAAGCAAGAAATAATGAAATACAACTATATTAATGGAGAGGGTGAATGAATAGTCAACTTACAATCCCAAAAGTGTGTCAATCCAAGAAGGAATGAAGAAGAACTAACCAAAAACCCTAACCCTAACCTAAGCTATCTTCTAAAACTATCTAAAAATGAATATATCTGATATTTACACAAAATTTGGTATTTATACTAAGTGGAATAAAAATAGAAAAGAAAAGAGAAAAGAAAATAAAAGCCCAAATATCTCAGAAAACAGGGGATCGATCGATCGATCCCCTGGGATCGATCGATCGATCCCCTGGGATCGATCGATCTATGGTTAAATATCATGCCCACTGTCTCCCCACGATGACCTAAAATTGAGGGATCGATCGATCGACCTCTTGGGGTGAGCCAAGCAGCATGCTGTTTTGGTTGAATTCCTTTCCCGTCCGCTAAAACTCCTGTAACTTCTTCGTTCTGAATCGAATTCGTGCACCATTCACGGCCACGCGAAGCTTGGGAGGAGGGCTACAACTTCCGTGTAGATGTTGGGACATGTGCCCTAGCTATGAAAAGACTAAAATGCCCTTGAATGTGTGATCGTGTACGAAAATCGAGCGGAATGCATCTGAACTTCACACTTAGCATCCAAAAACCTATAAAAACTCGATTAACCCCTGCAAAACATGTTAACATAGAAATCCGAGATTTTCTAGTTGACGAGCAAAAATATAGGGAATAAGATACCCGAGGGGGCTAAAATGCGTAGGTTCGGAGGATGAAATACGCAATATTTGCGTATCATCACACCCCCTAACTTACACATTGCTAGTCCCTAGCAATGAAATAGGATGCAACAAGAACTACAAGAAAACCAAAAGAAGGAGAGTACAAAATTATAGTATAAAATCAAAAAGACACTTTCACGGGAGATTCGATTGTATTTAGCGTACGCAATAAGCTGTTAAACCCCTAGGTCACCCTAGTGGAAGAGTGTCGTCTCGTGAGGGTTTTCAGGGATGATACCCACAAACATCACATGGTTTCCTCAAAATATGCCCAACCTAACATGCGACAAGCCCAACAATAGCGAAAAGGATTTTATACACATTATTATCACATTAAACGAATTCAAACAAAAGTCCGAATCATTAACATTATAGAATGCACCTCATAGAATTGAAACCTTAAAATGTGTGAGGGGGAGTGAGAACATGCAAAGTGTGATTTGGCAAAAATATTATATAAACCGGATAAACATTAAAAGATACCGCACATTAAAAGAGGTGAAATGGATTTTCACAGATTATAAAAACTATTATGACTCTTGAATTACATCAACCTAAGATGACATAGGACTTTAATAGGGTTGTAATGTAGGTTTGGCTAGGGTATGAAATGAAAGTAATGTATGTATGGATTCAAAGTGTTCGAGATGAAAACTCGGGATAATGGGAAAATGCGGGTAATATCAAAATTGGAAAACAAGTTCCAAAACGGCATTAGATATATCATCGGGGAGAGTAATCAAAGCTTATTGAACTATATACACAACATTTACAACTTTCTCTTTCTCTTTCTTTTCTTTTCTTCTTTTTCTCATTTTCCTTTTTGTTTTCTTTTGCTTTTTGCTTTCTCTTTTTCTTCTATTTTTCACATTTTCTTTTATTTACTTTTCAAACTCTCATATGCCTAAATTGCAACCGACATCATAACAACAACATTCAATCCCAAGTAACATTCCAAACAAAGGTATGGAAGGTGTATGTATGGTTTAAAACACCAATTTAGAGTTGGTTATGGGATTTGGGTTATGAAACGAAAGGCTATATTTACGCTCAAAGGGTTTAACGAGGGTAAACATATAAAGGCTAGGTCAAGGCTAATATGGGTGATATAACAAAGATGGACTATGATCATTTCCAAAAGTTTACGCAATTATCGAGTCAAAATAATATATGAAAATCATGATCAAGTAACACATTGCAAGTATGAACTCAATTAATGAACGGTCAAATGAAAGAATAGTGACATTACCAACGAATTCAACATTTTAATTGAGAAAGGAATAGTGTATACACTCACAAATGATGAAAAAGTTACAAAGCTTACTCGGTGTAAGTATATACAATGCAACAAAATATTACCAAGTTATAAAAATCTTAAACCAAATCAATATAGCAAGAAAAGTGCATGTGCTCATGGGATTAAAGTTTAATTCATGAAGTTATTCATAATATCAATAAGTGAGACTAAAGTCTAATAACTTCTAAAATCGAGAACATGCATCATTGGGCTGTCTATTGGATTGGGCAATTATTGAAATTTTTCATCGGAAACAAAGGCAAAATGCCCAAAAAAAAGAAAAAAGAAAGAAAATCCTTTTGAATTTTTTTAATTTTCTAAGAAAAGCGTACTAAGTAACTAACATGTGAGAAAAAACATGGACTAAATAAAGAAATGGATAGAATATCCCATACCCCCTAACTTAAAACTTGACATTGTCCTCAATGTTAATTAAGAACCAAGTTAAAGAGAGGAAAATAGCGATATTACCCAAAATTGGAGTGATACCCATAAGAACAAGTCCAAAGAATCTACAAAATAAGTTAGTACCGAGCATAGAAAAAACAAATAACAAAAAGTTAACTAATTACAAGAGACTAAAAATAAAAAGCAAAGAAAAAAATAAAAAGCTAACTATATACAACCTACTATTTAGGCTTCACAGTAACTATACACTAGAAGTCTAAATAGTTGAGGGTCCACCGCAAAAACGATTTGACTTTGGAGCATAACCGGTGTACCCTTACTCTAAAGCATGCCTTACGAAAAATATGAATTCCGTTTGAAAAACGGAAGGCATGTGTAAGGCGTAAGAAATGAAGCATCGCCAATTAAAATTTTTGGAGGGACGATGGGGGGTTTGGATTGAACGTGTGAAAAAAAACATGTGGGGACCGAGAAAATCTGAATATCCTCCCAAGGATTTTGAAATTGGAATGGGAGGCGGCGCACATGAAGGCATGGAAGGCGACTCAAGCAAGTATTCCTCATCGGCAAAAAGGTTTAAAACATTAAAGTTTGAAATCGAATCATCGGGTACTTGAGAAGGTGTGATAATAGAGAATGAAAATGGGGATGAAAGAAATTCAATCTCATGAGATGAATCATCATCGCATGAAGATTGAGTTTCGAAGGAAATAATATCATTTTCAATGAAATGTTCTTTTTTGGGGGCAAAAGAAGAAATCATTTCATTGCAAATAGATATTACGTCATTTTCATCCTCAATTTCAATATCTATTATGCAATGGGCAAAGTCTAGAATGGTTTGTTACAAAGTAGGTACAAGAACCTCATTTGGTTCAAAACATTCCTCGACTTCGAAAGTCTCGGAAGCAAAATCGTCGTCAGACTCAAATAATAAATCCAAGGCATGTTCCCATGAAGGATTTTCTTCCCGATAACGATTTTAAATTTTCTCATTCTCATACATATGCAAGCCCTCACCGAATGTCATAGGTCGAGGTGTGGATCCATGAAAATGGGAACTTTGAAAATTACTATCGGACTTAAACGAAAACTCATTATTATAGGAATTTTGAAAACTATTGCAATTCATTTCAAACATCCTATTATAAGGAGGTAAAGGCCCAAAATCATTGTCATCATCATCAAAATTCCAATAACCCAAATTTTAACTTTCGTTAGACTCGCGCAGAGTCATATTTGAATTTGAAATTCTTTGGGACTCCAAGTATTGACCGAAAGTCATAGGATTACGAGAATTTTGAGAATTATAACAATGATTACCGAAAGAATTGGAATAAGACATGCTTACCCCAAAAATGGCTCGAAACGGCGAATTCCACAAAGATATGCGCGCACGAGAAATTCAAGCGTTTCTAAGTGCTCAAGTGTGGATGTCCTACAAAAAGATTAGTAAATAATACAAATAGAAAGAAAATACTATGAAATACTAAATCAAATAAAGTCTAAAACAACCAAGTCCCCGACAACGGCGCCATTTTGATTAAGCAATTTGTTGGGATCAAAGCAATGAACCAAATAAGATTCAAAGCAAATCATCCCCGATAACGCGCCATAGACAACCTCGTATTTCTACGTTAACATGTTTTGCAGGGGTCAATTGAGCTTTTATAGGTATTTGGATGCTAAGTGTGAAGTTCGGATGTGTTCCATACGATTTTCGTACGCGATCGCACGTTCAAGGGCAATTTAGTCATTTCACAGATTGGGCACTGGCCCAACATCTAAACAGCATGCAATTTAGTCCCTCCTTGCAAGATTCGGGTAGCCGTGAACGGTGTGCGATTCCGATTCAGAACGAAGAAGTTACGGACATTTTAGCGGACGAGAAAGGCATTCAACCAAAACAGCATGCAACTTGGCTCACCCCTGCTTGATTGATCGATCGACCAAGCCAAGCTGTTTTGTTTGAATGCCTTTCCTGCCCACTAAAACTCCCGTAACTTTTTCGTTCTGAATCGGATTCTTACACCGTTCACGACCACGCAAAGCTTGCGAGGAGGGCTACAACTTCTGTGTAGATGTTGGTCCAGGTACCCAAGCTGTGAAAAGTCTAAAATGACCTTAAAGGTGCGACCGTGTACGAAAATCGAGCGGAATGCGTCCGAACTTCACACTTAGCATCTAAATATCTATAAAAACTCAATTAACCCCTGCAAAATATGTTAACGTAGAAATCCAAGGTTGTCTGGTTAACGAGCATAAATATAGGGAATAAGATACTCGAGGGGCTAAAATGCGTAGGTTCAGAGGATGAAATACACAATATTTGCATATCATTAACAGTGCCTTTAGGATTTATACTCACATAATCCTTCTATATATTTTTCAGAAAAAATGAATCATGGTAATAATTACTTTCAACGATCGAACCGCACTAAAACATGCTTTATTAGTGCGCTCATATAGAGGGAACTCGTATCTACGAGTATGGGAATAGGAAAGTTGAACAGTTTAATACCTTACAAATCATGGAGTTGATCTTTCACAAGCATACCTATTCGATCATATGCTATTTTCCATTCCAGAATGCTTGGATGAGGCTGCAGAGAATATATTTCACCTTCATAATCCCGATAGGGCATTGACACTAGTGACACTTTAGAAAAGGCTGAAAGAAACATTATTCGATTGTGGATACAACTCCATAAAGAGAATATTCACCCGAATTATTAGGTCATGCGACATATGCACATTAAAAATTATCTTAAAAACAAGTTAAAGAAGAAAAGATTCTGAGTTCTGGTCATGGACCTTTATGCATCAATCATAGATATTCTTCCACCGAGTTAGCCGCCAGAAAATTTCATAAATTTTTAAAAATTAATACTCATTAGATGGAATAGGTACATCAAGTATGTTTAAAAAAGTTTTTAAAAAGGTGTATATATATATATATATATATGATTGTTGTACATTCATTGCTAATTTTTTTAATTGTAGGCAATGTCGAACATGAATCAAAATGATCAATCAAATAACGGAACACCGCCAACTGGGTGCTCTCCTACACCCCAACATCAATTATCATCACTCGCGGGTTGGAAATACTTTTCTTTCTCACAAATCTCATCTACAACTCAATTTTCGAGTCATCAAACTCAACAAAACCCTCTTAATCAAAGACCCCACCTACTGCTACCGGGCAAACCAATGATAAGAGTCTCATTGGGTTTTCCATGATTAGGAATCATCCTATCAGTAAAAAAATAACGTTCAGATTTTTGAAGAATATTGTCCGTCTCTTGAAAATATGATTGTGGCCATTGGTGTCCCAAAAAACTAGAAGAAGGTTGATCCTTCCATAAAGGTCTACATATGGGAACAACTTTGTAAGAGTTTTTTATTCCCATCCGATTTGAAGAAAAATGTTCTTTCCCGAGTTGAAGGTACATTAAAACCTAATGGAAGAACCTATGGAATAAATTTTTCCCATTTAGGGCATCAAGTTTTGAAATTTTGGGGTTGAAAGATAGATTTCCCCTAGATGTTCAAGTGCTTACTAACAAAGGGAACGATTTCTTGGAGAATGAGGTCATGGAGGGAAAACCTAAACGAGTGGAAGAAAAGTAAACTGATTGAGTACAAGAAATTAAATCTCCACAAACTTAGGGAAAAATCATATGATAATTTGAAGGTAAAGAACCTAATTGGTCCAACTTACACTTGTATTCCCGACAAGAAATAAAGGGACCAATAAATTCCCATACAAATTGAAACTGACTCTGACGAGTTTGAATTTAGTTATCAAATATATGTACACATTAATAAATATTGTTAACATTATAGTCCTAAATATAATATTATGTTGTAGGAAATGATAGAAGGCTATTTGAGTAGTCAGTCTGAGTGCAACCGCTATGATATTGGAACAGATTCCCTAACCAAGGTATTTATGAGGGACAAAGGGGGAGAACACTAGGTGTGGGATCACATATGCCCAGTAGAAAAATATAGCACACTGGACCTTTATTGTATAATATCTCTTCGGTGAGGAGTCGGGTATCGATCCAGGCGAAAGAATAGGCCAGGACAAAAGGAGAGGTGCCAGATCTTGGAAATGAGGTGGGTAACATTAGTAGAAATATGGTAATGCTAAAGAATGAAATCAAGGGGTTGGTCCAATTGTTTACTCAACAATATGCTTTACCCTCCCATATTCTAGCTCAAACATTCCCCTATGTTTCAAGGTTTCCCCTTTTAAGTGTCTCTTCCTACAATATTATCCTTCAAAGTGCCTCCTCCTGCAACATTTCATTGATCATATTCATTTTAACCTATATTGTATAGGTGATTTGAATTTTGAAAACTATTTAATGGCTACCCCATAATACAAAGGGTGGATGGGGGAGAGTAATAGATTCTCTAATAATCATGCAAGGGGCGTTCATGAATTTGTTAAATATACCGATAGAAATCTTAATAGTGATAAGATTCCGTGTTCGTGGAACCATTGGATGAATGAAAAATTTAAGTCTTTGGAAGACGCTGAATTGTATTTACTAATATGGGGTATGTCGCAAGACTATAAGATATGGACATTCCATGGGTAAAATAATGTACCATATGTTTCAAAAGAATTAATGAAACCCGACCGTGTGATGGAACCCCACTGGGTGAAAGTGATTAATGATTAGCTAGCACATTGTACTTTGACTTACCTAATTAATGATGCTTATAGGGTCCACTTACATAAATACCACCTACCTATAGATATGGATAATGTGCATTATGACCAAGTTGATGCTAAATTACTAAATATCAAGAATACATTTAGTTGAAAGCCGATGCAGCTAGACCTTTATATAAAAAATCAGAAGAAGATCACTCGATATTGTACCCAGTGATTGATTTTCATAATTTGAATAGTCAATTTAGTTTTTCAGGGAAAAATATAATCGAAATTCTTAAATGGACTAAATACAATCTCTAAAAAGAGAACACGTTACTAGATAGTTATCCGAGATTGAAGAAGAGTTTACATGGTTCGAGTTTGAAGTAAAAATCTATGACTGTATATTGTAATGCAACAAACACAAATTGAAGGATGAGTCATGTATGTAATGATCCAAGATATATGGTTTCTAAGAGTAGAACATACAAACCTGTAAGATCTTGCAAGAGCTCGTTAGTTCCCAAAAGTTATTTAACTATTTCCCTAGGGCCACGATTAAAAACACTTTTATCGTACCATAGATAGTAGAGGCCATGAAATTTCATGCTCGATTTATGTTGGGTGGAAATCACATGCGCCATTTGGTTGATTCATTTATCCATTATCTTTCAAATGCATGACACCCCAAAAAGGAACCATGTAATGTCCTCTTACATTATCAGCCAATATGCTTAACCCTTTTGGTAATTTAAGGACTTATAAGAGTTATTAGCCAGTTCTCATGGAGCCTTTATATATCCATCCAACACTGTGCAATAGAAAATAGTTCACATTATTATCGTTGTTGATACACGATACAAAGGCTCCCTGTGAATATATTTATATCTTCTTATACCCGTTAATTAAAGAGCTTAAGGAGCTGTAGGATGAAGGCATGAGGGCGTTTGACACTTTTAAAAATGACAAGTCAAACTTTTTACTTGTCAATCATGATCATAGGACGAATCCTGGTCATCTTTTCGGTTATCAACTTGAGTAGAAAGCAAAGGATGCGACTTTGAGGAATAAGTTTGTAGGCAAACACCCTCAGTTTGCAGGCCATAAGAATAAATATAGGGAGGATCCGAAAGATCATAGTAAAATGAAGGCATGGTCCAAATGATAAATCTTATTTGACTTGCTGTATTGGAAAGAGCACCATGTAGGTCATGTAATTGATGTGATGCACAAGGAGAAGAATTTTATGAAACATCAGATAGGAACATGTCTCAGTAGTTATCATTCCAAAGTTAGAGAGAGGGCACACCACGATCTAAAGGAGATGAAAATAAAAAAAATAGGGTTAAAAATTGATCCTATAACAAGAAAAATTTTGATTCCTACGAGTGCTTTCGCTTGGACTACTAGTGAGAAAAAGATTATCCTAGACACATTGTTAACTTAAAGACACCGACTAGTTATTTTGATAATTTTCCCCCGGTCATACACTACCAAACAAATGACCTGAAAAATTCAAGTCTCACGACTCACACATTATCATCCAATTAATCCCTATATTATCTAGGCATTGCTTTTTCGAGCAAAAAGACGTCAAGAGAGAAATTAAGCAGATTAGTTTGTGTTTTTTCTTATTGTGTGTAAAAGTGCTTAACATGAAGAAAATATAAGGCTGAAAGCCAGTTTAGCTAAGGCGACTTGTGTCTTGGAGAAATATTTTCCACCATCATTCTTTAACATCAACGTCCACCCGCTTGTGCATCTATGCTATGCGGCTTAATTGTGTGTACCCGACAGCTATCGTTGGATGTATCCTTTTGATCTCTTGATGAAAATCTATAAAAATTACGTTAAGAATACAAAACATATTAGTGGCTCAATTACCAAACAATACATAATATATGAATCATTGTCATACGCTCGGGAACATATGTTGGAAAAAAGGGCTTAGGAAGTTCAATCCTTGTGCAGAACTAGTGATCAAGGAAACTGACGAGTTTAAGGAGGAATTTCCTTTCGGGAATCCTAAAGAGGTCAAACTCATCAATCTGCAATACGAGAAAATAACTCCTTATTTATTCGAATCGCAATCTGATGTTAAACACTTGAGATAGTAAGTAGATACATATATAACTTGTTTTTATATGACTACCTACATTCTCTATATTACCATTTAAATTCTTTCATGAACATGTTTAGGAAGTATAAGCACAAAATTTGTAAAAATCAGAAGGTTGCACAATCAATGATTTTAGGGCAAGTGTATTAAAAAAGGTAATTACCACCTCTTATGGTATAGTTATTTATTTATATGTTGAAAACATGTCATAATATAAATCCATTAATAAATGCAGCTTTTAAAAAGAGGTGGTGTATCTGTAAAGACTTCACACCTAGTCAAAGGTCCCAATTTCCATGCAAAGGAGTTTACAAATTCCTCTTTAATAGTTTTGATTTTGTCTCATACTCATGCGAGGAAACTGCTAACGCAAAACATAGGAATTTCAAATTCTGCCTTGACTTCTTATGTTGATAGAAAAAGTGATAAAAATCCAAAGGATACAATGATGACTAATTATAGGATTAACTAACATATCCTGGAACTAGATTGCTTATATTTCAAAGACATGATATTTTGTTATGACTATGCGAAGGTGGAGGAGACTACGAATGTACGAATGGTTGTAAAGTTGATCCTTCCAAAAAACTTATCATGGCAGATTTATCTATGATGAAGACTAAAGATCGCATGGTTGACGAGGCTTCTTATCTGAAAAAGTGAATAAGTTATACTACTCAAAGTGCATAAGCAATGATAATTGGTATTTGTTATGCATGCACCAAAGAGTTTGATTACTCAAGCGGACGCATTAAAGGACCATACAAATTTCTTGTCTGATCTTAATGATGACCCTAGTTTGAAGGTCAAAATATTATTTTATTATTATTTAGTTGACCTTTGTATGGGAAATCTATTTGTATGTATTAAAACAACCCTGGTATTTATTTACATTTGTCCATATTCTACACATATTTATAGTTATATATATTCATATGTACATTCAAATATATTTTCATAAATCAAAAATCCCAAAATGGGGATTATACCATAATTCTCAATTTAGAGTGTTCACAGAGTTTTGAACATTGGGGGGGGGGGGGGGGGGGGGGTATACATTAATTCCCTATTTAGTCGGTATTGAAAATGTCATCAATGAATCCATCTAATGGAATAATCAACCTTCAACTTAAGTTCAATTAGATGAATTATGAATGCAGTGGGTTTTCAAATGTTATGGTTATATGTTCCAATAAGAACTGTAATGTAGGATGAGTGTAGCACTGCTGTCCCAGCTACAGTAAATGACTTGGATGGTTAACAGATGACTATAATGGACATCCTTGTAGAACAATTTCCATGTTGTCAAGGAATTCAATGTGTGGAATAATCTAATCTTCTAACATTGTTGTCCCAAAAATGATACTAGTTTGAATGGGCGTAGTCTTATTCTCGATGGAAATTACAAAAGTAATGTACTAATGGTGAAGAGACCCCAGCTTGTTGATGTTGGGTTGTGTGTTTATCTTCTTTTGAGGACATTTATGTAAAAGTGAATACGCTAATGTTTGAACTCATCTTTGAATCGATGCATAATGTCGGGTTACTATTTTGAATTTTCTTTGATGGAATGCATTTGTAATTTCTTGTCTTTGAATGTTTTGTAATTCATGATTTGGAATTGTATTTAGAACGCACTAGTACTTGAAATGTTTTATAATTCACTATCTGAAATGATAATTATAATGAGACGTACTGGTCTATAATTCATTTGGTTTGGCACTAAAATAGAATGATATGATAAAAATGTAGTTTGGTTTAAATGTAAACTCATATGTCAACTAATAGGTAGTTTGGGACTAATGTTGTAACTAAGCTGGAGCTCGTATTCAAATTAAGCTAAAATCAACTGGACTGATATATAAATCGAGTTGAACTGATTTATAAATTAAGCTTAATTCAACTAGTGTGATGTATTAAGTGAGATGATATAGGATTGAACTAACTAAAACTGAGTTCGATTATTCAATAAATTGAGCAGAACTAATATAAACCGAGTTCAAATATTTGTTCATGTTTACTATATATATGGTAAAGAACATGACGAGCATTGCATTTCAACCTCCCAAACCCACGACTCTAATTGAAGAAAACTCATCGTCATCACAACTAGTGATGACCAATAAAAAGGACCTAAAACGAATCAAAAGTACTAGTGGGGGAAAAAGAGCCGACAATGGATTTACTTCAATGCAAACATTTCGGATTTAGTTGCATCTATGTTATGTCTTAATAGTTCATTAATTTTTGTTGTATTATTATTTTTTGATTTATGGATTAGTTAATTAATTTATCTTAAACAATTTGATGGATTAATATTTGTTTGAGAAAATATATACAGTTTTGAAAAAACGTACAGTTCTTTTTTGGGAAGTAGAAACTTAAGTTTTATTTTTTAATATTTTTGAAAAATGATTACAATTTTGAATCGTGAAATATTTTTGACCAAAATAAATAATGAATATATGGTCACTGTTAATAACCGTGATCTCAAATTATAATTATTTTTTTAATTTGGTCATGGTTCAGAACCGTGGGCAGTAGAAGATTCTCCATTTCGTGGTCACAATTTAGGACAGTGACTACTAAAACACCACGAGATTTGGGTCATAAGTATGGTCACGATCATAAATTGGGATGAATCTATCCATGTTGATGCCTCACATTGTACCGTAACTCCCTATTAGTGGCATGATTTGGGATTGTGACCTTCAATATGGTCACCCTTAAAATGGACATAGCCCAAATTCGTTACCATGGCTAGGGGTCAAGGTCCAAAATCATGACCATTTTCGATTTATGGCGTAGCGCTTTGGGGATCCCTCATGCGTACTAGGTATAACCTCAAAGAAATAATATGGGACAATCACTACTCCTTCCCATCTATTTCATAGATTTCCACACCCAAGAATATATGAAAAACCCCATGTATTCATGCTCGGGACACGGGTACGTCAGTAGTACGAATGGGGTTAAAGGGCCAAAGTAAACATATCGCTATTATCGGGGTACCAGCGTAGTTGATATCATATTCACCCTATCATAATCCTTCCTATTACGTACCCCACAAGAACTCAAAAACCTTGGCATGCTTACACATAAATCGAAACACATAAATTCAATCTACTCAAAGGTTATAAAAAATATCTCGAGTCTTCGGTTAATTATCCTCAATTAATTAAGAGTTTATAACCAAACTTCCTCAAATTCGTTCGAACAATATCCATGACTTTTTCTAGAAAAAATGTTTATCTCGTTCAAAATAAAGCCAAACTTGTTCGAATGAACCCTTATATCTTGTTCGAATGACATCCACGAACATGCCTTCTTCCCCCAAAATGTGAAATCACTATTATCAACCCATAACCTATATTTTAATGCTATAAATTGTTCAATTCCAATTCCCCTTCAAGTATAATATGTATATCAATAATAAAAACCTATAACAACAAGTTTTATTTAATTATAACAAGGATTTATGAATCAAATTCTAAGATTTAGAACCCTAAGTTCATTCTTATTTTTCCAAATTTATCTCTATTTCGATTCTTTTACATAATTCACATGAGGGTTCTTGTAAATATCATTACTATGATTCCTACAATATGAAATTCGATCAAATTACAAGATTAATTTAAGGATTTATCATCAAACTATCTTGATTCAATAATATTTAATTAAGGCCTAACTAAAATGGTCAATCTAATTAGGTTTTTATGATTGAAGTCATATTATAAGAGTGTTAAATCACATTCCAATGAATTATCACTTCTTCACATAAATTCAATTAGATTCTTAATCTATGTATATTTTCCTTAGGCCGATTGATGAATCAAAATATGAAAAATCTGTGATTCTCTTTATCCTTATTGTTCCTCTTCACCTTAGACTCTAGGGTTTTCTTTAATGCCTTATGAGTGCTTTAGGTTTCTCTAATTAGGTTAATAAGTGTGATTTCCACAAAAATAAGTCAAGGCCTAATATATCCATTCACCCAATGAGACAAATCATACCCTAAATGGCCCTGAACATGGCTTAGCCCATATAACAACACCCTAGACTTGAATTCCACAATTTTAAATAAAAAAATGGACTTTCTAAGCATCCAAAAAAATAGGACATATTTTAGTAAATTATTTATTACCTTAACTTACAAACTGGTACGAGTTAATAAAATTAAAATTTAATTATTAATTAGTTACGAGAAACTTAATATTATAAGAAACTACTTCACTGACCATGGAAACCAATATCAAGTTCATAATCCAAACAATGAAATCCCTGACACATAGTCCCTGACTATTTTATAGTCACCCATAATACTAAGTCACTAGAAATATTTATTTATTGTATTTCCATGTATTATGATCATTTCCAAAAGTGTTAGTTAATATAAACATATACGAATTATATAACGTCATATAAAAAATATAAAAGCGGCATCGTACATGTCACAATAGAAAAATTAAAAATTAATTACATAATTTAAATAATGCACTAAATATACATGTTATTACATTAAATTGTCCAGCACATACATGGTCTACCACTCAGTTTATTAAAGAATGGTGGATTTGGAAATTGGAAACGTATTACAATTAATGGAAGTGAGAGATGATATAAGGGTTTTGTTCAAAACCTTTAGGTTATAGAATGATGAGAGTGTAAGAGCAAGATTTTATAATTGCTGATATTTTAGATATCTTGGTGTATCCCATTACAAATCGAAAAAACCATAACCACATATGCTTCCATGTTCATTGAAGACAAGTTAGTGATGGAGCAAAATTTCAAAGATCGAATGCGTTGGAACCATCACAACACTATTTGGAGGTGTCTGGTATTTAGGTTTTTGATTAAACTTACTCAAATTTATTTTTGATGTGTTTCTTATTTGAGGCATTTTCATAAAAGGCTTTTCAAAAAGATATTTTTTTTGCTTTTCAGTTCGTTAGAACGAACTGTGCTTCTCGTTAGAATGAGAAACTTTTCTCATTAGAATAGGGTTTTCCACTCATTGGAACAAAGTTCTTAGTTAATTGGAATGAGATTTTCATGATCTTCAAAAGGGATCTCTATATTTGATAGAGCTGCACCCGTTGGAAGTTTGTTGGATACTCATTCGAACAAGACTAGTGTTTTCTTTCGAACAAAGTTGCATTTTGTTTGAACAAGTTTGTCGGCCTCGAAAATTGTGCTTCTCTTTAAAAAGGACTCTTTTAGTCTTAATTTTATAGAACTTTTGGCAAAAACAAATTTCTATACCTTTTCCCAAATCTTTCCACTTTTATATCATAGAAATAATTTTTATTTTCCAAATCATACATCCTTCAAATGAGTTGTTGTGTTTGTAAAACCCAAGTTCCATACACTACATAAAACCCTTGTAGAGTATTCTCCACTGCTGATTTGTGGAGTTATGACTCTATTATTGAAGAAGAAAGGATTCCATATCCTGAGGCTGATTGGTGGATACCTAGGGAAGAGCTGCTTCCCATGGACGATGCTAGACTATATTGTATCAATTCAATATTTGAGTACCACTACAACATTATACTTAGAGTATCTCTAAGTAGTTTGTAAGTCATTATGTGTCTATCAGTTCTTAAATAGTGATGATAAAAAGATTTTGCACGCAATGAATTTTTACTCAAACTTCTTCTTCTATTTTGGTTTGTTAATTGGCTAGGCATATTTATCTTTGGACTTTGTCTTGCATGTTGACCAAGTTCTAATCAAGATAAGACTTGACTACAAAATTGGATTGTTGTGTGTGTTGGACCTAATATATAAGTGAATCCGTAGAACCTATATTTTCACATTCGTATCAGATATGGTTATACTAATTTATTACGTGATCTTTATTTTGGGATTACATGGATAATTTCTACCATAGGATTCATTTTTCTGATTGGTCAAATTATCCATATTGGAAAGCTTGAATGGGGTTAGCACCGAAGTCAGTTAACGAGCCAGTCTGGTTTATTTGTGAAAGAGGGTGGACACCACCTACTCTGACTAATGACAATTTCATAAGTCTTAAACATGCCACTACTGGGATAAAAGAAGATTTTAAATGGAGTAATTATAATTCTCGAGGCTTAAGTGCCAAATCTAGTTCACTCTCTCCCGATGTGTTTTGTTGCATTATAACATGTACCACATCTAAGGAATCATGGATATTCTCCAATTCATTCATGAGGGTGCCAACTTTGTAAAATCTTCTAAGATTTAAGATCTCACTGCAAAGTTTCAGACCATTTGCACGCTAGAGACTGGAACATTTAATGACCCTATGCATTATTATATGAAATTATTAACTATAATTTTAATTTGGGTGGGATAATTCCTAATACATGGGTAGTTAAAAAGATTTTGGGATTTCTTCCAACCCGTTTTATTGCGAAATTCATTATCCTAAATTTTTGGAAATTTTAGATACTCTTGTATTAGAAGAACTCGTAGGACACCTTTAATCTTATGAAATTGATATGTTCCCCAAAACACAAAAGACAAAGGAAAAAAGGATCTCTTTAAAATCCTAATCCAAAAGAAAGTGGATGTCTCTTATGACTCCGAATTTGATTTTGGTCTTTATGATCTTCCTCTTTTTGTGAAAAAGTTAAAAAAAATTCTCCACTAAAAAAAAGAAAATTCTTCCAAACAAAATAATTTTTTTAGGAAAGATACAAAGTTTAAGTCGAGCAAGAAAGGTTTTGAAAAAGCGAGAAGAGTATCTTAAGAATGATGAAGAGAGATTCCATGAGTGGGAGGGTCAGGGTCACAAAGCCCACGTGTGTGCTACGAGGCTATAAAGAGAATGGGCAATGGAAAAATGCCTACAATGCTGCTCTTAGTGATATCGATGGATAATCGGTGGATTCAGGGGATAAATCACCGCATTCATGGCTAGTCATGTTAGTACACCCGAGTATATATCACATTGAGGATAATGTTTCTAAACATGATGACCTCGATAGTGAGTCTTGTAATTCTGGAGAGAGTAAAAGAGATGATGATTTGAGTGACGGATAAAGTGGCCTCGAATGCACCTACACCGAGATTTACATTGAGTCTTTTACAAAGAAAATGAAAAATAAGAATTTACTGCTTTGGTTGTTATCTCTAGAGAAAGATTTATAGGAGTCGATAGAGAGAGAGAGATCTCAATGAGGATTTATTTAGAAGAGAGAGTCTTTTTCTATAAAGAGGGAAATATTAGCTTGAACAAATAAAGTTGGTAGTCTTATGAGAGATCTTCAAAAGTTATTGGAGACTCGTGAGAAACTTAAATCCCTTGTATCCTAACACGAGAAAGATATCGAACGTGTTCAGGAGGTCAAGGTTACTATTGAGGACATCGAAGAAGGTAGGAAAGATATTCCTCGATCTCGCTTTAGGTTTTAGTGAGAGGCAAGTAATAGGTTACAACGGTGCATCCACTTCCCATGATGCACCTGAACGAGTTCCTAAATTTTTGGTAGTTCTATATGGTCCTTGACTTAATCCACCAATGAGAGTTCAACCTAAATGAGAGAACAAAGGTAGACCCAAACAAGTATATGTTCCCCTCATTGCAAAAGAAGAGGACACCTTAGGAAATTTTTCTACATGTTAGTTAGAACTGCACGTAGACATACTCCCGCACACTACTATATGGACCTTTCTAATGTTATAGAGAAAGTTGAGTTCCTAGTCATGAATTGTACAAGCCCAATGGAAGAATTTAAAAGGGTGTTTATGCCTCATGAGAACACTTCCAATGCTTCTTGTAGAGCCAATAACGATAAGGGCAAACAAAACATTACCTCAACTTGGGTTCCTAGGCATGATGACAAAGCCCTTATTATCCACATTTCTGTATAGGATCAAGATAATTACCAATGGTATTTTGATAGCGGGTGCTCTAGGAACATGACCAGTGACAATTGATATTTTATCGACCTTTTAGATAGTAAGGAAGGTAAAGTCACCTTTGGATATGGGAGTAGGTCTAGAATTTTAGGATGTGGTTATGTTGAGATACCCTATTTTTCTAAGATAGATAATGTGTTCCACATCGAAGGGTTAAACGGGAACTTAATTATCATAATCCAACTTCGCGATGCAAACTTTACAGTAAAGTTTAACCGGTCTGAATGTAACATTTATGATGAATCCAGTGAACTGTTACTACAAGGAGTGAGTAATGAAGAGAATTGCTATGGGACCATTACCAAGTCCTCCTTTGTGCACAATAAGGCTAGGGTTTCATATATGAAACTTTGTCCTTAACGACTAGGTCGTATAAACTTCAGAGATCTTGACAGATTAGTGAAGAAAGACCTATTTTGTGGATTGACACCATTTGGGAAACCAAGTTCCTCGATTTATGGTCCTTGACAATAAGGAAAATAAATCAAGAGTCCTCATTAGAAGTTAAACATCATTACCACTTCCCGAGTTACCCTATCATAGGGTTTCTTAGAAAAAAGTCCACTGCAGTTGAGTTTCTAACAATCAAGTGCCATATCCTATAAAACTAACATAATGTCACTATTAATCGAATGTATAGTGACAACGTCACTTAATTTAAATAAGTCAAAATTGATAGCTATTTTAATGAAGTTGGCATCAGTTATCGTTCGTTGTACTCCTCAACAAAATGGGATAGTTAAGTGTAAGAACCAAATGATTCAATAAATGGCTAGATCTATGCTTATTGGGAGAAACGTGCCTAGATGTTTTTCGATAGAGATATTTAATACCACATGACATATGATGAATAGGGTATATCTTCATCCACACATGTTACACATGCCATATGAGTTATGGATAGGAAGAAACCTAACCTATCATATTTTTGAGTTTTTGGGAGTCCTTGTTAGATTTTGAGAGATTGAAAATATTTAGCAAAGTTTGACTCCTAAAGCGATGAGGGGATATGTTTAGGATATCATCATCGAGTAGAGCCTATAGGGTGTTTAATCTTAAAATATCTAAGATTATGTAATTGATAAATGTCACTATTAGAGAGGATAAGCCGCCTATATTTATTGATCCTAACATGGAGTGTAAGAACAATGCACCCCTTGGTGATGAGCTCATTATTCATACTACCATAGTGGACCACGATCTTGATTTAAAGGATCCACCCTCTTAGGTTTGAAAGAGTCATGACTTTTTTGACATACTTGGTGATCCCAAACTAGGTGTCAAGACTCGCGCTCAACTTGAGAACGTGGTTATCTATTTTTAGAACAACTTCTTAGTAGAGCCCATGAATATGAAAGAATCTCGATAAAAAAGATGTCTCGGAGTTACTTTAGTAGAGCCCATGAATATGCAGAGATGAGTTGCTTTAGTTTCATAAAAATGATGTCTCGATGTTTGTCCCCCGACCCTACAGAGACTAATGTGATTGGTATCAAGTGGAGATACAAGAATAAGATGGATAAGAATGGTACGATAGTTTGAAATAAGTTTGGTTTGGTTGCTTAAGGCTATACATAGATTTAGGGTATAGACTTTGACGAGACATTCAATCATGTCACTAGGCTGGAGTCTTACCGCTTAATACTATCTATAGCATGTCATCTATGGTTCAAGCTATACTAAATGAATGTCAATCATGCCTTCCTAAATGGAATTCTGCAAGAGGAATTTAACGTGGATGGTTTTAAGACCGAAAGCACCTGGAACATGTCTTTTATCTTAAGAAGGCCTTATATGCTTACATCAAGCACCCCCTGCTTCGTACAAGAGGATGAATTATTATCTCTTAGCTCATGGATTCAAGAGATGAGGAGTGGATAAGACATTTTCCCAAGTCTATGTGGATGACACAGTATTTGGATCCACATGTTCCCAACATGCTCCCACATTTGAGGAGGAGATGAAGAGTGGGTTTAATAAAAGCATGGTTGGTGACCTTACATTCTTCTTAGTTCTCCAAGTTCATCAATTTAAGTATGGTATATTCATATCTGAATCCAAATATGCAAGGGACCTAGTGAAGAAGTGTGGTTTAGAGTCCAATAAGGACTCATACACCCCAACGGGTCCATTGACAATGCTTAGTAAACACATTTTGGGCCAGGATATTGAGCAAACACTTTATAGGAGCATGATAGTGTGACACCCCACCCAATTAAATATCGAGTGATCAGTCCTTCATTAAATTAAATCAAAGTGTCCGATTGGTTCATTCTTAGCATCACCATCGAAAATAATTTTTCCTTATTAATCACCTAATAAAAATTTAAGCTAAGTGTCAAAACATTTAAATTTATAGATTAAATCCTATTGTTATATTTTAATATACGAAACCATTCCCATGAACACATATAATATTATTAAATACCAAACCATCCAAGTGGAATAAACAGGCTAGGTTAATCAATCCAAATAAAATATCTGAAATCGAAGGACAATTAAATAATTAAAATAATACCAACTAAAACTAACTACTGAAATAATAAAGAGTACAAGTCTCTTTGAACTAAATAAAAACTGGAAATGGGCGACACATGCCCTATCTAAAATGACTAAGTGAAGAGCTGAGATGACAAGGATGAAGTTGTCTAAATGCAAAGACCTGCAACTCCCACACTAGCAGCGACACGTCAACAATCCAAAGATCCAAGTCTGATGCCCCTGTGATTGGGAATCGATAATATATATATATATATATATATATATATATATACAAGAGAAATAAGAGATGACATGAAACGGGTCAGAGCCCGAGTGTAAAATAACTTTAAAATAGTTTAGCAAGTATTTAAAATGCTTACCAATTGATATAACATACATGTTAGTACCTCGACACTCACTTGGGAATTCTCACCTCTCAACTAGTGTGCATGCCTAACGTACTACTCAATTAATATAGATAAAGCTAACCCAATTAACTATTCTAACCCAATCTCCCTTCCTATATCTTGATTCAAGTGATCGCATAACTATAATTTATACACTGATAACTTTTCTTATGAATTTACCAAGCGAGTTTTGTACACTTCAATATTGCCTTAAGTCCTCAACCACTTAATTTATTTAATATTAATTAATCAATTTTATCTATTTACAAGCATAGTAGATGAATCACACGTACATATATCTATTAATCATAATATATATACTAATAGGGCACGCCACATAAATTTATGGTGCTGGCATACTCTGCTATCAAGTCCCCGTATCTATTGTACAAAAAGGGAAATACTAGATCAGAATTACTCTTGAATTGTATTAACACAAAACACACATATTGGAGGCGAAGCATAGTTCATGTCTCTTAGGACCGTCTTACTCATGTACCAAGGATCCTATGTTCTAGGGTACAAGTCAATATCCCCAATAAAGGTCACATCAAGATAAGACTGTCCTGTCGCGGCAACCTCTGTGGTAACAAGTAGCACGGGTATGATTAAACACAGATGTTCACATACTATATATGTACATGAACTCATATATATATATATATACACTATTCATATTGGTGAACCCATGACCCATAACATATTCTATTCATACGTGGCACGTAGTGCCTAAGTTCTACCTATTTAATTCATTCTTTTATTTTCTCAATTACCATAAGTTCTGAGGTACTTTTCGATCCTCGAAGTGTATCATTTTAATAAATATAAAATCATAAGGTGTACCCTCTCTATCCTACTGATGTAAGTCCTCATCAGCTCGCACAATCCCCAATTTGTCACACACACAATCATGACACATTTTATACCCACGATTCAATTCCAATGAAATCGTACTACCCGGACCTTGCCCATGACCCTACTGGTTCTTCTCACGTCCCATTATGATATTTAAATTATGTCTAAGGGTCCTTATACATTGGGTTTTGATTAAATATTAAAAAAGAAATAAGATTCCAATTCCTGGAGGAGTCGATCGATCGAAGGGAAGGGTCGATCGATTGACCAAGTAGATCGATCGACATTCAAAGTCGATCGATCGATCTAGCAGTTATTGGCCCAGGAATTTTGTAAATAATGCCTACAGGTTTCTTTCATTTTAATCATCAAAACCTCCATTAAAATGTCCCAAACTGCCAAACAAACATCACAAACATTATATAAACAGGTATGGAGGATTTCTAACGTAAAAACATTCATTAATTCTCCAAGAATCGTCATTAAATGGTTACAATTCATGATTTCGTCTCTAACCCTAGTTTATCATATTAATTCAATAATCCACATGGTATTTATAGATTTCCTTCTCTAATCATCATTCAAATTCGTGATAATTAACCTACATATGATAAGAACATTAGCCTACGTGATTTCCATTCAAACATATGAATTATAGTCTTCCAATTTCATTAAATCTCCATGCAAAGTTATAATTAAATTTCCTACTCTTACATGGATGAAATATCAACTCAAGAACACGAAGATAGATACTTGCCAGGAAATCAAATGTCTGAATTGTAGAAGATGATGGGTATATTTACGCTCCTCGTTCTTTGGTCTACATGTTGGTGGTGGAGTTGATGGAAACGGTGTAGGGTTGATGGTTCTTCCCCTTGGAAACCTTTTCTCTTCTTTCTTCCTTAACCTCTATGCACCTCAAGTGTTTCTAACCCTCGAGGACTCCAACTCCCATCAGAACCCTTTAATTTTCATCATTCATTAGGGCCTAAAATTAGAAATTACCAAAATGCCCTCTCGAGTTGCCGGTTAGGCCTAAAAACGTCCTGAGACCCAAACAAAGCCCCAGGTATAACTTTTTGACTATCTCGACCCTTTCGGACACATTGGCGCACTCGAACTGACCATTACTTTTTATTTCCTTTAATTAGTCCCGACTTAATTTTTATAACTATCGTATTATTCACTCGCGATAATTTTAATAATTCAATCTCATATATTACTTTACTCATTAAGTAATATTTAAAATAATTCTTATCAATAATTACTAACTCTCATCACGGTAGAAAATATTCAATTTAAAAAAATCTGGATTAATATTAAATTTATTTATCCCAATTTAATTTAATTAATCATATAATTAAAGGCCATAAAAATACGGGGTATTACATACTTTACCCCTAATAACAAAATTTTGTCCCAAAATTCCAAAAAAATAAGGTGTACCTGGTAAAAATAATTTTGGATACTTTTCGCATATATCTGCCTCGCACTCCCAAGTAGAATCCTCAACATTTTGATGTTCCCACTCGACCCATACAAGTGGAACTAACTTCGACCTCAATTACTTCTCACTATGGTCTAGGATAGCCACTGGTCTCTCCTCATAAGAACTGTCGGGCTACAAGTCAATCTCCCCTATCGTAATATGAGTGTGGGCCAAATTATCCCGAAGATATTTCCTCAACGACGAAATGTGGAACACATCATGAATACGGTGCAAGTTCTCCGGAACCCAAGTCTATATGCCACCAGTCCGATCCTATCGATAATGGTAAATGGTCCTTCGTACCTCGGAGCCAATTTCCCTTTCTTCCCGAACCTCATTACTCCTTTCATAGGATAGACTCACAGTAATACTTGGTCCGCCACGCAAAACTCCCACAAGAACCGCTTTGCATCGGCATAACTTTTCTACCTATCCCGAGCTACCCGAATGTGACTCCTGATTAACTCAATCCCAGCTGACGTGTCCTGAATCACCTCTGGCTCGAGTAACTTATTGTCCCCCCACTCTTACCAACTAGTGGGAGAACGACAAGGTTTTTCGTACAACGCCTCAAATGGGGCCATGCCAATAGTAAATTGGTAGGAGTTATTATGAGAGAAATCCACCAGTGGAAGGTACTGTTCCAAACCCCCTCTAAAATCAAGGACACACATGCGTAACATATCCTCTAGCATCTGATTAGTATGCTCAATTTGCCTATCTATCTGCGGGTGATAATCCGTACTCAACCGCAGCTTGGTACCCATGGCCTCCTGAAAGCTCTCCCAGAAGCGTGACACAAAATTTTTATCTCTGGCGGACACAATGTCCAGGGGCACCCCATGCAACCTCACTATCTCAGCAATAAATAACTGGGCATACTGTCTCGTAGTGTAGTCTGTCCGCACTAGCAGAAAATGGGCTACCTTGGTCAACCGATCCACCACTACCCATATAGAATCATGACCCCGCTGTGACATAGGCAAACTAGTAATAAAATCCATGGAAATGACCTTCTATTTCCACATAGGAATCTCTAGAGGTTGAAGTAACCCTGGTGGCTTCTGATAGTCCACCTTTACCAGCTGACAGGTGGCACACTTGGACACGAACTCCGTAATTTCCTTCTTCATCCCACTCCACCAGTACCATCGTCTCATATCCCCGTAAATCTTATGCCCTCTGAAATGTACTGCAAATCGAGATCCATGCGACTCTATCATCACTTCATGACGTAAGTCCTCCCCCTCCGACACCATTAACCCCCCATTAAATTGCAATCCCCCATTTGAACTCACTGAGTTGGACTCTGCGCCCTCAGCTAGAAGTCGTACAATCTGATCCTAGCAATATAAATTAGTGGCTTGGGCCTGGATCACCCTCGTAACAATATCTGGTGTGACTATCATGACGGCCATAAAAGATCGAGCCACTGCCTCCTGATGTCCCAACTCTTTCCTTTTTACCTTCCACACTTCCGCCACCTCACCTACTATCCTACGGCTTAATGCATCAGAAACTACGTTATCTTGAACTGATAATTGTTCACAAACTCTAGCCACCTGCGCTGACGCATGTTCAACTCCCACTGAGTGAACAAGTATTGTAGTAAATTGTGGTTAAAGAATTAACGAAACTTATCCCCCAACAAGTAGTGTCTCCATATCCCTAAGGCAAACACGACCGCTCCTAGCTCCAAGTCGTGGGTGGGGTAATTCCTCTCGTGAGGATTGAGCTTGCGGGAGGCATAAGCTATAGCCTTCTCCTCCTGGTGAATTACTCCACCAAGTCCTTGTAGGGAAGCGTCAATATATACCAGGTACTCCATTCCTGGCCTGGGTAAATCACGAACTGGCATCGAAGTCAACTTATCCTTTATCTCATCAAAAGCTAACTAACAAGCGTCATCCCATACGTACGGTACCACCTTGCAAGTCAGATTAGTCAATGGAACCAATATTTTATAGAATCCTTGAATGAACTGCCTGTAGTACCCTGCCAATCTGAAGAAACTACGGATCTCTGATGGTGTCGTGGTCTGCCCCCACTCCCACATTATGGACACCTTTCCTGGATCCATAGATATCCCCCCAACGAAAATAATGTGCCCCAAGAACTGAACTTCACATAGCCAAAACCCGCACTTCTCATACTTATCATATAATTGATGCTCTCGCAGGGTCTGAAGAACCCATCTCAAATGCTCGACATGATCCTCCTTAGTCTGGGAATAAATCAGAATGTCATCTATGAAGACAATGATAAACTGATCCAGGAACTCTCTGAACACCCTGTTAATTAAGTCCATGAACACAGATGGAGCATTGGTTAGCCCAAACGACACAACCCAAAACTCGTAGGATCCATATCGCGTCAAGAAAGTAGTCTTCGATACATCTTGCTCCTTAATCCGTAACCAATGATATCCCGATCTTAAGTCTATCTTTAAGAAGAAGGCAACTCCTCTCAACTTGTCAAATAAGTCATTGATTCGGGGCAACAGATGCTTATTTCGTATAGTGACTTTGTTCAGCACTCGGTAGCCCACATACAACCTCAATGACACATATATTTTCTTCAAAAACAACACGGGAGAACCCCGAGGCGAGGTACTCCTAAGGATGAAGCCCTATCCCAATAAATGCTCAATCTGATCTCGTAGCTCTCTCATCTCAACTGGAGCCATACAGTATGGTGCACGGGCTATCGACGGAGTGCTAGACATTAAATCTATAATGAAATCTATCTTTTGGCTAGGTGGTAGTCAAATCTATAATGAAATCTATCTATTGGCTAGGTGGTAGTCCCAGTATATTCGGAAACACATAAGAAAACTTGTGAACTACAGAAATCGAGTCAATGGGAATCACAATCTCCTTAGTGGTCTCCTCCTCTATGTAATATAAATGGGTGGACGATCCTCCCTCAGGACGAGCCATCGTGACCAGAAACATCTCCTGATCGGGAATAGAAAACATAATACTCCTACTGAAACAGTCTTTCATGGCTCTATAAGTAGTAAGACAATCCATGCTAATAATGGCCTAAGACTAGCATATCTGCAGGCATAATCAGACTCCCAATCTCTATACCTACTCTTCGGCATATAAAGACAATTGTTGGAAACGTAGACCCCCAATTTTTAGATTTTACCAAAAGTAATTTCAATTTCTATAATTTCCTTTTTGAATGTGGAGTAGTGACGGTTCAACAAAACAATTACATAAACCAAAATTTTAATTTCTTCACAAATTAAAACTAAATTAAACTAAATTTTAATTTTCTCAACATTAAAATTATACTCAAAATCAAATTTGTGAATTTTTCACTTTAAGCCCAAAAATTCAATTTAATACAAGTCCTATAAATTTGCCTAACAATTAATTAATTCAATTTTGCAAATTAAGCCAAATAAAATTTTATCCAATAAAATTAATGAATTGAACTAAATTAATTAAACATTACCCAAATTAATTTTAGCACCAACTTAAGCATGAGTAGTGATTTAAACCAATTTTATCTTTTTACCTAAGCATGGATCTAATGTGAATATGCAAAAGATAAAATAAACAAATAACCACGACGCCACGATGTACGTGGGAAAACCCACAACGGGAAGAAAATCTCGGACCACCCTAGCCTCAAATCCACTAAGTATGGTATTACAAGTACAAAATAGTAAGACTTACAACAGTCGACTTGACTCCGTCCAAGCCCCAATGCTCCTTCTTGTACACACCTCTGCCTAGCGAATAACCACGGAGGTCCACCGGGGTCTCGAAATCCACCGATCGGACTTTTTGGAACGCATCAACCACACACGGTGCCTTTCATCATATGAGAATGCCGCAACAACCAATAAGTATTCTTCTTTGTGGGATGTAGAAGTAAACCCAAACACTCTTCGAATGGTAGAGATAAACCGGTGCCAAAACTCCAAGCAAAGTATGTATATTAAGGAACTTGGATAAACTAAATAATTGGGTGTAAACAAAAGTGTTTAAGGATTTTTCTATAAAACAAAACACTCAAAACATGAACCTTTTCATTTGGAATTGAAACTTTCTAAAACTCTCTCTGGGAGATGGAGGAATATGAAAAAATTACTTGGAAAAGGTTGGTTCCCTCACTCGTTAATTCTGTCAAAAGGTAGTGGGAACATGGAGAAAACTGCAAAAAATCGTCAAAAAACTGTTCCCCGCCAATGCCGATCGAACAACTTTACTAACGAGGTTCCATTGCGAAAAAAAATCTCGTTAGAAGTCTCGTTCAAACGACCTGGCAATCTCGTTTGAACGACATTCCAGTTCATTCGAACGACGTGCCAGAAAATTATCCTCTTCATTTTAAGTCCAAAACATTTTATGAAAAGTTCTAAAAAATATTTTCTGAGTAAAACAAAGTCGTTAAAACTATTTTATAAAAATTATAGACACCCAATAAATTCCAAGCTACTCTATATATATATAATGGATTCATACCTTAGGAGCATTGGAACAATGTTGTTGATGTAGAAACGAGGCACACTAAACCCGACATATGATGAAGTTATGTAATCTTGGCCGCTACGTCTTCAACTAACACGTCATAGGCTTGGATGGATACACTTGAACACTATCATATGACTTAGATGTTTTTGTCCGGAATTGAACCAACACTACATTAAGACTCAATCGTAGACTTTTGTCCTTACAAATCTCCCCCTTGGGCTCTTCCGGGACAAAAACCAACCAAAAATCCTAAAGGGCCGTCAAGCTTTACAGGACTTAAAAAATATCCCACCCAAAATAAAAATTACATAGCTTGACTCTAAAACCCAAGGATCAATATCTTTTCGATGATGAAAGTTTCCACTTAGAAGAATTCCTGCACTCTTAAGCAAACTATCAAACACATAAGGAATATCAAGAGTATTAAATGCATTTAAAATAAATACTCCCCCTAAATTAATTCTCCCCTTTATCATCAAATAAAAGAACTACTTTAGAAAGACATATCCCCCTAAGATAAATCTCCCAAACAAAAATGCGATTACAATAGGAATAGATACCAGTTCTCCCCCTGTCATTCTCCCCCTTTTTGTTCAGGAATAGACAATGGATAAAAAAAATTTAAACATGAAGCTTACAGTGATAAGAGCACGAAAGCATATGGGTAACAAAATCATAGCTAATCCAACAAATAATAATGGATACCAACGAAGATGCAAAAAAAAAATGATATCAATGTGATACATAAGATACTAAGCATGTGATATCAACAAAATATGCACCAAGATAGATACCAATTATGAATTAGAAGCATAGATGGACTAGAAAGCAAGGCAAATAAAAAAAAAATACCATATATATGTACACATAATAAATATCACTAACGCACACGCACATATATATAAGTATCGACACCATACATGACACAAAATACAATAAGCTTTTCACACTCATATGGCAAAAATGTGTCATATGGAAACGGAAGTGTAGGGGTGTGAACTAATAACAATTAAATTTAGACTCAATCACTTAAAACATGTTCACGGAGTTCTCAATTGATTGCAAACTTCATCACATTTGAATATAACCTCATGTGACAATTATAGATTGAACTCAATGAACAAACATATAGCACACAAGCCCAGAATTTTGATGATTCTACAAACCAATAAAATCATGACATTGCAAGTACAACTAGGATAAATGAAAATTGGGCAAACCGTTGATATACCATCCAAACTCCCTCAATTTAAGCATATAGAGTTTAATCTTTTGAATGAATAAATCACTTAAACAAAGTAGGCATTGGAAAATATTTTCTTTTGATGCCATTATTCTTTTAGGCCTTTGGACCATGTATTTATTTTAGGTCCAAGCAAATGGTGGCTTACTCGCAAAGGATGATTTTTCCTTTCGGATCCCTTCCTCGTGCACATTTATATATATATTTTTTATATCTCACACAAATATCACGTGCAATGGATTTTAACATGCACTAGTCCTCCTAGATCATATAATATGTAGATGACTAGATTAGTTGTAAAACACCTCACAAAGCTCAAATATACACATGAAGTTAAAATTTCAAGTGAGCTCATGCATGCGTGAGATGAGGCATATAAAACTAGAATCCATTATAGCAACACAAAATCCAACTACTCCATGTAAGCATGGTAAAGAACATTTTAAGTATTGACAATCTTAACCAAACGTTCTAGCCACATGGGAGCGAAAAAGATGGGATTAAAACACAAGTATAGGCCACATAGAGTGTGTCAAACTATAATACAGACAAAAAAAACTTTTTGAGTTTTTGACAATTTTTAACCAAAAATAAAAATATTTACTCAAAAGACAAACAAAAATCATTTCAATTTTTCATTCATCTTAAATTACTAAAAAGGTAAAACAAAAATGATAAACAAAATCTTTTTGCATTTTTCATTTAATGCAAACTAAAATGAAAGAATTATAATACAAAAGATAAACAACAATCATAGTTCTAGCATGTGATAAAGCATGAAGGATAGACTAGAAAATTGATAAAGAAGCATAAAATTAGCATGATAGATTAGTATGAAGTACAAAAGCTAAAGTATGCATTCAACTAACAAATTCAACCTTTAGATTTAGTAAGGGAGGTATCATGTGAAAGTAAATGAGAATAAAAAATCATATCTTATAAAGCTACCAAGTCGGATCTCCTAACCCAAACTAATGATGAATGACGATCTCGGGGTGTAGGAATCTTGGCTACCCCGGTTGCCTTACGTAGTGATTTTCTAAAACCTCATTTAAGATCAAAACAAAATTTCCTAAGATGACCTTTTTTACCACAATGAGAGTACCTAAAGACTCGGCGAAAAGACTTACCTAAGGAATGATCTATAACATTATACCTGGAGGATTCTCCTAAAATATTGGTTTTGACTTTATGAGTTAATTCATTACAAGAATCGAGTCCTAAACCACACGTATCATTTATAATTTGGACCATTCCTAAGATTTTATCTAATTTCTCCAAACGACACTCCTAATCAAATTTGAGTTTACTAGAGTCTTTTAATTTATTTTCTAATTCTAAAATGTTAGACTCTAATAAAATATTGTGCTCTTCAAACGCAAGAAGATCCTTTTTCAAGGATTCCATTAAACCTCTAAGGCTATTTCTGTCGCCTTCTACATATTCAAGCTTCTCACGAAGAGCTCTCTCACGTGTCCTAAGGTCTTTCGCTAACGCACTCTTATCAATGACCTTGACATGCTCTCTTAAACTAGATTCTAACTTCAAATTTTTTCTTTTTAATTTAATTGATTCTTCAAATAATTCTTGAAACTCAATTTGAAGTTAACTCACATCAACCATATTTTCACTTTCACTCTCTCTTTCTTCTCCACTCTCACTACCATCATCTCTTTGGGATTCACAACCAAAGGCATTGTAAGTGTCATGTGTTAAAATTTCATCACTAAAGGAGTGCTCACTTTCACTCACATTACTTGCCATAAAAGCCACAAAGTTGGGCTTAGTGGGGGAATCGGGTCCCTCTTCCTTATCACTATCACCAAGGGTTGCGTTGTATGAAATTGGTTGCTTACCCTATCTACTTAGTTTAGTGGGCACCCTTTTGCCCTATGGCGATACCGTTCACAACCATAACACATATTTGACTCGTCCCTATTTGAATTTTCATTAAAAGTTTTAGGGATCTTCTCGGCTTTGTCATGCTTAGATTTTTCAAATTTCTTAAAATAATTTTTAAATTTATCTTTGTTAAATTTAAGAAATTTTTGAAACTTCCTAGCAAACATAGCCATATCTTCCGAGTCAGTCTCACTTTCACTCTCTACTACTTGTTTTTCCTCCTTTCGGGCTTTCAAAGCAACGCCCTTATCTATTTTTTTTTTTCAGGTTTAGAGGGAAACATGTCTAGTTCATAGGTTTGTAAATCACCTACTAGCTCTTCTAATTTCGTAGAGGCTAAAGTGTGTAAAGAATTTAACACGGTCACCTTAGGAATAAATCTATCAGGTAGGGAACTTAAAATTTTCTTTATTACTCTGTTGTCGGGTATTTTCTCTCCCAAATTAAATGATGAATTAACAATATCGAAAAGTCTAGCATAAAATACATCAAAAGTATCTTTTTCATTCATTTTGATGGTTTCAAATTCAGTGGTGAGGTTTTAGAGTTTAGAAACTTTTACGACGCTAGTTCCTTCATGAGTGAGTTGCAAAATATCCCAAGCTTCTTTAGCGCTTTCACACGTCATAATGCAATGGAGTTCATCTGGTGTGACCACGCTAAACAAGGCATTTAAACCTCGGGAATTAAAGTTTGCAAGTATAAATTCATTCTCACACCATCGATCGGTGGGTTTGGGAACACGTTCACTAAATATTTAGGTGGGGACCACCCGTTAATGACATACAACCAAACCCTCTCATCTAGAGACCTAAGTGCCGAATGCATACATGCTTTCCAATATGCGTAATTAGAACCATCGAAAATAGGAAATTTTGAAAATGGGGAAAAATTCATTTTTGTCAAAAATATTTAAAGGATCTTAAACGCAATAATTTAGCGATCCCACTCTGATAACACTTGTTGTAAATGTAAACCCCCAATTTTTAGATTTTACCAAAGGTAATTTCAATTTCTATAATTTCCTTTTTGAATGCGGAATAGTGACGGTTCAACAAAACAACTACATAAACCAAAATTTTAATTTCTTCACAAATTAAAACTAAAGTAAACCAAATTTTAATTTTCTCAAAACTAAAATTATACAAAAAAAAAATTTTGAATTTTTCAATTTAGGTCCAAAAATTCAATATAATACAAGTCCTATAAATTTGCCTAACAATTAATTATTTCAATTTTGCAAATTAGGCCCAACCAAATTTTATCCGATAAAATTAATGACTTGAACTAAATTAATTAAACATTACCCAAATTAATTTTAGCACCAACTTAAGAATGAGTAGTGATTTAAACCAATTTTATCTATTTACCTAAGCATGCATCTAATGTGAATATTCAAAAGATAAAATAAACAAATAACCACTACGCCGCAATGTACGAGGAAAAGCCCACAATGGGAAAAAAAAACCTCGGACGACCCTAGCCTCAAATCCACTAAGTACGGTATTACAAGTACAAGAGAATAAGACTTACAACACTCGAATTGACTCCGTCCAAGCCCCGACCCTCCTTCTTGTACACACCTCTACCTAGCGAATAACCACGGAGGTCCACCGCGGTCTCGGTATCCACCGATCAGACTTTTAGGAACCCATCAACCACGCACGGTGCTTTTCACCGTATGAGAATGCCGCATCAATAAAGAAGTCTTATTCTTTGTGGGATGTAGAAGTAAACCCAAACACTCTTCAAATGGTAGAGATAAATTGGTGCCAAAACTCCAAGTAAAGTATGTATATTATGGAACTTGGATAAACTAAACAATTGCGTGTAAATAAAAGTGTTTAAGGATTTTTCTTTAAAACAAAACACTCAAAACATGAACCTTTTCATTTGGAATTGAAACTCTCTAAAACTCTCTTTAGGAGATAGAGGAATATGAAAAATTTACTTGGAAAAGGTTGGTTCCCACACTTGATAATTTTGTCAAAAAGTAGTAGGGAAAAGGTAGTGGGAACATGGAGAAAACTCCAAAAAACCGCCAAAAAGCTATTCCCGTCAATGTCCTTCGAACGAATTTTTCGTTTGAACGACTCTTTGTTCGAACGACTTTGCTAACGAGGTTCCAGTGAAAAAAAAAATCTTGTTGGAAGTCTCATTCGAACGACTCGGCAATCTCGTTTGAACGACGTGTCAGAAAATTGTCCTATTCATTTTAAGTCCAAAACTTTTTATGAAAAGTTCTAAAAATATTTTCTGAGTAAAAAAAAGTCGTTAAAACTATTTTATAAAAATTATAGACACCTAATAAATTTCAAAGCTCCTAGATATGTATAAAATGCATTCATACCTTAGGAGCATTGGAAAAATGTTGTTGATGTAGAAACGAGGCACACTAAACCCGACATATGATGAAGGTTTATAATCTTGGCCGCTACGTCTTCAACTAACACGTCATAGGCTTGGATGGATACACTTAAACACTATTCTATGACTCAAATGTTTTTGTCCGGAATTGAGCCATCACTACATTAAGACTCAATCGAAGACTTGTGTCCTTACAATAATCGACGACCCATTACCCAGCGGTGAGTCCACACATGTCATTGTACTCTCTGCCATGTCTAAAAACCACGTGCCTCATGCAAAAGTAGTGGCTATGAAGTAGTGTGATGACCTAGTGTGAAATAAAACAATCCCCATAGTACCATGGATAGGAAACTTACCCTCAACTGCGGGTGGCGCCTGCGATGCTGCTACCTGGTGAACGTTATAAACACATTTGTACTGCAATTGTCCCTACTAAACTGGGACTGCTAGGATGGATGGTAGGGGGTATCTGAGGTGGTGCTGGGAGGGCAGTTGGGAAGATCGATCTCTATGGCTCCTGACGGTCACCCTGCTGCTGTACAGCCCTGTTCCCCTCGGGTCAATCCTGACATCTATGGCCATTCTTGCCATAACCAAAGCCTCTTCCCCTGAAATTTTCTCCCCTCTGTCCCTACCTCGGCCCTGATGGCTATTACCAGCCCTCCACTGGCCCTGCTGATACTAATGATGGCCCTACTGGTAACGATGTTGGCCATGATAGCCCTACGGAGTGGACTGACCCTGCTTATAGCACCCATGTCCCTACCTAGAGTCACCAAATCAAAATCGCTTAACAGGGTCCCCCTGATGGAAACTTTTCTCACCCTGATGGACCTGCCCCTGAGCTGCTGGTGCCCCATTGGAACTACTACCTCCCGTTCGGCCCTGTTGTCTGGATTCCCCAGCTCATTTTCTCCCCTATTAGGGGAAGTAGTGGTCCTAGAAATTCAATAGGGCGACATTGATTACATCAGTATAAGTTCCCAATGACAGATTACCCAAGCGGTGCAGGCGAATCCTCCAGGTCAAACCATCCATGAACATTTGAATCTTCTTCTCTTCAGTAGGTACCTCATTTGTCACTATGGTAATAAATATCTTGAACTCTTCATACTCCATAACATTCATACTTTCCTGTTATAGATTTAACAGTCTCCACCTCATCTCAGTCTGCACGGTGAAAGGAAAGTATTTGCGGTCAAACTGCACCCAAAAACTCTGAATCGTTATACTGTCCCTCTCCTCCAAAGTGGTAGTGCACTCCCACCACTATAAAGTGGCCCCTACTAGCTTGAAGGAAGCCAATAACTATCTCTGAATGTCTGTGCACCTGTACATGTGAAGATGCCTCTGGGTGTCTTTCTTCCATTGGCTCGCGATGACACTATTAGAACTTCCCGAGAACTCTCGGGGATGTGCCCTCTGAAAGGCATACCTAACTCTCCCCATGTAGTGGGAAACTGAGCTGGAACTGGTGCCACAATTTGAAACTGGGGTGGGGCCTGCTGCACGACCACTAAAGCTACTTTCATTGCCTGAGCAACTATGACGGTGACCTCGGTTGCGTTCATTATTCCCTAAGCCTGAACTACTGGCTTCTCTGGTTAGGCATTTCTGTCCCTTCGGGCTCGTCTCGGAGGCATCTGAAATGGGAAGGAATTTATCAGTCCATACTTATTATAAAATCTCAAATGGTTTATGACATAATCGCATAAATAAGAATACAACAGTCCTAAAAATAGGGCTCTATATCAAAGACGCTAAGCTGGAAGCACAATAAGCCGAACAAATCCTAAATGACACTATAACCTGATGTTGTGATACCACCTGTGACACCTTGCCTAATTAAATACTGGGTGATCTGTGACACCCCGACTAATTAAATACTGGGTAGCTACTCCTTTATTCAAATTAATACAAAATGTCAAGTTGGTTCAGTTCATAGCATCACTGTCGAAAATGTTTTAGAATTTACTAGCCACCTAATATTTAAAAAGTGAGTTGTCAATTTTAATCAACTTCGAGTAACATACAACCAATTTAATTTATGAAATACTAATACAACAACCACCACATAATCACGATAGAATAATCATGGAATAACAATAAATCTGGAGGAATACTCCTCTCAATAATCTGAATGTTGTATACAACCAAATGCAAAGTCTGAATCACTAATTAATTAAATCCAATACTGAAATAAAACTGAATAATTAAGATGTCCCAAAGGAAAAAGGGGAGACATGCCCTACAGATAAGTGAGTCTTAAATGGAATCAAAATGAAAAGTGGAGGCATCTCTAATTAAAGGTCTTGTAACTTCCACAACAGTTACAACACGTCCCCGGTATGGAATTTCTAAGCTTGATGTCCTTGTGGCTGGGCACCTAAAAGATTTTACAAGAAAAATAGATTTGAAAGCAAATAGGTCAGAGCCCGATTGTGAAAAGAGTTTAAAATACAGCAAGTGTTTAATATCATTAAATATAGAATATAAAATACATGATAGTGCATGCACTCACATGAGTTCCGCACCTCTCAACTAAGTGTGCACTCCTACGTACCCATACCCATTCTAGTTATTCCACTAACTAACTAATCTAATACAATATCTGAGTTTACTATACTATACGTAGTTTAATTCTCGGCATTTTAATATAACATAGAGTTTTACCTTCATTCCTCAGGATTAGTTGCAATAATTAGTAAGAGTTTCCCATTTTTAACTCTACAAAGATGTTACCTTAATTCACACTTGTACGTATATAAATAGTTCATTTCGGTATTCCAATATATCATCATAAATATACAATAATGGCACCCCTAGACTAAGCTGCGGTCCGTACATGCTCTGCTATCAAATTCCGGTACATCACGTACATAAGGATCACGTATTCCGAATCTCTCAGGAACCGTTTTGATAAGTCACAATCACACACATTGGAGGCAAACATAGTTCACATCACATGGGTCACGCACATACCTACGTTCCCATTATCAGCAGACTTATTAACTCCTCAATAAGTCATTCTCTGACCTATGTCCTCGAGGTACCAATCTAAATCCCCCCGTAGGTACATAAAGATTAGTTGGCCCTGATCGAACGTCGACCTCCCGTGATAGAAAGTATGGTAGGTATGTCATACACAGATAACCACATATACTAAGCATTCACACATCTTAGATATCTTATAACATTAATAGAGGTATATTTTACATTCCTATACCATCATTAAATGTTGCACGTTTACAAATCCCCGAATAATATACATTAAAAGTTGTCAACCCTTCTCACGTAGTAATTTTAAGTACTTATTTCCTTACCCCTAGATGTCATTCGGTTTACTACAAAATTCTAGGTTTTACACCTCAACATACTCCAATTCTCACAACTATACCCACTAGTCAACAAGGGAAGGTTAACGCTCCATTAAATAAGTCTACTAGAAGTTCAAAATAAATCAGGCGTAAAAACGCCATTCTGTCAACTCGTTAGAAATCTCGTTCGAACGAGGTAGTTCGAACGAGTGTCGTTCAATCGAAGTCTTCAAATGAACTCGTTAGAAGGGATACTATCATCTCGTTAGAATTCTCGTTCAAACGAGGTCTTTCGAACGACCTGGGCAGGTCTTCTAACGAGATGGCAGAAAACGCCCAGAATTTCCCAATTTCATTTTTCTTCATTTTTCTCTTCTCTAAATCCATCCTAAGTTTATCCCAATAACGTTTTAATGTTTTTAAACTACTCTAAGTCCTCCTAGGTCGCTTCTTAACATATTATTGGGGTCAAATCCTCCTAATCAACATGCAATTATCATAAATCCCCAAATTTTGCCCCAAACCCTATGAACATGAACCCAAAATTTTATTGTACCCAAATACTCATCATTAATCCGTTTTTAAAACATCAAAGTTAGGTTTTTGGGCACCAATTTCATCCATAATCATTCTACATGCAATTCCTAACCAAAATTAAGAGTTTCTACAACAATCCCATCGAGTTTTCATCAAAACTTTCAAAGCATATAAGGTTTCTACATTAAACATGGAGGAAATATTCATTGAAATCAATGACATCAAATCACTTGCCTTAAATCCGACGTTCTGGTTCGTTGTTGATGATCAAGGTTGGTTCTCTCTATTCTTTCCAGTCACAAATCCTTTCAAATTTCGGGAGATAGGAGATGGTTTGGTTTGGAACCTCTTTCAACTTCTCTCTAACTTCTCTCAAAACTCCCGTAGCCCACTCTCTTATCTTTTGCTGGTAACGGACGTAGTGGTCTCCCAAATAATATATAATTAAGCTCTAAAATTCGTGGGTTTTAATTCCTCAATTTTTAAAATTATCAAAATACCCTTCTGGGTTGCCGGTTTGGCCTAAAAATGCCCCGGGACCCAAACTGAACCCCCGACTAGTGTTTTCTGACTATTTTGACCCTTTCGGACACATTGGCACACTTAAAATGACCATTCAGTTGATAAAAATATAATTTACTTTTTAATTTAAATAAATTCACTCCTGACGCGACTGACACGCGCGTCCCAACTAAATTTCCGAAATTGTCGTATTTTTGCCTCGTGACAATTTTAATATTTTCAATACTCATATATTACCGTATATACTCAGTAATATTCAATTTTAACATCCTACTCAAATACCAACACACGTCTCGGAAGTATTTACATCCGGATCAATTCCCAATTAAATCTCATTTAATTCAATTAATCCCTTAAAAAAATCAATAAAATTACGGGGTATTACATACTTCCCCCCTAATAACAGAAATTCGTCTCGAAATTCGGAACTAAAGAATACATGGTAAAAATAGCTCTGGATAACGTTCGTTCATCTCATCCTCGCATTCCCATGTGGACTCCTCGGCATTATGATGCCGCTACTGCACGCGTACTAATGGTACTATCTTCGACCTCAGTTTCCTTTCCTTGTGGTCCAAAATAGCAATTGGCCCCTCTTCGTAGGAACTATCAGGCTGAAGATCGATGTCCTCTAAAGAAATGTGAGTATGGGCCAAATGGTCCTAAGATATTTCCTTACTGAGGAAATATGGAACACATCATGAATCCTATGCAAGTGCTCCGGTAACCCAAGTCTATACGCAACTGGCCCAATCCGCTCGATGATAGGAAATGGCCCCACATATCTTGGTGCCAGTTTCCCCTTTTTCCCAAAACGCATACTCCCCTTCATAGGAGATACTCTGAGTAGCACCTAGTCCCCTACTTGGAATTCTCTGAAGAACCTCTTCGCATCAGCATAGCTCTTTTGTCGGTCCTGAGCTACCCGAATACGGCTCCGTATCATCTCTATCCTTACCGAAGTGTCCTGAATCACTTCCAGCCCAAGGAGTTTGTTATCCCCCACCTCTAACCAACATGCTAGGGAACGACAAGGTCTACCATACAATGCCTCGAATGGAGCCATGCCAATGGTGAACTGGTAGGAGTTATTATAAGAAAACTCCACCAATGGAAGGTACTGTTCCCAACCACCTCCAAAGTCTAGAATGCACATAGGCAACATGTCCTCCAACATCTGATTTGTCCGATCTATTTTCCCATCAGTTTGCGGGTGATACGCCGTACTAAGCCGCAACTCCATACCCATGGCCTCCTGGAAACTCTCCCAAAATCGTGAAATAAATATCTTGTCTCGGTCAGACACGATATTTAGAGGCAGCCCGTGAAGTCTCACTATCTCCGCAATGAAAATCTGGGCATACTGTCCCGTAGTGTAGTCTGTCCTCATGAGCAGAAAATGAGAAACTTTGGTCAACCTATCCACAATTACCCATATGGAGTCGTAACCCCTCTGTGACGTTGGTAATCCCATGATAAAGTCCATGGATATGCTCTCCCATATCCACATCAGAACCTCTAATGGTTGTAAAAGCCCTGTTGGTTTATAATGGTCCACCTTTACTAGCTGATAAGTGGCGCATTTAGAAATGAGCACGGCAATATCTCTCTTCATCCCGTTCCACCAGTACTGTCGTCTCATGTCTTGGTACATCTTATCCCCACCAGGGTGTACCATGAATCGCGAGCCGTGCAACTCTATCATTACCTCGTGTCGCAAGTCTTCCCCATCCGGAATGGCCAGTCTCCCATTGAAGCGTAATCCTCCATATGAACTAACGGTATAGGACTCGGCTCCCTCTGCTAGTAATCAAACTATCTGCTCCTGACAGAATGGGTCTTTTGCCTGGGCCTTTATCACTCACGTAACAATCTGAGGTGTAACAGTCATCACAGACATGAATGATCGGGCCACTGCATCCTGGTTTCCTAACTCCTTCCATTTAGCTTTCCGCACCTCGGCCACCTCATCTACTGGCCTACGGATCAACGCGTCTGCTACCACATTAGCCTTCCCTGGGTGATATTGGATATCAAACCGATAATCCTTCACAAACTCAAGCCACTGACGTTGACGCATATTCAGTTCCTTCTGCATGAAGAGGTATTGTAGAGACTTGTGGTCTGTGAACAATCAAAATTTCTCCCCCAAGAGATAGTGTCTCCAAATTCGAAGAGAGAATACGACTGCCGCTAACTCCAAGTCATGGGTGGGGTAATTCTTCTCGTGAGGCTTAAGCTTACGGGAAGCATAAGCTATAGCCTGACTCTCCTGTTGCAGTACACCTCTTAGTCCTTGTAAGGACGCATTGATGTAGACTAGATACTCAACTCTCGGTCTTGGCAATGCTAACACAGGCGCTGAGGTCAACTTGTCCTTCAACTCATCGAATACCAACTGACAGGCATCGCTCCAAATGAATGGCACACCTTCGCGAGTCAGATGTGTCAAAGGATCCGCTATCTTTGAGAAACCAAGAATAAACCTCCTGTAGTATCCTGCTAGGCCCAAGAAACTACGGATCTCAGTCGGTATCGTGGGCTGTCCCCACTACCTCACCGCGGATACCTTCTCCGGATCAACAGATATACCCCGGTCTGAAATGATAAACCCCAGAAACTGAACCTTCTTCAGCCAAACCCACATTTCTCATACTTTGCATAAAGCTCGTTCTGACGCAGCGTCTGCAAAACCTGCCTCAAATATTCAGCGTGTTCCTCCTCTGTCTGTGAGTAAACTAGAATGTCATCAATAAAGACAATGACAAACTGGTCTAGGAACTCTCTGAACACCCTATTCATCAAATCCATAAACACAGCTGGGTCATTGGTCAACCCAAAAGGCATAACTCCAAACTCGTAGGAACCATATCTCGTCAAGAAAGAAGTCTTTGAGACGCCCTGTTCCCTGATACACAACTGATGGTATCCTGATCGCAAGTCAATCTTTGAGAAGAAAGAAGCTCCTCTCAACTCGTCGAATAAGTCATCGATTCGGGGCAACGGATACTTATTCCGTATCGTGACTTTATTCAACTCCCGGTAATCTACACACAACCTCAATGATCCATCCCTCTTCTTTACGAATAATACAGAGGCACCCCACGGCAAAGTACTCCATCGGATAAACCCCTTACCCAACAATTGCTATATCTGATCCCTTAGCTCTCTCATCTCCGCTGGAGCCATACGGTAAGGTGCACGAGCAATTGGCCGAGTGCTCGGCGTCAAATCGATAACAAAATCTATCTCTCTTCTAGGAGGTAATCTAGGTATATCCTGAAATACATCAGCAAACTCCCTAACAAATGGAATCGAATTGAGTGGTAATACCACTTCCTTAAAGGTCTCCTCCTCTATATAGTACAAGTGAGTGGACGATCCTCCCTCAGGGTGAGGCATCGCCACTAAAAACATCTCCTGCCCGGGTATGGCAAAAATTACACTCCTACTGAAATAATCAATCATGGCTCGGTATGCAACTAGTGAATCCATACCAACAATCGCATCATACTCAGTCATCTCTAATACTAACATATCAGCAGGTAGAGTAAATCTCTCGATCTTTATACCCACACCTCTACAAATAAGAGAAATGACAGAACCCCTACTTAACGGTGAATCTACCCAAGTAATCGTGCTCTCTGCAGTGTCTAACAACCCCAAAGTGCGTGCAAATCTTGTGTCAATAAAATAGTGTGTGGCCCCCATATCAAATAAAATACGCCCCATAGTCCCCTGAATAGAGAACATACCCTCAATGGCAGGTGGATCCTGTGGGACTGCGACCTGCTAGAGTTGATAAACTCGCCCATACTAAAGTTATCCCTGCTGGACTGGGACTGCTAGGATGGGTGGCAAAGCTGGCATCTGTGGTGGTGCTGGGAGGGCGACGAGAAATATAGGTCTCTGGGGCTCGTGTCGAGCACCCTGGTGCTGCTGTGGGGCCCTGAACCTATCAGGATACTCCTGGCGCTCGTGGACAATTTTTCCACAAGTGAAACACTTCCCCAGAAAATTCCCCCCTCTCGGACCCTGCTGCCCATGACCCTGGTGGTCGTTGCCATTCCACCCCTGGCCATGCTGGCCCTGATGAAACTGTTGCTGTTGGCCATGCTCGCCCTGCTGTCCCTGATGGCCGTGCTGACCCTAATGAAAACCTCCCTGACCATTTTTGAAACCCCCAGATCTAAACCTCTTAAAATCCCCCTGCTGGGAACCCTGATCACCCTACCTGTGCTGACCCTGAGCTGATTGTGCCCCACCAGCACCATTTCCCCTTGTCCTGCCATGATGTCTGGACTCTCCTGGTCGCTTACCCTCTGAGAAGTGAAAGCGGTGGTCCTCGTAGTGAAGCAGTGCTGCTTTAACCACATCTGAATAAGTGGCCAACGAGATATTACCCAACAAGTGCTGACGGATCCTCCAAGTCAACCCATCCATGAACTTCTATGTATTTTTCTCCTCTGTCGGAATCTCATTGGGAACGCTGTTCAAGAAATTAGTAAACTCGGCCTCATATTCTGCCACGGTCTTCCCCTCCTTCTTGAGGTTCATTAACTTCCTCCTCATTTGGGTGTGAACGGCTGATGGAAAATACTTGCGATCGAACCGCACCCAGAGCTCCTGAATAGAAAGGATGTCTCTCTCCTCCGTGGTGGTAATGGACTCCCACCACTGCAACACTGATCCTACTATCTTAAAAGTATCCAATATCTATTTTTGTACATCCGTGCACTCATACATCCTCAAGTGCCTTTGGATATCCTTCTTCCACTGACTGGACACAACGATGTCGGAGCTACCTGCAAACTCCGGAAGGTGTGCTTTCTGAAAAGCATCACGAACACGTTCCCAAGAAGACGGGAATGCATGAGCCTATACTGGCGCTACTACCGGCGCCTGAGGCGGTGCCTGCTGCACAACTGCTAGAGCGGCATTTACCGTTTGTGCTACAATAGCAGCAACCTCTGCAGCATTCATGGAGCCCTAAACTGGTGCCGACTTTGGCTCGGGCTGAGCATCCCTGGGAACTCGCTGTGCACGTCGTGGAGGCATCTGAAATGAGAGTAAAGTCTTATAAGTTCGAAGTTATTATCTCAAAATATCTTAAGCGCGAAACATACACAATAGATTACAATAATCCTAAAATATAGGGCTCTATAACAAAGAAAGCTACGCGGAAACATAACAAGCCGTACAGATCCTAAGGACACTAGAACCTGATGCTCTGATACCACCTGTGACACCCCGACTAATTAAATACTAGGTAGCTACTTCTTTATTCAAATTAATACAAAATGTCATGTTGGTTCAGTTCATAGCATCACTGTCAAAAATGTTTTAGAATTTACTAGCCACCTAATATTTAAAAAGTGAGTTGTTAATTTTAATAAAATCCGAGTAACATACAACCAATTTAATTTATGAAATACTAATATAACAACAACCACATAATCACAATAGAATAATCATGGAATAACAATAAATCTGGAGGAATACTCCTCTAAATAATCCGAATGTTGAATAAAACCAAATGCAAAGTCTGAATCACTAATTAATTAAATCCAATACCGAAATAAAACTGAATAATTAAGAATTCTCAAAGGAAAAAGGGGCGTCATGCCCTACAGATAAGTGAGTCTGAAATGGAATCAAAATGAAAAGTGGAGGAGTCTCTATTTCAAGGTCCTGTAACTTTCACATCAGCTACAGCACGTCCCTGGTATGGAATTTCTAAGCTTGATGTCCTTGTGGCTGGGCACCTAAAAGATTTTACAAGAAAAATAGATTTGAAAGAAAACGGGTCAGAGCCCGATTGTGAAAACAGTTTAAAATACAGCAAGTATTTAATATCATTAAACAGAGAATATAAAATACATGATAGTGCATGCACTCACATGAGTTCATCACCTCTTAACTAAGTGTGCACTCCTACGTACCCGTACCCATTCTAGTTATTCCACTAACTAACTAGTCTAATACAATATCTGAGTTTACTATACTATTCGTACTTTAATTCCTAGCATTTTAATCTAACATAGAGTTTTACCTTCATTCCTCAGGATTAGTTGCAATAATTAGTAAGAGTTTTCCCATTTTTAACTCTACAAAGAGGTTACCTTAATTCACACTTGTACGTATATAAACAGTTCATTTCGGTATTCCAGTATATCATCATAAATATACAATAATGGCACCCCTAGACTAAGATAAGGTCCGTACATACTCTTCTATCAAATCCTGGTATATCACGTACATAAGGATCACGTATTCCGAATCTCTCAGGAACCGTTTTGATAAGTCACAATCACACACAATGGAGGCGAACATAGTTCACATCACATGGGTCACGCACATACCTACGCTCCCATGATCAGCAGACTTATTAACTCCTCAATAAGTCATTCTCTTACCTATGTCCTCGAGGTGCCAATCTAAATCCCCCCGTAGGCACACAAAGATTAGTTGTTCCTGATCGAACGTCGACCTCCCGTGATAGCAAGTATGGTAGGTATGTCATACACAGATAGCCACATATACTAAGCATTTACACATCTTAGATATCTTATAGCACTAATAGTGGTATATTTTACATTCCTATATCGTCATTAAATGTTGCACGTTTACAAATCCCCGAATAATATACATTAAAAGTTGTCAACCCTTCTCATGTAGTAATTAGGTACTTATTTCCTTACCCCTAGATGTCATTCAGTTTACGACAAAATTCTAGGTTTTACACCTCAACATACTCCAATTCTCATAACTATACCCACTAGTCAACAAGGGAATGTTAACGCTCCATTAAATAAGTCTACTACAAGTTCAAAACAAATCAGACCTAAAAAGGCCATTATGTCAACTTGTTAGAAATCTCGTTCGAATGAGGTAGTTCGAACGAGTGTCGATCGAACGAAGTCTTTGAACGAACTCGTTGGAAGGGATACTCTCATCTCATTAGAAGTCTCATTCGAACGAGGTCGTTCGGACGACCTGGGCATGTCTTCTAACGAGATGGCAGAAAACGCCCAGAATTTCCCAATTTCGTTTTTCTTCATTTTTCTCGTCTCTAAATCCAGCATAATTTTATCCCAATAACATTTTAATGTTTTTAAACTACTCTAAGTCCTCCTAGGTCGCTTATTATCATATTATTTAGGTCAAATCCTCCTAATCAACATGCAATTATCATAAATCCCCAAATTTTGCCCCAAACCTTATGAACATGAACCCAGAATTTTATTGTACCTAAATACTCATCACTAATCCGTTTTTTAAATCATCAAAGTTAGGTTTTTGGGCACCAATTTTGTCCATAATCATTCCACATGCAATTTCTAACCAAAATTAAGAGTTTCTACAACAATCCAATTGGGTTTTCATCAAAACTTTCAAAGCATATAAGGTTTCTACACTAAACATGGTGGAAATATTCATTGCAATTAATGACATCAAATCACTTGCCTTAAATCCGATGTTCTGGTTCGTTGTTGATGATCAAGGTTGGCTCTCTCTATTCTTTGTGGTCACAAATCCTTTCAAATTTCGGGTGATGGGAGATGGTTTGGTTTGGAACCTCTTTCAACTTCTCTCTAACTTCTCTCAAAACTCCTGTAGCCCACTCTCTTATCTTTTGCTGGTAATGGACTTAGTGGTCTCCCAAATAATATATAATTAACCTATAAAATTCGTGGGTTTTAATTCCTCAATTTTTAAAATTACCAAAATGCCCTTCTGGGTTGTCGGTTTGGTCTGAAAATGCCCCCGGACCCAAACTAAACCCCCGGCTAGTGTTTTCTGACTATTTCGACCCTTCCAGACACATTAGCGCACTCAAAATTACCATTCAGTTGATAAAAATATGATATACTTTTTAATTTAAATAAATTCATTCCTGAAGCGACTAACACGCGCGTCCCAACTAAATTTCCCAAATTGTCGTATTTCTGCCTCGTGACAATTTTAATATTTTCAATACTCATATATTACCATATATACTTAATAATATTCAATTTTAAGATCATACTCAAATACAAACACACGTCTCGCTAGTATTTACATCCGAATTAATTCCCAATTAAATCTCATTTAATTCAATTAATCCCTTAAATAAAAATCAATAAAATTATGATGTATTACATGATCAGTCCTTCATTAAATTAAAGCAAAGTGTCTGGTTGGTTCATTCTTACCATCCCTATCAAAAATAATTATTCTCTTTTAATCACCTAATAAGTAATTAAGCTAAATGTCAAAACATTTAATTTTATTGATTAAGTCATATTGTTATAATTTAATATACGAAACCATTCTCATAAACAAAGATAATAATATTAAATACCAAACCATCCAAGTGGAATAAACAGTCTCAATTAATCAATCCAAATAAAATATCCCAAATCGAAGGACAATGAAATAATTACAACAATCCCAACTAAAACAGAATACTGAAATAATAAAGAGTATAAGTCTCTTTGAATTAAATAAAAACTGGAAATGGGCGACACATGCCCCATCTAAAATGACTAAGTGAAGAGCTAAGATGAAAGGATGAAGTCATCTAAATACAAAGTTCTGACGCGCCTGTGGCTGGGCACCTATAATACAAATATATATATATACCAGAGAAAGAAGAGATAATAGGAAACGGGTCAGAGCCCGAGTGTTAAATAGCTTTAAAATAGTTTAGCAAGTATTTAAAAAGCTTACCAATTGATATAACATACATGTTAGTACCTCGACACTCACTTGGGAATTCTTACTTCTCAACTAGTGTGCAGACCTAACGTACTACTGAATTAATCTAGATAAAGCTAACCCAGTTAACTATTCTAACCCAATCTCGCTTCCTAAATCCTGATTCATGTGATCGCATAACTATAATTTATACACTGATAACTTTTCTTATGAATTTACCAAGCCAGTTTTGTACATCTCAATACTGCCTTAAGTCTTCAACCATTTAATATTAATTAAACAATTTTATTCACTTACAAGCACAATAGATGAATCATAAGTATATATATCTATAACTCATAATATGTATACTAATAGGGTACCCCACATAGATCTATGGTGCTAGCATACTCTGCTATCAAGTCCCCATATCTCTCATACAAAAAGGGAAATACTAGTTTAGAATCACTCTTAAAGTGTATTAACACAAAGCACACATATTGGAGGCGAAGTATAGTTCCCAGTCACTAAGAGGTTAACACATACCCTCACGTCTCTTGGGACCGTCTGACAATCATTCTGAGATAGCCTGTACCAAGGTTCCTATATTCTAGGGTACAATTCAATATCCCCCATAAAGGTCACATCGAGATAAGACTGTCTCGACATGGACCGTGATAGCATGTAGCGTGGGTATGTTTAAACATAGATGTTCACATACTCTCTCTCGCTCTCTCTCTCTCTCTCTCTCTCTCTCTATATATATATATATATATATATATATATATATATATATATACATTATTCAGATAGGTACACCCACGACCCATAACATATTCAATCCATACGTGGCACATAGCGCCCGAGTCCTACGTAATTAATTCATTCTTTTATTTTCTCAATTACCACAAGTTGTTAGGTACTTCTCTGTCCTTGAAGTCTATCATTTCAATAAATATCAAATCAGTAGGTGTACTCTCTCTACCCTACTGGTCTAAGTTGTCATCGGCTTACACAATCCCCAATTTATCACACACGCAATCATGACCCATTTTATACCCCCCATAACCCCACGGTTCAATTCCATATGAAATCGTACTACCCGAACCTTGTCAACGACCCTACTGGTTATTCTTAAGTCCAATTATGATATGTGAATTATGTTTAAGTGTCCTTATACATTGGGGTTTCATTAAACATTAAAATGTAAATAAAATTCCAATTCTAGGAGGAGCGGATCGATCGAAGGGAAGGGTCGATCGATCAAGCTAGTAGATCGATCATCATTCAAGGTCGATCGATCGATCGATCGAGCAGTTATTGGCTCAGGAATTTTGTAATAATGCCTATGGGTTTCTTCCATTTTAATCATCAAAACCTCCATTAAAATGTCCCAAACTCCCAACCAAACATCACAAATATTATATAAAAAGGTATGGATGATTTATAATGTAAAATCATTCATTAATTCCCCAAGAATCGTCATTAAATGGTTACAATTCATGATTTGGTCTCTACCCCTAGTTTATCATATTAATTAATGAATCCACATGACATTTCTAGATTTCCTTCTCTGATCATCGTTCAAAATCGTGATAATTACTCTACATATGATAAGAACATCAACCTACATGATTTCCATTCAAACATATGAATTATAGTCTTCCAATTTCATTAAATCTCCATGCAAACTTATAATTAAATTTCCCACTCTAACATGGGTGAAATATTAATTAAGGAACAGCAAGATAGATACTTCCCTGGAAATCAAAGGTTTGAGTTGTAGAAGATGATGGGTATATTTATGCTCCTCATTCTCCGATGTACGCGTTGGTGGTGGAATTGATGGAAATGGTGTAGGATTGATGGTTTTCCCCCTTGGAAACCTTCTATCGTCTCTCTTCCTTAACCTATCTGAAACTCAAGTGTTTCTAACCCTCGAGGAATCCAAATCCCATCAGATATAACCCTTTAATTTTCATCATTAATGAAGGCCTAAAATTGGAAATTACCAAAAGGCCCTCCCGGGTTGTCGGTTAGGCCTAAAAATCTCCCGAGACCCAAACTAAACCCCGGGTATACTTTTCTGACTATCTCGACCCTTTTGGACACATTGGCACAATTGAAATGAACATACGGGAGACTTAGAATTAATTTACCTTTTATTTCCTTAAATTAGTCCCAACACGACTGACACGGGCCTCCCGACTTAATTTCTATAACTATCGTATTATTCGCTCGCGATAATTTTAATAAATTCAATCTCATATATTACTTTACTCATTAAGTAATATCCAACATAATTCTTATTAATAATTAATAACTCTCGTCATGCTAGTAAATATTCAATGTAAAAAAATTTGGATTAATATTAAATTAATTTATTCCAATTTAATTTAATTAATCCCATAATTAAAGGCCATAAAAATATGGGGTATTACATATAGTTAGTCTTCTCTTCGTGACCTCTGTTCGTCCCAACATTGAATTACCATTAGGTTTTGTGCATATTAATAATAATCCCCAAAAGATTCACACTTACTTGGACTTAAACATATCATTATATATGTGAGTGACACTTTTTCCCACGATGTTTGACATTCCCTTGATACCGATGACCGTTTGTATGACTATTCAAGTGGCGAGTGGGTCGGGGATGTTCATGGTTACAGAAGCTCCTCAGGTGGATGATTTTACTTGAGGAGTCCTCTTGTATCTTTATTGATCAAGAAGAAAAACTCCATTTCTTTGTCCACGCCGGAGGCCGAAATACATTGCCGTTGAGAGTTGTAGCATAGTACTCTAATGGATGAAGCAAATGTTGGATGATTATGGGATCAAGGCATAATGACTATTTCATGTGATACTATGAGTGAAATTCATATTTCCCGTAATACTATCCAATATTCCGACATGAAGCATATTAGTATATGTGATAATTTATTCGTGATCTAGTTGAGGGGAAGATCGTATCCTTGAGCGTTGTAAATATCGAACGTCAATTAACCAATATTTTCACAAAACCTTTAGAAGCGCTTAGATTTTAGGATCTTAGGAATTCCTTGGGTATTTATTTTGTTGATTTAGTTTGGGAATTTTATCTAGTATAGGGTGATTATCATGTTGATATCATTTATTCCTATCACTAGATTGTATTTCTGTGTTTGTTTTTATTTAAAAATCTTGAAAAATCAAAAAATATTTTCTTTTATTTAAAGAAAAAGTGTGAAAATATCAAAAAGATTCATTTTTTATATGAATTTTAAAAAAGACAAAAATATTTTTGTATTTTTTTCACCATATATGGATGTGCATTTAAGAAGATCGAATCTCAACTATATTCCATCCATTCATGTGAATTTTTCATGGTGTTTTCATACATGGCTTCGTTTCTCCAGTCTTCTTAATAATAGGTGGGTAGATTGTCATTGTTGATTAATGATTACTTTCTATATGCTAGACTTTTTATCACTTTTATTGAAAACATGCACGAACTTGTACTTGCTTATCATATGTCAAATATGGTGTTCATATCTCAATAGTGTTTAATAATGAACCAAATGTACTATAGATCAGTTGTTCTTGTAAGAACCATTCACGAATTTACGTTTTTGAAAATTTTGTTTCATGTTAAACAACGGAAAGGGTCTATGAAGGAGAAAATTATCCTTGCCTTAAAATTCGTCATTTGTAAAAATCCTATAAGATTAATGGCCCATAAAAACAAAAGTGTCAATGCCATTTTCGTTTCATTAATGATTGGCTACACATGAGCATTGATTAGGCTCAAATTCTTTTGAATTTAGCCCCTTAGTTTAGAGACCTTTACCATCTCGAATAGTGTAAAATGAGTGTGATTATCGCGTTTCCTTGACACTAACTCATTTCTTCTAATTTTAATTCTTTTTCTCAGAGTTTTATGGGGTCAAAGTGTTGTAAATTTTGGAGCTATTTATTCTAGTTTGTTACATAATAATAGGAGTTCAATTTTTAGGTTAGCTAAGTAGGAGTAGAGGGTTTTTGTTGTAAAAAAACCCTAGTTTTCAATAAAAAGCTCTGATGTAAGGATTTGAGTTCAATTTCTGCAATTCAAGTATCACCTTTCCTTTTATTTTCGATTGCTCATTAAGTTTAATTGCTGATTTTGAATCTGAAATTATCTTTTCAATTAGTTTCTTTAGAGTTAATATTTTCTTTCTTAAAAATCATGTCTTTCTCTAAGTTAATTATGTCGAGCTAATTTTCTACGGGTTGGGGTGCATGTACCCCACCTGATGTAATCATTAGCATGGAAATAGACTTTTGAACTAAAATATTAGATGAATCATGTTGCATAACTGTTGCAACCGTCATAGGACTTTTGATCTCGTTTGCCCTAGGTAACTAGGATGCTTAAGAATGCGACGTGAGTAGTAGCTAATGCGACACCGCTTTACTCGTCCTTTGCTTACATACTCTGCGAGCTACGAACCCTCATATGTGTATTACTTAGGAGTATTATAGACCGGGTTCATTTAAAATTCTAATTTGAAATTCAGTAGCCTACGAGGTGAATTACTAGGGTGTGGGGGATTGTAACCCGACCTATTTGTTCTCATTTCATAGTTTGGTTTTTCAGTCCAATCGTCATCAATTTTTCGATTGACTAGCATAGTTTCATTTTATTGATTATAGTTTTGTTAGTTAATCATTATTAAATTTGCATTTAGTTTTAGTTATTTCGTAATCCAAATCACCTTTTCCTTCTTTTTAGAGTCAAAGCTAGGTTACCCTCATCTTTCCAACGTCGTTAGGACTCCGTTCATCATGTTTCCCTGAGGATCGATACCCAACTTACCGGGATTATTACTTGAGAGACAGGCTTGCACTTGAGCCTACATAGAATGCACACTAAACACATTTGTGGTCGCGTTAAGTTTTTGACGCCGTTGTTGGGGAACTAGGTAGACTTATGTTAGATCGAGTCAATATAGAACTTTGACCAAAAATCCAAAAAAAAAGAAAAAAAAATGACCATCCGTGAAAAGCCTTTAAAACAAAATCTTGAACATACTCAGACTCCTCACATTACTTCAACCAGAATCCATGAAAATTCGGTTGTTGAGTGCAACTCTGAAAGCCCTCACACACCTCGTGTTCCACAATTTGAGTTCCACTTCCTTCTCTTGAGTACTCTATTGGTAGTTACACCATGAGTCAATCCTCGAGTCACACATCTAGGACACCGAGTGAGTACATCGAGTCATTTGAAGCGAGCCCGAGCGCGATATCTGACGCAACGAGTTATGGCACTGAAGAGGGAGACTTACCCTATCGTCCCATGAATGATTTACTCTTTCCTGAGTGGACTGTCACCCGTGGTTGCATTTTACTTCCGTAAAATGCCGATCAATTCCAGTTTCACAATGGGATGATACAGATTCTCCCTACATTTCATGGCATATATTCGAAGAAACCATACTTGCATACCCGCGAGTTCGAAGAGGCATGCGACACATTAAGTAACCAAGCTTGCACGCAGGATACCATTCGCCTAAAACTTTTTCCTTTTTCCTTAAAGGATAAAGCTAAGACCTGACTATGGTCTCTACCCTCGAACTTCATAACTTTCTGGAGAGAGATGCAATCTAAGTTTATCTCAAAATTCTATCCACAGCACAAAACTAACTCTACCAAAACTCAAATCCAAGGTTTCCCACAACACGATAATGAGTCTTTTGACAGGTGTTGGGAACGCTTCCAAGAGTTGGTAAGCGCATTCTCCCATCATGGAAACACCTTTTGATCTCTTTCTTCCATAATGGGTTGACAGTGGCTTCTAAACAACTTGTGCAAACAATTTGTGAAAGCCCTTTTTGGTATTTAAACTCCTGCGATGCCGAGGCCCATCTTAAGTATGTCATAGAGACTACTCAAGCATGGGACACATTTGATCCTAATACCCAGGCCCGACTTAGACAAACATATATCGCTCTAACTGCATCAGTTCTATACCATATGGATAGTAATACCTTAATAGATCGTCGATTCGATTAGTTTTAGAGATATATGAAAGAGTGGTTTGATGGCCGGTTGAGAGATATATTCAGATCCAGCCATGGGTCGAAGGAAAAGGTGTGTGCAATTTGTGAGGCGGTCCATTCCATAAAGGTCTTCCCGACGATTTCCTCTTATAAGTCCATACACATCGAGCAGCTGGATGCTATAGGAGGATTCAAGAGAAATTTTAACACCCCGCATGGGAATTCGTACAACCCTTCGTGGAGAAACCTCGAGGATATAATAAACCAGTTCATAAATTCTCAAAGTGCAACCAATGCTAGATTTGAACGCATGTTCACCGACATGAATGCGCATATATCTAAGTTACAACCATCGTTGAGTATCCAGGAGAAAGGAAAATTTCCTCCCCAAGTCCAAAGACCTCCCCAAGGTCAACCTAGTGTTAGCTCCACCGCTACAGAACAGTAGGAGCATTGCCAAGTTGTAACCACTCTTCATAATGGGAGAGCCATTGATTTATCACCTCCCCCACACGACACTTCAAAAGATAAGGAGAAATCGCCCCGCGCGAAAGAGGTCGAAGATATCTCCTTGAATGAGAGTGAAAAAGAAGACACTAGTGAGCCCGAGGTAGTTGTGAAGCCACCCTCAGCTACGCCATTTCCTCAAGGATTAGTTCCTTCCCATAAAGGTACCATAAGTGATGAAGTGCTAGAAGTCCTTAAGAACATGAAATTGAACTTACCTTTCCTCGATGTAATAAGGCAAATTTTAGCCTATGCAAAAGTCATAAAAGACTTATTGACAGTCATGAGGGGGATGAATTAGAAAAACGTGTTTCTAGCCCAGAATGTGAGCTCAATTCTTCTTAGCGATCTCCCACCTAAATAGAAAGATCCCGGTGCACCCACCAATTCCTACAGAATTGGAGAGAATAAATTCGAAAAAGCCTTGCTCGACTTGGGGGCAAGTGTCATTGTCCTCCCCTATTTAATTTTTTGGCAACTTGATCGGGGTGATCTTAAGCCCACAACGATCACTCTCCAATTAGAGGATCGAATCGTGAAGATACCGAGAGGTATAGTTGAGGATGTGATAGTCCAAGTGGAAACTTTCTACTTCCCAGTAGATTTTGTCATTTGGGACACGGAGCACTCCTTCGCCTTAAAAAATTATTTTCTCATCATCCTTGGGCACCCATTCTTAGCTACGGCTAATGCACTGATCAATACTCGAAATGGGCAGATGCAACTCACTTTTGGGATTATGACTTTAAAAACATACATCTTCAACATAGCCTACCAAGAAGGGGAAGAAGAGGATCTTCACGTGGTGAGCTTAATTGATGAGATTGTAGAAGAGCACTTTGAGGAAAATTGTTGTAGTTATGCCTTAGAATCTTGCCTATTGTCTAGTCATGAGAGAGAGGGAGCATACACCAATTTTGAGAGAGATATTGAGGAGTTAAGAGGATTATTCGATAATAGAGCGTCGGATGAGGACGCGAGAGATGTTAGTTGGGTTTCTTGATTCAAAGAGTTACCACCAAGGGATGAACGCTTGGTTCCCTCTAGTGATTCATTCCCATCTCTCGAGTTGAATAAACTATCCTCCAACGTTAAATATGCTTTCCTAGGTTAAAGTGAGACATTTCCTGTTATTGTCTCCTATAGCTTAGATGAAGAGAATGAGGGTAAGCTTTTAAAGATATTGAGGAAGTACCAAAGTGCTTTTGGTTGGTGTATATCTGTTTTAAAGGGGATAAGCCCTCTGATTTTCACCCATAAGATTCACGTCGAAGAGTATGTTAAGCCCTCGAGAGAAATGCAAAGAAGTATAAACCCCACAATGAAATATGTGGTGAGAGCTGAAATCATAAAGCTATTGGATGTAGGGATTATCTACCCATTCTCGAATAACAAGTGGGTGAGCCCCATTCAAGTCATCTCGAACAAGTCGAGAATGACTGTGATTGAAAATGCCAAGGGAGAGTGAGTTCCCCAACGTACCACCACCGGGTGGCACATTTGCATTGATTACCGGAAACTCAATACGGGTACTAGGAAAGACCATTTGCCCTTCCCATTTATCGATGAGATGCTTGAAAGAGTAGCAGGCCACCATTACTATTGCTTACTAAATGGTTATTCCGGATATAACCAGATTGAGATAAATGTACTTGATCAAGAGAAGACAACCATCACTTTCCCTTTTGGAACATTTGCCTATAAACGTATGCCATTTGGATTGTGTAATGCACCGACGACCTTTTAAAGGTGAATTTTGAGCTTATACAGTGATATGGTTGAGAGAGGTATAGAGGTGTTCATGGATGACTTTAATGTTTTTGGCACCTCTTTCGACCTATGTCTTGCCAATCTTGAGAAAGTACTAGCCCGATGTGTGGAAAAGAACTTAGTGCTGAATTGGGAGAAACGCCATTTCATGGTAACTGAGGGTATAGTTCTTGGCCATATCGTGTCATCCAAAGGGATCGAGGTTGATCAAGCAAAAATATATTTCATAGCTGACCTACCCCCACCAAGGTCACTTAAGGACGTGCACTCTTATTTGGGCCATGCGGGGCTTTATAGAAGGTTCATTAAGGACTTTAGCACCATTGATAGACCCGTAAACAACCTTCTTACGAAGGACCACCCATTCGAGTGGAATGAAGCATGCCAAAGTGCTTTGAAAACTTGAAGAGCATGCTTGTTTCTGCTCCCATCATGCAAGCTTCGGATTGGTCCTTACTATTCGAGTTGATGTGTGATGCTAGCGATTATGCAATAGGGACTGTTTTGGGCCAAAGAAAAGAGAAACATGCTCATGTGATCTACTATGCTAGTTGGACTCTTACCGGACCACAAGGTAGTCTTCTCTCTTGACAAGTTTCGATCCTATCATATCGGTTCCTCCATAACTTGCTTAACCAACCATGCGGCTTTAAAGTATCTCCTTGCAAAGAAAGACACAAAGCCGCACCTCATAAGGTGGATCCTACTCCTATAAGAGTTTAATCTCTCCATTAAAGACAAAAAAAAGAGTATAAAACGTCGTCGCCGATCACTTATCACAGCTTTCATCTGACGTACCTAGTGATCGTACACCCATGGACGAGTATTTTTCGAATGAGCAACTCTTTCCCACCTCTTCTTTGCCCTGGTTTGAAGATATAGTGAACTATTTTGTCACGGGAGTCGTCCCTCCCGATTGGACATCGCAAGATAAGAAGAGCCTCATCACTTGGTCGTGCATGTTTTTCTACGATGATCCATTTCTTTTTAGATATTGTGTTGATCAAATCATACGACGATGCATACCGAATGACAAAATTCCTAAAGTCATTCAATTATGTCATTCAGAAGCATGTGGAGGCCACTTTTTCGTGAAAAATACAACCGCTAAAATTCTCCAAAGCGGTTTGTACTGGCCCACAATGTTTTGGGATGTACACAATTGGTGCAAATCTTGCGGCAGGTGTCAACGGATAGGGGCGATCACTTGACGAGACATGATGCCATTAACCTCGATTCTCATCATTGAGGTTTTGGATTGTTGGGGTATTGACTTCATGGTACCTTTTACTATATCCTTTGGTTATCTATACATCCTAGTCGTGGTAGACTATGTTTCTAAATGGGTGGAAGATATAGCTACTAAGACCAATGACAATAAAGTGGTGATAAAGTTCCTTTAGGAACACATACTTTCTCGCTTCAGTGCATCGAAAGCGATAATAAGTGATAATGGAACGCACTTTTGCAACAAGCCATTTGAGAAAATAATGAAAAAGTATGGTGTCGTTTACAAGGTTGAAACGACAAATCACCCATAAATGAATGGGCAGGCCGAGTTGGAAAATCATGAGATCAATAACATCCTCGAGAAAATCATCGATCCTAACCGAAAAAATTGGTCCCTTAGATTGAACGATTCCCTCTGGGCCTATCGCACTACGTACAAGAACTCACTCGGAATGTCCCCGTTCCATTTTGTGTGTGGTAACCCTTTCCATCTTCCTGTTTATTTGGATCACAAAGTGTATTGGGCCATCAAGAGGTTAAATTATGATATGGATAAAGCCGATGAAGCTCGCAAGCTTCAACTGAACGAGCTGGTGGATATACGCAATGATGCGTATGAGAACGCCAAGATTTCAAAAGAAATGATGAAACTCATGCATGATAGGATTATTTTGGACAAAAGTTACTCCTTTATAACTCACAGCTTCATCTATTTCTGGGTAAATTGCGGTCATGTTAGACTGGCCCATTCGTTGTTGGGACCGTGTTTCCCCACAGAGCTGTAGAATTGGATAATCTAAAAGTGGGGAACATGTTTAAATTCAATGGCCAATGCCTAAAGCCATATCTAGAGGAGTTCATATAGGATGTCGACACCATTTGGTTGCCGGACCCCATTTATGAGGCAGAAGTGAGCTGAAATTGAGTGGTCGTCGCAACCCCGATACGTATGGGGTGATTCTTGTGTACATTAGTTAGGTGTCAATTAGGATAGGTTAGGTACGTTTCCTATATGGGTGTCGCGTACATTTGTAGGTAGGAATCATACACGTTGAGGCCATATCGGGATTCAAAAATTATGATCAAGCATAATTCAGGGTCGTAATTGAGTTGAATGTACATGGGAATGCATTTAAAGTATGAGAGAGGGTGAGAAAAGAAGCAGAAAAGAAGGTTTTGACAAAAAGGCACCCAGTTCGGACCGCCCCTGGGCACCCGGTCTAGACCGCTTTAGGAGAATTAAGAAATAAAAAATTCCCATGGCAATCTGGACCGCCCCTGTACACCAGGTTCGGACCTCCATCTGAACTCCTTCAATCGATTCCTTAGGTGCATCCCTTCTTCCCCAACCCCTTCACTTCCCTCCATTTCGTAAATCTCACCATTTCCCTCCCAAATATCCCTTCCCCTTTCCCTCCTTCTCATTTCCCTCCAAATCCATTCCATCCCACCTCCTACCCCACCTATAAATACAAACCCTACCCCCCATCTCTCCCACACCAACTCCTCTCTAAAAATTCTCCTCCCTCACCTCTCAAGCTATTCTTTCCATTCAGTTTCTCCATCAATGGCTGATCAAGACAGACCTACAAATACAATTTCATCATGATCATCGATAATAACCCCATCGACTACCGCTCCGATCAAGAAATACGATAGTGTACAGAGTATTTTGGGCAAATGCATAATTTCCAAGTGGAACGGGCCATTCTTTGGGACGAAGTAACCAATTCTATCACTAACTTGTTTCGTCCTAAGGGTAGATGCCACTTTTTGAACGAGCCTCACAATTCCATTTGGGATGTGGAGGTTCGAGAATTTTATGGTACCCTCATACGTACCGATGAGTTCATGGCCGAAGCACGAATTCGGGGGCAACGCATCCCATTCTCATTATTGACAATCGCCGAGAAGCTTGCTGAAAAAACATCCCCAATCCTATCACTTTTGTCTACCCCAACAACTCCCAATCGCTCGAAAAAGATGTCCTTATTGAGCGTATCGTGCTCGGGAAAGTTTGGGGCGCAGGTGTCTTTCGGGTCGGCTGGATGAGCGAAAAAGTGCGCCTCACTTTTCAAATTGTGTGCGCAAATATCCTCCAGAATTCTAATGACTCCGGCATGCGCCCTTGGCAAGAAACACTTGTGTACCACCTATTTGACCGAACCACATCCATCAACCTAGCACATATCATATACCAAGATGTCCTCTTTGCGACAATGGATGAAAAGGGCGCCACTCCTCTTCCTTATCCCCGGTTCATTACCTCAATTCTAGTTGATCATCTCTTCGATCATGATGTTGGGACTCTTCATCTCCCAAACCCTTTTGGGAAGGCAACCCGAAATAAAAGCGAGAAACAAAGGGACATTCTAAGAGCCTGAGAAGATAAAGAGTCCGATGAGGATGAGAGTAGCGAGGAGGAGGGTGTAGCGGACGATGTCAAAATGGCGGACAAAGAGGTGGGGTCCGATGAAGACGAAGACGATTATGATTTCGAGCTACCCGAGAATGATATAGACACGCGCCTAATAGCATTTGAGGTCAAAGTTGATGGTTTCATCTCACAATATCAAAGGAACACGAGCATGATGCATAGGCTTTAAGCTCACACGTACGAACTCAACTTTGGTGGACCCCTTCCAAGAATTTTATATGATCCATACGACCCAAGCATGCCCGATAGCTCCAATCCCCCACCCCAGTGAATCATGTGTTTTGTGTTTGTGTCGGTGTGATGTTTTTAGTTTGCTTCTATGCTTGTATGCTCTTTCCCTTTTAATGTATCACGGTCTTTATAAATACAAATCTGCATTTTAAATATTTGCTTATTTTATTTATCGCACTTCTTATTTTGCCTTATTTAGATTTTAGTCATTTTGATTGGGGACAATGCAAAAGTTTAAGTTAGGGGGTGACGAGTGCATATTTCTAAATCTTTTAAATTTTCAAAATGCCAAAAAAATAAGAAAACTTCAAAATTTCCAAAAAAAATTTGAAAAACTCGGAAAAATAAAAAATATTTTTTTCAAAATAAACAAAAACTTGGAATTCAAAATTTTCAAAAATATCATTAAAAATCGATTTAAAGTCTCAAATTGTAAAAGCATAGTACACAAAGCCGAAATTGACCGAAGATGGAAATTGAGCGAAGATAGACGATTTAACGAATAAATGTGGAGATTAACCACCCCGGTGAGATTCGGGCATATCATTTTTGTGAGTGTGTAATCAATCTGAGTTAATGGTTAACTCAAAGTTTTAATTCAGCGTCTAAAAAGTCATCACGATCTCAATACCCTTATTTTGATCGGTTACGGTAAATGTGCGAGATGATGCCTCGAAAAACGCATTGAGATGTCTCTAAACTTGAAGCAATCTCGAAATGCATATGCTAATGCAATTAGTAATTTGGACAATGAAGTAGGCCCTCGTTTGTCACCCAAAAATGTTGGCCAAAAAAAGTCGTGAAAAAATATCCCTTTGCTAACCATTTTGAGCCAAATAAGTTTTTCCCTTTCGCTTGACAACCCAAAAAACCCCAATTGGCCCAAAATTGTGAAAGTTGATAATCCCAGATTTTAAGTCTGAAAAGTGCAACAAAAAGGGGCAAAAGAATATAAATGCTCAACAAAAACAGCAAGAAAAGAAAGCGTAAAAACAGGAAAAAAATTAGAAAAATCAGAAAAGATGAGCAAAAGCCCGAAAAAACACCAATAAACGTCTTAAGAATAGTTTCCAATTCCAAATTTCCCAAACATATTTCCTTGTACCCATTACACCTTAAACCCAAGAAATTCCTAACCGAGTCCAAATTGCAAAATTGGTTACCGCGTGGAGAGCTAAAACACAAAAAAGATAATAAAAGAGATTAAAGGTGTGAATTAGAGGCGATGTACCCATTTCCCTATAACCATAATCCGATGATGAGATTCATTTACCATAGATTTTCGTCTTTTGAATTTAGTGTGCGTGAACTTGGTTCCAATGCATTTACTCTTTATATGACGCACACCGAGAGAAATAGCCACCTTTCGGAGAGATTCATTTGTGAGAGAACTCCGTGAGAATTTGAATCTAAATGAATTTTCGAATAAGTAAGGTAATGGTCAACCGGTGGAAATTTGCGGTTAAATTTCTGGCTTCACACACACGGCTATGATTTGAGATTATTGAACATGAATGGATGATGACTATTCTATGGAAAAGTTTGAATTATACAATTTTTGATTATTTTGAGTTTTCTTTGAGTCGAATTTTGTGGGTATATTCATTGAAAATCCTCATGAGACATAACTCGTCCTACTAAGGTGACCTAGGGGTTTGCATATGCTCAATAAAATCGCTTACTTGCAAAAGTGGTACTCTATCCAAATAAAATGAAATTTTTAAGAGTTGACCCATAGTTGCATTCTTTCACATTGCTCAGGACGCGCAAAGTTCTAAGTTAGGGGGGTTTGATTAGGCTCAAATTCTTTCGAATTTAGCCCCTTAGTTTAGAGACCTTTACCATCTCGAATTGTGTAAAATGAGTGTAATTATCGTGTTTCCTTGACATTAACTCCTTCTAACAAGTACATCTAGTTTCATGAATTTCTCCTAAGTTTTGCAGGTATTTGAAGCATTGAGGAAGAAAAAAACTAGATAAGCAATGAGGAAAGTCAAAGGGGGAAAGTCAAAGGGTAATGTCATAAATTTGTAGCCATCGTCCGGAGTTGAAGCCAGCTAAAAAGTTAAAGAGAATTCAATTCCAAGAAATTTGAAAGAAACAACAAGTCAATCCGAGCTCCGGTGATCAAGTTACGAAGATTTAAAGTTAAGAAGGAAAAGACCCCTGGATGAAAAAGGATGGCGATCCGGACCTTTTATTGGAAAAGGACCTGAACCGGATCATAAGAAACACTCTGTCCTAAAATAGAGGGTGATCCGGACCTTTTTCCTAAAAAGGATCCGGACCGCCTTAGAAAATACATTCAGTCTCAAAAAAGGGGGGATCCGAACATTTTATTGTAAAAGGATCCAGACCGTCTCAAGCTGAGGAAAACTATCTTGAAAAGGGGGGCGATCCGAACTTCCCTCCCCGATGGGTCTGGGCTGCTTTGGATTCTCTTCAAATTTTAATTCTTTTTCTCAGAGTTTTTATGGGGTCAAACTCTTGTAAATTTCAGAGCTATTTATTGTAGTTTGTTACATAATAATAGGAGTTCGATTTTTAGGTTAGCTAAGTAGGAGTAGAGGGGTTTTGTAGTAAAAAACCCTAGTTTTCAATAAGAATCTCTGATGTAAGGATTTGATTCCAAATCCGCAATTCAAGTTACACCTTTCCTTTAATTTTTGATTGCACGTTATGTTTAATTGTTGGATTTGAATCTGAAATTCTCTTTTCAATTAGTTTCTTTCGAGTAAATGTTTTCTTTCTTAAAAATCATGTCTTTCTCTAAGTTAATTATGTCTAGCTAATTTTCTATGGGTTGGGGTGCATGAACCCCACCCGATTTAATTCATCAACATGGAAATAGACTTTTGAATTAAATTATTAGATGAATCGTGTTGCATAACTATTGCAACCGTCGTAGGACTTTTGATCTCGTTTGCCCTACGTAACCAGGATGCTTAAGAATGCGGTGCGAGTAGTAGCTAATGCAACACCGCTTTACTCATCCTTTGCTTACATACTATGCGGGCTACGATCCCTCATATATGTAATATTTAGGAGTACTAAAGACCGGGTTCATTTAAAATGCTGATTTCAAATCCAGTATCCTACGAGGTGAATTACTAGGGTGTGGGGGATTGTAACCTGAATTATTTGTTCTCATTCCATAGTTATGTTTGTCAGTCCAATCATCATCAGTTTTTCGATTAAGTAGCATAGTTGCATTTTATTCATTCTAGTTTTGGTAGTTAATCATTCTCAAATTTGCATTTAGGTATAGTTATTTTTAATCCAAATAACCTTTTCCTTCTTTTTAGAGTCAAAGCTAGGTTACCCTCATGTTTCCATCGTCGTTACAACTCCGTTCGTCCTGTTTCTCGAGGATCGATACCCGATTTACCCGGATTATTACTTGAGCGACATGCTTGCACTTGAGCCTACATAGCACGCACACTAGACACATTTGTGGTCGCGTCAAGCATTATGATATCTTCAAATATTTGAGAGTCAATACTTAAATATGTGAGATTGTGTGGCTGTAATAAAGTAGTATATCAATGGGTTTGCAGAATAGACTCTCTTTAAAAATACTAAATAGCTTGGCATTATTATTTTGAGGAGCATTTAAATTTATGGCATGTTTCATAAGTCGAGTCAATTCACCTAACTTTGAAATTAGATCTTTCTTTAGAAGTATCTCCTTGAGTTCGCATGCCTATGTTAGGAATGGTTACACTGATTTTCCTACTAATTACACAATTACATACCGCTTTCATAATTCATATATTTTAGTGATATTCCATGGTGTGATGCATTTGTGCCTATATGTACCTTTTATACTACTTTGCTTTTGTATATTTATATAAAAAAACATGGAAATAAATTAAAAAAATTCAGAGGCAATGAACATTGGGTTTCTTTCTTTTGAAAAGTTGTTTCTTTTGGATATTCATTACAAGTGCTTTATTAATTATCTTTGTGATGTTATTTGATTTGGATTCGGTTAATGATAATAATTTAAGCTTAGTTTCTTACCCTTTGTCTATTATGGACAAATAGAGGGATAACAAATTGGGGGGGGGGGGGGGGGTGTTATTTGATTTGAACTCTCGTATGCATCACGGTATTTATTTTTATTCATGTGTGTAGATTATTTCTTAGCATTGATGATGATCTCTTGAAGTACACAAGTTTAAGAACTTCAGTTGAAGACAAAGTCACCAATGTCTTTTCATTTTTGAATATAAGAGGGCGTTTGCAGTACATTGTCTTAAGGGTTTAATTTTGTTCAGTTTTTGTTTTGTACTGGAATAACTAAAGGGCGAAGATTTTAAGGAGAAAGATTTTATAATTTCTCATAGTTTAGATATTTTGGCATATCCTGTTACGAACAAAACATATCACATCCACATAACATTTTGAAGATCGAATGCGTTGGAATTGTCAAAACACAGTTTGGAGGTATATGATATATAGGTTTTTGATTTAAACTTATTCAAATTTATTCTCGGACGTGTTTCATTCAAGGAATTTTTCATGAAAGGATTTGCAAAATGATTTTTTTTTATTTTTCAGTTCATTAGAACAAACTATGCTTCTGGTTAGAAAGAGAAAATGTTCTTGTTAGAACAAGGTTTGCCAATTGTTGGAATGAACTTCTAATGACCTCCAAGTTGGGTCTCTCTATTTGACAAAGCAACATCCATTGGAAGTTCGTTGGATAATCATTAGAATGAAATAGGCTAATTATTCGAATGAAACTAATGTTTTCGTTCGAACGAGTTTGCCACCTTGAAAATCATGTTACTCTACAAAAATACTTTTATGGTGTTATTTTTAAAGAACTTTTAGCGAAAGCAAATTTCTATATCCATTCTAAAAGTTTTCCACTTTTTTTTTCATAGAAATAATTTTTTTTTTCCAAATCATTCATCCCTAGATTGATTTTTTGAGTTTCTCAAACCTTAGTTCCATACACTACATCAAACCCATGTAGAGTGTTATCTACTGATGCTTTGTGTAGTTTCTACTCTACTACTAAAAAAGAAAGGATTCTATATCCTGAGGCTGATCGGTGGATACAGAGAGAAAAGATGCTTCCTTTGGATGGTTTTGGATTATGTTGTATTTGTTGAAGACTGGAAGACCATTACAACGTTGTGAGAGAAAGTTTTATAATTTCTTATGTTTTATTTTTTATTTTGGCATATCCCGTTTCACAAACGATGCATCTTCATGATTTCTCAGAATTTAAAGACAAAGTTGAAGACTTTTGAAAGATGGAAGAATCGTATGTCTCAAAAACCATTGAAGAAATTATGCTTTTGATTGGTAAAATGTTTACTTTATCATTTCAGGTGTGATAGAATTTTAAAGAGTTTATTTTTCAATAAAGGGTTTTAAAATTTCTATAGAATATTTTTTGAAAAAATACCGCCTTGTCAAAACAAACTTCCTAAGTCATTCTAACGAGATGTCTTGATCGTTCGAACGATATCCATTTAACTTAGAATGAACGATTTTTGGGCATCCTCTATAATCTTAGTGGAATACCCATTCGATACATGTTCGAACGAGAACAGGCATGTCGTTCGAACGAGGAACCATTTTGTTCGAATGACTAGGCGATATTTTATTTTTAATTAGTTCTAATACAAATATATTATGCTTATCCTTTTTATAACAAACCTTCTTATAAATAGGGTGCATGGGATTAGACCTCTAAAGAACTCTTTTTATCATCTTTAAACCCCTCTTTTGAGTTCTCTTTATCACCAAATACCTCTATAGTTATTCTAACCCCCTTGGAATCATAAAACTAACTTTACCATATCAAAAGGAAGGTTTCTACAATAAAAAACTTTTGGGGAGAGAAATCTCTAGTGCTGACTTCTGAAATCGTGGTTTGACTGCTGAAGAAGAAAAGGTTGATCAGTGGATATCGATGGTAGACCATGACCTATGGACGGTTCTAGATCGAGTCGTATTCTAATTAAGGTTTTGAAGACTCAGTGCATCTTCTTTGTTAGTCTAAGTTTTATATGTAAATTTTCCGTTAAATCATTCAATAGTGCTGAATATATGCTTTTGCCTCTTTTAGGTATTTTTCTTCATATCTTGTGTTTAATCCAATGCTTGGATTGTTTATTTAAAATTATGCTTCATCTCGTATGCACACCTAATTTAAACAATGATAAAAATTGGTAAAAATTATATTTGTGTGTGGAAATTTATTACACAAATCAATCCATTGAATCACTGGCATTCTCAAATTGGTATTAGAGTCGGTTGCATTAAATTACTATGTGATCCTTTTCACAAATATTTTTATATTAATTTAAAAAAAATTATCTTTAAAATTTATTTTTTTATTTAATTGATAATATATATAATAGGTTTCCAGTGTTTGATGGGTCAAACTATGCTTATTGGAATGCTAGGATAATGTCTTCTTTAAAAGAAATTGATGAAAGGGTTTGGTCGGTTTGTGAAAGAGGGTGGACACCACCCACAGTGACTATCAACAATGTCAAAATTCTTAAACCCAACACTTCCTGGACAAAGGATAAATTGAAATGGAGTACTTACAACTCTTGTGGCTTAAGTTCTATTCATGGAGCCATAATCCCTTACGAGTTATGTCGAATCATGACGTGCATCACGTTTAAAGAAGCTTGGGATATCCTCCAACCTACTCATGAGGGTACCAATGTTGCAAAAGCTTCTAAGATATAGAAAAGTCTTGAGACAAGAGTTGTTAAAAAAATTGAGATAGCTCCCTGCCCGTTTTATTCCTAAATTCACTACATTGAATTCATTGCGAATATTAAGTACTCTTAGGTTAGAAGATCTCATAGGAGATCTTCAAACTTACAAAATTGTTATTTTTATAAAACAGTTAAGAAAATGTAAATATGGATTTCTTTGAAAACTCAGACTAAGAAAAAGGAGAAAGATAAAGTCTATGAGTTCGAATCTAAAGTTGAGTTTGAGATGGAGGATTTAGGCATTATTGCAAAAATATTAAAAAAATTCTCAAATTTAACAAAGAAAATTCTTTTGAAAAAAAGATTTTTTAGAAAAATATAAATAGCACTGAGGGTGAGAAGGTTTGTGAGAAAGATGAGATAAGATGCTTTGAATATGAGGGAAAAAGGCACGAGGAACATGAGTGTCCCACTAGGCTTAAAAGAGAGAACAAGAAAGTTGCACATATGGCCACTCTTAGTGATCGTGACGTCGAGTCGGTGGATTTCGAGAGTTAATTACCACATGATCCTAACTTCACTACGTTCATGGCTATCCATGTGAGTACTTCTAGTTTTTCCCACTTTGATGATGATATTTTTAAACGTGAAGGCCTCGATGATGCTTCAATTCATTTTGAAGAGAGTGGGAGTGAAGAAGAAAACTTGAGTGATGGAGAAGGTGGTCTCCAAAAACCTTTTAGTATTCTTTATACGAAGACTTTAAAAATGAAAAAAATGGTAGTAAATACTTGTCTTTTAGGGTGTTATATTTGGATAAAGAGGTTAAAGTTTTGAGAGAGCGTGATGCATCGGTGAGTCAACTTGAGAAGGTGTAGGTTTCTTTATGTGAGTAGTTGATTGTTTTAGGTAGGGAAAATATCGATTTGACGAACACCATGGATTGTCTTATGAGAGATCTTCAATATTCATTTGAAACTCATAAGAAACTTGAAGCTCGTGTATCCCAAATCAAGAGTGATCTCGAACGTGCCTTTAAAGTCAAGGTCAATTTAAAGGACACGTCTAAGAAGGTTGGAAAGATACTCATCGATCCCGTATTAGTAGCGTTGAGAGGTAAATAATAGGTTATTATGGTGCATCCACTTCCTATGTCGCACAAGATTTATTTCCCAGGTTTGGGATGGATCCTCATAGCCCATGTCCTAACCCACCTAAGAGAGATTGTCCCAAACGTTTTGATCAAGGTGGACCCAATCCCGTTTATGTTTGTTCCCATTACAAATAAAGAGGTCACCTTACGGATTTGTATTTGATGTTAGGGAAAGTTTCTCATAAGCATATTCCCCGACACATGTTATTCCATGCACTATCACACATGTTACTCCACATGCTCATTCACATCGCCATAAATATTTTGAGATTTTTTTTAGAGCAAGTAAAGTATTTAGGCAAGGCTTCACAAAAATTTTAGAGGGATTGCTTAGAATTTCATCACCTTTTGAGAACTCCTTTGGGCCAAAAGGTTGAGTTCACATCTTATATCCTTATTGCTAGATTGTATTACCATTGTAATTAATATTTTTCTTATTGATATTTTTAGAAAATTATAAAAGGAGTTTTGTTATTTTGAAAAAGTTTGAAAAATACAAAAAGATTTACGATTTTTAAGAAAAAATTGAAAAATTAAAAAAGTTTTATTTTGATAAATTTTTTGAAAAAGATAAAAAGAATTTTGTATTATTGTTTTACACCACATATGGATGAACATTTAAGATATTCGGATTACCCCTTCGTGTCAGCCATTCATGTAACTTTTTTGTGGTTCTTTGAGACATGGCTTTAAAATTTTCGGATCACCGCATCATGTTATCCATTCACGTGACTTTTTTGTAGTGCTTTGAGACATTATTTTTCTTTGTTAATGTGTTTAATAATATGTGGATATCATTACGTTGATTTTTAATGTCTAATATCTACATGTTAGACTCCTTGTCACATTTATTACACATGTGCACAAGCTTTATGGACATTTTGCTTACTTGTCATTTGTCAAATACGATGATCTCATCTCAATTTTGCTTAATAACGAACCAGATGTGAAAAGAGATAAGTTGTTCATGTAAGAACCATTACTCGGATTTCATTTATTTTCCTGAATTTTTTTTGTTATATGTTAAACAATGGAAAGGGGATACGAAAGATCAAAATGTTATTTGCATTAAAAGACATCATTTGCATAAAAGTGCCTATAAAGATTAGAGGCACATAAAAACAGAACTGCCAGGCTAATTTTATTTAGATTCATTAATGCTTCACTATATATGAGCATTAATTTCTTCAAAATAATGCGGAGTGAATTCTTATATATGAGAGATTTTGAGTGAGTTAAAGTTGAAGATTAATAGGTTTGCACAATGGACTTTCTTGAACAATATTAAATAGTTTGGCGTATTGGTGTGAAAATCATTTATGTTCATGACATGTTGATTAAGTTGAACTGATTTCATATGACTTCACAATTATTACACCTAGGGTAGACTTTGATTTCTTCCTTTAGAAGTGTTGCATAACTTTGTTCACACCTGTTATGAATGTTTATTTTTATTTGCCTATAGAAAATATTTACACAATTACATTTTGCGTTCATGATTCGGATATTCTAGTGTTATTCCATGGTATGCTGTATATTTACATATTATACCTTATATATGAAAATTTTTAAAATCTTCAAAAATAAGGGCATCTTTTCTTCATGTTTCCTCCTTTTTATACCCTTTGATATTATCATTACTCATGCCTTATTGGTTATTCTTGGGATGATATCTTGCTTCTTCATGTGATGCCTATATTTCATGTCTAGTTACTACTTCGTTCTCTATTATTGATAAAAATGGGGAGAACAAATTGGGAGGGAGTTTTATTTTACCTTAAAACTCGTATGGGTCACGATATTTTTTGTCTCATGTGTGTAGGACGTTCTACCTAGTTGATGATCACTTGGACCAACATAAGATGAAGACAAAGATAGCTAAAGGAAAGATCCATTGCATTTGAAGACATGGATAAAAAAATACTTTTCCTTTTCTTGAATTGGAAGGGTAGTTATTGTTTTAGTCTTTTATACAATTTGTCTTCGATTTGTGTTTTGCACCGGAATAGATGAAAGGGAGATTTGTAAGAGAAAGTGTTATAATTTCTCATGTTTTATTTTTTTATTTTGGATTATCCCGTTTTAAAAACACTACACCTACATGACTTGTCGGGATTCGAAGACAAAGTTAAATATTTGTATGTCTCAACAACCTTTGAAGAAGCTATTGTTTTGATTGGTAAAATTTTTACTTTATCATTTCAGGGGTTTTAGAATTTTTAAAGAGGTTATTTTTCAAAAAAGGCTTTTAAAATTTCTATATAATTCTTTTGAAAAAATGTCTCCTCATTAAAATAAACTTCCCAAGTCGTTCGAACGAGATGGCAAGATCATTTGAATGGTATCCATTGAACTTCGAACGGACCATTTTTGGGCGTCCTCTATAATCTCGTTGCAAGACCCATTCGATAACTATTTGAACAAGAATAGACATGTCATTCAAACAAGGTACCATATCATTCAAGCGTCCGGGCGAGATTTTTCTTTTTAATTAGTTCTATTCAGAATATCGTGCTTATACTTTTATAATAAACCTTCTTATATATAGGATGCATGGGATTATACCTCTTAAGAACTGTTTTTATCATCTTTAAACACCTCTTTTGAGTTCTCTTTATGATCAAACACCTCTATAGTTATTCTGAACCCCATGGAATCATAATGAGCACGTAACTATATCAAGAATAAGGTTTCTAGCCTAAAAATGTTTTGTGGTGAGAAATCTCTACTGCTGACTTAAGGAACTGTGGTTTCACTCCTTAAGAAGAAAGGGCTGATCAATGGATACTGAAGGCAAACTGCAACCAGTGGACGACTCGGGATTGAGGCTTATTTTATTAATAATTTTGAAGATTTTGCGCATGTCACTTACTTTGTCTTAGTTTGGTAAGTCGTTTGTCTGTCAAATCATTCGATAGTGCTCTTAATATTGTTTCCTATTTTTGGGGACATTTCTTATATCCTGTGTTGACAGTATGTTTGTTTTGTTTATTTAAAATTGTACGTCATCTCGTATGCACACCTGATTTAATCAAAGATAAAATTTGGAAAAAAATGCACTACACCAAATCCTGCGAATGGTCACGCCTAGTGGGTCACGGCCCAAGTCCGCGACCATCTCGTCGCGGACTTCGGCCGTGACCCACTCAATATTTGGCGTGACCAATTTTATTATCACATTAAATTATCCATGCTCTGGAAATGGTCACGGATTAAATCTCTGACCATAGAGGGTCACGGCCCTAGTCCCTGACCAGCTCGTGACCAATTTGGCGCCAATATTCCCTCCAAACTGGTCGCGGGTGGGTCACGGACTTGGGCCGTGACTAGGTCGTGACCAGTTTTGCGCCAAAATTACCTCTAAATTGGCTGCGGATGGGTCACGGACTTGGGCCGTGACGAATGGCGCGACGAAGCAAAAACACACACATTAAGAGTCACGGCTATGGGCTGTGACTATTTGTTGGAATGGGTCACGGCTATGGGCCGTGAACATATATCATTCAAAAACAAAAGCTGTTGGAAAAGGGTCACGCACATGGGTCATGGCTCTTGGCCGTGACCAGTTTGGAGTCGGCATCTCAAATTCAGTAATGGGTCACGGCTCTTCGCCGTGACCAGGTCGAAATCGCCCTCATTAATGGGTCGCGCACGTCGGGTCAGGGCTCCAGACCGTGACCATATCTGGTCTTAAAACGAATTGTTCCCCGCTTCTAATTTATTTCGTTCCAACTTCGTTGCTGTGAGGGTTTTAGCAATTTCAAGCTGCTGCGATTTGGGTTGGATTTCAGTTGGATTTCAGTTGGTATGTATTGATTCATTTGGATTTCGTGATTTCTAACTATGAAGCCCTAATTTTTGGGTATGTATGTGTAGATTTATGTTTGTATGTGTGTATATGTGTGTATGTAATAGATTGTATGTATGTGTATGTATAGATTTCAACACTTAGGCTTAAAAACATGGCGTTAGAGGGTGAAAACTCGAAACAGCCCCCGAACAGCCCCATGGGTGGCACCAACTCCTCCCACGGGACCAACGTAACTCGTAGGAACTGACCCCGCAGCCGCGGGTCTCCCGGTTTGAGAGTACGATGGTAATTTGCTTATTTCCACACTTAGGCTTAAAAACATGGCGTTAGAGGGTGAGAACTCGAAACAGCCCCCGAACGACCCCGTGGGTGGCACCAACACCTCCCACGGGACCAACGTAACTCGTAGGAACTGACCCCGCAGCCGCGGGTCTCCCGGTTTGAGAGTACGGCAGTAATTTGCTTATTTCCACACTTAGGCTTAAAAACATGGCGTTAGAGGGTGAGAACTCGAAACAGCCCCCGAACGGCCCCGTGGGTGGCACCAACACCTCCCACGGGACCAACGTAACTCGTAGGAACTAACCCCGCAGCCTCGGGTCTCCCGGTTTGAGAGTACGACGGTAATTTGCTTATTTCCACACTTAGGCTTAAAAACATGGCGTTAGAGGGTGAGAACTCGAAACAGCCCCCGAACGGCCCCGTGGGTGTCACCAACACCTCCCACGGGACCAACGTAACTCGTAGGAACTGACCCCGCAGCCGCGGGTCTCCCGGTTTGAGAGTACGATGGTAATTTGGTTATTTCCACACTTAGGCTTAAAAACATGGCGTTAGAGGGTGAGAACTCGAAACAGCCCCCGAACGACCCCGTGGGTGGCACCAACACCACCCACGGGACCAACGTAACTCATAGGAACTGACCCCACGGCCGCGGGTCTCCCGGTTTGAGAGTACGGCAGTAATTTGCTTATTTCCACACTTAGGCTTAAAAACATGGCGTTAGAGGGTGAGAACTCGAAACACCCCCCGAACTGCCCCGTGGGTGGCACCAACACCTCCCACGGGACCAACGTAACTCGTAGGAACTGACCCCGCAGCCGCGGGTCTCCCGGTTTGAGAGTACGACGGTAATTTGCTTATTTCCACACTTAGGCTTAAAAACATGGCGTTAGAGGGTGAGAACTCGAAACAGCCCCCGAACGGCCCCGTGGGTGGCACCAACACCTCCCACGGGACCAACGTAACTCGTAGGAACTGACCCCGCAGCCGCGGGTCTCCCGGTTTGAGAGTACGACGGTAATTTGCTTATTTCCACACTTAGGCTTAAAAACATGGCGTTAGAGGGTGAGAACTCGAAACATCCCCCGAACGACCCCATGGGTGGCACCAACACCACCCACGGGACCAACGTAACTCGTAGGAACTGACCCCGCGACCGCGGGTCTCCCGGTTTGAGAGTACGACAGTAATTTGCTTATTTCCACACTTAGGCTTAAAAACATGGCGTTAGAGGGTGAGAACTCGAAACACCCCCCGAACTGCCCCGTGGGTGGCACCAACACCTCCCACGGGACCAACGTAACTCGTAGGAACTGACCCCGCAGCCGCGGGTCTCCCGGTTTGAGAGTACGACGGTAATTTGCTTATTTCCACACTTAGGCTTAAAAACATGGCGTTAGAGGGTGAAAACTCGAAACAGCCCCCGAACGGCCCCGTGGGTGGCACCAACTCCTCCCACGGGACCAACGTAACTCGTAGGAACTGACCCCGCAGCCGCGGGTCTCCCGGTTTGAGAGTATGACGGTAATTTGCTTATTTCCACACTTAGGCTTAAAAACATGGCGTTAGAGGGTGAGAACTCAAAACAGCCCCCCGAACGACCCCGTGGGTGGCACCAACACCTCCCACGGGACCAACGTAACTCGTAGGAACTGACCCCGCAGTCGCGGGTCTCCCGGTTTGAGAGTACGGCAGTAATTTGCTTATTTCCACACTTAATTTTTATATTTCTACTTGGTTACTGATAATTTTAACTCATATATGCAATTTTTCAGCTTGATTAATTTTTTTGTAAAACTACTTGGTTACTGATACTTTTGTTTTTTGTATCCTATCATTTGTAGGATTTTTGCACGTGGATCAAATGAAGGAGGCAATGGTTTACAACATGATGATTATTTATATGTTGTGGACATTCAGGATAATGTTTTTTATGTGTTATAGCCGTGCAGGCTTTTATTGTTTAGTTTTATGGCCGTGCGGGCTTTTATAATTTGATTGTTGAATTTTATAGCCGTGCGGGCTTTATAATAACCAGGTTTTTCATTTACAGGTTTTGGAATGTCAAGAAAATAGTGGAAACTCTGCCCAATTTTTTTTTGGTCTGTGAATTATTAAGACGTGTAATATTTTTAAGTTTGTATATATATTTGTTTATTAACAACATTCTCAATTCGCAATTTGTGATTTTTTTTTTATTGTTTTGCCTATAATAAATATTTGTAACACCTCGTAGAAACCGATGATGCACTCACAGGAACCCCAATTTTAGGATTGGACAAAAAAAAATACATTTTTTTTAAATTACAGATAAATATGGTCATGGACTTTGTCCATGACCATTTTTATTTTTTTTTGTCGCGCTTAAAAATCGCGACCAAAGTCCGCGACCATTTTTTTTTATTTTTTGTCACGGTAATGGGTCGCGGACTAGGGCCGCTACCAATTTTTTTTATTTTTTTTTGTTACGCACATGGGTCGCGGCCAAAGTCCGCGACCAATTTGTCACGGTCCTGGGTCATGGACAAGGGCCGCGACCAATTTTTTTAATTTTTTTTTGTCACGCACATGGGTCGCGGACTTTGGCCGTGACCAATTTGTCACGGTTGTGAGTCATGGACAAGGGTCGCGACCAATTTTTTTAATTTTTTTTTGTCACGCACATGGGTCGCGGACTTTGGCCGCGACCAATTTGTCACGGTTATGGGTCACGGATTAGAGCCACGACCCGTCACGGCATGGGTCACGGCCAAAGTCCGCGACCATTTCCCGTGACCTCTCTTGGCCGTGACCATTTTTTGGTCACGGACTTGGGCCGCGACCCACGAAAATGGTCACTCCAGAAATGGTCACGACCAAAGTCCGCGACCCACAGTTTTGGTCAGGGATTTTGGCCGTGACCAATCGCCAGTTTTGGTGTAGTGATGTATTTGTGTGTGGGAATTTATTATACAATCAATTCCATTAAATCACTTGTATTCTCAAGCGATATATTGGTTGGATCTCTAAGTAGACAGTAAGTCATTACGTGCGTCCATTCTTAAATGGTGATGATAAAAAGGTTTTGCCCACAATGGATGAGAACAAACTATATGATTGACTTACTTGAGTCTATATCATATAGGAGTTCCAAGTAGATTGGGCATTGAGACGTAGTAGGTTAGAGTTTCAGGATTTCTCTCTCTCTCTCAAAGTATCCAAGCATTAAATAAGATATCTAGTCCAAGAACCTCATGATCCACATCAAAGGGAAGTTATATTTACCTCATGACCACTTTAGGACACTTACACTGCATATTATTGATATTATGTGTGCACAAGGGTCATATTATTTTTTAGGAGTTTTTCTAACATTTTTAAATCACATAAAACATTTTTAAAACATTAAAAATGATTTTTCTAAATTAATTATTATGTGATTTTAAATGTTTGGAGTTAAAACGTAAATACTATTTTTCCTAAAAAATTGTTCAGGGTAGAAACCTAATGCGCTGAAGAATTTTGGGTGTCCAATTCATATTTTTAGAAAACACAAAACATGCATTTTTTTATTTCATCATAGCCATACACGTGATGCCTTTCTATCTAAACGATTTGCGTTTCTTTTGTGTCTTGCAGAGAAGAGTTAATCACAACCCTTAGATCACATTCATCAACGGTCTGCATGTCACTCAACTTAGTCCATGTGATCCCAGTTAGGACCAACCAGCATTAGTTTAATCACTGTCGGTTTATAACCATTAGATGCAAAGCCCAGCAATCGAGTGAATCTCAGCCTTTGATTTGGTTCAGCCATCTCGATCCTTCTACATCTAGTATTAAAGGAGTCCATGGGTTAAAATTTGAGAAGTTTTTTACTTCATCTCATTTTTTAGAGAAAGAAAACCAGAAAGAAGAGACATATGGGGAAAAAAGAGAAGAGAGAAAACCCTAGTTCGTCCAAAGATCAAACCTTGAGTGTTTTCTCCCAAATACCACACAACCAGATCTTCCATTTCCAAATACCAGAAATCCCAATATTGAGTGTTCGATTTAGGGTTTCTACGAGCATTAAGGTGTTTGGGGAATTTGTTGTTTGAAGACCTCTTCAAACCAAATATCTCTTTTAGAACTTATCTCTAGGAAAAACTCAAATTTCTCAGTAGAAATTTTGAGGTTTTCCAAAGAGAAAATCACACGACCTTTATCTAGGTCTTTATCTCTTGGATCTTTATATTTCTCATTTATTTTCAAAAGATCCTTCTTTGATTTCAATTTTATATTTGAAAAATAGATTTCTGATTCTATCAAGTTTCTTAGATCTAAAAGCGTTTATGTCTCCCAGTTTATATTTCACATTTTGTGAAATAAATTTGTAAATAAATAAGCTTGAGACATGTAGGATCTCAGATCTTTTTAATAGCAAGATTGTTTTTAGATTTGACCTTTATAAGAAGTTTATGTTTCGAAATAAGTTGAATCCGAATCTGCATGTCATATAGAAGTTGGTGATTCATAGGATTTTGTGTGTATAACTATTCTAAGAGGGTGAGTTGCATAATCTGAATTTAGTACACATCACTAACACTTACATTCTCACATAAACACTTAGATATAGTGGTTCTTTTTGCGAAACTTGGTGTTGTTAGAGCTACTACAATCAGTGGACAAGGACAAAGTAAGGAAGCTGCTAGAGGGAGATAAAAATCAAGCCAGAGGCCTTTGAGAGTGGAGTAACTCGTGTAGGTATATTTTCTTGACTTAGATTTAGGATCTTGATTTGCATTCTTAGTGTTGTAACTTGTATTGTAATTGTTTCTAGTGGATTTTTTTTTGCTTTGATCCGTAGAGTGGGTTGTGGGTGTTTCCCTTACTTTAGGGTTTTATCAGATTAAAAATCCTATGTTCATTTTCTTGAATGTTCTTAATTGCTTCTGTGAATGGTTTCTCATTTTATACTTAGTAGTAGGTTTTAATTTTAAAAATTTAAGGTAATCAAACTAACAAATCCAGAATACATATTCAGATCCTATCCAAAAAACATCTTTTGTTATATTTCAAAAAGATTATCGAAGTTTACTTAATCTATAACATTTTGTTATTAACTTAGTAAACAAGATATTTGTAACACTCCGCCTAATTAAATACCGGGTGGCTAGTCCCATACCAAATTAAAACAGAATATACAGTGGGCTCATTCTTAGCATCACTGTCGAAAACATTTATAACTCACCCAATACTCAATTAAGCTGGTGTTAAAAACTTTTCAAATTTTAATTTAACAAAATCCATTTCCAGTTTAAGAATAACACAACACATTTTATTCTACAACACTGATAACCAATTAGATAACAGAAAATAATTTGAATGCAATTGGAATAAACATTCCCAAATAATATTAATCCATTACAGTTTTCCCAACAATATCAAATGTATTAAAATGACACGAATACCATAGTATTTGACCCCGATAGAAGAAGATAACTGAATCTTTTGGGCGACATGCCCTACTAAGAGAATATTGTGAATCAAATGATGATAGGCGTCTAAGCAAAACTCCATAAATCCATAGCCTGTCATAATCCGCTAAGGTTGGCGTCCCTGTTGTTGGACACCTGATATAGAAGATACAATAGAAAAGAAAATATGCAAGGAAACGGGTCAGAGCCCGATTGTGAAAATGATTTTTAAAACATCAAGTATTTAACAAGTGCAATAAATCTTTTATTATGTACATGTTAGACCCAACTCTCACTTGCCATTCTCACCTCTCAACTAGAGTGCAGACTTAACGTTTCCTATTAACCTCCTAGTTAATGGTTCCTCTTTTATAGTCTCCATATTATAATTCCATCCCAATATCATAATCCCCGTATGTCCCATACCATACGTCACATTATTATTCATTTACATTTCTCATCGTTTCTCATTAACATGAATCATTTCTCATTAATATGAATTAAGGTTTTCAATAAACATTCATTAACTTAATTCAATTATCTTTCTCTATTCACCGTTATCTACAATTATCACCGTAGATAGATTTAACCATAATAAATATCCATTCATTCATTTAATCCATTATATATATTCATATATAATACGGCACCCCGAGTCACAGCTGCAGTGCAATGCATTACTCTGCTATCATGCCCCAATATCGTTGGTCGCCGAAAAGGGGACAAAAGGTTCGGTGAGGATACCTCGAACCATTAACAACATTACAATCATTGGAGGCGAACATAGTTCTCATACCCATGGGTCACGCACATACCTACGTACCCATAGTCAGCGGACTTATCAACTCCATGATAAGTCTTTCATAGACCTATGTTCTCGAGCGAAAAATCAAAGATCCCATGGATTCATCAGGATATGACTGCCCTCACGCGCAAACCTCCCACCGATAGCAAGTAAGCTAGGTATGTCATACACATAATCATTAATCAATCAAATAGGTATTATCATACCTATAGTATACTAACAACAAGGTACTCACATTAACCTTAGATTATTCCCTTACGTAGCATTATATCTCTTTAAATCCCACGTATTAAAATGTCATATATTTACTTCATAATTTAATTATCCTCGCATCCTATAACATCTCTCCACTCCCGACGTCGTTAAGGTTCATGCGCGGAGCGTCTCACAAAGTGAAATCCAAACAAGGAACCCCTCCAATACACTACTACTTAACTTTGACGATCGAGGAGGTTTGTCAACTTCAAATATGCGATCGGAATAACCTCATCCCCTCTTTCAACCAAATGTGTTCTAAACTCCCATCTCTATCCAGGAGCCATACCACTACGCTCTTGTACTACACTCAGCCCTTGCGAAATTAATAATGAGCTTAAACTCAGTCCTTGATGTTTAAATTGTAACCCTAAGGCTACCCAGGTGTTATATTAAATCTCCCCTACTTGAACTATCCTTAATCCTCATACAAACAGATTAGAATCCAACACATGAATCTAGCAACCGAAATCTCTTTAACTTTAATTATCATAATTCTAATCAGTTAAATCCCAATCAAATTAATTCAAATCTTAACTAGGGCTTACTGATCTTTTCTAAGTCCCATAATATCCAATTAATAATCACCGAAGATCTACAAAAGTTTTGGGATAAGAACCAACATTAAAAAGAAACAAAATCATGAATTCTCATATTTTAAATACTCAGAAAAATCAGATCCAAAAATTATTCAAATCATCAATCCGACTTCAGATTTGGATTCTACATGAAAAATTGAGTTAGGTATGTGTTTTGAGTTTTTCTTAAATCTCATCCAAATGCACTCAAAAAGAAGATCTAAACCTTCCAAATTGGCTCTTCTCATTCCACTCGTTTTTGCCTCTTTTTCCAGAAAATTATCAACATATTATCTTCAAGAACACTAAATTATTTTCAGAATTTCTTCCACAGATTGATGAATATTTATTGGATTACTAACTACCTACAATATGAGTTTAATTCCTATATATTTTTAGATTCCAAAAATCCATTAACGACTATATCCTTTCATCTTCCAAGCATGAAAATCATCTCTTTTTATAACTATCCTAACATGGACAATATACGAACTTAAATTGCAAATATCAAACACTTGCCTCTAATGAAGATCTGATCCTTTGGAGTTGAATAACACAGGTGGTGATGGTGGTGGTGACCTTTGACCTTTGGTTCTCCTCCTTCCCAAGCAAACTTCTTTTTCTTTCCAAGCAACCTTCCACTCTCTCTAAGAAGATGACTTTTAAATTTTGTGTAGAAGAGATGAAATGAACCTACATACACTAATCTCCAAATACTTATAATAAGACAAAACCAGAAATCACTATTCATCCCCCTTGTAAACATAACCAAAATGCCCTTTTGGGTTGTCTTTTCATTTTCAAATGACCCGAGACTCAAAATTAACATCCAAATAGACTTTTCGGACTATTTGGAACCTTCCGGACGCAACGACGCAGTCGAAATGACTATAAGGTCGATAGAAAATAAATTTCCTTTTTAATTTAATAAATTAGTCCCGACATGTCCCATACCGCGTCTGACTAAAAATTCAAATTACCGAATTTATATCATACCGTCATATCAATGAAATCACATTCATATATTACCTAAATATCTTTAAGTAATATTCAGAATCATCCATTTTAATATCCACAATTCGGATAAAACCCAAATGAATTAATTTATAATAATATCCAATAAATCCATTAATTTAAAATATAACCCATTTTAAAAGTCATTAAAATTACGGGGTATTACAATATTTTCATGTGGTATCAGAGCAGGTTTATCAAATATTTTTGATCCTGAAACGCTAGAAATTATTTTCGAAATCTTAAAGTTTTGAATATGGATGAAAGATTTGAGAAGTTAGGTAAGCTTTACCTACCACCTCTCTTTGATGGAAACAACTTTTCTTACTGCAAAGTATGAATGGTTGCTTTGATTCAAGGAACTCTTGGTGATGATGTATGGGATATAATCAAGAAAGGGTATAAACACAAACTAAGTCTTTATCTGAAACTGATCGCACAGGGGTTAAGAAACTTCTTAGCGAATTTACTACGGGAGAGAAAAAGATGCCTCTAGATTATAATAAGAGAAAGAACTCTATATTTATGTTCATTAACGAACACGAATTTAAAATAATATCTATTTATTCTACTTCCAAGGAGGCTTGGGACACCTTAATCACCGCCCATAAGGGTGATGAACATGTTAAGGCTGGAAAAACCCAAATGTTAATCCAGTAGTACAATACACTGATTATGGATGACAATGAATCTTTTGATGACTTCTACATAAGGTTAACTGATATTTTCACAAAATTACATGCAAATGATATAACCTATAGTAGAAAAGAAATCGTTCAAAAGATTCTCAGGTCATTACCTACTAAGTTTGACAATAAGAGATATGCCATAGAAGAAATAGACTACCTAAACCTGACTCATGAGTTGCTAAGTAGCGAATTAAGAAGTGTTGAGATGGAGTTAGAGTTTAAAAAACAGTTGAATGCCTAAAATAAGAGACCCATCGGTTCTAATGTTGTGTTTTTATCACAATTGTCTTCACCTAAAATATATCCCTTATACTATGACATTAACTTAAGTGATGATTGTGATTTGGATCACCTTGAAAATCAAATATCTCTTACGAGCAAGAATTTTAAAAAGATTATCAAATTCATAAATGCAGTAGCTTCTAAACAAGGCAGACAAAATTATCAAGGTAATCAAAATCACAGACCTCGTGAAAGACATAATGACAAATAGTCCTATGACAAAAATAAACCCATGATTGACTTAAAAGATGTGAAATGTCATAGATATGGTAGAATGAGACATTATGCCAATAGATGTAAAACTAATTTGAACAAGAACAATGGGGCAAAAATATGTAAAACATGGGATGAATCTAATGATTCTGATTTAGATAAAACCGAGTCAACCCACAATGATGAGTCTTGCATGTCATTCTTTGCAAAAATCATATACTATAATGGTAATGAATGTTTGACCACTCATAATTCAATTGTGCCTGATAATGTTCTTAATGAATCTGCAAATGATAAAATAGTGTCTGCTGGAGATAAAAATAACACTGAAAATTATAGTATACGGCTGTGTTTGAATGAGAATATTGTAGACAAATCTAAAGTGTGTGTGAGTTCCATAGAAGAAATAAGCTCTATAGGATACACTACACATGAGACACATAGTGAGTCCGACGATGATCTTCTAGATCTTCAAGAGAAATACATGAAAACACTTAAGAAAAGTGTCCGTCTTCTTAAAATGGTGAGGCTGTTAAATGAACATATTTATTTACTTAACCACACTATTAGGAAGAAAATGATAAGGAATTTACAACACAATGTGTTGCTCATCAGACTGAAACAAAAGAGTTTTATTTAAAAATCAAAGACTTGTCCGAGAAAAATTATGTTTTAGAGAAAAAAAATAAATATACTCTTCTTGAGCTTGAAGAATCAAAATAGAAAACTTCAAATGTTTTTAAAAAATGTTTACATTTTGAAAAACAACTGAAATCTTATGAAGAAATTGTTGAAGGAAGTAAGTTTGATTCTGAAGACAAATCTGGTTTAGGTTTTGGAAAAAAGGCCATTACTAGTAGAAACGTTTCTCTTGAAAATGTTATTTTTATTAAGGAAAGCCAGAAAGTTCAAGATACTCAGAAAAAACACAGTTTCAAAAATGTCTCTAAGGGTAAACAGAGTGACTGTATTCAACAACCCAAATCTAATGGTCTAACTACCTATGAGAGACCAAGTTCAGAAATCCAAAACCAATAACACTTGGACAACCATTCCTATAAGGGATAAACCTATATGTAAATACTTTAATATTAAAGTCAAGTCCTCTGCACATTAGTACTGTTCATACTGTAATGTCTATGGCCACGCTATTGCCGAATGTTTTCAAAAGAGACTGTACACACCTACTTATCCAAATTTTAACTATTATAGGAAGAGTATGAATACTTATGTTCTCCCAAGGCAGACCACACATAACTATAACTATAAAAAGAAGGAAGGGTCTAAAACTAAAAAGAAACCATTTAGAATAACCAAACAAAACCTTTCTAACTCAAATGGAAAAAAAAATAAAAACTAGGCCCATTTAGATTAGAAAAGATGACTTGTTACCCCAACTCAAGTGTAATATTGTCATAACAGCTTTTAAGGCACAACACACTTCATCTGGTCGGTACCTGGATTTCGGATGTTCTAAACATATGACCGGGGATGAAATCAAATTAACAAACAAAATAGACTTCCTTGGAGGTAGTGTTGTGTTTGGTGATGGAGTTTCATCCAAGATCATAGGTAAGGGAACATTGCATGAGGAAGGTCTCCCCAAACTAAATGATGTTTTTTTAGTTAAAGGTCTCAAGGACAACTTACTTAGTATATCTCAATTTTATGATTCCAATAATATTGTTACTTTTTCAAAAACTGATTGCAAAATTCTTGATGAAAAAGGAAACTGTATTTTAATAGGAAACATAAATGATGATAACTGTTACACAGTCATTCCTAAGTCTGAATCCTATAAAATTATTAGATTAGAAGATAATGATCTATGGATCAATCGATTGGGACATACAAATTTTGATAATCTTCATAGGTTAAGTTCCCATGAAATAGTTAGAGGATTACCAAAAATCAAAAACTCTTTTAATCTTGTTTGTAGTCCTTGTTAAGAAGGGAAAATAAGTAAATATCCTCACAAGAAACTCTTAACTAAAAAACCTTTGGAATTAATCCACATGGACCTTATGGGTTCTTCTAGAACTGTCAGCTTATGTGGTATGATTTATATACATGTTATTGTGGATGATTACACACAATATACATGGATGGATTTTATGAAAAATAAATTTGATACCTTCATTGAGTTCTTAAAAATTCTCTTAAAAATTGAGAACGAGAAGTACACCCAAGTATGTCGCATCAGAAGTGACAGAGGTGGAGAATTCAAAGATTTCGGGGTTTCACAATACTGTATAGGCAATGGTTACAAACATGAATTTAATGCTCCTAAGAGACCGCGGCACAATGGAATTGTTGAACGTAAAAATAGAAACCTACAAGAGATGGCTCGAGTGATGTTACATGCAAAAACTCTACCTAACTATTTTTGGATTGAAGCCATTCAAACCGCTTTTCATATCATTAATCATGTATAGCTTAGGAAAAATTCCAAACAAACTTCATATGAACTTTGGTTCCCCAAAAGCCTAACCTAAAATATTTTGAAACCTTCAGAAGTTTCTATTATATCTGGAAGGACAAAGAACATCATTCAAAATTTGACACCCGAGGAGAAAAAGGAATTTTTCTTGGTTATTCACAAACCAGCAAGGCTTTTCGTGTCTTTAGTTATCGAACCAAAGTCATTATGGAATATTTTAATGTAATTGTAAATGATACCAGTGCTGATAGTAGTGTCAGTTAACTAGTCGTCCTGGATGAGGAAGAAACCAATTTCATCGCTGACTCTCCATAGATAACTGATTCACTACTACTTGAGAATCCTTCTGTACCAACTTGGGTTTCTAAAGACCATCATATTGACAAGATTGTTGGTAATCCTTCTAAGTCAGTTAGAACTAGATCCCAACTTCAAAAGGTAGCACATTTTTCTTATTTCATTTCTCTTGTAGAACCAAAAAATGTAAATAATTCCCTTTGTCACTCCTTCTGGATAAATGCTATGCAAGAAGAGCTCATGATGTTTGGTATCTCATTCCTAGGCCAAGAGATAAGAAGGTTATCGGCACTCGATGAATTTTCAAAAACAAAACTGACGAAAATGGGGAGGTCATTAGAAATAAGGCTATGTTAGTAGCACACGATTACTCTCAGATAGAAGGAATTGACTTTGATGAGACTTTTGCCCCTGTTACTCATCTTGAGTCAGTTCATCTTCTTTTATCCATATCATGCCATTTATAATTCAAACCTTTTCAAATGGATGTTAAGTTCGCATTTTTAAATGGAATTTTAACTAAGGAAGTATATGTAGAACAACCTAAAGGTTTTATCGATCCCACTTATCCTGATCACTTATTTAGACTTAAGAAATCCTTATACAGGTTAAAACAAGCTCCTAGAGCTTGGTATGAGCGTCTAACTACATTTTTAGTCTCTCACGAATTTGTTTGAGGTGGAAACGTTCCAACCTTATCCGTTAGGAAATTAGACAAATATGTCTTGATTTCCCAAGTTTACGTAGACGATATAATTTTTGGCTCAACCTGTACTAATTAAGTAAAAGATTTTTTTATAGATAATGCATTCTTAATTTCAGATGTCTTTAATTGGTGACTTACAATGTTTCATAGGTTTACAAGTCAAATAATTTAATGATGTTTTTTTTATTAATCAATCAAAATATGCCTCTAATTTCATTAAGAAATTTGGGTTAGAACACTCCAAACATGTATGTACAGCCATTAGCATGACTACCAAGTTATCCAAAGAACAAAATGGGAAAAATGTTGACCCATCTCTTTATATAAGTATGATAGGGAGCCTCTTATACCTTACTGGTTCCCGACCTGATATTGTGTTTGTGAAAGATACCAATGTGCACCCAAAGAATCACACATGTTAAGTGTCAAACGTATCATTAAATATTTAGGGGTATACAAAATTATGGTATTTGGTACACTAAAGACACCACTAAGGCTATTATAAGATACACTGATGCCGGTCGGGCAGAGTGTTCGGACGATAGTAAAAGTACTTTCGGCGCGTGATATTATGTAGGAAATAATTTAGTAGGTTGGAGTAGTAAGAAACAAAATTGTATTTTTCTCTCATCGGCCAAATCCAAATACACTGCAGCCGGTAGTTGTTGATCCCAACCGTTATGGATCAAGCAGATGCTAAGTGATTATGGTATCGCTGAAGAAAAATTAACTATGTATTGCGATAAGTAGAGTGCCATAAACATATCTAAAAATCAAGTCCAACACTAGGCACGTAAATATTAGACATCATTTCATTTGTGATCTTGTAGAGTCTAAAGAATTAGACATTGAGTATCTCAATACAGAAAAATAGTTAGCTGATCTTTTTACTAAACCTCTTGATAATATTAGATTTGAGTATCTTCGTAATTCCATAGGTATGATAGTCTTACATAATTCACATATCAATCATAGCCTTAGTAGTTGCTCGTTAATAATTGGTTTATAAGGATTTAGGGCATGGGCGTCTCTCAAAATGACAAAACGCCCCTCCTAACATCTACTTAATGTATGATACCCTTGCATTTGCCTTTGATTATTCTATTGATGGTTTTTTTTTTCATATTACATATTCTCCTACTTTATAATATTTTTACCCCGTTGTATATTTGAGCAAAATCGGGGGAGAGGAACTTGAGTACCAGGCTTATAATTCATGTACCTAGTTTATATTTCATATCTTATTTTGTACTAACTCAACTAATATGACATTGAGTGTTTATTTGTTTCAGGCATTTATCAGACCCGATTGTATATCTTGTCCTATTTATTAGGGTATTGGTCTGTATTGTAGTTGAGTGATGTATTTCCATTCTCTTATTTTTTGTTCAAGGCTGGGAAAGTGATCTAGAATTTTTCTTTTTACCTATAAGTACATGTTACTCAAGGGAATTTTGTCTCTAATATTCATAGGGGGAGATTGAGAACATACTATATGATTGACTTACTTGAGTCTATATTATATATGAGTTCCAAGTAGTTTGAACATTGAGACAAAATAGGTTAGATTTCCAAGAGTTGCTCTCTCTCTCTCTCAAAGTATCCAAGCATCAAAGAAGATATCCAGTCCAAGAAACTCATGAACCATATAAAAGGGAAGTTATATCTCCCTCACGACCACCTTAGGACACTTACACGACATATTATTGATATTATGTGTGCACAAGGGTCGTATTATTTTTTAGGAATTTTTCTAAGCTTTTAAAATATTAAAAATGAATTTTCTAAATTAATTACTATGTAATTTTTAAATGTTTGGGGTTAAAATGTAAATACTATTTTTCCTAAAAAAATATTCAGGGTAGAAACTTATTGCACTAGAGAATTTTGGGGTCTAATTCATATGTTTAGAAAACACAGAACACACATTTTTTATTTGATCACGACCATACACGTGTTGCCTTTCTATCGAAGCGATTTATGTTTCTTTTGTGTGTTGGAGAGAAGAGTTAATCGCGGAACTTAGATTACATTCATCAACGGTCTGCATGTTACTCAACTTAATCCATGTGATCCGAGTTAGAAATAATCAACGTTAGTTTAATCAACGCTTGTCTATAACAGTTAGATGCAAAGCCTAACAGTCTAATGAATCTCAGCCCTTGATTTGGTTCAACCTTATAGATCCTTCTATATCTAGTATAAAAGTAGTCCATGGGTTAGCATTTGAAAAGTTTTTGATTTTGTCTCATTTTTTAGAGAAAGAAAACCAGAGAGAAGAGAGAGAAGGGAAAAAAGAAGAGAGAAAACCCTAGTTCGTCCAAAGATCAAACCGTAAGTGTTTTCTCCTAAATACCACACAACCAAACCTTCCATTTCCAAATACCACAATATTGAGAGTTAGATTTAGGATTTTTGCGAGCATTAAGGTGTTCGGGTATTTGCTGTTTGAAGTCCTCTTTAAACCAAATTTCTCTTTTAGAACCTATCTCTAGGAAAATCTCAAATGTCTCCTTAGAAATTTTGAGGTTTTCCAAAGAGAAAATCACACGACCTTTTTCTAGGTTTTTATTTCTTGGATCTTTATATGTCTCGTTTATTTTCAAAAAGACCCTTCTCTAATTTCAATTTTTTTTGAAAAGGATATTTCTGATTCTTTCAAGTTTCTGAAACCTAAAAGCGTTTATGTCTCCTAGTTTATATTTTACATTTTGTGAAATAAATTTGTAACTAAATAAGGTTGATACATATAGGATTTTGGCTCTTTTTAATAGCAAGATTGTTTTCAGATCTGACCTGGTTAAGAAGTTTATTTTTCAAAATTAGTTAAATCAGAAACTGCATGTCATATAGAAGTTAATGAATTATAGGATTTTGGCTGTATAACTATTCTGAGAGGGTGAGTTGCATAATCTGAATTTAGTGCACATCGCGAACACCTACACTCTTACACGAACACTTAAATATAGTGGTTCTTTTTTAGAAACTTGGTGTTGTTAGAGCTGCTACAGTAAGTGGACAAGGACAAAGTAAGGAAGTTGCTAGAGGGAGATAAAAATCAAGTCAGAAGCCTTTGAGAGTGTAGAACTCATATAGGTATATTTTCTTGACTTAGATTTAGGATCCTGATTCGCATGTTTAGTGTTGTAACTTGTATTGTGATAGTTTCTAGTGGATTTTTTTTATTTTGCTCCGTAGAGTGGGCTGTGGATGTTTCACTTATTTTGGGGTTCTGCCACATTAAAAATCTTGTGTTCATTTGCTCGAATGTTCTTAATTTCTTCTATGAAAGGTTTCTCATTTAAGACTTAGTAGTAGGTTTTAATTTTAAAAACCTAAGTTAATCAAACTAAGAAATCCATAATATATATCCATAACCTATTCAAAACACATCTTGTGTTATATTTCAAAAAGGGTTTTGCTCAAGGAGTTTATTATCGGAGTTATCTAATATATAACATTTTGTTATTAACTTAGTGAACAAGCTATTTTCAAGGTATTCCTAAATAATGCATTATACTTAGTTGATCTCTAAGTAGTCTGTTTTGTTTGATTTCTGATGTGAGATATTTAGCCTTGAACTTTAGCTTTCATAATAACATAAATCTAACCAAGATAAAACATGGCTAAAAATTGGATCTTTGTATATGTGTGACGTTATATACCTAATACATAAGTGAATCCGTATAACTAGCATTTTTTGAGCCTTTTTGGTTGGATGGTATAGAGAGGTTACTTATTATAGTTGGGGGGGGAGGTTCCAATAATTCTTCCAGTGATTAAATGGTAGAATTTTTTGAAACTGTTTTATTAAAAACAATTTCTACGAAAGGAGAAGGAAAAAAAATTTATAATGCTAACACAAGAACAATATGAAGATTTTTTCACATCTTTATCTATATTTGAGCCTCATTTAGTGAGGACATAAGAAGAAAGTTTACCCTATTAAAAATTGGATTGGATGTAAATCTGGGATCCATGGTGGCTAATACGAAGATCATTGATTATTTGGGCTTCGTGGGTAAAGTTGTGATTCTAGAATATTCAATGAATAAAATCCAAGTAGAGTATGAAAAGAAAGTTATGCATGATGGTACACAATCTCATGGATGGGAGACAGAAACCTCAAGTCAGAATGTAGCATGAGGAGGATCAAAGGAAAAAGAATCCAAAACATTAGAGTTGTACACTAAAGATTACAAACTAGGGGTGGAAGGATTAGGATGAATAAATAAGAAGATGTGCATATATTTCTATAGTAGATGTGGTGGTGAACAACATATATATCGGGAGTGCACAGTAGCAGAGACAACAATGTTATGTTTTCATTTTCATAAACCAAGTCACATGCAGGGCAATTGTCCTGGAATGGAAACCATGAACTTATCTCGGAGTGTGAATACACAAGGCAGGAGTTGTAGGCCCCTTTTTCTATGTGTGCTTTAGGTGAAAATAATTTTTTCAAAAACCAACTTTTTCAAATTTTAATTCGCACCAATTTTGTGAACCAATTTTACTTAACCTAATTTTATCTTGTCAATCCGAAACATGCATCTAGGTGATTAAGAAAGTAAAATAAAGTAAAGTCCACAATGTCGGTGTATGAGGAAACCACTAAGGGAGAAAACCTCAAATGACCCAAGCCAAACAATCACTATGATACGGTAATTACAAAAGAAGACAAACAAACTTAGTCAATGACTCGATCCCTACAAGACTTTACACTATTAGTCTCTTTAATCGCTCCTCCATAGTGCCCACATTGAAATCCTTCCATGATACTTGTCCACAGCACATGAGTCCACGTGCACCTCGGTATCCACCTATTTAGCTTTGGCAACCGTCTACGATTTAGAACACGACCTTCACAGTTTTTTCACCCCAAAAATCCAATAAAATAACTTTTTAAATATGGATTAACAAACCAATGGTGGAAATAAGATTTCTATAGCATATGTATGAAAACTCAGATCTTTTAAACACTAGGATGGTTTTAGCTTTTAATTCCTAAGAAAACAAGTGCGAAAAACGTAACTATTCTATTATGTATTTTGGTTCTACACACCTCAAAATTTTGAGAAGAAATTACCTTAAATAAAAAAATTTATGTCGAAAAGTCATTAGAACGTGATGTGTATGTCGATCGAACAATATAACCACCTCGTTAAAATGATATGTCCATATCGATTGAACAACAGTCACACGTCTTTTAGACGACTCTTAAAGTCGTTTGATCCTTCTAAACACAAGGTAAAGATCTACACGGCCCTAAAACGAGTTTATCTCAGAATAAACAAGTTAAAACCTTTTTAAATCATTTTTGAACAAAATAACATCTTTAATAATTTTTAAAACATTTTTCGAGTCCTATAAACATTATGCGTTCATACCAGAGAGTATCTTCGAATATTGTGTGATACGAAGATGTGAAATTTGCACCAATAAACATGTCATGGTCTATTTTGAAGCTTGGCCGCAATGTCTTCAAATAACACGTCATAGACTATGTGGGAATCGTGAGAAGTAAAAATCTATCTATGACTCAAATTGGATTTTGTTTGGAATAATACCAATACATAAAAATTGACGCTACTTGGAAATTTGTCCTTACAAATATCCCCCTCTGGCTGTTCCGGAACAAAACCAAAATAGTGAAATGCCTACGCTAGGCCATCAAGCCGAATAACCTAAATCCCATCCCATGGACCCAAAAAGAAAATACAAGAAAGGATCTAATAAACAAATGTCAGACTTCCAGTATGAACTTGTATTCATGTGAAGTGGTAGCAAAATCTCCAATGTCAGAATAATCATTACACACATGAAACAACAAATACCATGTTAAGTATGGAGGTACAAATGATATAAAGCTTTATTATACCAAATTGTAAAACAAACTATTTATTAAATATGTGAGTAAATCATATGATACCAATTATTAAAATAATACCAGAAAAACATGATAAACAAATGTGCGCAATAAATAAAACTTCCCCTACATCATATATAATATCGACTCCTTTTTGTCTCGAATAGACAAGAAGAGAAAAATATAAACAAACGAATTTCTAGCATGAAAAAATCAGATGACATCTAGATAAACGTGGGTAACCAGCTAAAAATAATCAAAAGATACCAAATCGTAACTAGCAAACAGTCACACAAATAAAATCATCAAAATCAGGAATGATGTGACTAAAGAATCAATATAGACTGCATGTAAGATGACCAAATGTACCAAATCAGTGTAAGATCATCACATATACGAAGCAAGTACAAATATAGAACGAAAAACTCAAAAAGTCAACTTTGGTCAACACAGGTTGTTTGAATGACAATGCAATGTCATGTGAACGAGATAAGATCTCGTTCGATCTATGCAAGAAACGACCCAAAACAACGTGTGGTCGCATGAAGCATCTATCTAATGACCCTAAAAACGGTCTAAGAAATCACCACACCTGACACTTTTAACATCCCACTTCTAGTGTTGCACGATCCAGTCTTTGAACGATGTGGATATATCATTTGAACGATATCCAGAAGTCGTTTGAATGATTTTAAATTTGTTTTATATCTCTAAAAATATGTAGGATTTGCCGAGTGAATTTTTTTATGAAAACAGTAACTGGAAAATCAAAACAGTAGTGAAACAGACTCAAAACAGAATAATAAAACAAGTATGAGTTTTATGCTAACATAGTATCAATGTGTTCAAACATGGATATAGAATGAATGGGAATGAGATACAAAAAATGAATTAAAACTCGAACACATCGAAACGATCAAGAAGCTCTAATTGAGGACGAAATGTAAGTTTTATCCATATGTGATAATTTGTATATTAAGCTTAATGAACTAAACAAAAAATATGCACACAAATATGGAAATTTTAAGATTCAACAAACAATAGCGTTATGACATGATTTTTCAACATTACGATTCGTTGTGTAAACCCATTGTTATTTTCCATTTAAACACCCTCATATATTCATATTTTTTTTCTAGCTCTTTTGAGGTATTTACATTTCTCACCTTAGAGAAATCCTATTGGCCCCATTGTTTCTTTTTATTGTCTTGACTTTTTCTTGGTTTCTTTTAAATGGGGGCTTTCACGATGAGATTATTATTCTCTCGCAGCCCTTTACCGTGGATACTCATCATTTTTCAATTTAATCAATATAAATCCTCACAACAAACAGTTCTTACATGAACACCTCCTCCTAAGTCTTATTACGCGTAAATGACAAAATTGAGAGGATAACGTCTCACTAATCTCAAATACGCATGAGAGGTCAAACATTTATATAAACTCGTGCATGTGAGTGCGATGGCATATATACAAAGTCGAATCCAAATGCAAATCAACTTCGAAACAATCCCATTTATCAATGGTTAAGATCATTCTAAGCATCTATAATTATGACCAAATGTTCTAGACACACGGAAAACGAAATGATAGGAGTCCAAGCACACTAATATTCTATATCAAAAAAGAAAACTTATGACACAAAAATAAACCGAATAACTTTTGTGTTTTTCAAAACATATTTTTGACCTAAAAAATAATTTTTGTTTTGCATTTTCTCAAAAATATATGAAACTAAAAATCTTTTTGTATTTTTCAATATAAGACTCAAATAAATGAAAAAATAATACAAATAGATACACATGTCATAACACTAGCAAGATATATATCATGAAGCAATGACTAGCGTATGACGAACATGGCTAATATAATCATCCTTTAGATTTTGCATGAGAAGTATCATGTGAAAGCAAATGAGAGTCATGAAGTTTAATTCCTAAATCCACTAAGATCGATTTCCTAACCCAAGTATGTGTGAAACGATGCATGGGGGTTTTGGGAACTGAAACCACTTTATTGCTAAACTTCATAGGAGCATTTTTAAGGTCATAGCAATAGCGTATAATGTGACCCTTACAACTGCAATGAATGTGACCTAAATATGACCTAAATGTGGACCTCTCCTAACATTCTTAGTTGGCTCTCTAACACGATTGGTATTTACTTTGGGAATGGGTGCAATACGATTATCAAAGCCTATACCACACTTATTATCCTTGATTTCGATGGTACCTAAAGTCCTGTCCAACTTTTGCGACATTGCTTCCAAAAAAAAAATTACACCTTACTCGAGTCTTTCAATCTCTCCTCAATCTCACTAATCCTAGACTCAAGAAAACACCTAAACTCCTCAAATGCTAGAATTTATTTCTTCATAGCCTTTATCAAAACATGAAGACTATCTCTCTTACCCTCAATGTATTGTAGTTTATCTAAAAGAGTCTTCTCCGGTGCCCTAGGATCCTCAATAAATGCATCATTATTTTCTACGACACGCTCTTTTAACCTAGCTTTCAACTTCAAGTTTTCCTTTTTCACCTTTGTTGCTTCTGCTTATAAATCATTAAAGGAAACTTGCAACTCTCTCAAATCTATCTCCTATTCCTCACTAGTTTCACCCTCACTATCTTGGGATTCACATAAAGTGGCCTCGAAATTATTATATACTTTAGTATCTTCATGAGAAGATTTATCGTCGTTGCTCACATGACATGCCATAAATGCTACAAATTTTCGATCAATGGGGAAACTATCTCCCTCTTCCGGTTTACTATCACTTAAGGTGGCATTATATGCTATAGGTTTCCTGCCCTCCTTCTTAAGTCTAGTGGGACACTCCTCTACCTTATGGACATAACCCTCACAACCAAAACACCTATCCGACGTATCCCTCTTATCATTATCACTTCGATTCTTAGGGACGTGATTGGTGTTGTTGTTATTGAATTTATCAAGTCTTTTGGCGTCTTTCAATTGCTTTTGGAACTTAAGAAACTTTTTGAACTTCTTTTCCAATAGATCTATATCTTCAAAATTGGTGTCAGAGTCATCATTTGAAACATTAATTTCCTCCTTCCAGGATTTCAAAGAAATGCCTTTTCTTTCTTTGGCACTTTCTTGGAGGTAAACATATAAAGTTCATAAGTTTGTAAGTCACCTACAATCTCTTCTAGTTTCATTGATTCAAGTATACCCAAGGAGTTTAAAATGGTCATCTTTTGATCAAATCTACTAGGCAATGACCTTAAGATTTTCTTAATGACTCGGTTGTCGAGTATTTTCTCTCCCTAATTAAATGATGAGTTGATATTATGGGACCATCAAGTGTAAAACTCATCAAACATCTTACTCTCTAACATTTTAATCGTCTCAAATTGGGTAGTGAGGTTTTGAAGTTTAGACGCCTGAACCATTTTAGGTCCCTCGTGAGTGATTGAAAGAAAACCCCTAGTCTCTTTCAACATATCACACATCATAATACAAGTATACTCATCCAGGGTGATAGATGAGAAAATAACATTTAAACCTTTAGAGTTATAAAGTTTAAGTTTATGTTTGGCTTCGGTCCATGACTCAACAGGTTTTAAACTAGTGGCCTCTCCATCTGTCGTGACTGGTGGTGACCACCCTTTTTATCGTGAACTAAACACGCTCATAAATAGCTTTAAGTGCACTTTTCATTCGCATTTTCCAATAAGCATAATTAGTCCCATAAAAAATAGTAGGTCGAAACGCATCAAAAATTTTGAAATTCATAGCTACGAGCATAAGGGATCACACAAAATAAAAATTGTTTCTATCTCTGATACCAATTTATTGGCCCCTTTTTCTATGTGTGCTTTAGCTGAAAATAATTTTTCCCAAAACCAACTTTTTTGAATTTTAATTCGCATCAATATTTTGAACTAATTTTACTTAATTCAATTTTATCTTATAAATCCTAAACATGCATCTGGGCAATTAAGAAAGTAAAATAAAGAAAAGTCCACAACACTTATGTATGAGTAAACCACTAAGGGAAAAATCTCGAAGGCCCAAGCTAGACAATCGATATGATACAGTAATTACAAAGGAACACCGACAAACTTACTCAACGACTCGATCCTTACAAGCTTTGACGCTCTTCTTCTCTTTAACCGCTACTCCACAATACCCACGTAGAAATCCTTCCATGACACTTGTCCACAGCACACGAGTCCATGTCCACCTCAGTAACCACCGTTGTAGTTTTGGCAACCATCTATGATTCGGAACACGACCTTCACTGTTTCTTCTCTGTAAAACTTCAACGAAATAACTTGTTCAATATGGACGAACAAATAAATAGTGAAAACAATATCTCTATAGCATATGTATGAAATCTTGGATCTTTTAAACACTAAGGATAGGTTTAGATTTGAATTCCTTAGAAAATAAGTGCAAAAAAATGTAATTGTTTTATGATAAATTTTGGTTCTGCAGACCTTGAAATTATGAGAAGAAATTGACATAAATAAATAATTTTAAGTTCGCAAGTCATTAGAACGAGATGTGTATGTCGTTCGAACGATATAGCCATCTCATTAACACGAGATCTACATGCCATTTGAACGATAGTCACATGTCATTTGAACGACTGTTAAAGTTGTTTGATCCTTGTAAACATGGGGGAAATGACTCTAAAATGAGTTTCTCTCAGAATAAATGAAGTTCAACCTTTTAAAATCATTTAAAAAAAAAATAACATCCTTAAATCATTTTAAAAATATTTTTTGAGTCCCATAAACATTATGCATTCATACTTGAGAGTATCTCAGAATGCAGTGTGATATAATGACGTGAAACGTGAACTAACAAACATGTCATGATCTATTTTAAAGTTTGGCCCCAATGCCTTCAAATAACACGTCATTGACTATGTGGGAATCGTGACAAGTAAAAATCTATCTATGACTCAAATTGGATTTTGTCTTGAATAATGCGAATACATACTAATTGACACTACTTGCAAATTTGTCCTTGCAGGTGGGAATTTACATGGGGGTGGTAGAGAAGTTGGATGTTAAGACCAAGGTCAAGGAAAAGTTTTAGTACTTACGCGAAAAGGTTCACAATCTACACCTAATGTGCTGATGATATACTTTCTATATGTTAAATAGATGCTTATGTGTCGGTACTCCCTGTATCTACAAATTATTTCTTGTCTTATTTTTATGTGTTTCATCAGAATAAACCATTATTAATGTTACAATACGTGTTATATATTATCACTCTTGTAGGTGAAGTGGTTTTAATTGATAAGGTGTATAAGGACTGTGTAGTAGAGTTAGGTGACTAGGAGTTGTTGGATACTTTATTACCTCTTGGTATGCGTAACTTTAATGTGATAAGAAGTTTGCGCATGTTGGCCTCCTTTAACTTTTATAAACATTCATTAAAAAGAGGTATTATTTTGGTTACTCAATGAACATGAATTTAAATTTATGGGGGATGAAAATGTTACTCCAACATGTTTATTTTTACTATTGAATTATATAAACTAGTAAGGAAAGGATGTCAGGGTTATCTTGCTTATTTAGTTAACATATGGAAAGAGGTGGAAACTTTTATAGATATACCAGTAGTTAATGAGTTTACACATGTATTTCCAAAGGAACTGCACAAACCATGAGGTGGAGTTTGTGATTGAGTTGGTACCAGGCATGGCACCTATATCTATTGCACCATATCATATGACACCAACAAAATAACATAAGAAGAATATATAGTTTCATGATTTATTTGATTAGGGGTTTATACGACCTAATATATCACTATAAGGAGCTTTAATATAATTTTTGATGAAGAAAGATGGGAACATGATATTGTGCATTGATTCACCTTGAACATTGCATTTATTTACCCTTTATACTTATGCATTTTATCCCCCTCGGGTACCTTAATTGTTATGTTTATGCTGTTAACCAGAAAACCTCTATTATTGGTATATAAATATGTTTTTGAGGTATAATTGAGCATTTGTTGGTGTTAAGGTGTTAAGCGTGAAGTTTTGTTACATCTTTTGAATGTTTCATCGTAAGATGAAATCTTAAGGGCAATTTTGTATTTTCAAACTTTATATTTTGTATGGTATAAATGTACTAAAATATATATTATCAAGTTATCTTTGCATGGATCCAACTGTTCAATATTTCAATCCCAAATGAGGAAGTTATGGCCGTTTTTACTTTCAATATTTGCTTCGACTTCAAAGGTAATTTGTTATTTTCATACTGCATAATTTGGAGGGTTTTAAAATATCAACATGTAGCTCATTGAATTATCCTCATGTGTCATCTGAACTACATTGCGCTGAGTTGGTATGAGGATTTTGTAGTTGTTCCCGTACCAACTGACAAAATTGGGCCTGATGTAGACCATGGCAACAAAATCCGAAATTTACAAAATGGCCTATGCCAGACCTGTTCAGCCATATTTTTTTCTCCTTTTTTGTTTCTTCTGAATTTTTTGTTTTCCTTTTTTCTTGCTTACTATAAATAGTTAGTGGGGATTTATTTGAAGAATATATTCATTTTTATCTTAGTTTAGTTCGATATTTTGGTCTTTGGGATCTTTCCTCCATTTCATTCTCTTAAGGCTTGGCTGGTAGGGCCACTATTCATCATCTTCTTCATTTGTATTTTCATTAATATCTTTATTTCTTTCTTTATAACTTAGTTTTGTTTCAATATAATTAGTTTGTATTCATTGATTTGTTATTTTCTTCATTAATTAATTGTAGTTATTCTTTTAATAATGTGTCATAACAAGGTTAAGGTTGGGATCATATTTCTGCCAGTAATGACTATTCAAATTTAAAATCTAGGTTTTGAGTTGAGACACTTTTAATTGAAACCTTGCGTATTAAAATTGGAATATTAGGCGTTTAACTTCATTTGTCATGCAACAATAGTATTTGTAGTGATATTGCGACATTTATCCCTTCATGTCCATATTCGAGTGAAATTTTAATATTTCACAGTTAAATTATCATGATTGACGTTTATAATAAATTGTGTGTATATATATATATATATATATATGTGTGTGTGTGTGTGTGTGTGTGTGTTGTTAAGCCATGGTGGAGAATTTAATCATAATTTCATTTTTTTCAATTTAATTTAGTTTACTTATTTCCTAGTGTTAATTCCATTCTCACCATATTATCTTTTCTTTTCCCACTTTTCTAAGTACTCAATCAATTTAATCCCAAATGTAGTTCCCTATGTATTCGATCCTTACTTGCCACTACACTCCTATCGTGTACCAAGTGCTAGTGTTTGTTTTGTGTAGGGCACAAACACCTAATGCCATATTTTACATACAAAGTTTATTCCTCATCCTGAATTGATTACCATCAATTGACAAACTTAACAATATATACCATTACAGACTACTCCCCATCGATGATTCATTTGATCAGTTACAAGGAGGAGCCATAATATTTTAGAAGATTGATCTCAAATTTGGTTACGATCAGCTGAAAGTCAACGTTTATAACCTTTCTTAAATTTCTTTTTGTACTAGGTATAGCCATTTTAAATTTATTGTCATTCCATTTAAGTTAAAATATGCACCAACTGCATTCGTGGAGTTGGATGAACTTCATATTTTACTCGTATGTGAATTATTTTGTTCTTATCTTGATTGGTAACATTTAAATAATTCTTGTAGTAAGGAAAAAAATAAAATCCATTTAGATATTATTTTCAAAACTTTGTGAGAGAAGCATTTATATGTTAAATTTATTAAATCTTAATTTTGGCTAGACAATGTAGTATTATTAGTAGGTATTTATGTAGATCCTAATAAGGTGGAAAGGGTAATGAACTAGTGAAGGCTGACTAGTATGACAAAGGTATGTATTTTTCTAAGTTTGATTGGCTATTATAGTACATTTATACTGAGATTTTATTCTATTGCATTGTCGTTATCGAACATTACCAGAAAGGAGAACAGATTTGTACGGAATGGTGATTGCGAGAAAAGATTCCATAATTTGAAGGGCAATTTTACATTAAGTCCACTATTTTATATTCCAACATGTACGAAATATTTGGTTAATTTCAGTGGTGCATCCTATTAGGGCCTTGGTTGTGTATTAATGAAGTATGGAAAGATAATTGCTTATGATTCTTGAAAATTAAAGTTATAGTAATGTAATTATCTTACACATGATCTTAAGTTAGTAGCATTAGTTTTTGTATAAATATTTGGAGGCGTTATTTATATAATTTTAGATGTGAAATTTATTCTAACCACCAAAGATTAAAATACTCGTTGACTCAGAAATAATTAAATTAAAGGCAAAGGAAGTGCAAGGAACTTGTAAAATGTTATGAATTCATGATACATTAACACTCGAGTAAGGCTAATGTTATTATTGATGCCTTGAGTAGAAAATCTCAAGGTAGAGAGTATATTGTATTTCTTGCATTCAGGTTAACCAGTTAAACGAGTTAGCTTTGATTGGTGTGGAATAAACCTTGAATGATTATGGAGGGATATTATCAAATTTAGATGTTAGAACTATGTCAATAGACAAGGTAGACGAGTCATAATCGATACATACAAACATAATGAAAGTTAGGAAGAATATACAAAATGGTAAAGCTAAAGAATTTTATATTCGTAATAATGACATTATTAAGTACGATAATTATTGGTGTGCACCTCATGTTCCTAATTTGAGGAAGAATATTTTAGAGGAAGCCTAATGTTCTTTCTATGCCATGAAATCACATAGTACTACGATTTATAGATTCTTGAAATAATGTTAATGGTGATCGAAAATGAAACTGGACATTGTAGATTCTATTGGCAGATGCCTAGTATGCCAGTAGGTGAAAACCGAGCATCGAAAGCCTAGTGGTTTATTACAATATTTACCAATTAGAGAGTGGAAAAGGGAATGCAACTAAAATTATACTATAGGTTTACCAGAATCATTAAGGGTTTGATTATATGGGAGTTTTATCGATAGATTAACAAAACTTTCACATTTTTTGTTGTTAAAACTACCTACTCCATGGATATATATGTGAAGGTATATAGATTAGATCATTATATTTCATGGTGCACCAACTTATATTTATTTTATTGAGACCCTAAGTTTACCTTTCACTTCTAGCATAGTTTTCAACAAGATTTCAGGAATAAAGTGAAATTTAGTACAACTTGCCATTCTCAAACTAATGGTCGGTGAGAGAGCATGTGAAGTTGTAAGGTTATATGAACTGAGGTTATTTTGTAGAATACACAAACTACACTATTAAAAATTTGCCAAGTAGAGAAATGTTCCAATTTTAATTCCTTAGCAAATTTGAAGGTTAGCATGAGGATTTAATAATTAAAGTGATGGGATTGATAACTTGATTAAGAGATATAAAATTAGACAATTTATCCTTTTTATCCTATACATACATATAGGTGATTTAATAAAGTAAAGTGTGAAAATCACAACCACAACGCGCCGATATACGAGGAAAACCCAAATAGGAAAAACATCGGACGACTAGGTCTAGACAAATCCACTACAAATAGGCTTTACAAAGGATTCAAAAGAATTACATCTTTTGACTAAACAAGACAAGCTGATGATGTCCTCTACCTCTGAATTTTTAGTACGCGAAGCTCCAACGCATTGCTCGACACAGCTCGTGTCGCGGTATCCACCTAAGCCCAAACTACCATCTCAAATAAGCTTGAATGCAGAAATCCACCGCAAGTGTGCTTGTTGAATTTCAGGTTGATTGCATGGGGTTTTGGTTCAAAAGTTAAATTATGTTGGAGAAGGATTTTTCATCAAAAAGAAGATATGATATTTTTTCTCTCAAGAATGTATTAAAAACATCTTTGTTAAAAACTGATTTTCATCCATATTATCAAAACAGGAAAACAATTAAATTTTTTTTTAAACTGACAGATCTCGTTCGAACGACCTTTTGTTCGAACGAGTTATCTAACGATAGTCTAGTATAAAAGTTAGATAAGTCGTTAGAAATCTCGTTCGAATGATATTTCTAATGAACTTCTAACGAGATACCGGTGCAGGATGGGTTAATTCGTTAGATCTAGGTCGTTCGAACGTCATAGAAAAACTTCGAACGAGATTTCCTTTTTTCTTAAAAAAGATTTTAAAAATAATTTAAAAAATGGTTTTTCTGAAAATTAATTTTTTATGAAAATTACTCCAACACATAAAAATGATTTTGGTCATATACCTTTTTAGGAGAATGGAATTTAAATTCATATTGATTTCGCGTGAACTTTGGATGCCCGATTCTCTAAGGTTGTATGTAGCTTGATTAGAAATGACCCAAAAGAGTTTTGTCCAAAGGAATATAGCCAATACTACAAATGACTCGATTGGAAATTTGTCCTTACAAATCTCCCCCTTTGGCTATTCCCGGGACAAAACAAAATTTAAAAAATAAAAAAAAAAACTGAATTTGCTAAGCCAGCCATCAAGCCGATTCTAAAGCCCGTCCTAAAAACCAAAATAAAAAACAGACTAAATAACTCGACTGACGGTGTGCTGCAGAAAAGTAGGCGATATATCCTACACACATGAAACAAAAAATTCATAAAACGGATGGGGAAATATAGAATATAAATCAAGCGTTAACTAAGCATGAGAATATAAAGCAAGGTAATTATCATGAGTATGGCATATGATAAATTTTAATACTCCCCCTTAAATTATGAACTCCCCCTATCAATATTTCTCCCCCTTTTTGTTCAGAAAAGAAAAAGGGATAGACAAAGCCTTCATGGTTAGAGAAAAGGATCTGAGGCATAAAATCAATAGAAAAATATGCAACACAATCTAAGAGCCATATGTGCAACAATTGAAGAAACAGGAGAGATATCATTAACCATAAATGGAAAAAACAAATATCCATACATTAAGAAAGAGAATGTAACCAAACCAAATAAACAGCTACAAGTGAGAAAATGAAAATAAAGATGTTTCGCTCATCCTCACAAGTACAAATGAAATAAACTTAAACAGAACTGAAATCAAGGACCAAGGGCGTCATGTGGTGAATCATTTGGAAGGGACCAAGTACCGAGTAATGCAGCTCCACGGTGCATCTCCATGTGATGAATCGCCTCAAGTTGCTCAAGAAGCATAGAATCACGGCATGATTGAACTTTATCCCAACGTGCTTGAGCCTCCTCGCGACGAGCCTGAGCCTCCCTATCCTGCTGCATAAAAATCAATAGCTCCTGCTGAATTGCCCTATCCTGGTGCCTATCTTCTTGAATTTGTTCCAGCTGTGAATTTACAAACCTAATATCCTCTGATTCAAGGAGTGCGAGATCATGAAAAGATGAGGGTCTAGGGGTAGCACGAGAGGGTGTTGGTCTAGTAGGTGCAGGAGTGGAGGAAGTGGCGGATTGAGAAGATGCGGCTTGAGAGGGAGTGAGTTGAGGGGTATCGGGGGGTAAGTGACCACGATACCTACCAACAGAGGACATATCAATGGATTGGTAGTGGGTCACAGGGACATCGATGGGAAGACAGGGACAACCGACAACAAGACAGTGGCGGGTAATGATAACAGCAAATGGGAGTGCTTATCTAGTGGGACTGGATGGGTTGATTCTAACAGACTTAATGACTAGATAAATGAAGTCGGGTAGGTCGATGGAAGCCCTAATGATAATGGCAAACATGAGGTCCACGTGCATTTTAGTGATTTAAGTCGAATTTGCACGTGGAATGAGACAAGCAGAGACAATCCAATTTTGAACCATAAAATTCGGATGGAAATTTTTATGGAACATTGTAATAGTGTAGGGTTGGATAATCCTACACACGATGCTCATAATCAGAGTAGGGTCAGGACGAGAATCGGGAGCCCAAGGGCAGGATGGATTATTGACACGGGGTAAAGAGATGAGACGAGCTATGGAGTCAGGACTGACAATGATCTCCTGACCTCTCGCTCGATAGAAAATATGATCCTCCCAAACAGACATCTAAAAATAAAATTCCCAAATAAGGTCGGTAAAAATTGTATCAGTGAGGTTGAACAATAGGTCCCACCCTAAGTCAACTATCTAGGAGTGGACTATGGTGCTTACTAGAGATATGAGATGCGAAAGTTTTTCGCGGACAATGGACCTAGTAGAAATCCCTGTGTATGGTATTGGGTATGACTGGTGAGAGTCCTCCAATGCAATTTAAGATCAGGGATGGATGCATTAGCAGTGTTGTCCTCATCGAATGAGGATGAAGAAGAGGAGGAAAAGCGTTCATCGGGAGAGTCGCTAATACGACGGGTACGACGACTACGAGGGGCCATTATAAAAGGGGCCAAACTAGGACCTACCCAATCAAAAATCCATCCAAACCGCCAAACACACGAACAAACCAACAAACCAATCAGCAATAATACCCATCCTCCATTAGAGATAAACAAAACAAGAGAATAATTAAGGGGAGTTCCACGAAATTATCAAAAATAAAAATAAAAATAAAAATAATGATATATTACATAGACCCAAAGAAAAGTTATATATATACACATATAGATATATATTGATATATATGTATATGAAATTGGGTGCCAAAGAATGGATAAAATGTAGATTGTGAAAACACACCCAATATCCCATAGATATACATATATATATATATATATATATATATATATATATATATATATATATATATATATATATATATATATATATATATTGATATATACATATACAAATAAAGAAGAGAAAAAAAATACCTAGAAAAGAGAAGAGGTAGAACTCCAACTCGGAACCCTAGGTGAAAATTATAAATGGAAGAGGACTGAGGTTGTAGGTGGATGAAATAAGTTTAATGGAGGTGTTGGGGAGAAAATCGTAGGTAAAATGGAGTATGGTTTAGTGGGGAAATGGGTTAGTGGGAGTAGAGGGAAGAGAGTAAGTGGGGAAATGAGAGAAGAGAGATGGAGAGATTTGGGGAAATGGGGAAATCGTGGGAATGAGGAGAGAGAGAAAGAAAAAAAATAAAGCGGTCGAATTTGGAAAGAGAAACTGCCCAAAATAAACCCAGGTCGTTCCAACGAGAAATGTCGTTCGAACGACTTCTTTCGAACGATATCCCATGGATATTTAATGAACCTCGTTAGAAACTTCGTTAAAAGTTCATTTCAAATAACATAGTTCGTTCGAACGATAATTCGAACGATGTGACAGTCTAAAGTTAGGAAACTTCATTCGAAAACTCATTTGAATGAAATTTTCTGATGAACTTCAATTAGGTTAAAAACATAAAAAAGAAAAAGAAAATAACATATATGAAGGAGTTGGGAAGGCTAGAAAATTGCCAAAAAGAAGGTTGTAAGTGCCCTAGGTTGTGAAGACATATCCAAACCGTGGGAGTGTAAATATATGCGGTGTGAACAATATGATTGGGAGCTTTACCTAAGAAAAAGCATAAGTGCAGAATGCCAAATAATATATAGACACAATATGCACTCACATCATCCTTGTGTCAATAAAGAAATACCATAGGACACTCAAACACTAAAGCAACACGCAAATAGGATAGATGATTCTCTCGCCAATGTTATCACAATTAGCAAGCAATGTATCGAATAAATGTCCATGCCCATTGATCTTCAACTTATATCACCCATAAGCAACTTTAGATTGAGACTTTTCTTTTGAAGAATCAATCAAGCAAAACAATTTTGGCCTTGGCATTATATATCATTTTTCAATGCTTCAATTTTAGTCACTTATACTATAATGCAAATGGAGGCTATTCACGCAAAAAAAAATTATTTTTTGTAGCCCGAGTCCATTGTTAGAAACAACAAACAACCGGATGAATAATATAACATTTTTTGTTTAAATCTGGGCAATGGATGATTATGCACAATTTCGATTGCTTATAAGAGGTGACTAAGATTGAAAATTCAACATCAAATCTCACCATACTAGTGCAATGTGAAAGAGATATATGCAATATTTCGTGAAAAGTGTGTGCAATAAGGCAAATATATAAGGCAATCACATAAATACATATCATAAGAGAGCATTATAGTGCACAAGAGAAATGAAGTCCGGCTGAACTACTCATTGAAAGCTATGTGGAGATGAAATAGAATAGTGATCCGAACACATCGAACACAAAACCATATGGACAAAATTTTGTGAAATCTTTTCTAACCATTCCCGTTTTCCTTGAAAAATATATTTTTGAAATTTTGAATTAAATATTTACAAAAATAATCTAGTTTATAGGTAAAAAGGTAGATAATAAACACAACCTAAACTAGATAGGCGACTTCGATCTCAATCAATGGAGCAAACCCCAATCGATTTCCTAAGGTTTTTAAACCGAAGGGCATCTAGAGGTTTTGTGAAGATATCAATTGTTGATCGGTGCTAACGAAGCTTAAGGAAACTATTTTCTCTTCAACCAAGTCACGAATAAAATGTTCACGGATCCTAATATGCTTGGTTCTAGAATGTTGAACGGGATTATGGGAAATGTGAATTGCACTTGTATTGTCGCAATAGATAGTCATAGTGCCTTAAGGAAATACTGTAATCTTCCAACATTTGTTTCATCCAAATGAGTTGAGTGAAATAACTCCCGATGGCTATGTATTCGGCCTCCGTTGTGGACAAAGAAATTGAATTTTGTTTCTTGCTCATCCATGAGACAAGTGCACTACCAAAGTAGAAACATCCTCCAGATGTACTTTTCCATCCATCAATATCTCTTGCCTAATCGGCGTTCGAATATGCCGATAGATAATCATTTGTGTCAAAGGAATACCAAATCCCAAAAGAGAGGATCCCACTAACATATTTGATGACACATTTAATGGCAAGAAAATGAGACTCTTTTGGGGCAGCTTGATAGCGGGCACAAACTCCTACACTAAAGGAAATATCCGGATGACTAGCGGTTAGGTAAAGTAGACTACCTATCATACTCCTAAAGAGAGTGTGCTCTACATCCTTTCCTTCGGTGTCCTTGCTAAGTTTAATAGATGAACTCATTGGAGTATGTGCATGCTTAGCGGATTCTAGTTTAAATTTCTTAACAAGGTCTTTAACATACTTAGTTTGGGACAAAAATATCCCACTTTCGATTTGACGAACTTGAAGGCCTAGGAAGAAACTAAGTTCACCAACCATACTCATCTCAAATTCATCTTGCATTTTTTTTGAAAACTTTTGAGTATGTTTATCACACGTAGAACCAAACACTATGTCATCGATATACACTTATGGAACTAGAATAGTTTTCTCATCACGACGGACAAATAGTGTCATATCTAATCCCGTCTCAAAAATCCACGATAAAGGAGATAAGAAGTAATACTTTCACACCAAGCACGGGGTGCTTGTTTCAAGCCATATAGCGCTTTCTTTAGAAAGAAGATATGATTAGGATTCTTTGGGTCCTGAAACCCTTTTGGTTGTTCAACATAGACTTCTTCTTGAAGAATACCATTTAAAAAAGCACTTTTGACATGCATTTGATACAATTTAAATTTAAGGTGACATGCTATGTCTAGTAAAAGGCGAACCGATTCTAACCTAGCAACCAGAGCAAAAGTTTCTTCAAAGTCAACACCTTCTATTTGGGTGTATCTTTGGGCAACCAACCTAGCTTTGTTACGAACAATGACACCATCTTCATCCATTTTATTTTTGAAAATCCATTTTGTACCAATGACGTTAGTATTAGAAGGCCTAGGGACTAATTTCCAAACATCATTTTTCTTCTTGCATGGCATTAATCCAATGTTCATCTTTCAACGCTTCTTTAAAGTTTTTAGGTTAAATTTTAGAAGTATAGCACAAATCGGTAACTTTATTTTCTAATTGAGCCCTAGTCTTGGCACCTACCTCCGGATCTCCTATACTTTTTGAAGGGTAGAGACTTTTACGAATCCAAGGAGAAGGATCCTTTTTCTCAGTAATGGGAATAACCAAGTCATTGTGAGACTCAATATTTTCATCATTGGAAACAACATCACACTCACATGTCGAATCTTCCTCATTTTCAATAGATGTGGCTGGAGTATTGTCTTTTATTACATCATTTATAGATTCCATCACTTTTGAACTACTTAAGTTGAACACTCTAAAAGCTCTACTGTTTTGAGAATATCCTAGGAAAATGCCTTCATCACTCCTTAAGTCAAGTTTACCTACGAGTTCTCTATCTTGAAGGATATAACAAGGACTACCAAAAACTCTAAAATAGGCCAAATTTGGTTTCTTGTTAGTCTACAATTCATATGGTGTTTTATTAGTATTATGACAAATATAAACCCTATTTACGGTGTGACATGCGGTGTTAACCACTTCGGCCCAAAACCTACGAGGCACATGTCTCCCTAGGAGCATAGATCTTGCCATTTCTTGGATCGTTCGATTTTTTCTTCCAACTATACCATTTTGTTGAGGTGTTCGAACGATCGAGAATTCATGCTTAATCCCCATTTCATCACAAAAGGCATTTACACTGGATTCCTTTAATTCGATTCCATTATCACTCCTAAAGCGGTTTATGTTAACACCGTGTTGATTTTGAAGGATTCTACATTTAACAGTGAGAAAATCAAAAGTCTCATATTTTTCTCTTAGAAAACCTACTATGGAGTATCTAGAAAAATCATCCACCATTACTAAAATATATCTCTTTCCTCTTATGCTCTCGGTACGAGTGGGACCCATAAGGTCCATGTGTATCAATTCTAAGACACGCGAGGTAGTTATAGAGTTTAACTTTTTATGTGTATTCTTAATTTGTTTTCCTAATTGACCAGGCCCGCAAATAATGGAGGTTGGTTTTCCTAGAGATGGTAAACCTCGAACTAACTCTTTTCTCACTAATCGATCAAGATCTCTAAAGTTAACATGACTTAACCTTTGATGCCAAAGATCTACAGACGAGGTTTTTGCACTATTGCAAACTACAGAGGATTTAGGAACTGTTCTGTAGCAATTGTCATTAGTTCTCACACCTTGTAAAATAGACTCACCCGATTTATGATATACGGTGCACTCCGATTGACTAAACTTAACATGAAGATTTTCATCATATAATTGGATAATACTTATCAAATTTGCCTTGAGACTGTCAACATAAAGGACACTTTCAAGTTTAGGAAATTCAGAGATTTCAACAGATCCTCTACCCATGATTCAAGATTTTCTTCCATCCCCAAAGCTGACCTTACCATCTTTATAGTTGTCAAGAGTGGTAAAAAAATATTAATAACCGGTCATATGTCTCGAACAACCACTATCAAAGTACAATTGGGAGGTATTTTGAGCCTTAAGTGCAACATGAGCAACAAAATCTTTATTGGTATGATCTTTCTTAACCCAAGCTTGAGTTGTATTATTTCCTGTGTTGGCTCTAGTGTTATGATTGGAATTATTTCCTTCGACTTTAGAAAACCTTACAAACTCGTCAATTAGACGTTTAGAAGTATTAATTAGATACTCAAATTGTCTCTAACGACTAGCTAAGGAGCTATAGTGTTTCTTAGAATTTATGAAATAACAATTCTTCCCAAGCTTTTAACAAAAATCTCTAAGATGACCCCGTTTGTGATAATAAGTGCGCACATAAGGTTGTTTTGGACTCGCTTTTGAAGATTGATTAGAAGGACTGATTTTAGGTAGATAAGGTTTAGGTGAATTAGATTTGGTAACAAACATAGCTACGGGTTCCAGTTTGGCTTTGGATGACTCTCCTTCTTCATATCCTATACCCTTTCTCTCTTGATAACCTTTCTCCTTATATCCTAAAATAGGACCTAGAAATGATTTTCCCATTCTTCCTGAATTATCTTTGAGTGAGACTTTGACTTCACGAGAGGACTCAAGATCTTTTTCAAGTTGGATAATTTTAATTTCAAGAGATTTTCTAATCTCTAAAGACTCATGAAGATCTTTGTTGACACTATTCAAGGAGGTAATTAAGTCACATTTTTCTTTACCAACCAAGATAAGCTTCTCAGAAAGAGATATCTTAATTGCCTCGAGTTGACTAACTAAAGCCTCCTTCTTCTTTAGGCTTTTTAACTCCTTTTCTAAAGTTAAAACCTTGAAGGTTAATCTTTTATTAACCTTTTGAATACGAAGATACTCAATGTATAGTTCAGAATAGGCGGATTGCTATTCACTCTCATCTATTTCACTCTCACTTCCTTTTTCATCACTACCAGCAGAGTGAGTGGAAGCAACCTCAAGATTTTTCTCGTAAATATCAACATTAGGATGTAACTCACTTGAATTACCGACATGACTTGCTATACATGCGGTGAAATTATTTCAAGATGAATTAGAGTCATCTTAGTCTTCAGACTCATTATCATTGTCGCTTAGTGTAGCTTTGTAAACAACCTTTTCTTTACTTTGTCTCTTAAGTTTAGTAGGGCACTCAAACGCTCTATGAGCACGCCCCTCACACTCAAATCATCTCTCCAAATCATCCTTTTTAAAGTTGTCTCTATAAAATTCTTAGGATCCTGATTAGTGAATTTTTTATTACCTTTGTTTTTGTTGTTCTCAAATTTTGGTTTTTTAAATTTTGAGTTTTGCTTTTTGAACTTGAGAATTTTTTTACTTTTTTTAGCAAATAAAGTTATATCATCAGGATCTATATCAGACTTATCAGACTCAGATACTTTTTCTTTCTTTACTATCAAGGCAACACCTTTATCTTTGGCTTTTTTATCTTTAGGAAACATATCTAATTCATATGTTTGAAGATCACAAACAAGCTTTTCAAGTTTCAAAGTATTTAGATTTCCTAAGGAATTAAGAACTATGACTTTAGGAATGAACCTCTTAGGACACATCTAAGAATTTTCTTAACAACGCGATCTTCAGGAATTTTTTCTCCTAAGTTAAAGAAAGAATTAAAAAAAAATCAGAAATACGAGCATAAAACTCAACAAAAAGTTTTAGTTTCTTTCACGGTGATGGTTTCAAATTGAGTTGTTAAGTTTTGAAGTTTTGAAGCTTTAACTACACTAATTCCCTTATGAGTAACTTGGAGAGTATTCCAAGCTTCCTTTGACGTCTCACATGTCATTATATGACGAAATTCATCGGAAGTCACAACACTAAACAAGGCATTTAGACCTTTAGAGTTAAAGTAACACCTTTTCAATTCTTCCTCACTCCAATTTTCTACAGGTGTTAAAATATTTTCATCATCAACAATTATAGTATGAGGGGACCATCCTCTTTCAACAACAACCCAAACACGTTCATCAATTGATTTAAGGGCAGATTTAATACGTGCTTTCCAGTAGGTGTAATTAGTTCCATCAAACATAGGTGGTTTATTCAACGAAAAACTTTCCATATAACTTCCAGGATTCATCTAAATAACTTTTAGAAACTAGCTTTGATACCAATTTAAAGTTATAAGGTTATATGAACTGAGGTTATTTCGTATAATACACACACACTACACTATTAAAAATTTGCCAAGTAGAGAAATATTTCAATTTTAATTCCTTAGAAAATTTGAAGGTTAGCATGAGGAATTAATAATTAAAGTGATGGGATTGATAACTTGATTAAGAGATATAAAATTAGCCAATTTTATCCTTTTTATCCTATGCATACATCTAGGTGATTTAATAAAGTAAAGTGAGAAACTCACAACCACAACGTGCCAATATACGAGGAAAAGCCAAATGGGAAATACCTTGGACGTCTGGGCCTAGACAAATCCAGTACAAATAGGCTTTACAAAGGACTCAAAAGACATACAGACTTTGACTAAACAAGTCACGTGGATGCTTTCCTCTACCTCCGAATTTTTTGTACGCGAAGGTCTAACGCGTTACTCGACACTATCGCGGTATCCACTGAAGCCCAAACTACCGTCTCAAATAAGCTTGAATGCAGAAATCCACCGCAAGTGTGCTTGTTGAATTTTAGGTTGATTGCATGGGGTTTTGGTTCAAAAGTTAAATTGTGTTGGAGAAGGATTTTTCATCAAAAGGAATATATGATATTTTTGCTCTCAAGAATGTATGAAAAACGTCTTTGTTAAAAACTGTTTTTCGTCCATATTATCAAAACAGGAAAATTAGTGGACCTTTGCAGTTATATAAAATAACTGCAGGAAAACAGTTATATTTTTTTCAAAATGACAGATCTCGTTCGAACGACCTTTTGTTTGAACGAGTTATCTAACGATAGTCTAGTATAAAATCTAGAAAAGTCGTTAGAAATCTCCTTCGAACGACATTTCTAACGAACTTCTAACGAGATCCCATTGCAGGCTAGGCTAAGCCGTTAGATCAAGGTTGTTCGAACGACCAGGAAAAACTTCGAATGAGATTTTCTTTTTCTTAAAAAAGGTTTTAAAAATTATTTCAAAAATGCTTTTGATGAAAATTATTTTTTAATGAAAATTACTCCAACGCATAAAAATGATTTTGGTCAAATACCTTTTTAGGAGAATGGAATTGAAAATGCATATTAATGTCGCGTGAACTTTGGATGCCCTATTATCTAAGGTAGTGTAGGTGAAAAAAATCTCACCCGTCGGGGGGTGCCAATTCATCACGATACAAGTATAAAAATAAATACGAGAGAGACAAAGATTTACGTGGTTTTACCATGAATGGCCTACGTCCACGGGCCTGCTGGTGTGTTTCATTAGAATGATCAGAGAGTTTTACATGAGAGTGTTTCTCTAACTTGTAAGCTCCCTTTCACAATGGGGGTGTCCCCTTTATATAGATTTAGGGGTTACATTAGGGTTACAAATATGGATGAGTAACAAATATGGATGAGTCCTATCTTCGTGGAGTTTGATTCCAATCAGATACTGATCCTGGGTCTTCTCGTTTATCAAGTACTCTAGTCGTTCCTATATTGCTGGAGCGTCGCCATCTTTGACCGGGGTGCTCGCCACGTATCATTCTATTACGTAGGGAATATTTTTCCCCCACAATAGCCCCACAGGTCATAGTTCAGCTGAGTTGATTCTGAGATGAGCTGGGAACTGGTCCCCAATCTTTTTAAACGTATGCAGCTATTGGTGTGAATTGGACTAGCATTCTTTGACCTGTCGTTCAACTTTTAAGCCTTCTTTGATTGATCTTCTCGCCTTCATAAGTTTTTAAATGGATGCTTGGCTTGAGTTTAGAGACGTTCAATTGATATGGGAACCGGACTCGAGAGTGTCGAGCTGCTTACGTACCCTCTTGGGATCAGGTCGAACGTAGTTCATTGTCTGTTTTATTATATGGCCCAATCCGTGAGGCCGACCACATGCCTATTCAGAATTCGTTTGTTGAGGCTTTCTCGAGCGTGCATCAATTTTAGGACATCTTCCTGTATTTTGATCATGTATGGTCCATTTATTGAGGCTGACTATTGGGCTATGCATCGAGTCTTGCTCGAGCATGTACCAAGTAGGGGTAAGTCCTTGTATTAGGTTTTTCATATGGTCAAATTGGAGAGGCCAACCAGAAGCCTATGCATCGATCCTTTCTCGAGCATGTACCTAGTAGGGGTAAGACCTGCATTAGGTTTTTCATATGGTCCAATTGGAGAGGCCGACCATAAGCCTATGCATCAAGCCTTGCTCGAGCATATACCTAGTAGGGGTAAAACCTTGCATTAGGTTTTTCATATGGTCCAAATAGAGAAGCCGACCAGAAGCCTATGCATTGAGCCTTGCTCGAGCATGTACCTAGTAGGGGTAAGACCCTGCATTAGGTTTTTCATATGGTCCAATTGGAGAGGCCGACCAGAAGCCTATGCGTCGAGCCTTTCTCGAGCATGTACCTAGTAGGGGTAAGACCCTGCATTAGGTTTTTCATATGGTCTAATTGGAGAGGCTGACCAGAAGCCTATGCGTCGAGCCTTGCTCTAGCATGTACCTAGTAGGGGTAAGACCTTGCATTAGGTTTTTCATATGGTCCAATTAGAGAGGCCGACCAGAAGCCTATGCGTTGAGCCTTGCTCGAGCATGTACCTAGTAGGGGTAAGACCCTACTTTAGTTTCTTCATATGGTCTAATTGGATAGGCTGACCAAAAGCCTATGCGTCGAGCCTTGCTCTATCATGTACCTAGTAGGGGTAAGACCCTGCTTTAGGTTTTTCATATGGTCCAATTGGAGAGGCCAACCAAAAGCCTATGCGTCGAGCCTTGCTCGAACTTGTAACTAGTAGGGGTAATACCCTGCATTAGGTTTTTGATATGGTCCAATTAGAGAGGACGATCGAAAGCCTATGCGTCCAGCCTTGCTTGAGCATGTACCTAGTAGGGGTAAGACACTGCATTAGTTTCTTCATATGGTCCAATTGGAGAGGCCGACCAAAAGCCTATGCGTCGAGCCTTGCTCGAGCATCTGCCTAGTAGGGATAAGACCTTGCATTAGGTTTACTAATATGTAATATGTAACTGGTATGCTTATTATACTTAGGCTTTTCCTACAAGTCAATGTAGTACCAATTACGTTCGCATTTTTCCATTTTGTAATGCCTTGCATGTAAATATCCGCCTATTTTATCTTTTAGGTTGTGCCATCACACTTCCTTAGTCCTAAAAGGCGATGGAAAAAATGCACCTAGTTTAAGGGCCATCCACTCGTTCAGGATTTTAACCGACCACCATAGTTGGCGACCAACCTGAGTTAGCTTTTTGCCTAAGGATCCCCCGTAGGGCTTTTATTGTTGCCGGGGAAACTCATGAGGCCATTTGTGTTTGGAGATTACAAAATCCTATGGACATACTTAATTTAATAGGAACAGGACATAAGGCGGTTGTGATTAAATCAAGCTTAGTCTTGGTCATCATTTGAGAGACTAATTTCAGTGTTAACCATGTTGGCATCCATCCTGAGTTGACCTCTTCTATTTTGCTTTAAATGTTATAGTGAATCTATTCACGTTCATCGTTGCCATGGAGCCCCCAATCGGGCTGTGAAGAGAAGACTGCCCGACCATCTATCGAGTTATGTGATCTATATAATCGAGATGATAAGTGTGCCCGATCGTTCCTCGGGGCTTTATTGTGTTGAAGGGTGTCACGTTGATCGTTCATCGAGCTTGATATAATTAAGGATTATCTTGATCATATAGCTCCATGTAATGTATCGTTCCTCGAGGCACACTCGTTCGTCGACCATGCATGGTTGTTCCAAGAGGATGTGGAAGACTCCATATATCTCGTGCACCTAAAGAAATTGATATGAGTTCAAAGTGTCCTTGTGCAGAAATGCGTTGATCTGATATGGCGTTCAAGAAATGTTGTTCCTCGGAGTGGTTATCTTAGTGTTGATGACACGTTAATTTGGTGCTTGGTGATCATCGATCATCGCGGGTTGTCTGACGATGTTGCTCGATACATTCAAGGTGGTATAGTGTTGTTATCAACATGTTTTGCTCGTTGATTGTGATTTTACTGGATATGTGACCTCTTACAGGTTGGATTCGTTCTTGTTGATAAACTTAGTTGATCATTGCTCTTCATACTGATTTATGCGCTATTGGATCTTTATTGTACATATTGCCCAACTTTTCATTTGACGAGGTTGAATTAAATAAGAACTTTATTTCCCAACTATTTATTGGAGATTGAGACCTGATTACACAATGTCAACTATCCATCGAAATTGAGGGTCCGTCGAGGCAAAATTGCAAAGTACCTAGTAGATGTCGCAAACGATTCATGCTCGAGCATCTGCCGAAGCATTTATAAGATAAATGATGCCTGGATGCCTGTCGAGGCAAAAAACTATAGGGGATCTGGTAGATATTGTGGGTGATCCATGCTCGAGCATCCGTCGAGGCAAAAAGACCGAGCAAGTATTACGAATGATCCTGTAGTGTTAATGAAAACTAACTTTCCAATGATTGCAATGTTGATCATTAGTCGAATGTGCCAACCATCTGTTGGGGCTGAATATAAGAATTATCCTCACCAACCATTTATTGGGAATAAAATGCGACATGTGTGGAAAATATCTTCGAGACTAAATATATAGAAATATTTTGTAGATCAAATTGCTGAGATGAACCTTGAATATGCATGATCGCCCTTCAGGTCAAGAATCATAGAGACAGATAATCAATATTGAAATTGAAGAAATATCAACGTCCGAGCATCCGTCGGTTATCGCAAATAATGTTGCCCAAGAAATTGTTGGGTCCAAGGTGGTGTAACGTGCTTAACCATCCGTCGGAGCATTAACGAAATAAGTGGTGCCTGGGTCGTCTTCCAGGGCAAGGTTGTACATGTCCGAGTAGTTATAGAGAGCGATCCGTGCTCGATCATCTATCGATGCATTAATAAGACTTCCAAGAGCTTAAGATAGTGGCCGAGCATTCGCCGGGACTGAATCTTGTACCTATAGAAGTTAATAAGTTGCTCGACCATTTGTCGAGGCTAATTGAAATAGAATTTATCATGCAATATGATGTGCACCTGCTCGAGCATGTGTTGAAGAAAATATTCATAGTATTAAATGAATGACATGAATGATCCCATAATTTTTGTGATAAAAACTCACGAGGATGGCCGTGCCCGAGCATCCGTCGGGGCTACGCTAAGAATTAGTAAAGATATTACACCGACCATCTGTGACATCCCGCTCACCAAAATAAGGGGTGGCCAGCCCAATACTCGAATATAATGGAATCATAGATGGAATCATTCTCAACATCATAACAAAATATAGAGTATCCAGGATAACCACCCAAAATTTCAGAAAACGGGTTGCCAAAAATTTTGTTTTAAAGATAAAGAAAGAATTTAAACAACCCAAAACCTGAAAAGATAGGGGAAACCTCAGGGATGTATATATATTACTAAAATAACAAGTGGAAAATAAGAGGACCAATCATGTTATCGATCCGCTGATACATACAACATTGATAGACAATTTCAATAAATTTATATAATACATTACATTAAACAATTACAAAAGCGTGGGCCTTTCGCCCGAGTAAAAAGACTCGATCTTAACTAGAGTGCAAAAATGAAAACGTCTATACCAAATGTATCCCGTAATACCCGCAATGCATCACCGCTCGCCGAGGACATCGAAATAGGAATTCAAATCAGGCATCCATGCGGCGGAGTACCTGAGCGGAGACAAGGTGCATATGCAACAAGAAATGTAAACGGGTCAGGGCCCAGTTCTATATGATTACGAGATGAATAAAGAGTATGACAGTTATGAATGATGAATCATGATGAGAGATATAACTATCTAACTACACAATTTAAAATATAACTAACCAGGAAGATAAAACAAATAACATTAATCTGAAAACTTATCATGGGTACCAATTATCTCATATATCTTTTTCCTTAACAGGAAAATATAGATAAAATCACAATGTTATGCTCTTTATGGCATTTTTATCTCACTTTAACTTTTTGTAAAAATCCTTTCCTTATCAAGAAAAATAATCATTTTCAAATGCTCTTTGTGGCATCTATATGTGCACTTTGTGGCACTACATCACGCTCTTTATGGCATATCAAATACATCAAGTCCCACTTGATTATGAACTGTTATATTTATATACATATAACGAATTCTAAGACCGCCCGTCCGGGTTTCCCCACTGTGCGCGCCCCTAAATGACCATCATCTTCCAGGGCCTATCATAAGACAACCTGGGCACCTATATCGCAAGACATCGGGAAGCGGACATGTGCTTGCGGGGTAGTCAAGACCACACCCGAAATCTCCTACCCATCGCAGAAAAATATACAACAATAAGCGCTCACATGGCCTGTGGACTATATCCACCATGCGTTAATTTGTCAGGGGGCATCACCTCGCGCGTAGACTTCCCTTATGATGTCATTTAGAGAGGTGTGTTTAAACCATTTTATTTATCATTTCAAAATCAAGTAAATTATCATTTACTAGTTTCATGATTAAGTAAATTATCATTTACAAAAATCAATACCATTTCCATCTCATTTCAATGTATATGTCTCATTTTATCAGAAACCATTACTATTTACTTCTTGTGAATAATATAACTTATTATCCGGAGCCATACGATAATTTATATCGTTACTACAACCTCAAAGGAGTAAGTAAACTCCTAATTTCCTCCAAACATTGAAGGGTATTATTTTAAAACCCCAATATCATTATACCTCGAAGGGATAAATGAACTTCCAATTTATTCTCCCAACATACTCTTATGGTGTCATTATAAACCATCGGGCTAATATAGCTCGAATGAGCTCCTAAAGTCTCCAAACATAATATTAAAAATCTTTGTTTTATAGTAATTGACTAGAAGAAAGGATGCCCTAACATCAATAGGCATAACCCCGGAAAAGTCTCCACATAACCCATTCCTAGAGTAGGGAAAGTAACTAACTCAATTACAACTCCAGGACACTTAGTTTACTTCAATTAAGAAGGTTCCTAGGCCCTAGATTTAAATAAAATGAATTGGAACTAAACTAACAAAATTACTTAAAAATACAGGGCTTCCGAATCGATTCGGCCTAGCCGAATCGATTTGGGCTCAGGAAAGAGAATCGATTCGGACCACCCGAATCAATTCGGTCAAAAAAACCTGACTTTCTGCATAATTGCCGAATCGATTCGGACCATCCAAATCGGTTCGGTCAACCCAGACCTCGAAACTGTCTCAAGGGGAATCGATTCGGTCAGGACGAATCGATTCGGTTCTGCAGATTTGCCTAATTTGTCTTAAGGGTTATGAGCCCTAATTCTCCCAAACCTCCAATCTCTTCAATTTTACCCACAACCAACAACATTTATCTACCCATAATTTATCCTACATGATTAATAACCATTATAATCCACAATTTTTATCATCCAAACTAAGATTATGGTTTAATTCCCATAAATTCCATTTTTGATCTCCAAAATGAATATACATAAATATCATACAATCTATTCAACTTAAATCACATATTAGCAAGTAGAAAACTTGCCTTGATGTAGGAAATATCAGATTTCTTTGAGTAGGAGCATCAATCCATCTTCAATCTTCATTTTTCTCTTCTTTCTCCTCTTTTCTCTTCTTCTTTCTTTCTCTCATTATCTCTCTATGTTTTAAGACATAAAATGAGGAAATGAAATAAGGGGCAAGACCAAAATCGTGGCTTAACATAATTCTCCCAACTTAAGTGGTTAATACCACATTAAAATGACTCGCAATTACGCATATAAGCTAAAACCAGGTAAAAGTGCCCGAAATACAAAACTACAATATGGCACTTATTTTGACTGTCTCGTACCTTCCGAGACTAACTACGCCCTCTAAACTGGCATCCGAAATTTTTTATAAATCATTTCGAATTCCAATCTTATTTAAACCTAAATGTCATTTTAAATACATGACACTATAAACATGCAACTTCATGATATTTACTTTCACATACAGTAATTATACATCAATCTAGTAAATATTAACTTTCAATTCATTCAATTAATATTTACTCCAGTCCCCACATTTTATATAATTACCTTATGCGGTAAAATTAATATAAAATGAGCCTCCCAGAATCGAGGGTTGTTACATACTCCCCCCCTTATGAGTGAATTTTGCCCCCAAAATTCGGGCATAACTAAATCTGATAAAGGGTATACTACTCTAAACTTGGATTCTACCATCCTAAATAACCCCTCGTTATTGTAACATCCCAAATGGACCCGGACTAAGGTCGATTCTATCGATCTCAGTCAACCTCCTCTGTGATGTAGCATAACACAAAGCGTTCCCTTTCTAACTAATGATCCTATCTCCCTATGACGGAAGAAAACACCCCCATAACTTGGCGCAAAATAGCCTAACCTCCCTAATAATGTTACATCTCACTCCCTGCGTATGGCTCAAAAGCCAAATCTTTAAAGAAATGTCCCGAGACCACTCCAGGTCCAAGGAACATATTACCCGTTGGTTCCATCCAACGAGTATACGAATTACTCACCCGACCACGTTAGGCCACTCACGATGCCAATGCCTTAGGAAATGATCCATAAGGCCATACAAAAGCCTAACGGTTGTACAGGGATTTCCATCCATACACACTACTACTCCGTCAGTCATGTATCCTAAGGCGTACATTCATGATATGCCTCTCGGCATTAAGTCGACTTCCTCCATTCACCCATCTACTTTAGTGTGGTAAAATATACTCCCCTTAATAAGGTTCCCATACCTTCATGGAAACTTTACCAAACCTCCGACACAAATATCTAGTCTCGGTCCACCCTATTTTAATAGGCACCTCCCACGGTTCTACCATTCCTCCATCGAGAATGGAGCGTACTCTTTTACATGTAGTCCGTCCATAATGGCCGGAAATACAACAGTCTGGTCAAACGATCAACCATTTTCTCAAATAGGATCATGACCAGAACGGTCCTAGCACTTAAAAGCAAACGTCTATGAATATACCCTTCTTCACTTCACCGTTACTCCTCTTCACGTGAGTATGTGAAATGGTCAATCATAGACCAGAATATTCTTACTACAAAGTCTCCCTAGTCATGTTCGTTTCATATGGCTTCCTATGCCCTCACCAATTTCTCTGACGGGTTTTCTACTCGACACACCTACTACCCCAATCGCATTCCCTTAGCGAATGAGAAAATATCCAATCACTAGTCCTTCTGAACTCCGAGCACCAACTCGATTTCTCCCACGACATATTGCAACAACTTGTTGCTTGCGAGAAAGACCAAACTTCCTGCCCAGGAAGTAGTGCCTTATCTATTTAAGGTGATCACTACCACGATGAATTTTAATTGAAGCATGGGATAATACATTCCACAAGTTTAAGCTTATGAAATGCATAAACAATGGGTCTATGCTCCATTATTATTACTCCCCAACCTGGCAGAAACTTATTCATTAAACCCACTCTCGAGCTCACTATCATGGGCTCAGGAGTGAAGGTCAACACTTCCATTAACTCCCCGTAATTGAAGTCACCACGTAACACCACATCTAAGAAAGGCCTCATCTCCTTCGGCCTAAACTACCAAACCACTTGAGACCCCATAAATCTCGTTCATAGGGATTAAATCCCTCATAGAGTTAACCCACGACTTATTTCGTGGTCAACTCGTTACCTCCTTCCTAAATTAACATCACAAACCCTAAAGACTTAACGTCCTAATAACCCTAAATTCTATCTACATATATACTATCTAAATCGTAGGCATCTAACACTAAATATATCCCTAGTTCCCAAGACCTTACTCAACTTCTGACATTCGCTCGGTTTCATGCGTGGGACGTCTCGCCGAAGCGAAATCCAAACAAGGAACCCTCCCGTTACACTACTACCTCGCATCGTCGGTCATTAAGATGTGACGGTCTAAGACACATAATCGGGATCGGTAAAATTCTAACTTACAATTTTATTAACAAAATCCTACTTCTACGTCTTACCATAGTATCATTAAAGATTTTATTAACAAAATCCTACTTCGGGCATAACCCAAAGTCTCAATTCGACTTCGTGTCTCAGTCTCCCTCACATCGATCAGAGGAGAGAACTATATACAGTGCTTCTATCTCGCACTTTAATAGGCCTTAATCACTCTTCTACGTGATTCTCGGCTATAACTTTCAACCCAACTTCTAGAAACAGAAAAATAAAAGAAAGAAAAATAACGCCTATCCACTCACAACATCGTTAAGTGTTCATGCGGTGGAGTGTCTCGCAAAGCGAAATCCAAACAAGGAACCCCTCCGACACATGCCTACTTAACTAGTTGATCATGGAGATAAAGCGTAACAAGCATAAACAAAGAAAGCAAACAATCATACACTCTCACAAGATAACTAAACAAATAACAAAAATCTCCTACCCACCTCGATCCACCTTTATAAAATCTCAACCCGTATCTAGGAGAGAAATTATAAAATAACTAGTTCCATTTTGAACTAGAAGTGTAATAGCCTCGCAAATTTAGTTGCATTCTATCACTCCAAACTAACCAAAATATCTTTACTCGTATTCTATACATAAAATAAGAGAAAGGAAAAATGCCATCTCTCCACTCCCAACGTCGTTAAGGTTCACGCGTGGAGCGTCCCACAAAAGCGGAATCTAAACAAGGAACCCCTCCTATGCATTACTACTTAACCTTGTTGGTCGTGGAGATAAGTCATAAGATCCACATACAATGCAAACAAGTAATAAAACACTCAAATCAACTAACGCATATGACACATATACATTTAAAATATCATCACTCGCTTCATAACGAGTGAAGAAAAGATAGAACTTCCATACCACGGAAGTCATATAATTACTCTTCTATAATCGCGTCAATACTACTACAAGCTCAATTTACACACCCCAATCTACAGTATATACAATACTACTAAATCGTATCCTAAGGAATACACCACCCACTAATAAGGTGGAATTCCCACCAACAATTTAAGCCAAGCACTCCGGGTCAATACTAATGGCTCGCAGACTCCATATTCGAGCCTTCTACGAACCAACATTATTTTCAGTAACTCCCCCAACCAGGCACTTTACTCTTTCCCTCGTTCTCCACTCAGCAAAGTTTAAAATGAGCGGTTCTACGCTCCACATCATCGCCATTATTCCGACTCTGGCCAACGACAATTACCCACGTAGTCCCTCTTACTTTCTCAGTAAAATAGGACATGCTCTCGGCCTCCTCTTCCTTATTTCAATGAGTCCTGCCCAGGGCGGATAGCAAATATCCACCATAGGGTTTTCATGAACACAGTTCCTTCAGAAGTGTTAGCGACACTTGTTCTGGAACCTATCATTTTATGGTGCACGGTATCCCTAACCGTACAACACTTTATTCACCATCGGTCTTTAACCGAGCATTTTGGGAACATTTGAGAATCCACCTTCTCCTCAATCCAGTTATCCCAGAGAAACTCGCCATTGCAAGTATCCACCGGGCTTCTCTATGGGACAAACTTTCGGTACCCACGAATATAGTGACCACATTTTCACCACCTCCACACTACTCCTACGAGTGAAGGATTTTCCCTCCATCCTACTTCAGGGAACTTCTACACTTCAATTTAACATCGCTTGTAATCTCAAGCTTAGTACCACTTTCTACTTCTCGCAGTACTTTGGAAAACTACATCAACTGTAATTAGTAATCGTAGTAGCAAGACAAGGAAGTGCTAGCGGTCCTCATTCCCGACCACAATTTACAGTTCCCAAAAATCCTTCTCATGATGCCCTTCTTCAATCGACCTACTGTTCTCACACGAATGCGCACAAGATTATATAAGTTCTACCTCATGGCAGAAGAGTGAGATCTCACTAGAGAAATCAACGATCTTAATCCTAAGGCTTTATGTCAAATCAAAAGCAACGCTGAAAACTTAAGGCGTCCACACAGATTCCTAAGGACTCTAGAACCTGATGCTCTGATACCATCTGTGACAACCCGCTCACCAAAATAAGGGGTGGCCAGCCCAATACTCCAATATAACGAAATAATAGATGGAATCATTCTCAACATCATAACAAAATATAGAGTATCCAGGATAACCACCCAAAATTTCAGAAAACGGGTTGCCAAAAATTTTGTTTTAAAAGATAAAGAAAGAATTTAAACAACCCAAAACCTGAAAAGATAGGGGAAACCTCAGGGATGTATATATATTACTAAAATAACAAGTGACAAATAAGAGGACCAATCATGTTATCGGTCCGCTGATACATACAACATTGATAGACAATTTCAATAGATTTATATAATACATTACATTAAACAATTACAAAAGCGTGGGACTTTCGCCCGAGTAAAAAGACTCGATCTTAACTAGAGTGCAAAAATGAAAACGTCTATACCAAATGTATCCCGTAATACCCGCAATGCATCACGTCTCGCCGAGGACATCGGAATAGGAATTCAAATCAGGCATCCATGCGGCGGAGTACCTGAGTGGAGACAAGGTGCATATGCAACAAGAAATGTAAACGGGTCAGGGCCCGGTTCTATATGATTACCAGATGAATAAAGAGTATGAGAGTTATGAATGATGAATCATGATGAGAGATATAACTATCTAACTAAACAATTTAAAATATAACTAAGTAGGAAGATAAAACAAATAACATTAATCTGAAAACTTATCATCGGTACCAATTATCTCATATATCTTTTTCCTTAACAGGAAAATATAGATAAAATCATAATGTTATGCTCTTTATGGCATTTTTATCTCACTTTTACTTTTTGTAAAAATCCTTTCCTTATCAGGAAAAATAATCATTTTCAAATGCTCTTTGTGGCATCTATATGTGCACTTTATGGCACTACATCACGCTCTTTATGGCATATCAAATACATCAAGTCCCACTTGATTATGAACTGTTATATTTATATACATATAACGAATTCTAAGACCGCCCGTCCAGGTTTCCCCACTGTGCGCGCCCCTAAATGACCATCATCTTCGAGGGCCTATCATAAGACAACCTGGGCACCTATATCGCAAGACGTCAGGAAGCGGCCATGTGCCTGCGGGGTAGTCAAGACCACACCCGGAATCTCCTACCCATCGCAGAAAAATATACAACAATAAGCGCTCACATGGCCTGTGGACTATATCCACCCTGCGTTAATTTGTCAGGGGGCATCACCTCGCGCACAGACTTCCCTTATGATGTCATTTAGAGAGGTGTGTTTAAACCATTTTATTTATCATTTTCAAAATCAAGTAAATTATCATTTACTAGTTTCATGATTAAGTAAATTATCATTTACAAAAATCAATACCGTTTCCATCTGATTTCAATGTATATGTCTCATTTTATCAGAAACCATTACTATTTACTTCTTGTGAATAATATAACTTATTATCCGGAGCCATACGATAATTTATATCGTTACTACAACCTCAAAGGAGTAAGTAAACTCCTAATTTCCTCCAAACATTGCAGGGTATTATTTTAAAACCCCAATATCATCATACCTCGAAGGGATAAATGAACTTCCAATTTATTCTCCCAACATACTTTTATGGTGTCATTATAAGCCATTGGGCTAATATAGCTCGAATGAGCTCCTAAAGTCTCCCAACATAATATTAAAACTCTTAGTTTTATGTAATTGACTAGAAGAAAGGATGCCCTAACATCAATAGGCATAACCCCGAAAAAGTCCCCACATAACACATTCCTAGAGTAGGGAAAGTAACTAACTCAATTACAACTCTAGGACACTTAGTTTACTTCAATTAAGAAGGTTCATAGGCCCTAGATTTAAATAAAATGAATTGGAACTAAACTAACAAAATTACTTTAAAATGTAGGGCTTCCGAATCGATTCGGCCTAGCCGAATCGATTTGGGCTCAGGAAAACGAATCGATTCGGACCATCCGAATCGATTCGGTCAAGAAAACCTGACTTTCTGCATAATTGCCGAATCGATTCGGACCATCCGAATCGGTTTGGTCGACCCAGACCTGGAAACTGTCTCAAGGCGAATCGATTCGGCCAGGACGAATCGATTCGGTTCTACAGATTTGCCTAATTTGTCTTAAGGGTTATGAGCCCTAATTCTCCCAAACCTCCAATCTCTTCAATTTTACCCACAACCAACAACATTTATCTACCCATCATTTATCCTACATGATTAATAACCATTATAATCCACAATTTTTTATCATCCAAACTAAGATTATGGTTTAATTCCCATAAATTCCATTTTTGATCTCCAAAATGAATATACATAAATATCATACAATCTATTCAACTTAAATCACATATTAGCAAGTAGAAAACTTGTATTGATGTAGGAAATATCATATTTCTCTGAGTAGGAGCATCAATCCATATTCAATCTTCATTTTTCTCTTCTTTTTCCTCTTTTCTCTTCTTCTTTCTTTCTCTCCTTATCTCTCTATGTTTTAAGACATAAAATGAGGAAATGAAATAAGGGGCAAGACCAAAATCGTGGCTTAACATAATTCTCCCAACTTAAGTGGTTAATACCACATTAAAATGACTCGCAATTACGCATATAAGCTAAAACCAGGTAAAAGTGCCCGAAATACAAAACTACAATATGGCACTTATTTTAACTGTCTCGCACCTTCTGAGACTAACTACACCCTCTAAACTGGCATCCGGAAATTTTTTTAAATCATTTCGAATTCCAATCTTATTTAAACCTAAATGTCATTTTAAATACATGACACTATAAACATGCAACTTCATGATATTTACTTTCACATACAGTAATTATACATCAATCTAGTAAATATTAACTTTCAATTAATTCAATTAATATTTACTCCAGTCCCCACATTTTATATAATTACCTTATGCGGTAAAATTAATATAAAATGAGCCTCCCAGAATCGTGGGTTGTTACACCATCCTTTGGTATAACCAATAATAGCTAGACGACAATATTGAAAATTAAATGACCGAATAAATGACATGAGTGATCTGTAAGTGCGCCTCAATATTTATGTGGAAAAATAATTATAATAAAGGCGAATGAAAGATGCAAAATTTATCAAATATATCCATATGTATGACATAGGAATTAATTTGGAATTTCTGCAAATAGCTCTAAGAAAATACTCAAAAATTTGTTTTCACGGAAAATTTGTATGTAGTGACAATTATGAAGTATGCAGTATATATATCCCCCTGTTAACAAATTTATGATCATAAAAATCATGAGCATAATTTGTGAGAAAACAAAATATTATGAGGTAGAAACGAACAATGCACAAATAAATGTGCGTATTCGTCAACTGGGGTTCTGCTAAATATAAGAATTATCCTGACCAACACTCCATTGGGGATAAAGTGCGACATGTGTGGCAAATATCTTCGGGACTAAATATATAGAAATATTTTGCCGATCATCTGCCGAGTTGAATCTTGAATGTGCCTGACCGTACTTCAGGTTACGAATCATAGAATCCGAGCTTCATTGGGAGTAATAATAATTTTACCCGAGCATTTCTTTGGGTCTAAAATGTGCTCGACTACTCGTTGGAGCATTAATAAAAGGAATGATGCCTGGACATTCCGCCAGGGTAAAATTGTAGAATACCGAGTAGATATAGCGAACAATTAGTGCTCGAGCATCTGTCGAAACATCAATGAGTTTTCCAAGCACTTAAGATTGTTGCCGAGCATCCGTCGGGACTGAATCGTTTACCTGTGTAAGTTTGTAAATTCCCCGACCATCTGTTGAGGCTAAATCAGATAAGAGTTATCATAAAATGATATGTTCAACAAAGTATATAAGATATGCTTCCGCTCGACCATTTATCGGGAAAAAATTCAGAGTAGCGTATGAATGTAATAAATGATCCAATGATAAATGATAAAAATCACACTGAGATAACAATGCCTGAGCATCTGCCGGGGCTCAGATAAATTTACATAGTTGACTAAAATCGTTGTAATAAAATCACACGGTCCCTTAAAATAATTTTATTTTTAGAGAGAACCGAGCAATGCAAAAAGTAGTCAAATATATTCCAAGTGTAAGACAAGGAGTTAATTTGGAATTTTTGCAAAAATATTTGGACTCCAAGAAAATATCCAATTATAAGTTGGCTTCAAAAATTTATTCTCACATGAAGATGTGAATTAAGAAAATGTTAATTCTAAAAATTTCCAAAAGGCTTTAAAGCAGAGATGAATGCGTGCCCCAAACAGTTTTTAAATGTGCTTATGGAAACACATAAAAGGTGTGTGAGCTGATGGATGCTCGAGGTTGAGGAGAACTACTGATCATCTGGAAGATAATCGCATTGCGCTCATCACTGATCGTCCTCTCTGCCGACTAGTTGTGTTGCGTTCGTCCTTGCTCGTACTCACCGCCAACCAGCTAATGCGCTCATCCTTACTCGTTAGACATCGACCAGCTGAAGGTAGTCGCAAACTGGTCGCCGACTACCAGGGGCTCCAGTTTCCGAGGTCCCTTGACAAGGGTTTTTTCTTTTGTGTTATGAATCAAATATGATGTCTGGATCTAAGTGAATAGTTCCAATCATAAAAGGTTTTAGCTCTATATCGATTGGCTGCTGCCAGTGTACTCTGTTCGTCAAAGGCCGACCAGCAGGGGCGGATCTACTTGCAGTAGGTCGAAGGTGACTGGAGAGGTTACCAGAGGCCGCAGGTTGAAGGCTTACTGGTGCTCGATCAAAGAGACACCGTTGGAAGACGAGTTGTGGCTTCACCGACGAGAAGTTGGATTTTTATCCTTTCTCTACTCCCGGAATTGAGTTGAGATCCAATGTACAACCCCCTCTCTTCTGCCATGAATTAAGCCTGATAAGGATCCAGAGGACAGAAGTGAATCGAGATCCCGATATTAGAGCCTCTAATATATGTTTGTTGAATTAGAAATCCATTGGAGTCCATCACCTCCAAAAATAGATGCGTACTGGGATTCAAGAAATTGATGTAACCCACGCTATGCCTCGCATGACTAATCGCAAAAAATCCTATTTACAAGAACTCATACAAAACTCATAGATTGTGAAATCGAGCGTTATGTAGATTCTCAGATAAATATATGCCTAGTGTAAGGCTTATGAACATAAATGTTCGAAAATCATAAACCAATGAAACGATGAACGTGCAGAATAAATAATTGGGTATAAAACATATAACTGTTAGTGCACAGATTAAAAGAAGAAAACTTATCTCTTGATTATGTTCGTGTAAATCATTGCGTCGCAACGCAAATCTTCATCTCGACAACAAGAAGAAAATCTTTTCGTGTCGTTTCCCACAGACGACGCCAATTGTAGGTGTAAAAAATCTCACCCGTCGGGGGGTGCCAATTCATCACGATACAAGTATAAAAATAAATACGAGAGAGACAAAGATTTACGTGGTTCGACCATGAATGGCCTACGTCCATGGGGCTGCTGGTGTGTTTCATTAAAATGATCACAGAGTTTTATATGAGAGTGTTTCTCTAACATCTAAGCCCCCTTTCACAATGGGGGGTGTCCCCTTTATATAGAGTTAGGGGTTACATTAGGGTTACAAATATGGATGAGTAACAAATATGGATGAGTCCTATGATCGTGGAGTTTGATTCCAATCAGATATTGCTCCTCGGTCTACTCGTTTATCAAGGACTCTAGTCGTTCCTATATTACTGGCGCGTCGCTATCTTTGACCGAGGTGCTAGACACGTGTCATGCTATTACGTAGGCATATATTTTTCCCCCACGGGTTGTATGTAGCTTGATTAGAAATTACCCAAAAGAGGTTTGTCCAACGGAATGTAGCCAATAATACAAATGACTCGATAGGAAATTTGTCCTTGCATAATGATCTAGACAATGGAGAACATGTTATACGTTTGTGTGTTAGAATTCAAAGGAATTTGGGATGATCATTTTTCATCGATAGAGTTTGCATATAATAACCATTATCATTTCAACATCGGCGTGGTTCCTTATGAAGATTTGTATGAGAGAAAGTGTAAAACTCTTGTATATTGGACCGTAGTAGGGGACTGACAGTTACTTGTACCATAAATTGTGCAACAAATTGCTAAGAATTTTAAGTTGATTCATAATCACTTAAAGGTGGGACAAAAAAGATAGAAAATCAATGCAAACGACAAGAAGAAATAATTGAAATTTGAGATGGGTGATAGAAGGTTCCTACGTGTTTCACCATGGTAGGAAGTAATGATATTTGGAAACGATGTATTTTCTTTAATCCTAGTTACATTGCCTACTATAAGATAGTTAAATGAGTGGGAGTGGTGGCATATAAGTTGGCACTACCAGAAAATGTCTTGGATTCATAACAATTTTCAATATATGAATATTGTGTAAATATTTACCGATTGATTCACTTGTGTTAATTTCACTATTTTTGAGTTTCAAGATGACTTAAAATACGTACAAAAACTACAGCAATTTTATATGGAAATGCGAAAGTGTTACGAAAAAAAAATATCTTCTTAGTAAATGTTTTATGGAGGAGTAACAATGTGAAGGAGGCAAAATGGGAAGGAAAGAATGATATGAGGAGTAACATATGTATCGTAAGCTTCCTATGTTTCAAATTTCTGGGGAAAACTTGTTAAATTTAATGCCCCAGAATATGATTTGTTGTGTTAGCTATGTTCATAAGGTTTTCATTGAGTATTAAACATTTTACTTATCATATTTAGAAAGTGAATACTTATATGACATATATATTAGTTGCATGATTTCTACTAGAATTTATGTTTGTTGAGTATATTTTATTAGTTATGTGATTTAAATGCATAATTATTAATATTTTGATGAATAATTATGATTATAGAAGTAATTTTATGTGTTTGTGTGAAGTTCGTGTGATTTGGTAGCTAAAACAGTATAATAAAATAGTTGGCTTATCAGAGTCAAGAACCGTGAAAATTTTGCACATAACAAGTTAGTGTGTCACGGTCAACGATTGTGAATTATCACAGTCATTTTTACCTTGGATATCAGTCAAACTTAGGTGGTGACCAACTGATGTCATGATTAAGGACTGTGACAACACATGTCCTGTTACAGACTTGTCACGATCCTTGACCATTACAAACTATATATTATCACGATCAAAGATCGTGAAACACATAACTTGTTATGTTCATTGATCGTGAAAAGCCATATGTATTATCACGGTCAAGGACCATGACAAAATAACAACGCATAAAAAATTGATTGATGGGTAGTAGCTAGTTCCTAATAGAAAACCTACTTGAAAAAAAATCAAAAAATGACTTGTGTTTATTCAAACCAAGCAACAACCCCAACCGCATTATAGTATGAAATAAAAAATAATTCAAAACAGAATATTCCAATTACACATATCAAATCATATTACATAAAAGTCAATTTAATTTTATGAAAACCAAATACGCAAGTTTAATTACATCAAATCAAGTTTCATCATATGTATAACCCTATAAAACCTTAATAATGCTCGAGGACGGCCAAAGGATAAACAAACTCACCAAGCCATTGACATGCCGAACATCGGCTTGCTTATCCAACCATTAGACCTCATCCTCTTTCCGTAGTAACACGACAATTACCATGAATCAGAACTCGTAAGGCTATAGTGGATAGGTGTGAACCATGGAACTCGTAATGAAACTCATGTACTTCAATACTTTGTCAATTTTCTCACCTCTATGTGTATCACATGTATAAAATTCAACCATAGGTGTCTCAAATCGAGTCTGGATAGAGGGGTTGGGAGTAGAGTACATTTTATAAGGGGGTGATTAGTCAGATGGCAGTCGTGAGGGGGATGGAGTAGTGGTCCCCTCACCAACCTCCTCCTTACCATCTACTTTATCCGTTGCCTTTTTATGTTGACCTAACACTTGGCTCAATGTGATGATACCAAAAATGGTAGCATCGGGTCACAGTGATAATGAGCTCAAACAGGTATTACAATGGAATCAAACAAGCAAATATAACAGTAGGACAGAGAACAGTATGAGGCGAAGAGGGATTGAGCACCAGAATTAAGTGGTCCAACCAAATTATGGCCTACATCCATTGTACAGTGTGTGTAACCCAGTAAAATAAGGCTCTAATGGCCTGAATATACAAACACTCAAGTTATCTCTCTCTTGTAGTGAATTTGACAGAGTTTCTGAAGGGTCACTATTTTGTCTCCCTTTTACAAGGGGTAGAAACTAAGTATATATAGTGCCTAAGTGGTGTAGTTCACCCCATAAGCATGCAGTAGGCGAGTGGTGATGAAGACATCCACTATGGTGATGAAAATTGTCGACATCACAGGTAACTGATGATGATGAAATCTCCCCCCACGTGAGGGCGTAATCAGGTTATAATAGAATTTCTCACGTGGGACACGCTACCTTGGAACCTTCTACTGCTCGTACGATATGGTTTCGTCTGCAAAGGTCTTGGTCTGGATGAATATGAGGTTTCTAATGCAGTGTTTAACTTTATGATGAGAACTGGCGAGTGTGGTCTCGGTTAAGGAGATCAGGCCGAGGAGGCCTAAGTTGTCTATTTCTTGGTGTCGGCTGGATAGAGGATGATAGACGTCCCTATTACTGAAAATGCTTCCTGGGGTCTCGGCCTATTGATGGCCGAGGTTATGAGTACGAGGTTGACCCTGGTTCTGTATGAGTCTTTGGAATGACTTGTGATCTCCTTATTCAATCTCGGCTGCTAGATATTGAGGCCCTCATCATGAGACGATGTTATACTTAGTCATATCAATTTCCCCTTAGCCCTCAGTCACCTATGGGAAGACGTGGTTGGGGGATACAAGTCTGGTTATTCCTCTTATGATACATTTTTTATGTCTAGATTGGGTACAACTTCGGACATAAGAGAGTGACACATGTTGTAGTTCCAATTGGATAGCGTTTGTATCAAGTCTGACTTGATGCATGAGCACTTTTGACTTCGTGCTCAAATTATGATATATATTGGAAAATATGTTTAATCATTTCCTGGGTATTTGAGCTCCAAAAAATTTCTCTTTCCTCCTTACATTTACAAACTCCCGACTGTTCTTCTCTCTCTAGCCCTGTGCATTTTTTGCAACCACACAACCTTTTTCCTTCTCTTTCTTCTGCAGCTAACTTCTTCAGGCACCCATTCTTACCTTCTTCTCTTATTTATTTTCCATTAAAAACTTTGAGCTAAGCTATTTGTTTTTTTTTTTCGGTGAGAATTTAAGTTTTTTGACGAGAATTGGAGTGCATTTGGACCTATTTGGGCCTTCCCTAGGTCTTTTTTAGGTGGCTGACACTAGCCATTACTTGGTTGTAGAGATTTTTAAGAGTTTTTTGACCTTTTAAACTTTTTCTAGTGACCTCTGGTCATCTTCTCCGGCTAGCTTCAAGGCTATGTTCTTGGAGTTCTTGACTAAAAATGTTTTGAATTCCTAATTGATCTTTAGTCAATTTGAGTCAAAGTTGTGAGTTGTTTGTTTTTGTTCCAATTTTCATCCAAGTTGAGTCCTTTCATTTGATGTCAAGATGACTGTATAGCTTAGCCAAGGAGTTTCCCAGCCTCAGAACGAAGTGATTTAAACAAATTAGGAGAATAGAATCTAAGGAATACGAGAATCATAAGGCTGAGTCCTTTCCCATTCGTCCAATCTATCCACCTCCCCTAGCTGTCATATACGCCCAAGTTACTGAACCTTGCGATCCAATGTCTGAGTCATCCTCATCAATTGACAAACTTATGTCTACCTTTCAACCAGCCAAGAGTGTGGATTCCTATGAGGAAGCCATGGATTTTGGTTCATCCCAAGCTGAAGGGTCTGATATGGACGAGGCTTCTTCGCGCGTCTCATCCTCCAAAAGAGCCGAGACGTCTAATCAATCTGACTTTATTCAAATACTTAAACCTAATGTGGAAATTCTTCCTCCCTTAGATGCAATTCCTCTTTCGACTGCAATTAGAGCTGAGTTTACATAGAGGTTCCCTAGTAGTGACCCAAATAATCCTCAGACTGAGGTTATAGAAAGCAGTAGTGAGGTGAGAGATGTTGATACAACCGTCATTGAGGAATACAAGAGTAATGTGTTAGAAGTTGATCTCTTGATCTGGAGGCATCTATATGGCATAAATTATCCTATTTCTATGAGAAAACCTTTTAAGGAAGAGAGAGACTTTCATGGATGAGAGGGTGAAGTCTGTGTCTATGAGAAGATGTTTAAGCTCAATTTTTTGCCTCCTTATTCACCCTACAATTCGAGCCATTCTGGCTCATCTAAAACTCGCCCCTCCTTATCTTTCTCTGAACGCCTGGAGAGTTACCCTTGGATCTATTGTCCTTTGGAAGACAGCCCGTCAAACCGACCTTCCAGTTGGAATATTTCTTTCATGTAATACACCTTCCTCCCCCAAGACTCAGCCTGGTTATTACCTCCTCGTAGCTAGTAAGTTCCAAAAGAAGATTTTTTTGGTCATCCAAACTTCAAACCAGAATTGGAAACCCCATTACATATTTATCTCCGGGGCTTGGGAGTTTGGTTTAAACAAAGCCTGTGGAACCTCTGAGCGCATGACCCCTCTTATGTGGGGCAAAGTCTTTGCATCATCCACACTCGATTCAGGGTTGAACCTTGAGGCCTTTGAAAAGGCTGAAAAGCTTCGTACATAAGGCAATAAAGGTCGTCTCATGAAGATTGAACCTCTGATGGTTCCATACTATTTAGTTCAGACAGCTCTGGGGTCTGTCCCCCTTGTCGAACTATGTAAGTAATTAACCTTACTAACTTTTGTTTGGTACTTCATATTTTTTTATAATTAATCTCTGAGATTTATCTTTTACATGTTGTCTCGAAGGCGTATCAGACAAGCTTTGGAACACGGTGGGCCCCAATTTGAGAAAACTTGCCAATAAGCATGGCCAAAGAACTGACCCCCAGATGCTCAGATAAATAATTCTACCGTTGGCTACCCCAGTCGAGCTGATTACACCACAACCACTCGTCCCTTAAAGAAAAATCATCTTACTTAAGCCATTCTGATCTCGTCTGATGATGCAATGGTTGTTGGGCTATTGCAGGTAAAAATTACTGATCAGAGCGTCATCGACCATGGTAAACAGGACATAGATAGTAGAAGTTCTCTTATCTATGAGGCTGACAAGTGTTTCCTCCAGTAAATGGATATCTCTCTATTGACTTAATTTACCCTTCAGAGGGTTTTTCAAGTATTTTTCAAAAAATTCTGAGTGTATTCTCTTCCTTGCTTATATCAAGTACTGACTTGTCTCCCCACTATTTTTTAGGGTGAAGTCTTATTTCATTGTACGGAAGATTGTATTAGCAAGAAGCTTCCCTGGATTTAAAATCATGGAGAATAATTTGAGAAATGAGTTGCAGAATGCAAAGACGGCCTTGCAAGAGGCTACAAACTAAGTCTCAACTATGAAGAATAATCATGAGAAATCTAAAGACCTTGGATGATAGAAAGCAGGTCGAGATTGATGCTGCTATTGAGACTACCTTGGACAAGGCTAAAGTGCAAGCCACAGTCGAGTCCAAGGATTTTAAGGAATTTGGAGACTATGCCTTTAAGTATTTGGAAATAGGCATCAAGATAGCCGACCGATGGGCTACCACTAAACACGTCAAGGATGGGAATCTATCTGTTGATGAATTCATTGGTCTTGACTTTAGTGATACACATCTCCAAACTACCTTGGCTGATGTTAAGAACCCTTCTGAACCTGTGGAGACCAACCCCCTTGAAGTCACAGAGACTAACAAGAACACAACCGACTTGGGCCTTGATGATGATGGGGCTGAGATCACCAATGTTGGGGTTGATGGGGAAACATAGGCAGGTGGCAATAAGTCGGCCCCGATTGGTGACGACGTCATTCGTCAGCCTTAGTATTATGTAGCTTTTGATTTTTGTTCTCTTGTAATGGCAATCGACCTTTCATGCCCTTGTTCCTCTATAATCTTCAATTTTTGCTGAATGAAAAATTTGTGTGTTATCTCTGCTTTCTCTTATCTTTTCATTAGATCATTATAGCACGTGTTGTATTTACCTTCACCAACTTAATGATGTCTAAAGGATATGAATTTAAATTTGAATCCACCAAATTATGGTGTATAATCACAAGTCCCCTCTCGTCGTTTTGAGAGTGCATGGCGAGTGTCGTCTCGACCGAGAGATTATAGCCACCAAGTTAATAATGTTTAATAAATGAACCATAACTAAGTGATGATTTAATTTAAATCCACCAAATTATGGTGTTTAATCACCAATCCCCTCTCGTCATTTTGAGAGTGTATGGAGAGTGTCTTCTCGTCCATTCACTTTCGTCTCGATCGAGATAGTATAACCACCAAGTTAATGATTTTAATAAATGAACCATAAATAAGTTATGTTTTAATTTGAATCCACCAAATTATGTTGTTTAATTATAAGCCCCCCCGGTTGTTTGGAGAGTGTATGGAGAGTGTCGTCTTGTCCATGCACTATCGTCTCGGCCAAGAGAGTATAACCACCAAGTTAATGGTGTTTAATAACAAATCCCCCTCGATGTTATTGTCAGTCCATGGAAGAGGTTAACCCCGTTTGGTTATCGTATCACCGAGGGTAACTTAAGGCTACTTCACCACGAATGATGTTTTATAGCTTAAGATGAGTTGATACAAGAAACAATTAAAGATTCAAAAAAATATATGAAGTACGAGAGAACACTTGAGATTTATGTTGAATTTTCATTGTCTTAACCTCATATACATGTATTATGATCGAAGGAAAAGAAACAACAAAAACTTAAATCTTACTAGTAATACTTTTTGAGGTAATTGGCGTTCCCTGGGTTCGAGAATGGCTCTTATTCCAAATTTTCTAATCAAACATCCATGGTACAACCTCTTCAATCACTCTGTATGGGACATGCCAATTAGGATGAAGCTTGTTAGTCTTCTACCATGTCTTCTTCAACACTAGGTCTCCTACCTTTAGTGGGCGTGCCTTTACTCTCTTGTTGTAGAACTTCGTTGTCCTTTGATGGTAGGCAGCTTGCCTCAGCATCTTCTCTCCTTTCTTCTACAAGGTCCAAATCAACTCTTCGTTGAGCAACTTTTTCTTTCGGGTCATAGGTCTGTCCCTATGGGTAGGGAGACCTATCTTTGTTGGTACTATCGCCTCTGAACCATAAGCCAACATAAATGGATTTTCCCCGGTAGGAGTCCTCTCCATTGTACTGTAAGCCCAGAGGACAATATATACTTCTTCAACCCACCTGCCTTTGGAATTTTCTATTCTCTTCTTAATTACATCAAGGATCGTCTTATTCATTACTTATGTCTACCCATTGGACTGGGGTCAGCCAAGAGCATAGAATAACCGCTTGATGTCGACTCATTCACAATATTTCTCTAGGGAGACATGCTTGAACTGTGTTCTATTTTCATAAATCAGAGTATTGGGTAGGCCGTACCTACATATGGTGTTTTTCCAGATAAACGGAAAGGCTTTCTTCTCTGTGATTGTAATCATCGGCTTGGCCTCTACCCACTTTGAAAAATAAGCGATTGTCATAATCAAGTAACGATAGTTATTCACAGCTCTTCGTAGTGGCCCAACCATGTCAATCCACCAAATCGCAAAAAACCAAGGAGATGTAATCGAGGTAAGAGGTTAATGAGGTATGGTGGCAAAACTCTGGCACTTATCGCATTTCTTGACGTATGCAGCTGCATCTTTGGCTAATGTAGGCCACCAATAACCTTGTGTAATGATCCTCTTAGCCAATGTTCATCCTCCAATGTAGATGGAACACGACCTTCCAAGCACATATTTTAAAGTATACTCTATCTCAGATGGATGGACACATTTGAGGAGACGAATAGGGAACCCTTTCTTGCATAAGATGTCTCATATGAGGGAGAACTTGGTAGCTTTGTACCTTAATTTTTTCCTCTCAGCCTTAGACTCAAGTATCTCCCCATCTCTAATGTAGCGGATGATATGATCCATCCAGTAAGCTCCCATACTCATTTTGAAAAAAAAATTCATGGTATTCTCTTCTCCTTCGATCATCGGTCGATGGAGAATCTCTACCAGCACTTTTTTTTAATTTCAATTTTTGTGGTCGAGGCAAACCTTGCTAGAGCATCAACTCGACCATTGTCCAGCTGAGGTATCCTCTTGAATGTTATTTCAACGAAATGCTTCAATGATGTCTTAACCTTTCCCAGGTACCTTGCCATTATGTTATCTTTAGCCTCGTATGCCCCTAAGATTTGATTAACAATGAACCTCAAATCACTATGAACAAAGAGTTGGCCAACATTCAGTGCCCAGGCAAAGGAGAGACCTTCTAGGAGAGCCTCATACTCAGATTCATTATTAGAAGCTTTGAAGTTAAATCTCAAAGCGTACTCAATATCAGTCCAATCTAGAGTCCACACTATCAATCCTGACTTGCTTTCATTTCGATATGAAGGCCCATTAATAAAGAGGCTCCACACAATACCATTTGGTGAAGAACTTCCCTCTTTCGAGGCTCCATTCTTTAAAAGATACATTTCCTCCTCATTCTCATACACTTTATTTCTTGCTGAACTTATCTCGACTTCAATCGGGAGAGGAAATACTCAACTTTCTTGCTCACAAGCTGTAGTATCCACATTTTGAATGTCGGCTTCGTCCCAAGTGAACTCAGCCACAAAGTCAGCTAGAGATTGCCCCTTAATATCCATTCTCGGCTGATAGATTATGTCGAACTTTCCCAATTAGATTGCTTAAGCCATTAGTCTTCCTGATTTTTTAGGCTTGTGAATGACCTGTCTGAGGGGTGAGTTTATGAGGACCACCATGGTATGTGCCTGGAAATAGGGATTTATCTTCCTTGAGGCATGGATCAGTGCATAGGACAACTTCTCCATTCTAGGGTACCTCTTCTAAGCCCCTTAGAGTGCCTTACTATGAAAATACACTAGTTTTTTAGCTTTATCCTCTTTTCTTACAATTGCGACACTAATGGCCAATTCTGATACTGCTACATAAAGATATAGTTTCTCTCCTTGGACTGGTCTAGAAAATAAGAGTGGTGAGCTGAGGTAGGACTGTAAATCCTTAAAATATCTATCACACTCATCGTTGCATTCAAAATATTTTCTTAATACTTTAAAGAAAGGAAGGCATTTATCAGTGGCTCTAGACACAAACATGTTTAATGCTTCCACTCTTCCAGTCAGTCTCTGCACATTCTTTATCATTGTACGAGTCTGCATCTCCAACAAGGCCTTGATCATCTCAGGGTTGACTTCAATTCCCCTCTTATTCACAATTAATCCCAAAAACTTTCCTACTCCTACACCGAAGTCACATTTGGTAGGGTTGGGTTTCATCATGTACTTATCCATTGTGTCAAAAGTGTGTGAAAGGTCGGCAATATGTGTGTTGGCCTTGAGGCTCTTTGTCAAATTGTCATCGACGTACACTTTTATTGTCTTCTCAATATGGTCCTCAAATATTTTGTTAACTAGGCTCCAGTACGTTGGACCAACATTCTCCAACCCAAAGGGAATGGCCTTATAGTAGCAGGTCCCCTTATCTGTTATAAAATATGTTTTCTCTCCATTGGCTAGGTCCATGAATATCTAGTTGTAGCCTAATTAGGCATCCATGAATCTCATTAATTTATGGTCGACTGTAGAATCTACCATCTAAACAATCCTCGACAATGGAAACTGTCTTTTGGGCATGCTTTAGTTAGATCCGTGAAGTCAATACACATCCTCCACTTGCCACTGGATTTGGTAACGATGACAACATTGGCTAACCACTATGGGTAGATGACCTCTCTGATAAATTCTTCCTTCTCTAACTTTTTTACCTCTTCCCGAATGACATCACATTTCTCTCGCAATTAGACTTTTCTTCTCGGTCAGATTAGCCATACGTCGTAGGCCACATTGAGCTTATGACAGAGAGATTTTGGGTCAATGACGAGCACATCTTCTTGGATCCAAGCATAGATTTTATGTCTCTTCCTCAATAATTTAATCAGCTCTTCCTTGACCTATTTCTTTAGGGCTTTGCCAACTTGGATGGTTTTTCAGATTATCCTCATTAAGGGCGATGGATTCTACCTCTTCCGTAACTTCCCTTTTATTTAATTTTGTCTCATCTCTGGGGTCCAACATACCAATGTTGTACATTATAATGACTTTCTTATGAGCTTCTCTCTCCTCGGATAAGTTGAAGTAGCATTCACGTGCCAACACTTGATCACCTTGGACTTCCCTTACCCCATAAGGAGTCAGGAATTTCATCATTTGGTGTACAGTGGAGAGCACAGGCTCAAACTCTTTGAGGGACACTCTTCCCATGATAACTTTATAAGCCGAGTATACACTTTCATCCATTACAAAGAAATTGACCTTCTTTGTGAGCCTCTTTGGCCCAACATCTCCCATCCCGACGTCCATCTCATACATTCCCAGTGGATGGACTTTTGAATCACTGAATTCGATTAAGGGGTAATGATAAGGCACGAGCCTCTTCTTGCTGAGTCCCAGGCCTTTGAAGTATGGCCAAAACATAACATCGATCGATCCTTCATCGACCAATATTCTTGGCACGTCATACCCATAAACTCTGGTTGTAATCACCAGAGGCTCGTCTTGGGGAGCTAGGATACCTTTAAAGTCAAATATTGGAAAACCCAAAATCAAAGTGTCCATATCCACCTTCTTTCTTTTCTCTAACTTAGCGCTTACTGCAGCTGAGTTAACTTCTTCAACTTTGGGAAGAGCTTTGACCTCTGCAATGTGTGCCTTTCCGTTAGCCACCTTTGAACCTCCCCCTGCGATACCACCATAGATCATCTTTACATCAAACGAGATCATATTAAGGTGACCTTTAAGACCATTGTCCTTCGGTGGCAGGTCTGGGTCATTTCCATCATCATCGTCTAAGGCATCATCTTTTTTCCCAGGAGCATCCTCTTTGCACTTATCATCTCTTCTTTTTCCAGGGTCGTCTCGACCTCCCTTTAGACTACCAGTGCTTATATATTTTCTCATCTTCCCAGCCTGGAACATATTCTCATTCTCGCCCTTTAGAGAGAAACATTTGTCGGTCAGGTTCCTGTGGTCCTAGTGAAATTCACACTATAGATTTTGATCCTCTTATGATGGTGAGCTTTTAGCTTTTTTGACTGCCTCAAGAACCGGCCATTTTTTATCTCATTAAAGATATGCTCACAACTGATCGTAAAGGGGAGTGTAGTCAGCAAACTTATCATCTGCTGATCTCTTCTTTCCTTCTTTACTTTTATTTTGGAACTTTCCCCCACTACTCGTCCCTTTTTCATCCTCATACTTCGTTGCCATAGCTTCTTCCGCATTCACGATCTTATCGTCCATCGCCAATAGCTCGGCCATAGACTTTGGTGGGTCCTCAGTAAGCTTCTAGAGCAATTTCCCTATATATAAACCTCCTATTAGGTCTTTCATCATAATACTTTCTTCATAATTTTCAACTTTTAACATTTCCTTGTTGAATCTTGTTATTTACTCCATAAGACTCTCATTCTTTCCCTACTTGACATACAACAGGTGAGTAGTCTTCGTTTGTGGTTTTACCCCAAAATAGAAGTTGTGTATGAATCTCTCTGCGAGTTTCTTGAAGTTATCAATTAAACTCTTTGTTAGTGAAGTGAACCATCATGAGCTGCTCTGGTCAAAGTTTTTGAAAAGTCACAACACCTCATCTCATCTGAGACTGAGTAAATGTCTACAACTGATTAGTACATATCGATGTGGTGAACCGGATTAGTGCTCCCATCATACTTGGGAGTGATTAATAGGGGCTTAAACTTGGCCGAGGTTAGAAAATTGACAATCCTAGCCACGAAGGGAGAGCCTTCTGAATAGCCCCTCTACAAGGGATCTCAACTTTTAAGGATGTCTCCAATCTTATCCTGACACCCCGACTAATTAAATACCGGGTAGCTACTCCTTTATTAAATTAATACAAAATGCCAAGTTGGTCCAGTTAATAGCATCACTGTCGAAAACATTTTAATGATTACTAACCACCTAGTATTTAAAAAGTAAGTTGTCAAATTTTTATTAAAGTCGGATTAACATGCAGTAAAGATTTAAAGCAAGAATAATATCACCATTCACCATAACGAAATAATAGAATAACCATCACATGATATAAATAAATCCGGAGGAAAAACTCCTCACAACAAATCCCACAACTGAAATAAGTAACGAAATACTGAATACTGAATTAATACATGCCAAAGTCTGAAAAACTGAAATGGAAATGTCTCTAATAGAATTTGGGCAACATGCCCTACAACTGAGGAATACTGAATATGGAATCCAAATGATAGAAGCGTCTAAAAGCAAATCCCTGTAACTTCCACAATCGGCTACAGCTCGTCACCTGTATGAGGATCCTAAGCGTGGTGTCCTTGTGGCTGGGCACCTAAAATGGTTTTTACAAAAAGATAGATTTGAAAGCAAACGGGTCAGAGCCCGAATGTGGAGAGTATTTTAAAAACAGCAAGTGCTTTAATAATAATTAAAACAATGAATGCAAGATACATGTTAGGACGTGCTCTCACATGAAATACTCACCTCTCGTCTAACTGTGCACTCCTAACGTTCCTGTACCCATTCATGTGTTTTCTCATAACTATCTAATTCTAAAGAGTTTCTAACACTTCTACTCAGTTCATGTTAAATTTTCAACCTTAAAAATTAAACAGAGAGTTCTACTATAATTCTCGGATTTCCAATTATTAACAAAACCATTTACTGATAACTGTCCCCTTTTATATGTTCATCCCGTTACAATAACTATACACACAATTTAACATAGCAAATTCCTTTTCATTTAATCGTATATTATTCGCATCATAAATATACAATACAAGCACCCAAAGGCTAAGCTGCGGTGCACACATACTCTGCTATCCATCCCGGTACATCACGTACATAAGGATCACAAATTTCGAATCTCTCAGGAATTGTTGGAATAAACACCACACACAAAAATGGAGGCGAACATAATTCAACATATCCATGGTCACGTACATACCTACGCTCCATAGTCAGCGGGCTTATTAACTCATAAATAAGTCGTTCTCCTTGAACTATGTCCTCTAGGTACCAAACTAAATCCGGGCACACAAGGATTAGAAGGCCCTAAGCGAACGTAAACCTCCCGTGATAGCAAGTATGGTAGGTATGTCATACACATAAAAATCATATACTAAGCATTCACACATCTTAGATATCACAATATTAATAAAGGTATACTCTACATCCTTATACCGTTATTCCAATTTTATATAGTTTAAGTCTCTCGATAATATAAAAGTTAAACCGGCGACACGTCTCACGTCGTAGTCTCTTATACTGAAACCCTATCTCAAATAGACTATAAAGTTCCTATTATTCCCAGGTATAGCATCTTTATTCGTAAGGTCCTTACTTCTGCCCCAAACCTCATTTCATCAAATTATTCAAATTTACACAATTAACCCAAATATTATCTCACTTATCGAATTTCATTAATTTATAATAACTCCTCAAATTGAATTCTAATTAAGGTCCAAGTTTCATACTCATGCCTACTGGTCTTCTTTAAGTTTAAGGGTATTCATAAGGTCTCCAATATTATTTTCCAAGGGTTACCACCATTAAAATTTAAAATAGGGAAAACTTTACTCATTCTGGGAAGGTCGATCGATCGACCTTTTCCTTCGATCGATCGATGGTGGTCGATCGATCGACTGATGAACATCGATCGATCGAACGTAACAGGTATGGCTACGGACTGCTTCGTTTTGCAGTTTTCAATTCGTCCTAAAACACCATTTACAAGCATGAAACTCTAAGACAAGGTTATAATATCATCATACTATCATCCTACAACAGTATTAACGTTCTAAAACCAATAATTCATCATTCAAGGGCTTTGTTTAGATAAAAAAATTATCAAAAATTCCAGATTTCTTCTTCTTTCAAGAACATCAATAAACTTCTCCTAAAATCCATTTTTAGATCATCAATGGTTCTGTTTTGAACACATAATTCGTCCAGAATGTTACTACATGCAATCCCTAACATAATTTATAGCTTTTAACTTCCAATTCATGGGTCTATATCATCTTCCAAGATCAATTTCGAAAATTCCTAAACATGGAAAACATAGCATTGAATTAATTGAAATTAAACCCCTTGCCTTAATCTTTTTCTGAATTTGAGGTTGAAACTTGAAGGTTGGATTGTCTTCTCTCTCTCTCTCTCTCTGCAGAATCCTTCTCTTCCTCTCTCTCTCTACAAGTTCTTCTGAAGGTTCTTCTCAAGGTGTTAATGGAGGTGGGGTTGGTTTTTTTTGCCAATCTTTATGGTTTCTAACTTCTCCCGTAGCCCACTACCTAAATTGGGTTTGGACCATGGCTTGGTGGGTTAATACTAAGTCAGATTTTAACTCTAATTTTCGTGGGTTTTAATTTCCCAATTTCCGAAATTACCAAAATGCCCCTATAAGTACCGGTATGGCCCAATAATGCCCCGGGACGCAAACTTAACCCCCGGCTAGTGTTTTCTGACTATTTCGACCCTTCTAGACGCGTTGGCGCACTCAAAATGACCATACGGGTGATAAAAATAAAATTCACTTTTTAATTCAAATAATTATATTCCTGACGCGACTGTCACGCGCGTCCCAACAAAATATCCCAAATTGCCGTATTTCAATCTTGCGACAATTTCAATGTTTCCAATATTCATATATTGCCATATATACACATTATAATCAAATACTAACTCACATCTCGTTAATATTTTATCCGGATTAATTTTCAATTAATACGCATTTAATTCAATTAATCCCCAAAAATAAATATCACGAAAATACGGGGTATTACATACTTCCCCCCTAATAACTGAATTTCATCCCGAAATCCGGAAAAGTAAGGTACACCTGGAAAAATAGGTATCCTCCAGTATTCAAAACAATTATAAAGAAAAGTCCAAATTACTAAAACCCTCGCTTCATAATGAGTTTGTTTAACATACTTGATACCTTATCAGAATAATCTTCGATAAATGCACTTCGCGTTGTGCTCTTATTAAACAACATTCGAATAAAAATACCTTATACTTCATTGGTTATTTTATCTCAATATCATTATGAGTCTGCACCTCACTACGCATTAACTCCCGCGTTTATCAAAACATAAAACACCCATTCTGGAAGGAATCAATAACACATCTGACTACTCTTGTCCACTCTTTGAATCTCTATTCCCGACATTGTGACCTTTACATAAGGAAAACTACTACAGCCGGTTGGTGTTGCACAAAATAATTGTAAGCACCTTGTTCACTATAAAATAGATATGGGTGCTTTTCCCCCAATTCTACCATTAGGTAATTCTGCTCCTCATGACTACAATATACCGCACTAGTTATACTTTTTGGAACTGCAAAATATCGCAATGAATCCAAAATTTCTTTCATACAATCCATCATTATCACCTTGCGCCTGTACCTCGGGTTATAGGTGATACAACCCTCAGTTTGGATAGTTATATACCACTACTTATTGTCACCCCACCGGGATTTGGATTTCGGGGATTTCATCCCAGTTCTAAATAATACTACGTCGAACCACGTACCGGCGTGTTCACTATCTAATAGTGTAAATCACCCCAACTATATAACAATTTCTCTTCTTCTGGACAACATGTCCCACATAATCGAAGGAACTCATTTCTTATCAATAAGTTGGCTATCTCTCAAGAAAATACTCCAACTTGACCCTCCCATTTTTGGATTCGTCGTCTAGATACAAAATTATCTGGTTGCTCATCTAACACCGACTGTTCTACTACTTATTATACCTCTTTCAATGCCGATATTCACATAAAATTTTCCCCGTTTAATGATACTTAATGATCTTATTCTCCCGACGAATACCAAAAGTTTGGACCTTTACCCTTTTCACTACTTTGTACATATCTGGACTTTATATCTGATTGACATCCTCATTCTATTTTCTCTTGAGTCACCCTCAACATTCGATTGATCGGAACTCTACTCCAAATTTCTCATAATAATTTATTCGTCTTCTCAAGAGATATCCCTTAATTAAATGGCTTTCTACTGCCTTTTCTCCAAATTTGAATTTGTTATACTGACATATGATATCCACTTACACCTTTTCTTATGACGTTTAATCTCATAAGTAATAATCTCACTCGTCCATGTTCCCTCTTCCCTTGATTTACACTTTAGTAAATCAAGATGTATATGCCCCTTATAACCCAACCATACTGTTTTTAAACATTATATACGATTCATACAAATCCCAAACTCTTTATTGTCACTGTAAATACAACGGTGCTATACCACTTGGGCGTTCTCAATCGCTTCTGAATTAGAAATCCTAAATCCTCCTTATCCTCAATGCGTCCTTCAACATGTCGTGCCAAAACTAACATTATTAATACTTATATCATAATTTACTAACAACTGGCTCTACTGGCCTTACCACATAATTTCCTCCTTGTAACTTCCCGTTATAACTACGTACTCCTATATCGATAGAGGTATCCAATTCATGAACGAAGGGCCACACTTCTCCTTACTACCAATCTTACGCTAAGTTTCATGCGTGGGGTGTCTCGCAAAGCGAAATCCAAACAAGGAACCCCCCCGATACACTACTACCTAACATTGTTGGTCATTGGAATTCGTTAAGCCCTGTCCATAATATGTACCCCTACACTCTCGTTTCTCAATAAAGTTATATTCTGTCGCAATGACACTTAAACAAAGAACTCCTTTCGAATGACACTTTCACTTGACACTGATGGTAATCACATTCCATATACACCATGTAACTAAAATCGGGGTTCTCAAAATCCCGTCCCCAGACACACAACTATGAGTATAAACTCCCAAATCTCTAACGGGGAATAAAACAATGCACTCTTTTTGTTACTACTTCTCTATCGTTAAATATAAAAACCAACTAACTCTTTGTTGACTAGTAGATCAACTACATACGACTCATAAAAATGAAATCCCTACGCATGTCGGGATTAAATATCCAAGACCATTATACCATTTTGAAATCATAACATATTCATATATATGTATATATACCTATATACAAAAGTACAATTGCGAGTCCGGCCCTCTCACAGATGGGGCCTCGCCAGAACAAAACACGCTACCCCAAGGTGGCAATCCCAATAAACTTGCAATACCAGCACGCTATCGGTATAATCATATATATAAAACCATAAATAATATCATCTCATACTCGTATAATACAGAACTAAAACGAGTAATTTCAATAAAGTATAAACCTCTATTAATATACCCATTCATCCTCTGCGGGTGACAATAAAAGTAACCCCCCACACTATTAGGTAAAATGTTCTTAAAAATAATAAAGTTACTGATATACTCACTAAACTCGAATCTCAAGTGAAAGTAACAATTATGACAAACGTAGCAACTCATTCATGCCACAATTGACATGCATCATCATCTGAGGATGTAACTCATACTTCTATCTTATCAACCATCCCGGCTGCTCAAATGGTTCCTGGACGTACCACACATATTTGTCCCAACCGAATATTTCAATAACTGTTGCCCTCGCCAGGCACAATACCTTGATCCCTACTCTTGTATCGGAAAATTTTTATAACGCACAGGTTTCACTCCCCATATAAATACCTCTACACATACTCCACTTATCTTTTGTCTCACAAATCATGTTAAGGTGGTCCATCTCTCGGACGTTGGTAGTCTCGACTCAGACGACTATCTCTGTTGTTCCCTTAGTTTTGACGGCCCTAAGGAACATATTACTAATTTTCCACCTCTCTTACTGGAATTTCCATTGCTCGGTAGTAATTCCGCTATCGAATTATTTTAACGGTTTTTCCATTGGGTCCTCCCGTTGTGGTGCTTCTCCAACACCAGTTTTCCCCAGTCTTACTTTATATAAAGTTCTCGATTCTGGTATATCCCCACCCGGGGTTGTTTACCTCCAAATTAACACTGCGACAATACCATTTGCTTTAACCGTCCAAGTAGAATTCTGCCAAAATGACTAGCAATTTTCCTATGTAAATTCTCCCTTTAATATCCCCTTCTTCGTTTCACCTACTTCACCCGGTGTAGGATTCACTAAATAATTTTATTTCTCCTCACAAAGTGATCTCTGTCCGGACCTCTCGTGTGAGTTCAGAACGACATTCGGTTCTCACCCTAAACATTTGATCAAGGAACTTATGGTCAAACCGTTCGTGTAAGCTTTCTCTCGACGTCACCTTCCACTTATAAGTGTGGTGATTGTTTCTCCCCATAGAAACTTCGCTCTCATGAGATAAGAAAATTTTCCTCAAATTTTCACTCTCGATTAGTCATACTCCGACACAAGTCCAAGCCTTTGGATACTTTGCGTTCATTTGGCTAGCACATGTCGTCTTCTCCTTTCGAGTGTTGCTACTGCTGGTTCTCTTCAATGTTACATTTAATTCTTTCTCTCCCATTCCAACCTTGTTGGATGTGTCTAATTTGACCCCATTCCTACTATTGTCGTACCCGGAAGTCTCAGGTCGCGTCTTAGCCTTCTATATCATCCAGGACTTCCGTGCCATAATATCGGCGACCTCAACTACGGTCGTCCTTCTTTAAATAAATCATTTATCCTCAATATGTGTTTGCCTCCTGCTGTTCACCCAACTGTCTTTGCCTGACGTACTGCATTGTTCGGTACACGAATACACCCGATCACAAATAAGATTCACTACCATATGTATTAAAGACGGAGAACGAAGTTACACCAAAGATATCAACAATCCTAATCATAGGGCTCTATATAAAAGAAAGCTCAGCGGAAACATAACAAGCCGTACAGATCCTAAGGACACTAGAACCTGATGCTCTGATACCACCTGTGACACCCCGACTAATTAAATACCGGGTAGCTACTCCTTTATTAAATTAATACAAAATTCCAAGTTGGTCCAGTTAATAACATCACTGTCGAAAACATTTTAATGATTACTAACCACCTAGTATTTAAAAAGTAAGTTGTCAAATTTTAATTAAAGTCTGATTAACATGCAGTAAAGATTTAAAGCAAGAATAATATCACCATTCACCATAACGAAATAATAGAATAACCATCACATGATATAAATAAATCCGGAGGAAAAACTCCTCACAACAAATCCCACAACTGAAATAAGTAACGAAATACTGAATACTGAATTAATACATGCCAAAGTCTGAAAAACTGAAATGGAAATGTCTCTAATAGAATTTGGGCAACATGCCCTACAACTGAGGAATACTGAATATGGAATCCAAATGATAGAAGCGTCTAAAAGCAAATCCCTGTAACTTCCACAATCAGCTACAGCTCGTCACCTGTATGAGGATCCTAAGCGTGGTGTCCTTGTGGCTGGGCACCTAAAATGGTTTTTACAAAAAGATAGATTTGAAAGCAAACGGGTCAGAGCCCGAATGTGGAGAGTATTTTAAAAACAGCAAGTGCTTTAATAATAATTAAAACAATGAATGCAAGATACATGTTAGGACGTGCTCTCACATGAAATACTCACCTCTCGTCTAACTGTGCACTCCTAACGTTCCTGTACTCATTCATGTGTTTTCTCATAACTATCTAATTCTAAAAAGTTTATAACACTTCTACTCAGTTCATGTTAAATTTTCAACCTTAACAATTAAACAGAGAGTTCTACTATAATTCTCGGATTTCCAATTATTAACAAAACCATTTACTGATAACTGTCCCCTTTTATATGTTCATCACGTTACAATAACTATACACAAAATTTAACATAGCAAATTCCTTTTCATTTAACCGTATATTATTCGCTATACAATACAAGCACCCAAAGGCTAAGCTGCGGTGCACACATACTCTGCTATCCATCCCGGTACATCACGTACATAAGGATCACAAATTCCGAATCTCTCAGGAATTGTTGGAATAAACACCACACACAAAAATGGAGGCAAACATAATTCAACATATCCATGGTCACGTACATACCTACGCTCCATAGTCAGCGGGCTTATTAACTCATAAATAAGTCATTCTCCTTGAACTATGTCCTCTAGGTACCAAACTAAATCCGGGCACACAAGGATTAGAAGGCCCTAAGCGAACGTAAACCTCCCGTGATAGCAAGTATGGTAGGTATGTCATACACATAAAAATCATATACTAAGCATTCACACATCTTAGATATCACAATATTAATAAAGGTATACTCTACATCCTTATACCGTTATTCCAATTTTATATAGTTTAAGTCTCTCGATAATATAAAAGTTAAACCGGCGACACGTCTCACGTCGTAGTCTCTTATACTGAAACCCTATCTCAAATAGACTATAAAGTTCCTATTATTCCCACGTATAACATCTTTATTCGTAAGGTCCTTACTTCTGCCCCAAACCTCATTTCATCAAATTATTCAAATTTACACAATTAACCCAAATATTATCTCACTTATCGAATTTCATTAATTTATAATAACTCCTCAAATTGAATTCTAATTAAGGTCCAAGTTTCATACTCATGCTTACTGGTCTTCTTTAAGTTTAAGGGTATTCATAAGGTCTCCAATATTATTTTCCAAGGGTTACCACCATTAAAATTTAAAATAGGGAAAACTTTACTCATTCTGGGAAGGTCGATCGATCGACCTTTTCCTTCGATCGATCGATGGTGGTCGATCGATCGACTGATGAACATCGATCGATCGAACGTAACAGGTATGGCTACGGACTGCTTCGTTTTGCAGTTTTCAATTCGTCCCAAAACACCATTTACAAGCATGAAACTCTAAGACAAGGTTATAATATCATCATACTATCATCCTACAACAGTATTAACATTCTAAAACCAATAATTCATCATTCAAGGGCTTTGTTTAGATCAAAAATTTATCAAAAAGTCCAGATTTCTTCTTCTTTCAAGAACATCAATAAACTTCTCCTAATATCCATTTTTAGATCATCAATGGTTCTGTTTTGAACACATAATTCGTCCAGAATGTTACTACATGCAATCCCTAACATAATTTATAGCTTTTAACTTCCAATTCATGGGTCTATATCATCTTCCAAGATCAATTTCAAAAATTCCTAAACATGGAAAACATAGCATTGAATTAATTGAAATTAAACCACTTGCCTTAATCTTTCTCTGAATTTGAGGTTGAAACTTGAAGGTTGGATTGTCTTCTCTCTCTCTCTCTGCAGAATCCTTCTCTTCCTCTCTCTCTCTACAAGTTCTTCTCAAGGTTCTTCTCAAGGTGTTAATGGAGGTGGGGTTGGTTTTTTTGCCAATCTTTATGGTTTCTAACTTCTCCCGTAGCCCACTACCTAAATTGGGTTTGGAACATGGATTAGTGGGTTAATACTAAGTCAGATTTTAACTCTAATTTTCGTGGGTTTTAATTTCCCAATTTCCGAAATTACCAAAATGCCCCTATAAGTACCGGTATGGCCCAATAATGCCCCGGGACCCAAACTTAACCCCCGGCTAGTGTTTTCTGACTATTTCGACCCTTCCGGACGCGTTGGTGCACTCAAAATAACCATACAGGTGATAAAAATAAAATTCACTTTTTAATTCAAATAATTATATTCCTGACGCGACTGTCACGCGCGTCCCAACAAAATATCCCAAATTGCCGTATTTCAATCTCGCGACAATTTCAATGTTTCCAATATTCATATATTGCCATATATACACATTATAATCAAATACTAACTCACATCTCGTTAATATTTTATCCGGATTAATTTTCAATTAATACGCATTTAATTCAATTAATCCCCAAAAATAAATATCACGAAAATACGGGGTATTACAATCCTCCAACCTTTGAATTGAGTCATTTCAGGGCAATTCGACGGTTGCTACAATGTCAGCCTGGACGATATTATCCCCTGCCACTTGAGCTAGCCGAACCAAGGGTTCTTTTGCCACAGATCTCTGTTAGTTGTTCACTTATCCCATCCCCTCGTCTCATCTGCATTGGGGCCATCACCATGCTCCTTTTCTTCTCGATATGACAATACTCCTTAATATGGACAGTTGATCTATGAGATCACTTATTGGGGCGAGCCTCTCAAAGGGCGACTCTCTACTTAGCCACTACTGTGCCCTCGGCTTCCTTGGATGGTGTGTACTATGTTTCCTGATACTTCATATGGCTCTCAGCATTCATCTTGAGCATCTTCAGCCTCATAGTCATCATACTAGACCTTTAGGCTGGGTTGGCCTTACCTCCGTAGGTGTCAATACGTAGGGTCAGCAACATCCCTCTGCAGTTGTAGAGGTGGTAACTCTATATGCGATGCCTGGGGTGGTCCCCTATCATCTGGATGGTACTCCTGGGCTTCCATAGTAATCATCTCTGTGGGTATCACCAAAACATTTTGGCTGAAGTCAACCATTATCTCCTGCATCACCTATTGATTGGCCACCAATGACTTCAACACCACCGCCACCTCCGCCATCTCTAACTAAGGAGGCACGTGACTAGAGCTAGGATGGTCAGTTGGTGGTGGAAATTATGATGCCATGTTTCACACCTAGTGGATGAGTTGTAAACTATAAGGTAAAATCTTAGGATATCAATAAGATCTTCATTCAATAGTGAAATAACTCCACGAGAGGGGAGGACTGGTTCACCACTAGCAACTCGAGTGAGTATAAGCTAGAGTAGGAAAGAGATGATAATTCTCGTTCCCATAGATGACGTCAAACTGATGATACCAAAAATGGTACCACTAGGTCACAGTGATAATGAGCTCAAAAAGGTATTACAATGGCATCAATCAAGAAAATATAATAGTAAGTGAGAGAATAGAATGAGGATAAGAGGGATTGAGCACCAAAATTAAGTGGTTCAGCCAAATTATGGCCTACATCCACTGTGCAGTGTATGTAATCCACTTAAATATGTCTCTAATGACCAAAATTTACAAACACTCAATCTATCTCTTTCTCTTGCAGTGAATTTGACAAAGTTTGTGTAAGGTCACTATTTTTTTCCCCTTTAGAAGAGGTAGAAGATAAGTATATATAGTGCCTAAGTGGTCTAATGCACCCCCTAAGCATGCAGTAGGTTATGACAGTTGCCCATAACCCATGTAACTGATGATGATGCAATATCCCCCATATGGGGGAATAATAAGGTTACAACATATTTGCTCATGTGGGGCACGCTACCTTGGAACCTTCTATTGCTCGTATGGTATGGTCTCGTCTGTTGAGGTCTCATCCTGGTCGAGTATGAGGTTGCTGATGCAGTGCTTAACTTTGTACTGGGAACTGGCAAGTGTGGTCTCAGCTGAGGAGCTCAGGTCGAGGTGTCCTAAGCAGGCCATTTCTTGGTGTCGTCTGGAGAGAGGATGATAGACGTCCCTGTTGCTGTAAACGCTTGATGGACGAGGTTATGAATACGAGGCTGAACCTGCTTCTGGATGAGTCTTTAGAATGGCCTGTGAGCTCCTTGTTGAAGCTCAACTGCTGAATATTGGGGCCCTCGTCCTAAGACGAGGCCATACTTGGTCATATCACAGTGCATCCGTACTCAAGGATGCCTTGTCAACATCACTCTGGTTGTTGTGCACCACTTGTAGCCTATTCTGAAATAGTATAAAAACATGTTATTAACTTAGAAAAAGAATACTAATATAATTGACAATATAATTTCAATTATAACATACAAGAGTCTCACTGACCGCAAATTAGTAGGCTCACCCTTCTTCAACTGAACCTTTATATATGAGTCGATTTTACATGGTTGTCCCATAGGCCACTCCCAGACTCCTACATCAACTAAATTAATAATAAAATTTTAATTTGACCATTAAGGAAAATATGACCAATTTAAAGCACATAAGATGTCTGCCTGGAGTAGTGCGCATACACTTTCTTTGACTGTTAATCCTCGTCAAGCCACGACTGGAGAACCCTCTCTCAAATGCCTCAAAATCCAGGTACCTATGCGAATTTGGAAATGTGATTGGCTTCTTCTCCAGGATCGTCTCCTTACATTGGAGACAAACTCTCATTCCTTACCGAAATAGGTGGTACGAATTTTCTTTTATATCTTCCATTGCTTGCATACAATGACCAATATATTTTCTCGTAATTCTTAGGGGAAGTTGGAATATTGTTGTCCAACAAACATATAATATAAGAAACTAGTGAATTAACATTAAACAAGCATATAATAAAATCCAAAATGAAAATGAAATACTTGATATAAATATTCAGATTTCAATACCTCTATTCCCCCCCCCCCCCCCCCACCACCCCACCCCCACCCCAAATGGCCATCTTCAGCTTATCGGGAACGTTCTTCCAATTATCATATCGGGGACCAATTATTGATTTCATTAACAATAGAGACCTCATTATTTAGGCATTTTATTTTCAATTACGCTCCCATGCTTATTGAATTGATGGGCTATTTATTAAATGATCCTTCGTTCCCCCACCGTGTTCCTAGGTCTGATAGCTTCATGTAGACCTATTCTTCCAAAACTAGGCTTTAGTAGCATAATAAATAATAAAATTCAAATGAAAATAATCAATCGGGATAAAATAATTTAAGTAAAACAAAACTATTCCACCCACCTGTTTTAACTAGTGTTGTGTGTTGTGATGTGGCCTCTTTTCAGACAATTTTGTTTTTAAATGATGTTTTCACCCCCTAACGCCCTATTTTCAAGCTTAAGCCTTCGATTTTTAATTTTCTACCAAATTCTCTCTCCTTGAATCAGACGACTGTATCGTTTGTTTCTACAAGTTAGTTTAGTATTGTGTACCGTCATCGTGACCCTTTTTGGGAATTTTTATTATTAAATTATGTTTTCACCCCGTAACGCCTTATTTTCAAACTTAAGCCATGAATTTTTGAATTTTCTATCAAATTCTCATCCTCTAAGTCATACAAATGCAACGCTAGTTTCTATAGGTTAGTTTAATGCCTTGTGATGTAATCTTGCCACTTTTCAGGCAATTTTATTATTAAATTATGTTTTCACTCCATAACGCCATATTTTTAATTTCAAGCCTTATATTTTTGAATTTTCTAGCAAATTCTCACCCCGTAAATAGAGGGATTCACGGATTATTTATATAAGTAAGTTTATTGACGTGTGATGTGATAGTACTTCTTTTTTGGCAGTTTCATTATTAAATTACTTTTTCACCACCGAATGCCCTATTTTCATGTGTAAACCTTAAAATTTTGAACTTTTTACCAAATCCTCACCTCGTGAGTCATGAATGCACTAGTTATTTATAAAAGTTAGGTTAATTTCTTGTGACGTGGTCATGCCTCTTTTCTAGTAGTTTTTTTTATTAAATAGTTTTTCATAACATAACACCCTTGTTTCGATCTTAAGCCTTCAATTTTTGAAATTTCTGCCAAACTCTCAACTTGAGAGTCACATGACTGAACAAGTTGTTTGTATAAGTTAGTTTAGTGTTGTGTGATTTTACCTTTCCTCTTTTTGCGTAATTTTAATATATTAACCCATATTATAGTTAGTAGATAAAAAATCACATTTTAAGATCCTCATTACATTTATAAACTACATCTTACAAATTAAAAATTGGAATCATTACCGTCCGCCAAACTAAAATTGTAAAACTAGATTGAGTTTACAGTTTACAACCCAAACATCTTTACTCATCTAAAGTATCTCAAAATTTCTTGAAGTCCAAATTTCCATCCAAAAGGAATTGATATTCGATAGGAGCTGACAAGCCATCCACATTACTTGTGAGCCACTTTGGCAATGTAAGACGATTGAACACAATTCGTTGTTGATATACTTGGAGTAATACACTTTCTTGATCTTTTTAAATGCATAAATAAATGACTCATCATTAATATATTCCTCGCTCGTGATCTTCGATAAGTTAACCATTATTATAATTGTAGCCGAATTGACTTTACAAGCATTTTTGTCCTCAACTCTAACTAATCACAGTAAATCACAACATGTTCAATATATATATATATATATATATATATATATATATATATATATATATATATATATATATATATATATTGAACATCACACACACACACACACACACAAATATATATATATATATATATATATATATATATATATATATATATATATATATATATATATATATATATATATGTGTGTGTGTGTGTGTGTGTGTGTGTGTGTGTGTGATGTTTTTTTCTTTATCACTAGCACTGAAATATGTAAGAGACTTATATGAGATGCCATTTTTTTGTAACGAAATATTTTACTCATAGAACCTCGATAAGAATACATAACCATTCAGTCCATACTTCTTAAACTCGTGTGCCATGAAATTGGGTCCATTAGAGAGACACACAAGCCTTGTTGTGGCATCACCCATCTTTAAAAACAAATATTATAGTTTACGTAATTTAATTAGATGATTTTTAAATCTTGCAATCATTTATCATTTGATTGAGTATGTTAGACGTAATAGTTACCTCCCGTGACACGCAAAGTCTAAAGTCACTATCTAAATTTGGAATGGTCATTCGCTTTCTATGGTGCCTGTCTACATTATATATTCTACATTGAATTACAAAATTTATCAAGTAGGTGATCAAGTATATTAGATAAAAACATGGAGTATAATTACAATACAAACTTACTCTTTTCATTCTTCGACATCTTCATGGTTTTCAAACATAAAATGAGTTGCATGCTCATATTGTAAACTTTTCTGTTTAAATCATTTTCCCATGAATTGACTCCCCTCATTAGCCAACTGATCTCCATCATCTACAATTTTAAGGCCGGGCATATATTTCTAAGCGAACATGGATGCCTCTATAGTAATGCATTCCTCAACGATGGATCCCTAAATCTACATCATATTCTTAACATACTTATTGAAAACTTTTATGAACCTTAAAGAGAATGACCGAATTCGTATCACATGGGTATTAGGTAATAAATATTGGAAGAACAACTAGCGAGTTGGAATATCAGTCCTTATAGACTCAAACTTATAATTGAGATTAACCTAAAGAGACCGAGAAAAATAGGGTTTGGGTACTTATAAATAAGGGCGACATCACCCATTATGAGGGTTTGATTGTAACATACATGTGGTGACTTGTACTCTCAGCTAGAAACCCTAGCACACCAATTACCATTATTTTTCCGGAATAATAAACCAATCTCCCTCCCTTCCCCATGGATGTAGTAGATCTCCCTGCTAAACCATATACCTCTAGTATTTTTTTAATTATTCACTACATTCATAATTGTAAAGGGGCCAGTCTCTAATTACTCCTTTTATTGTGGGTTAATATCCCCTAAACATTAGTGTCATCTGTGGGAAACTAAAATTTCTCATCATTATCAAAGTCATTTAGCCTAAAAATTACATGAGGGAAAATTAGTCTCACCACACACACACACCAGGAGCCGCATCCAGTTTGAAATATGTGTCGTGAGGAGGGATAACAATCCTACTAGGATTCCTTCTTTACCATGTCTTTCTAGGTCTAGGGTAGATCATTCGGGAGATCAGTCCCCAGTCATTAATACTGGACAGCGTCGATCAAGCGACCAGAAGGAAAATTTTATTTTCTTCTGGACAACATTTATAAGGAAAGATAGAATGATCGTGATGAGAAGATCGCCTTTTTTTAGGCAATTAAACCAGCAATCGTAAGATCGCAAACATCATTCCCTTACCCAGGGGCTTCGTAAGAATATATATCGCTCTTCAAGAAATTATGAATCATATCAAACTAGGAAAGACTTTCGTTCAAAGAAACCTTTTATGACGCACCACAACCAACAACATGACAACTATTTCGCTGAGAGAATTTCCATCAACCACAGTTAACATAAGTTCCATCCCACTGAGTCAGTGCAAAGTAAAAAATCGTCCCATCTAGAGACACAACTAAAAGATTAAGGAGTGATGAATTTAAGGGGTTCTTCCAGAAAAAAGTTGGAAGGTAGATTGCACCCAAATTTGGCTTGAACTCCCAAGGACCTATTTAGAAAGGCACTAGGGGCATGGTTCATTTTCCTCCTTTTTTAATAAAATAGAGTTCTTTAAACCAACCAAGAATTTTTTCATGCCAAAGGTGACATTATTTAATGAAAAGGCAAATCCTACCATTTTCATCAGGCACTATCAATAGATCATGTCTCTTTGGAATCATCATGATGCCCAAGTTGGTTGTTCTTTCCTTTGATCCCATATTAATTTCACTTTCAACTGATAGGAGAGGGTGGTATTTATGCGCAATCCATTCTCTATAGTTCATTATCATTTGGTTTAAGATGGCAACAACGCTCGGTCATGGGATGTTTAGTTTAATTTATGAATGTTTAATATGATTTATGTATGTTTAGTTGTGACATTTCCAAAACTTTATTTATATAATGCATGCATGTTATGTTATAAGACTACAATGACATATGCCAATTTTACCCCATTCATTTGTAGAAGTAGCTTCTTGGCACTTTATGCTTGAGCAATATTGAAAGTTAACTAACAGTAATCCAAATCAATATTTGTACATGCTAATGATGGAGAGCCCCTAATCATATTTAAGGAATAATTTTCATTATTTTGCCTCCAAATATTGATTTAGGGTCATTAAATTAAATTTCTATAAATATGTTATGTTCAATCGAATGCTGGGGACACAAACACCTTTAACAATATGCTCGATCTGGGATTAGAGCCTCTTGAGTTTATAATTGGATAAAATTGACTTATCTCAATTTTCACGTGTTCTAGTACATATACATTTGTTGATTAGTTTCATAGATACAATCTTCATAAAATAAAGGAAAATTAACATCTCACATGGGACAAAATTAACATTAGCAATATTATTTCCAAGAAATCGTATTGGTTAGACCTGAATTCGGTCACTAGATTTCCTAGGGGAATAGGGCATGTACTAATATATAGATGTTATGCGTTTACGCAGTGTGCATCTTATGGATATAGTATATTATTTTCATCGATCGCGAGTTTCACTGATTATTTTTGTATTTTGGTAGACAATATTCATAAAAAAATTTACAGTGGAGGCCATTGGTGTATTCATTTCTCTATAAGCCCATTCAATACTAGTGTTTCACTACCTATTCACGTGTCTAAATGAAAAAAATCCCTATAAATAGAGTATACAAGAACATATAAAAATAGCATGTTAAAATAAATAGAAGATCTGCATTGGTTGAGTTCATTCCTCAAAGGAATTCCCCAACAGAGTTTCCACTATGAGAAGTTAGACCTACAAAGCGGTGCTCGTTTGCACATTCGTGGACGTATTAATAAGTGATGATTTGTGATGACACGCGATTATTGATTCATTCTCTTTTGAATATGAAATTTTGTCAGTTTATTTACATAAAACAATCAAAATAAGTGGTGTGTCTCTCTAAATACCTAGTGATGTCAATTGATCTGCAAGTTTTAACCTGAAAGTTAGAGTTTGATCGGATGAATTAGAAAGTGGCAAGGTGTTAGGAACCCAATCACCCTCATTGTCTAAAATATATATGTGAATATCTATAGTAGCATGTTATATGTAAAAGAAATGATAAATTAAATACTTAATGTATTAGTAAGATGTGTATTGTAGTGTGGGATGTGTGTGTATGTAGTATAAACAAATGACCTATATATGTACAAAATTGAACTTGTTCATTTGAAGAGAGGTGCGAATGATCCAACATGATCACATAGAGAGATTCAATGTCCACGTAGTTTTCAAAGTTCCTAGAGGGATACCTTTTACTGTAATTCGTTGTGGGAGATATGGACTCCCTTTAATGTCTTGAAAAATATATGATTATGAAAATGATAGGACCTAATTGAGTTTGAAAAGGTTATCTTTCAATGCGATGAGGTGATGTAACTATGTAAAATTGAATTTTTTTAATGAATAATTAGAGTTGAGACGTATTGCACTAAGATGACTACATTAAAAAAAAATATCCGGATCAAGTGATCCTCTACCCTGCTATTTTTAGTATTTATAATTTTGAAAAATTTTGTTTTCTTTTCTATATGCTTATAGAACAAAAGTATAATGATAAATAAATATATACATGCATGTGTACCACAATTTAATTGAGCCTTATGAATGGACTCCGTATTATGCCTGCATATCCACCATAAGTAGAATCAAACTCAACATATTTTTTGAGTGGTTATTTGGAGAATAAGAAGAAAAAGGAAAGAGGATGATGGGGTGGTGCATCACCACTATATATATCTGGACTTTTATAAAGTAAAAAAAATTATAAAAACCTTACATAAGTCACCACACAGATATTCTTCTACTTCGATTGGGCTCCAAATTAAGACTGTCCTATACAAAGTGAACATTATGCTTATTTATGAATGATGGAGGGTTTTATATATTAAGGATGGATTTAGGCTTTCTTTGGATGTATATGGAAAATGCATAGGAAAAAGGGGTATTTTTAGAAGAAACTTAGAAACCCGAAGGTAAAAAGAAACCTTGTAAACCCAAAAACACGTAAAAGAACTAATTTTTAAGGTCCATCACCCAAGCCCCAGTGCATGACCGAGCATTGTTGCCATCTTAAACCAAATGATAATGAACTATAGAGAATGGATTGCGCATAAATACCACCCTCTCCTATCAGTTGAAAGTGAAATTAATATGGGATCAAAGGAAACAACAACCAACTTGGGCATCATGATGATTCCAAAGAGACATGATCTATTGATAGTGCCTGATGAAAAACTGAAAACCTGACACGACTCAGAATGTGTCTCTAAAGTGTGTACTCTCTGGCTCAAGTGCAAGCCTGTCGCTCAAGTAATAATCCGACAAGTCGGGTATCGATCCTCAGGGAAAAAGGACAATGGAGTTGTGATGACGGGATAAGACGAAGGAATCCTAATGATGACTCTAAAAAGAAAAAAAAAGATTTGGTTTTGGGAGTGTTTAGACTAAATGCAATTATGAACTTATGATGACAAATGCAACTAGCTAAAGTATCTAAATGCGGAATGAAGAATTGAATCGAAACTTTTTGAACTTAAATGATGAGAAAACAGGATGGGAATACAATCACCCAACCCTAGTGTAATGCAGTGAAAACGTCAATCATAAATTTATTCGATAAATCAGACCTGGAATTTAGAACTCCCAAGCATTATGTATACGAGGTTCAAGCCCGCGTCATACCTAATCTGAGGATGAGTAAATCGGTATTGCGGTAATTGCACTCAAATTGTACTCTAAATCATCACGAGTACCCAAGGGTAAACGATATATAAAGATCCACAATTATTATGTAATTACGCAATATGATCGAAATTTATCGTTAAATTCATTGGATTAACGTTAAACGCATGCGCTAACACATCAGGTTGGGTTCATGCATCCCAACCTTTAAAACCTAGCCGGACATGTTAAATGGATTAATGCATGAAATAATAACGTTGCATGTGTATGAATTCATGATGAAACTAGATTGAAACATGTAAATATATATTTTGAATGCAACAATAACTAGAAACGGATACGAAAACTAAGCATGCAAGAACAATGACAAAAATCTTGAATTTAAACTTGAAAAACAAACCCGTAGCAATTGAATCTTGAAGCAATTAATTCCTTAGATGTTCCTAGATGTTCCTCTCCCTTTTTCTCTATCAAAAAGTGTCTAAAACTATCCCTAATGGTTGTTTCTAAGCTGCTGCCCCCGTACCCTACAATATTTTAGAGTTTTAACCTAATAGGAGTCTTGACAACCAATCAGAATAAAGGAGAAAATTCGCGCATCAGGTACCCCGAACCGGTTCGCCCCCCCCAAACCGGTTCGGCCTGGGGTTCGTGAATTCCTGCTGGTTTGGGGGTGCTTATTCAACACTTAGAATTTTTTTGCTTTCTTTCCTTTCTTCCTTGGATTTTTCTTCAACTTCAACTAGGCATAAATCATCAACCGTAGCTCGGATTTGGGTGTTGTTTCTTCCAGTGTTCTCGTCGTTCTGAGCTCTTCAACTTTCTAGTTGACTTCCCTTTCCGGATCTGGCTGGAAAATTACCAATTTGCCCTTGAACTTGCCTTATTAGCTTTTCTAGCATTGTCTTGCTTCCTCTTTTGCACTGCTTGCATAAATTACCTGTAAAACCAATAAGAGAAGCACGAAACACGAAATACTCGCCAACGAAGGTTAGTAGCATAAATGTGCATCAAATCCATATATGTTACATCACTCGGGTTCACAAATGTACTGAAACTAGGGGGATAAATATACAATATTTATGCCCAATCAAACCCCCATAACTTAGAACTTTGCGCGTCCCGAGCAATGTAAAAGAATGAGAGTATGAGTTAAGGATCCATCAAAGACTTTATTGGGATAGAGCACCACTTTCGCGGGCAGGCAATTGCATTTAGTGCATGCAACAATCCTTTAAACCTCTAGGTTACCCTAGTAGGACGAGTTATGTCTCGTGAGGGTTTGCAGTGAATATACCCACAAAATTGGACTCAAAGAAAGTTCAAAATACGCAAAAATTGAGAAATTCAAACTTTTCCAGAAAATAGTCATCATTAAGTCATATTTACGAGTCTCAAACCGTAGTGTGTGTGTGCGAAGCCGGAAATATAACCGCCAATTTTCACTGATTGATCATTACGTTACTTATCCGAAAATCGTTTTGATTTCAATTTCTCACAGAACGCTCTCACAAACGAATCTCTCGGATTATGGCATTTCTCTCGGCATGCGTGATATAAAGAGTAAATGTAATGGAAGCAAGTTCACGCATACAAGTAGAAAGACGGAAACTTTATGGAGAAAGGATCTCATCAACGGATTACGATTTTAAAAACGGGAACATTGCCTTTATTTCGCGCACTTAGCCTCTTATATTATCTTTTGGTGTCTTAGCTCTCCACGCGGTAATCAATTTTCGCAATTTGGACTTGGTTAGGACTTTTTCGGGTTGAAGGTTGCATTGGGTAAAATTAAGGCGGTATGGAAGGTTGGAATTGGAAACGTCATTAATGATGTTCAATTGTGCTTTTTTCGGGCTATTGCTCATTTTTTCTTCTTTTTCTATTTTGTTTTTCTTGTTGTTTTTGTTGAGCATACTATTTTGTTTCTTGCCCCTTTATATGCACTTTTTGGACTTAAAATCTGAATTTTCTCATTTTTCACAATTCCGGCTATTTTGGGTTTTTCGGGTTGTCAAACGAAAGGGAAAATTATTCGGCTCAATTTGGGTTGCAAAGGGTGATTTTTCGCTACTTTTTCTGGCCAAAATTTTTGGGTGACAAATGAGGGCCTACTTCATTGTCCAAAATACCAATTGCGTTACCATATGCATTTCGAGGTGAATTTAGGTTTAGAGACTAATTTGGCACGTTTTTCAAGGCAATATTGTACACAATTTTCAAAACCGATCAAAATGAAAGGATTGAGATCCTTGACAACTTATTAAGAGCTAAAAAGAACTTTGAGTTAACAATTAACTCGGATTGATTTAAAAACTCGCAAAACGTGATAGGCTCGAATCTCACCGAGTTTGTTAATCTCCACATTTATTCGTTAAGTCGTCAATTTTCGCACAATTTCCATCTTTGGTCAATTTCGGTTTTGTGTATGTTGGATGTTTACAATTTGAGACTCCAATTCGACTTTTAATGATATTTTTGAAAATTTTGAATTCCAATTTTTATTTATTTTGAACAAAAATATTTTTGGATTTCTCAAAATTTTATGATTTTTTTGGAAATTTTTGGGCATTTTTGAAAATTTGTGAAGTTTTAGAAATACGCACTTGTGACCCCCCTAACTTAGACTTTTGCATTGTCCTCAAGCAAAAAGGACGAAAATCTAACTCAAAGCGAATAATAAGTGCGGAAAATAAAATAAACAAATACGAAAAAAAATGCAAGCTTGTATTATAACAATGAGAAGCCTGTGTTACATAGGAAATGGGAAAAAACAACTGTAAGCAATGTTAACTCCCTACAACAACTAACATGCACAGCAAAAGATGAAAACAATCAAAGGTCATGGTGGAGGTGGGCGGGAGGTGCCGTGTGCATTTGGATCATACGGGTCATAATAGAAGGGGGGAGGAGGACCGCCGAAATTGAGTTGGTGAAGGTGGACTTGAAGTTGGTACATCATCCGGGTGTCCCTTCGGTAAGCCGCTTGGTCTTGATTGTATTGGTTGATGAACTCGTCGAGGCGGGACTCAACCGCCGAAAGGCGACTATCGAAGTTTGCCCCCGGGGGCTCCAAATCGGAATCCTCCTCATCATCCTCAAATTTGTCCTCGTCGACGTCCATCATCGGGTCATCATGAGCTTCCGCAGCCACATCCTCTTCGAGAATGGGACGGTCGGGTGAGCTACGCGCATTTGGCATTCGCTTCGAGTGGTGGACGTGCCGCCAATGGGGCGAGGAAGGCGAATTTGTTGCCCGGGGTCATCCACTCCAGCTTCCATCAAAATCTCCGTAATAAAATGGGCATAGGGGAGTGCAGTTTTGCCATATTCATCGTAGGCGGCATTGAGGATATCCGCGTTGAAGAGCTGGGCAAGGTTTATGGTGCTCTCAGGGTACAAAAAGTAATAAAGGAAATTGGTGTGGCGTAATCGGACCACCGAGTCATTAGTGGTTTGGTGGATGGCCCCACAAGCAATGAGGTGCGTGAAGCGCACCGTGGCGGCCAAACCACCAATAGCAAAGGACTCGCGCACCCATTCCACCCCGGGTGCCATGCGGGCGATGCATTCTTCTTTGGTATGGGGGGAACCATTGTTTGGGTATTGGAAGGGCACGTGGAGGATCACCCCTTTGGCACGCATTTTGCGTGCGATGATGGCCGTCGAGAAGGGAATAGTGATACCGTCAAGGTATGCCTCGTGAAGCCAGGATTTGTGAACCAAGGTCGCATAAAATTGGCGAATGGCGGCATCAAACACATTAGTACTCGTTGGGGCGAGGAAGGAGCACCAACCGCGGCGGTCGAATAGGGCGGTGACATCACCCGGAAGTTGGTCCCAATCAACAAAGCGTTTGATGTGGATGGGGCGTGAGGCCGAGAATTATTGCTCGGCCCAATGATGTTCTTGGACACATCGAAATACCCCCTTACCCGGGTTATCAAGGATGGTGGTATCGTCATATTTTTTGGGGCGGAGATTGGTGCGGCGAGGCTGCGGCATTTTGAATGAAAGAGAGAGGGAGAGGGAAAAAATATGGGAGAGAAGAGAGTGAGGGAGATTGTTTTGGTGTGAGAAATGGAGGAAGGGTGGTGGGGTATTTATAGGTGTGAAGGGGTGTGGTTTTGGTGGGAAATGTGAAAGGGTGGGAAGGAGAGGTGGGAGGGAGTGAATTGGGATGAATTTGGGAAGGAGGGAAAGAGTTGGAGGGAGTAAAAACGAATGGGGAGAATGGGGGGAAGAATGGAGGGAAGGGGAATGAATTTGGAATTGGGGGGATGAATCCGCCAGGTACCCCGAACCGGTTTGGGGTGTACAGCGAACCGGTTCGCCCCCCCAAACCAGTTCTGGATGGGGTTCGGGGTGACATGCTGGTCCGAACGCTAGAATTCACTCTTTTCTCTGCTTCAAGGTGCTCTCTCATCCTCTAACTTGTTCATAAGGCCCCTAAAAACATTCTAGACCCTCGGGGTTCCTAAAAATTCCTCGAATTCAACCTTGTAATGCGTACTAGCTCCCTCGAAGTGCATGCTAATCGATCTCTTACGTAACTCAGGATTCTGACTCCTAACTAACCTATTCACACAAGACTACTATACACACAAATTCACCCCATACGCGTCGGGGGTGCGACGACCTTACTTTCTTAGCTCAATTGACCCCGTAAACGGGGTCCGACAACCAAATTGTGTCGACCTCATACTCACATGCCTCTAGGTATGGCTTTAGGCGTTGTCCATTAACTTTGAACGTGTTTTCCCCTTTTAAATTGTCTAGTTCAACAGCTCCATGGGGAAAAACGTTCTTCACGACAAACGGGCCGGACCATCGTGATCGCAACTTGCCTGGAAAGAGGTGAAGCCTGGAGTTGTAGAGAAGAACTTTTTGCCCGGGATGAAACTCTTTTCGTCGAATAATACTATCATGAGCAAGTTTCATCCTTTCTTTTGAAATTTTGGCGTTCTCGTACGCATCATTGCATAGTTCTTCTAGCTCATTCAATTGAAGCTTACGGGCTTCATCGGCTTTGTCCAAGGCATAGTTCAATTGCTTAATTGCCCAATACACTTTGTGTTCGAGCTCAACAGGAAGATGGCACGGTTTGCCATACACAAAACGGAAAGGAGACATGTCAAGTTGATTCTTAAATGCGGTACGATAGGCCCATAGTGCATCGGTCAATCTAAGGGACCAATCTTTCCGGGTAGGATTGACGGTCTTTTCAAGAATGTTCTTGATCTCCCGATTCGCTAGCTCGGCCTGCCCATTCGTCTGTGGGTGATATGTCGTCCCAACCTTGTGGACGACGCCATACTTTCTCATGAGCTTCTCGAATGGCCTATTGCAAAAGTGCATGCCATTATCGCTGATTATCGCTTTCGGTGCACCGAAGCGAGAAAGTATGTGTTCCTGTAGGAACTTTATCACCACTTTGTTGTCATTAGTCTTAGTAGCTATAGCTTCCACCCATTTAGAAACGTAGTCTACCGCGACTAGGATGTATAGGAAACCAAAGGACGGGGGGAAGGGACCCATGAAGTCAATGCCCCAATAATCAAATATCTCAATGATGAGTATGGGGGTAAGGGGCATCATGTCGCGTCGAGAAATGGCTCCCATTCGTTGGCACCTATTGCATGACTTGCAAGCGTCATTCGCATCCCGGAAGATTGTGGGCCAATAGAGGCCGCATTGCAGAATTTTAGCGGCCGTCTTTTTCGTCGAGAAATGGCCTCCACATGCTTCCGAATGACAAAACTGGATGACTTTCGCGATCTCGTCATCCTGTACACATCGTCGGATGATTTGGTAGGCGCAATATTTAAAGAGGAAGGGATCATCGTAAAAGAACATGCGCGACCAATTGAGGAACCTCTTCTTATCTTGCGGTGTCCAATCAGGAGGGACGGCTCCCGTGACAAGATAGTTTACTATATCCGCAAACCAAGGATACGAAGAAGTAGCAAATAGTTGCTCATCCGGAAAGTGCTCGTCTATGGGTATGGGATCACTAGGTATGTCGGACGAAAGCCGAGATAAATGGTCGACAACGACGTTTTCTAATCCTTTCTTGTCTTTGATGGAGAGATTGAACTCTTGTAAGAGTAGGATCCACCTTATGAGGCGCGGCTTGGCGTCTTTCTTCGCAAGTAGATACTTTAAAGCCGCGTGGTCGGTGAAAACAGTAATGGGAGAACTAATGAGATAGGAACAGAACTTATCGAGGGCAAAGACTACCGCTAGCAACTCCTTCTCGGTAGTAGAGTAGTTGAGTTGAGGCCCGGTAAGAGTTCGACTAGCGTAGTAGATGACATGAGCTTGCTTATCTTTACGTTGGCCCAAAACAGCCCCGATCGCGTAATCGCTTGCGTCACACATAAGTTCGAATGGTAAGGACCAATTCGGAACTTGCATGATGGGAGCGGACACTAGCATGTTTTTCAACTTATCAAAGGAGCTTTGGCATGCCTCTGTCCACTCAAATGGGTTGTCTTTCATGAGTAGGTTACTTAAGGGCCTAGCGATGGCGCTAAAGTCCTTAATGAACCGTCGATAAAACCCCGCGTGGCCCAAGAAAGAGCGCACGTCTTTCAGCAATTTCGGTGGGGGAAGATCAGCTATGACATCTATCTTAGCCCTATTAACCTCTATTTCGTTGGATGAAACAATGTGGCCAAGAACTATTCCCCCGGTGACCATGAAATGGCACTTCTCTCAATTCAGCACTAAGTTTTTGTCCACACATCGGGTAAGTACTTTCTCCAACTTGTCCAAACAATGGTCGAAAGAGGTGCCAAAAACGCTGAAATCGTCCATGAACACTTCGAGTCCTCTCTTGACCATGTCGCTAAATAAGCTCAACATGCACCTTTGAAAAGTCGCGGGTGCATTACACAAGCCAAATAGCATACGTTTGTAGGCAAACGTACCAAAAGGGCAAGTTAAGGTCGTCTTCTCTTGGTCAAGTACATCTATCTAAATTTGGTTATATCCGGAATAACCATCAAGGAAGCAATAATAAGGGTGGCCCGTAACTCTCTCAAGCATTTGATCAATGAATGGCAAGGGGAAATGGTCTTTCCTAGTTCCCGCATTGAGTTTCCGGTAATCAATGCAAACGCGCCAACCGGTGGTGGTGCGTTGGGGAACAATCTCTCCCTTAGCATTCTCAATCACAGTCATACCCGACTTCTTCGGGACGACTTGAATAGGGCTCACCCATTTTCTATCCGAAATTGGGTATATAATCCCGGTATCCAACAATTTGATGATCTCGGTTCTCACAACTTCTTTCATGTTGGGGTTCAGTCTTCTTTGCATTTCTATAGAGGGTTTGACATCCTCTTCGAGATGAATCTTGTGAGTGTAAATCAAAGGACTTATCCCCTTTAAATCAGCGATGCACCAACCAAAAGCACTTTGGTGCTTCCTCAGAATTCTCAATAATTTACCCTCCTGCCCTTCGTCTAGGCTAGAGGAGATAACAACAGGAAATGTCTCATCCTCTCCTAGGTATGCATATTTAATATGGGAGGGGATTTTCTTTAATTCGAGGGTTGGAAATTTTTCACTGGAGGGAGCCATGTGTGTATCCCTCGGAGGTAATTCCTTGAATCTAAAAACCCAATTAACCTCTCTCACGTCCTCGTCCGATGTACTCTCATCGAGTAATTCTCTCAACCTTCCAACCTCCCTCTCGAAGTTGGTATACGTCCCCTCACACTCATATCTCGTCGCTAAATAGGACTCTAAAGCGTTGCCACAGAAATTTTCCTCAAAGTACTCTTCTACCACCTCATCTATGAGGCTCACCGCATGAAGATCATCTTCCTCCCCTGCATTTTGGGCTATGTGGAAGATGTTAGTATCCAAGGTCATGTTCCCAAAAGTGAGTTGCATTCGCCCATTTCTTGTATTGATGATTGCATTAGCTGTAGCTAAGAAAGGGCGCCCAAGGATGATGGGAACATGATTGCTCGAGTTGAAGGAGGGCTCCGTGTCCCAAATGACAAAATCTACCGGGAAGTAGAAAGTGTCAACTTGGATGATCACGTCCTCGACTATGCCTCGTGGGATCTTCACTGATCGATCCGCTAATTGAAGAGTGAACTTTGTGGGCTTGAGGTCGCCCAAATCAAGTTGCCTATAGATGGAGTAAGGGAGTATGTTTACACTTGCTCCCAAGTCAAGTAAGGCTTTCTCAATTCGATTTTCTCCAATGATGCAGGATATAGTGGGTTCACCATGATCTTTGAATTTAGGCGGGAGATCGTTTAGTAGAATGGAGCTCACGTTCTGGGCTAGAAAGACATTATTTTTTACCTTCATCTTCCTTTTTACCGTCAACAAATCTTTGATAACTTTGCCATAAGCTGGAATTTGTTTGATGGCATCAAGAAAGGGTAAATTCAGCTTTACTTGCTTAAGTACTTCTAGAACTTCATCACGTGGATTCCCCTTTTGGGAGGGAATCAACCTTCTAGGAAATGGTGCTGCGGAGGGTGGTTTCACTACCACCTCAGGCTCACTAGTGTCTTCCTTGTCACTCTCGTTCAAGGGGACATCTTCGGCCTCTTTCGTGCCCGACGAAATCTCCTTGTCTTTTGTTGTGTCGTGTGGAGGAGGTGATAAATCAACTACTCTTCCACTACGAAGAGTGGTCACTGCTTGACATTGCTCCTGATGTTCAGTGGATGTGGAGCTAACACTAGTTTGACCTTGGGGAGGTCGTTGGCCTTGGGCAGGGAACTTGCCCTTCTCTTGGACACTCAACGAGGATTGTATCTTTGACAGATTTGCATTTATGTCGCCGATCAGAAGATTATATTTGGCATTGGTTGCAGTCTGGCTTGCAATGAATTGATTCATTGTATCCTCGAGAGTTCTCCGCTGTGGCGGGATATAGTTTCCGTGAGGTGGTGGTGCTTGCACATGTCCTTGCATGTGTGGAGCTTGTTGAAATTGTTGTGGTGGAGGAGGGGCAACATGCGAAGGAAGGTTCATTGCGGCATGTTGTTGCCCGTAGCTAAAACCGGGATTGTTTTTCCACGAAGGGTTGTATGAATTCCCGTGCGGGGCACCGAAATTACCCTTAAATCCCCTATACCACTAACTTGCTCCTGCAACATTACTTTGTAGGCGGGTATCGTCGGCCATTCCTCAGTTGAATGTCCCGCCTCACAAATCGCACACACCTTCACGACAGGGTTCGGAATGGGTCCAGTTGGTCCTTTTCCATATAACTCGCATAGGTCTCGCAATCCTTTCTCAATGGTGTCCAGTCGACAATCCGTCATAGAATTCTTATCTACGTGGAATAGGCCGGACGCCGATGGAGCAGTGGTAGGTTGTAGATTTCGATTTTGAGCATTCGGGTCAGAGGTATCCCAGGATTGGGTAGTCTCGGCGACATACCTCATGTGAAGATCAGCATCGTGGGCATCGAGATCGATAAACGGACCGCTTCCCATAGTTTCAACAAGTTGTTTAGAGTTAAGATTTAATCCATTATAGATAAAGGAGATGATTTGCGATGGATCAAATCCATGATGGGGGCATGAAGCCACTAACTCGTTGAAACGTTCATAACATCGATGGAATGGCTCATTTTCATGTTGCCTAAATGCTTGAATTTGAGCCTTGATAGAGATTGTTCGATGAGGTGGGAAGAATTTCTTGAGAAATTTAGACTGTAGTTCATTACAGGATGGAATCGAGCTTGGAGGTAAAGACCATAGCCAGGCTTTGGCTTTATCTTTAAGCGAGAAGGGGAAGAGTTTGAGGCGGATTACCTCTTGTGTGTAGGTTTGATCGTTGAGAGTATCACACACGTCCTCAAATTCCCTTATATGGAGGTATGGATTTTCAGAATCCATACCGTGGTAATGTGGTAGCATTTGGATCATTCCATTTTTGAAACGGAACTGCCCGGCATTATACGGGAGTATAATGCATCCTGGAGTGACAGTGCGCTCAGGATATAAGAATTCTCTCAACGGGCGGTACGGAATCTCGTCCTCGCCGGTAGGTGCATTACTATGTTGCGACATCTCTCTCTCACTTGACGACTCGGCACTCTCACAAGGTGTGCTCGAAGTGTGTCCTACGAATGAGAATGGAGTGTTACTAGAGACAGTGTGCGACAGTGTGGGCGATGGGATCCAAAACTGTGGGGAGTTTGGAGTGTGGGGACCATCAGGGTTATACTCAACAAGTGGATTTTCGTGAATGCTGGTTGGAGTATTATGGGGTGTGGGAGTGGTTTCAGAATTTTGCATTAAAATTTAGGAGAGTTGATGATTATGAATATATATATATATTTTTTTTTTAGTCAAAGCTTTGGATTAACTCAATCTAATCCTAAGTCTACCTAGTCCCCGGCAACGGCGCCAAAAACTTGACACGACTCAGAATGTGTCTCTAAAGTGTGTACTCTCTAGGCTCAAGTGCAAGCCTGTCGCTCAAGTAACAATCCGATAAGTCGGGTATCGATCCTCAGGGAAAAAGGACAACGGAGTTGTGACGACGGGATAAGACGGAGGAATCCTACCGATGAATCTAAAAAGAAAAGAAAAGATTTGGTTTTGGGAGTGTTTAGACTAAATGCAATTATGAACTTATGATGACAAATGCAACTAACTAAAGTATCTAAATGCGGAATGAAGAATTGAATCGAAACTTTTTGAACTTAAATGATGAGAAAACAGGATGGGAATACAATCCCCCAACCCTAGTGTAATGCAGTGAAAACGTCAATTATAAATTTATCCGATAAATCAGACCTGGAATTTAGAACTCCCAAGCATTATGTATACGAGGTTCAAGCCCGCGTCATACCTAATCTGAGGATGAGTAAATCGGTATTGCGGTAATTGCACTCAAATTGTACTCTAAATCATCACGAGTACCCAAGGGTAAACGAGATATAAAGATCCACAATTATTATGTAATTAAGCGATACGATCGAAATTTATCGTTAAATTCATTGGATTAACGTTATACACATGCGCTAACACATCAGGTTGGGTTCATGCATCCCAACCTTTAAAACCTAGCCGGACATGGTAAATGGATTAATGCATGAAATAATAACGTTGCATGTGTATGAATTCATGATGAAACTAGATTGAAACAAGTAAATATATATTTTGAATGCAACAATAAGTAGAAACGGATACGGTAACTAAGCATGCAAGAACAATGACAAAAATCTTGAATCTTGAATTAAAACTTGAAAAACAAACCCGTAGCAATTGAATCTTAAAGCAATTAATTCCTTAGATGTTCCTAGATCTTCCTCTCCCTTTTTCTCTATCAAAAACTGTCTAAAACTATCCCTAATGGCTGTTTCTAAGCTGCTTCCCCCGTACCCTACAATATTTTAGAGTTTTAACCTAATAGGAGTCTTGAGAACCAATCAGAATAAAGGAGCAAATTCGCGCATCAGGTACCCCGAACCGGTTCGGCCTGTACCCCAAATCGGTTCGCCCCCCCCCCCCCCCAAACCGGTTCGGCCTGGGGTTCGCCAATGCTTGCTGGTTTGGGGGTGCTTATTCAACACTTAGAATTTTTTTGCTTTCTTTCCTTTCTTCCTTGGATTTTTCTTCAACTTCAACTGGGCATAAATCATCAACCGTAGCTCGGATTTGGGTGCCGTTTTTTCCAGTGTTCTCATCGTTCCGAGCTCTTCAACTTTCCAGTTGACTTCTCTTTTTGGATCTGGCTGCAAAATTACCAATTTTCCCTTGAACTTGCCTTCTTAGCTTTTCTAGCGTTGTCTTGCTTCCTCTTTTGCACTGCTTGCATAAATTACCTGTAAAACCAATAAGAGAAGCACGAAACACGAAATACTCGCCAACGAAGGTTAGTAGCATAAATGTTCATCAAATACATATATGTTACATCACTCGGGTTCGTAAATGTACTTAATTAGGGGGATAAATATACAATATTTATGCCCAATCAAAACCATGCTTGTGTCTTCTCCCATCATGCAAGTTTCGAATTGGCCCTTATCATTCGAACTTATGGGTGATGATAGCGACTACACGATAGGGGCTATTTTGGGCCAAAGAAAAGACAAACATGCTCATGTCATCTACTATGCTAGCCGAACTCTTACCATACCACAACTAAATTACTCCATTACAGAGAAGGAGTTGCTAGCGGTAGTCTTTGCTCTTGACAAATTTCGGTCCTACCTTATCGGTTCTCCCATCACTTGCTTCACCGACCACGCAGTGCTTAAATACCTACTTGCAAAGAAAGATGCCAAGCTGCGCCTCATAAGGTGGATCCTACTCCTATAAGAGTTTAATTTCTCCATTAAAGATAAGAAAGGAGTATAAAACGTCGTTGCCGACCACTTATCACGGCTTTCATCCGACGTGCCTAGTGATCCAATACCCATAGACGAATACTTTCTGGATGAGCAACTCTTTGCTACCTCTTCTTTACCCTGGTTTATGGATATCGTGAACTATCTTGTCACGGGAGTCGTCCCTCCCGATTGGACACCGCAAGATAAGAAGAGGTTTATTACTTGGTCGCGCATGTTTTTCTATGATGATCCTTTCTAGTTTAAATATTGCGCAAACCAAATCATCCGACGTTGTGTACCGGATGATGAGATCCCGAAATTTATCCAATTTTGTCATTCAGAAGCTTGTGGAGGCCACTTTTCGATGAAAAAGACGTCCGCTAAAATTCTGCAATGCGGCCTCTATTGGCCCACAATATTTTGGGATGGGAACAATGTTTGTAAATTTTGCAATAGGTGCCAAAGGATGGGCGCTATTACCCGACGAGACATGATGCCATTAACCCCGATACTCATTATTGAGATCTTCGACTGCTGGGGTATTGACTTCATGCACCCTTTCCCCCCATCCTTTGGTTTCCTATACATCCTTATTGCGGTTGACTACGTTTCCAAATGGGTGGAAGCTATAGCCACCAAGACAAATGACAACAAAGTGGTAATTAAGTTCCTACAAGAACACATACTTTTCCGCTTCGGTGCTCCGAAAGCGACAATCAGCGATAATGGCACGTACTTTTGCAATAGGCCATTCGAGAAGATCATGAGAAAGTATGGTGTCGTTAACAAAGTTGGGACGACTTATCACCCACAAACGAACGGGAAGGCCGAGCTAGCGAATCGGGAGATCAAGAACATTCTTGAGAAGACCGTCAATCCTACTTAGAAAGGTTGGTCACTTAGATTGAACGATTCACTATGGGCCTATCGTACCGCATACAAAAATCTACTCGGCATGTCCCCATTTTGCTTTGTGTATGGAAAACCTTGCAATCTTCCTGTAGAATTAGAGAACAAGGTGTATTGGGTGATTAAGAAGTTGAATTATGACATGAATAAAGACGGTGAAGCTCGCAAGCTTCAATAAAATGAGTTAGAAGAGATATGCAATGATGCGTACGAGAACCTAAAAATTTCCAAAGAAAGGATGAAACTCGCTCACGATAATATCATTCGACGCAAAGAGTTTCTTCCCGGACAAAAAGTGCTTCTCTATAACTCTCGGAATCATCTCTTTTCGGGCAAGTTGAGGTCATGATGGAGTGACCTGTTCATTGTAAAGAACGTTTTCCCACACGAAGTTATTGAATTAGATGATTTAAAAGGGGAGATACGTTCAAGGTAAATGGACAATGCCTAAAGCCATATCTAGAGGCGTGTGTGGAAGAAGTCGACACCATTTGGTTATAAGACCCCTTTTACGGGGCTGAGTGAGCTGCTAATGTGAGGTCGTTGCACCCCCGACGCGTATGGGTTGAATTCTTGTGTATAGTAGATGAGAGTTCGTGAGTAGTAAGAGTCAATACGATTAGGATACAATAAGGTTGGAGCATGCACATGTTTCGGGAGAATGGGTCGAGTCGCACGAGTTGCGTTGCCATAGGTATCGAGAGGTTGTTGAGTCAAAAATTGATAGGAAGTATTGTGGAGTGTCGAAAACAATTCGGGGAGAGCGATCGAAATCAATTTAGGGAAGAAATCCTGCTCAGTCAAGGAACCGGATTGGTTCTTTTAATTTTGAGCCGGATCGAATCGGTTCATTTCTTTTACAACCGGATCGGTCCGGTGATTAAAAAACTAGAAATATAAAAGGACCGGACCGGTCCGATCCTGGAACAGCCGAATCGGTATGGTTTTCTGCAGCCCTTTCTCCTTCCATAGGTACACCCCCTTTCCCTCCACATTCGTCCAACCATCTCCTCCCCCTCACTTTACCTCCCAAATCCATCCCCTTTTCCCTCCAAACATTTTCCCTCCATTTCCAAACCCTACCCACACTCCTCACCTATAAATACACACCCAAATCCTCCATTTTTCTCCACAGCTTCAACTCCACCTCTTCTCTCTTCTCTCTACTTATTTTTTCAGCATCCTCTCCTTGTCATAATGGCCCAACGAGCTGCCCCCATCAAATATGACTCCACGAAATTTTACCCTCCGGTCATGGTGAGTTTCGGTCCCACCAAGAGGAGCATTGGTGCAACCATTTCTTTGGTCCGGATCGCAAACTCTATATGGAGCGAGTTGTCCAATGGGCAGGGCTACCCAATTCTGTCACCGCACTATTCATGCCTAGGGGTTGGTGCCGTTTCCTTAATGAACCCTATGAGGCGGTTTGGGCCGCCGAGGTACGCTCTTTCTATGGATCACTTGTTTGAACGGTCCAATTCGAGTCGCACTTCCCGATGAGGTAAGCTCTTTCTATGGATTACTGAATTTCGTCTCGAGGGCCGCCGAGGTACGCTCTTTCTGGCAATTAGGCTCTGTTGGACCGTACTCTCCTCCCCGATCCCTTTGGATAGGGAACCCGCACTCGAAGCGCCAAATAGCTGGCCATCCTTCGGGAGAGGCGTGGAAGTGATGACGAGGTCGATGATGCCTCGAGTGAGGAAGAGGAAGCAGCAGGTGCCAATGTGGAGATGGGAGACTTGGGTGTAGGTGAAGAGTCGACCGAAGAAGAAGATGACCCGGATTTCGAATGGGCGGGTGGCGAGCTCACAAATCAAATGTCGGCCCTCGAGACGAAATTCAGGAATATTATGACCGACTACCGACGCGATATAAGTATGATGCTTCGTTTCCAAGCAGACTTGTACAGAGGCCAGGGGGATCCAAACGAGGCATTGCCATCCTATTTTTATGACCCTTATGGCCCCGATGCGCCCTGCTCTTCCCACCCACCACCCTAGTGAAGTTTTGTTGGTTTATGTGTCAGTTTTAAAGTTGTTTGGCTAGGTCACATGCTTGTATGACTCCTTCCTGTTATTGTACCACAATCCTTTTATATTATAGTCTGCATTTTAAATATTTGTTCGTTTTAATTTTTCGCACTTTTCATTCGCTTTGAGTTAGATTTTAGTCCTTTTCGCTTGAGGACAATGCAAAAGTCTAAGTTGGGAGGGTCACAAGTGCGTATTTCTAAAACTTCACAAATTTTAAAAAATGCCCAGAAATTTAAAAAAAAAATCATAAAATCCAAAAAAATCCAAAAAAAAAAATTCAAAACAAATAAAAATTGTAGTTCAAAATTTTCAAAAATATCATTAAAAGTCAGTTTAAAGCCTCAAATTGTAAAAACCCAATGCACTAAGACGAAATTGATCAAAGATGGAAATTGTGCGAAAATTGACGACTTAACGAATAAATGTTGAGATTAACAAACCCGACGAGATTTCGGGCCTATCGGTCTTTTTGAGTTTTTAAATCAATCTGAGTTAATTGTTAACTCAAAGTTCGCACCAAATAAGTCGTTGATGATCTCAATTCTTTCATTTTGATCGGTTATGGAAAACGTGTGTGATATTACCTTGAAAAGCGCGCTACAAATCTCTAAATTAAATTCATCTCGAAATGCATATGGTAAGTTAATAAGTAATTCGGACAATGAAGTAGGCCATCGTTTGTTACCCAAAAATATTGGCTAGAAAAGTAGTGGAAAATTATCCCTTTGATAACCCAATTGAGCCGAATAAAAGTTATCCTTTTCGTTTGGTAAGTCGAAAAACCCAAGTAGCCCAGAATTGCGAAAATGGAATATTCATTAAAGTCCGGAAAGTGCAACAAAAAGGGGAAAGAAAAAAATAGAAGAATGCTCGACAAAAAATAGCAAGAAAAGAAAAGAAGTGAAAAACATAAAAAATGCAGAAAAGGAATAGAAATGACCAAAAGCCCAAAAAAAGCACTAACGGACATCATAAGCAACATTTTCCAATTCCAAAATTCTTAACCTTTTCTAATTTAACCCAATACACCTTTTACCCGAAAAAGTTCTAACCGAGTCCAAATTGCGAAATTAGTTACCGCGTGGAGAGTCAAAACACAAAAGATAATAAAAGAGATTAAATGTGTGAAAAAGAGGAAATGTTCCCGTGTTTCAAACCGTATTCCATTAATGAGATTCAATCACAATAAAATTTCTGCCTTTATACTTGTGTGCGTGAATTTGCGTCCATTACATTTACTCTTATAAATCATGCATATCGAGAGAATAGCCACATTCCGAGTGATTCATTTGTGAGAGCATCCCATGAGATTTTGAAATCAAAGCGAATTTTCGAAAAGTAACGTAATGGTCAATCGGTGGAAATCCGCGGTTAAATTTTCCGGCTTCGCACACACGCACAATGATTTGAGACTCTTGAACATGAATTGATGATGACTATTTTCTGTAAAGGTTTGAATTATACAATTTTTAAGTATTTTGACGTTTCTTTGAGTCAATAAAGAATTTTGTGGGTATATTCACTGCAAACCCTCACGAGACACCACTCGTCCTACTAGGGTAACCTAGAGGTGAAAGGCTTGTTTCATACGCTAAATGCAATCGATGGCCCGCGAAAAAGGTATTCTATCCCAATAAATTAATTTTCAAGAGTTGATCCTTGCTAGGGATCTTTTACATTGCTCGGGACGCACAAAGTTCTAAGTTAGGGGGATTTGATTAGGCATAAATTATTCCAAATGTATCCCTTTAATTTAGTTACTTTTAGCACCTTGAACAACGTAATCGATTTGATTTTATCTCATAATCATGCTACTGACTTATTCTAATGAGTACCCCGAGTTTATGGTATTCCGTACTAATTTTATAGGTATTTGATGTCAATAAAGAAAGAAAGAAACCGGAAGAAGAGAAAAAGAAAAGAAGGAAAGTTAAAAGGGAAAAAGTGTAATTCTTACCCGGAATTCGGATGAGGCATTTAAGAAAATTTGAAGATATCAAGTTTACAATTACATAGGAAGAAACAGAACCTCAATCAGAGTCCCGGTGTGAAAGTTATGAGCAGTCAAAGATATAAGAGAAAGTCAAAGAAGAATCGGACCGATCAGGTTCGGATCGATCCAAAATGCAAAATTCCAGTGAACCCCGGACCGAAGACGGATCGAAGCTGAGAGAAATTAAACGAACTGATCCATACCGGATCGATCCGACTAAGAAATAAAAGAACGGATCCGGATCCAAGCCGGATCGAACCGAAAGAATATCGGACCGGTCCGAATGTCGAAGTTTTGGTTTTTCACTCTTCCTCCAATGGAGAGTCCTGGTTAAGCTAAAACTCTTGGAGTCTTGTAGGGTTTTAAACCCGATTAATTATCATTTTAGAGGACGAAAAAATTATCTAATTTTTCCCTTGATAGTTAAAACCCTAGTTTGAAGATTTATTGAAATTCTATTTCCAAGATTGAAGTTTGTTCAGATTTCTGTGATTATAACTAATTTTATTTGATGCTTTTAGTGCTTTGGTAATTAGTTGATTACTTTCCTATGTTTAATATTCCTTCTACATCATTCTTTAATTCTCCCTTAGATTAATCATGATTTCCTGCAATTCAACAATCGTTTTCAATAACATCATCATGTTAGGCTAGATTTTTAAAGGCCGGGACACATGAACTCAACCTAATCTGGTAGCTGCATGTGTATAAAATTAGTCCTCTAAATTTAATGATTTATTATGACCGTATTACATAGCAACACCACCATTGTAGATCTTTGGATTTCGTTTCCTTCCGGGTAACCGTGATGCTTTAGAATGCAATGCGAGTGTCGCTATTGGGTGTACCGATTTACTCGTCCTCTGATTAGGTATGGGACGTGCTTGAAACTCATATACGTAATGCTTGGGAGTACTAAATTTTGGGTCCTATTAATCATTTAAATTTACGATTAGTTTTATACTTGAACTACACTAGGGTTGAGGGATTGTATTCCCGTCCTGTTTTGTTCATCACATAGTTCGAGTTTTAAATCATTCATCGTTAGCATTTTAGGTAATTTAGAATAGTTGCATTTCTTTCATAATTTCAAAATTGCATTTAGTTGTAGCCAATTCTAAAAAAAAATCATCTTTTTCTTTTTCTTTAGAGTCAAAGTTAGGTTTCCTCGTCTGTCCAATGTCGTCACAAACTTGTTGTCCTATTTTCCTGAGGATCGATACCCGACTTATCATATTATTACTTGAGCGACAGGCTTGCACTTGAGCCTAGAGAGTACACACTTATGAGACACATTCTTAGTCGTGTCAGAGTGCAGTTTTACCTTTCGACCAAACCCTTTTTTTCTCCATTCCTGCCAATATTTTGACATTGTTCCAGCGAGAGTGCCCCCAACACCCAGAGAGTTTTCAATGGTGTGAATAGAATGAACTAAATCTATAGAACCCATATCGGGATTTCAAAGATTATGTTCTGTTATAAATGGTCTATTGCAGGGGAGAACACCTATTATTTGAAAACCAGATAAGACAATAAAGGTTTAGTATTGAATTTGCTCAATTCCAATAAGGATTGCTGGGATCATGCTTTAATAGTAAAAAATGGGCAACATGCTCCACTTGAGAATGGAGTTACCTATCATGTCCTAGGTGCCCTCAGTCTGGGAATGGGATGGGTTGTTATTTCATTACTTTGACCTTCCTTATTGATTTCTTTTCTGATATATCCAAATCGCTGTTATTTATTTCCTTTTTACAGAAGAACGTAAGAGAAAGTGCCCCAAACTAGGTGAAGTGAATTTGGAAGAACTCAAATTTCTGTGGGGTTTGAACCAAAGGGCGGGAAAAGAGAATCCCCAATCAACTTCTGTACTGCTAGATTTTAAGACTTCCACCACTTATTTTACAGCTCGGCCATCAACTATTGTTCCTTCAATTGTAATTGATTTGGAGAGGGATTCAGTGTCTACTTTCTAGGCCACTGAATCTGCTAATGTTGGTGATGAAATTGGCACATTTTCTTCCTTTGATTCCGACCATCCCCTTTCTATCAGCATGGTCAAGAGAAAAATTACCAAAATTTTAGAGGATGACTCTGTAGCTAGAGACAAGAAACCAGTTGATACTAGTGCCCAAAATAAGAAGGTTAAGGCTAGTAAAAAGCCCCAAATGCCCAAAGGTGATGAGTCTCTTTTTAAGAGACTAAAGAGAAGTCATATTGATAGGTCATTGATGCCGAGCAACAAGATTTGGTCGGTGTGGTCCCATCTGTTGCTGGATCATCTATAGCCTTTAGTCCTAGCTTGTCTAGGAAGTTGATCAAGTTTGGCACCCTCCCATGCCATAGAGTTGTTGTTGCCACCATGTCCCAATCAAAGTTATCAAAAAAATACTCAGAGATTAGCCTTGGTAATTTTTCACATTTAAAGTTGTTTGAATATTTTTTATATCTTTCTTAATTTACACTAACTTTGCTTTTCTTCTTACAGTTCTTGGTTAATTTCAAACAAATGCTAGAGAATGACGATCAACTATGTTCTTCTTCGAGAGAAGTAGAGGAGGCCTTTGAAGGTATTAGGAAATTTGTGATGGATTTCCATCAAGATTTGGAGACAGAGAAAAAGGCTTGGGAGGAGAAGATCAATACTGTCGAAGAAGATTAAGAAAATGCATAGGAGACTCTAACTCTAGCTTCTTTGGCCTCTACTCAAGCTGAGCGGAGGGCAAAGGCTTCTAAAGAGAATATGATAGAGTTGTTTGTTGACTTTACTACTGAGGAGGCTAGAAGGAAGAAAACCAGATAAGATTCCTTCAATGAGGGCTAGTATAAGGCCATGTCTGCCACTTCTGACCCAATTGCTTATGTCAAGAAGAAATTCTTCAAAGAGGGTTGGTCGACAACTCTGAAAGAAGTTGTCATTCCTGAGGACTCGAAGATATTTATGAGTCACAATCCAGGATCTCCCTAATCTTGATGATGAGATTAATGATGATGTTGGCTCAGGGGAATATTCTTGTCCATTGAGACCAGTGTTCCCTCAACCAACCAAGATTCTGCTCCTATTGATTCAGTTTCCCCTTTAATCGACCAAAGTATAAATCCCGAAGATAAGAATGATAAAAAGAAGGTGTAGACTTTTTTGGTTTCTAGTCTGTATATTTTTCCTTTTTCTTTTATCTTTTTTTTCGTTGTTCTGATGTTATCGTCTGTAATGTTTCATTTTATTAATGAAATAACGTTTCCTTCAACTCACATGTCATTTGTTGTTGATCGGCTGTTGCTCTGTTCTTCTTTTATTGTTAATCAAATTTTACTTTATCTTTCTAGTTTATGGCCAAGATGGAGAAAATTTCCTCCACTGACTCCGACCTTCTCAAATGCTGCAATAATCATTCAAAGATGGTCACTTGAACTTACCTGATGAAGAATTAACAGACTTGCTAGGCACAGACACTTCTTATCAGGCAGGGATGCAATACACTTATATTAAGTTTCTTCTTGATCGGGTTGTGGCCAACAATGTCGCATACTATGAGATGATTGAAGATTTACAAGCAGAGCAAAATGAGAGAAAAGCGTTATTGCAGGCTAACTATGAGGCCAAATACAAGACCTTAAGCGAATAATGGGGTTTTGATGATAAAATTGAAAAATATGCCTCTGCCTACAGAAAAAATGAATTCTTGCTAAACAGAGAGGTAGATGAAGTCCGAGAAATTACCAATCTCTTGGAAGAAGAGAACAACAGACTCCAGAATGAGCTTCATAGATGTTGATGAAGGTGCTTACTTTTTAGAGGAGGAAAATTCGAAGATTACGGAGTAACTTGAGACTCTAAAGAAATCCAACCCTAGACAATCCTCTAGACGATCCAAAATGAAATTACCAACTGTTGAGGAGGCCAGGACTAAGAAGACCTTAGCCGACTAAGCTGCTCAGCTGAAAGCTAAAATCAGGTTGTTGTTAATTTGTCTTCACAACTAAAACCTAAGGACAGGGATCTTGCTGACCAATCTTCCCAATTAAAGATGAAAGATGACGTAATAAAAAGACTTCAGCATCATGTTGAGCGATTGACTTTTCAGTTTCCTAAGAAACCTCGAGAAGTATGGATGGAAGGCTACAATAAGGCTCTTGGCCATGTTAATAATCATCTTGCCCAAAGTTGTGATGAAGGGTACAGGTGGGAATGGACCAATTTTCTAACTTTATTGAAGCATGACTGGATAGAAAACAATGGTATTAGAATGAAGCTAGTCTGCTAGATTATGACAATCCTCCATTCAAGATGGATAAATCGTGAATCCCTCCTGACGCAATTTCTCAATGTTCACTAAATACTTGGGGGATTATGATCTCCATGATGTTCATGAAATCATTCATCCTTCACATTTGATTAATGTCCCAAGCAGCAATAAGAGGAAAATGCTGGAAGACTTCAACTTTATTAATTCTCCCTACACATTGGATGATCCTCCTGCTGGGATGGAGAGAGTGCAGTCGACTTCCAAAGCTGAAAGGAAGCGTCCAACTGAATGATTTCCTTGTATTCTGTTATTTATTTGAATGTAATAGAGTTTATATAAAATATGTTTATTTTTGTTGACTTATGATTATTTTTGTGGGTACCCGGATTTACCATCATGGGCCCGAATGAGTAGCCTAATAAAAATGGCCCAAAGTCCGGACCCTTCATCTTAACAAAATTTAGTTATGACTTAGTCTTCTCTTAGAATCTAGTATAGAGATATTCCAGGAGAGAAAAATGGATGTGGGGGAGTCCAACACCCCCACTCCCTGAAGATAAAGATGTATAAAATAAACCCTAAGCCTGGGGCAAGAGGCACACAATGTATTCTCTGTAAACGCTCCCCGGAGTATATAGAAATAATTCTGACTGCACTACCGTAGACGTAGGCATTCTTGCTGAACCACATACATACTGTGTTGTGTGATTGACATTTTATGTTCTTTATTTTCCTTAGTGATTGTGCATTTTTCATTTATTTTTGTTGAATATAATTGTCACCACAATTGGCGTCGTCTGTGGGAACGTTTGTCTTCCCTGAAAAATCCTACACCAATAAAGAAGTTTGAAATGTCTGGTCACAGCAGTAATGACCCTCAGGCAGGAGATATCCAAGAACAGCCTGCTCCTCGCAAGATTAGATCTGAAGTTCAGCGTTTAGATCATAGGGCTCGCCCAGAGAGGCCAGCCTCAGTAGAGATCCAAGGACCAACAAAGTCCACACAAATCTCCAGACTGATTGATGCCTATGAGGCATGGCTCCAAGAGCAAAGGGAGTTCACTCGCAAGCAAGAGGCTGAAAATGCTCACCTCAAAAGGAAATTAGAAAGGATGGAGAAAGAGCTCCATCGAAGCAGTAGGCAACGTCCATACCGAACTCCTAGCCCTCAGGCGAGCAAGTCTCGCAGTCGAGGAAGGAGCCCAAGGCGTGGATCCCAAAAGAGTGATAAGCACGAGTTAATGATGACTCTCTCGAGCACCAGTGACCGGATCGCCGTTACAGGAGTCCAACTCACAATAATGAGAACATACAAAATTTGGTCTGAAGGGAGATGGACCAACACCCAGCACACCGCGGCGCAAGATCGACCGGGGAGCTTGCTAGACGAGCTCTCAAAACCCAAATAAAATCCCCTTTCTCAAGGGAGATAGAAGAAGAGGAAGCCCCCAAGAAATTTTCTATTATGAGATTCAAGATTTATGACGGAAAAACTAACCCCATTTATCACGTTAGGCAGTACAGGTAAGCCATGACTCTCTAGAACCATCGGGATGCACTAATTCCGAGCTCTTTACAACTCGCTTCATTACTAGTAGCTCCCATCCAAAAAGGATGGATGTTTTACTAACAATGAAAAAGATGCCTCAAGAGAGCCTCCGAGACTACGCAAAGAGGTACTAGGAGTTGTTCAATGAGGTCGAGGACTTCTCGAAGCAGGTAACAGTGGCCTCTCTCAAAATTGGGCTACCCAGCTCTTGCCTTTTGCACCAATCCCTGACAAAGAGAGAGGCCATGACCATCGATGACCTGATGGCTCGCATCGTGAAGTACGCCAAAGTGGAGGATGCCACCCGCCTCAGCACAGAGGAAAACGGTTGAACTAAGATCGCTGCCAAAGGAAACGACAAAGTTGAGAACCAGAAGAAATGAGGCAGGAATGGGGGGAAGAATGGCTCCAAGAATGGAGGCAGGAACGATTTTTCAAAAGCATTTCAAGCAGTCAACACTATCTTCAAATAACCAATTTACAAGATTCTGGCGAAGATCAAAGACGAGCCATTTATTAAGTGGTCCAGAAAGATAGGAGAAGACCCCTTAAAGAGAAACAACGCGTTGAGATGCGCTTTTCATAAAGAGGGAGGACATAAGACTGGGCACTGCAAAGCTTTTAAGTCTAACCTCGAAGAACTGGCCCAGTCTGGGAACCTGAATGAGTTTGTGGAGAAGAAGGCAGAGAAATTTGCTACCAATAGAGAAGCAAGACCTGATAACGTACACGAAGACGATGCTGGCCATGAATTTGCGATAATTCATGGAGCATTATGAAAAATATTCGGCGGAATTCATCTCGTATGGAAGTAAAAAAGCTTACAGCAGTAATGGAAGATTTTCAGACGATCCAGCAAAGACACAATAAGGAAAGCGGCGAGCAGATGACGTCGACTATAGCAAACATATCGTGTTCACAAATGAAGATCTGATGGGAGTGAGAACCCCACATCATGACGCCTTGATCATTATGCTCAGGATAGCCAACTATGATGTTGACAAGTTGCTCATCAACCAAGGAAGCTCATCCCAGGTAATGTATCTCGACCTGTTCAAAAAATTGAAGTTGAGCATCGCCGACCTAAAGGAGGACACTGTCCCTCTAGTTGGCTTCCCTGGAAAAGTGACTATTCTATTGGGAAAGATTGTGCTACCAGTAAGGGCAGAAAGTATCTCCAAGATGATTAAGTTTCTGGTAGTCGACATTGACTCTCCATACCAAGCTATCCTCGGCAGAGGATGGTTACATGCGTTGAAGGCAGTTCCCTCGACCTACCATCAGAAACTCAAATATGTGACCGAGCGAGGAGTAATGGAGATCCATGGCGATCAAGCGATGGCAAGAAGGTGCTTCATAGTGGCCATCCGCCCAAAACCAGAGAAGCGGGATGAAAATACCGATGAGAAGGTCGAGGAATAAGAAGGTCTGATACCTTCAAAATAGCAGTTAAGGTATGGAATACCAGGAATGGAAGAGACCAAGATCCTCCCCTCTGAGCGGGTCATCGAAAACCTAGAGGAAGTTACAGCTGGTGTTAGCGAGAAGGATAGGATATTCTTGATTAGATCTTCTCTCACATATCAAGAGAAGAAATAATTGACGATTCTGCTGAGAAGCAACATAGACACTTTTGCCTTCTCGGGCGCAGTTCGTCGTGCCTTCTGCGTGATAGGTTTGAAAGTGGGGTCGACATGCAACCGATGATAAACCACACTGCTATCAAATTCCTAAATGGTTATCCAACCCAGTAGTAGTTCCAAAGAATAACGGGAAATGGAGAGTATGCATTGACTTCACTGACCTTAACAGGGCTTGCCCTAAGGACAGTTTCCCTCTCCCAAAAATCGACCAATTGGTGGACGCCACAGCAACTCACGAAAGAATGAGTTTTATGGATGCATATTCGGGGTATCACCAAATCCCTCTGTATGCACCAGACCAGGACAAGACCGCGTTCATCACCACCATCGGATTATATTGTTACAAAGTTATGCCCTTCGAGCTCAAAAATACAGGGGAGACCTACCAGCTGCTGGTCACTAAGATGTTCAAAGACCAAATGGGTGACACCATGGAAGTCTACAACGACGATATGCTCGTTAAGAGTAGGAATAAAGAAGACCACCTCTCAGACCTATCGAGAACCTTCAAAGTCCTCAGGAAATATGGAATGAAGCTCAATGTGAGAAAGTGTTCTTTCGGTGTCCAGTCAGGAAAATTTCTTGGGTACTTAGTCAGTGAGAGAGGCATCGAAGCTAATTCGGACCAGATTGATGCAATCAACAGAGTACAACCCCCTCGCACAATACGGGATGTATAGAAGCTCACTGGAATGCTCCCTGCCTTAAATTGTTTCATCTCGAAGTCCTTCGAGAAATGCAGGCCATTCTTCCAGCTCTTGAAGGGAAACAAGACAGTAGAATGGAATCAAGATTTCTCGAAAGCATTGAACGAGCTTAAGGATTACCTTATCTCACCAACCCTTCTCGTCATACCTCAAGAAAGAGATTCCTTGTACTTATACCTCGCCGTTTCTAACCTCGTTGTCAGTTCTGCACTGGTGTGCGAGAAAGCAGGAATCCAGCACCTCGTTTATTATACGAGCAAGACCTTATTAAAGGCCAATCAACGATACCTACCACTAGAGAAGCTCGCCTTTGCACTTATAGTAGCTTCAAGGAAGTTGAAGCACTACTTTGAAGCTCACACCATCATCGTCCTTACATCGCACCCCCTTAAAGAAATCCTGAGGAAAGAGGATTTGTCAGGTAGACTGACTAAATGGTCGGTCGAGCTCGAACGATTTGACATCCAATTTCAACCAAGGAATATAATCAAGGGACAAGTCCTTACCGATTTCATAGCTGAATTCACGGGCGAGCATCTTCTCGGCCAACTTCAACCCATGAGGTAAAAAAAACCAAGCATCAAATGGAGTTTGGCAGTTATTTATTGATGGAGCCTCCATCTCAAAGGGAGCAGGAGTGGGCATTGTGCTTGTTACTCAAGAAGATACAATCCTCGAACAGGGAATCAGGCTTGGATTTAAAGACTCCAACAATGAGGCATAGTATGAGGCTTTGATAGTCGGGCTCTAGACGACACACACTTTGCGGGCAAGGCAGTTATAGGTGTTTGGCGACTCACAATTAGTCTCCAATCAGATCAGTGGGGACTATAATGCAAAAGATGAAAGAATGGCAGCCTACCTCGCCTTGGCAAAGAGGCTAATGGACAGCTTCAAGGAAGTCAGTGTCGAGCAATTTCCTAGATGACAGAACAACCATTCTGACTCCCTGGCAACCCTGAGTTCGACAATCAATTTAGACTTGAAAAGAACGATCCCCATCGACTTCCTCGCTCATCCGAGCATTAACCAGAGCGATGAGCTTCTAGGCGTGAAACATGTGCTCCAGATTGATTCAGCACCCAGTTAATGGACCCTTTAAGGCACTATTTGAAGGATGGCGCACTTCCAAGCGATAGGATGACCGCTCATCAGATAAGAGTCAAAGTTTCTCACTTTCACTTATCTCCTGAGGTCAAGCTGTATAAGAGATCATTCTCCGGTCCATACCTACAATGTGTTCACCCGAGGGATGTCGAAAAAATTCTACACGAGCTCCACGAAGGAATCTGTGGAAGCCATATTGGAGGAAGATCACTAGCTTTTCGAGCTATGAACGAAGGCTACTGGTGGCCATATATGCAAAAAGATTCGACAGTGTATGCTCACAAATACGAGAAATATTAACTACAAGCTCCTATGGTTCACCAACCAGCCAGCAACCTAAGATCACTCACCAGCCCCTGGCCTTTCGCCTAATGGGGAATGGATATCGTAGGACCACTTCCTACCACCGCCGATAATCGCAAGTATTTGTTGGTCATAACGGATTACTTCACCAAATGGATCGAGGTAGAGCCACTGGCAAACATCTGAGATGCAGATATGATGAGATTCATATGGAAAAACATAATTACCCATTTTGGAATCCCCAGAACCATCATCACTGACAACGGAACACAGTTCGAGAGTGGACCTTTCCAGAACTTCTGCAATGAACACGTGATCAGGCACTATTTCAGTTCGGTGGCGTATCCTCAGAGCAACGATCAAGTCGAGGCTTCTAACAAAATAGTGATCGACGGGTTAAATAAACGATTAGAGCGAGCTAAAGGTGCATGGATGAACGAACTGCCGCATATCCTGTGGGCTTACCGCACTACCCCACATCGTGCAACGGGGGAAACCCTATTCTCACTAAAGTATGGAATGGAAGCGGTCATCCCATTAGAAGCAGGCCTACCAACTATGAGGTCCACCCTTGTCGACTAGGGCCAGAATGATGCAGCATTGCTCGCTGAACTCGACCTAGCCGACGAATGAAGATAACTTGCCTTAGTGAAATTAGCGAGCTATCAACAACATCTTGCAAAACACTATAACAAGAAGGTCAATCCAAGAGAATTCCAAGTTGGAGACTATGTCCTAAGTAAAGTCCTTGGTAGCACAGTAAAACCATCAGAGGGCAAGTTGGGGACAAACTGGGAAGGACCATTCAAGATAATAAGAGATGATCTTCAAGGAGCCTATCACTTAGAAACGCTGGAGGGAAGAGAGATACCCCGAGCATGGAATGCAGCCAATCTTAAGAAATTCTATTTCTAGTTTTTTCTTTCACCTTTTAGCAGATTTATGAAGATGGCAACTCATTTACTCGTGATTAATAAAAGTTGTTTGGCAGTTGCATTCTATGAGGTGTCAGTTAACTAATATATGAACTTTATAACTTGCACACCCTTTCTAAGTGACAGGCACACTACTCAGTACATGATAGCAGGGAAAACACCCTCCTCAGGTTTTTGTTATGAAACACGAACAACCTCTTAGCATTTCCCCTGGAAGTATATGAATCCCTATAGGAGATCCTTAGGCAATCCGGCGAAGTCAAATTGGTCGCCAAACAATGTTTGGTTAACAAAACCCTAATCGGATAGAGAATTCAATACCAGGTGTGTCCTCACCAATTGCCACACTTAGGCCTAAGGGAGTGTGACGACACAACCTAAAAGGTAAAGTAAGGCGAAATGGTATCTCATAAGCATAGTGGACTGGAGGTACACTTACTCAATAAATGCAAACTTACCAATCTAGTCGCCACGAGAGGCCCAAGATTATTAAGCGAAGAATAGATGACGTAAAAAATATAGGACACATGTTTAGTCGGTGGGTTCGCGAAAAACATAGATATTATATTACTTCATCACATTTACAACAAGTATGTACGACCTGTGTTTAATCGACGAGATCGCCCAAAACATCAATATTACATTACTTTATTACATATGTACACAGAGTTACAATTAGTAAAATCCTAGTGAGGATGGGGCCTTTGAACAAGATAATCAGCCACTTGTGTTCTTCGACTGTCATCCGGATGAGGAGCTAATTCCTCCTTGACCTCATTCCTATATGACTCTAATAGCTCCCGGGGGATGGCATCGATAGGGATCCACTAATCATCCCTCCTGAAAGGGTTAGGCCTTAAAGTGGAAGGAGAGATCTTGTGACAATACCAGAGTATTGAGTTCCTTGGAACTTGCAGCTCCCTTAGGGCACTCAACCATCGCCTGATAAATGCGAGCTCTTCAAACTCTATCAGCCTCATCGGAGAATCTACCCAACCTGGTCGTAACCATCATCCCATACTCACCGAGGTCCTCTCTTAAATAGATGCCTCAGCCGTGTGACATCCCTTTGAAGCCCAGCAGCAATCACGTATGCTCGACGGACATCTTCACGGAGCTCATCCATTTCCCTAGCTGGGCTTCTTACGTTTGTACCAACTCGTGGAACAGTCGATGGGGTAGAGCCTCGCAGCACCGGAGGAGCATCGCTTGGTCCTGTGCCATCTTGTGATGAGGAGGAACCCCTTAAAATGCAAGGCGCAGTGCTCAGCGCATGCTCCCTGAGGCGCAACACTTCCCTCCTCAATGACTCATTTTCCTATTGCAAAACTTCTCCTACTTGGTTAACCTCAGTAGCATCGAGGAGTCTTGCTCTCAAAGTATTCACTTCCTCTTGAACAGAAGCTCCAATTTCTTCCATTTCCTGAAGCCTGTCTTTCAGTTTAGCAACGAGCTCCGTCTGATATATGAAATGCTTATTCGTCAATCGCAGCGATTTGCAAACTCTAACAAAGGTATGACAAACTTTAGGACTGACATCAAGACCAAGCATTCTCCCTAATTGAGAAGTGTCTAGTATATATTCATCTACATCAATCGACTACAGTCCATAAAAGAGCAGTAAAGAATAAAATGAATCGGTACACTAAGGGAAAAGTCTTTTCATTTCATTCACAAGGGATCAAAGTACATTTAGAATCAGAAAGGAACATTACAAATAAAAGTACAAAAGTAACCCTAACAGTAGATTAACTGGCGACCTCGGTTTGTCCACAAGAAGCTGGTTGTTTCCCCTTATCAGCAGCAGTAGGAACATCTCCCTCAGGAGGAACAACTTCTGTCGCCTGAGCAGGAAGGGCATTAATAGGAACTGATTGGAAAGCAGGGTCAACACCTTCGACGACTGGGGCAGGAGCTTTATTGATGATAGTCTCCGGGCCTGGATCATGCTTGTTAAATAAGGGGGAAGTGAAATCCAACCCGACAGCCAAGAGGGCCTTATTCCAGCCCTTCTTAAAATTCAGACGGCTGATGTAGCCTATTTGAACCTCGGCATCTTCATATGCGGTAACCCACCCGGAATTATATGAATCTTCTATAATGGTGGCTGACTCTTCTCCTTCAACTTCTCCACCAGCACTTTATTCTCCTTTACCACCGCTAGCTTGCTCGAGCAGACCAAATTATAGGCCTACCGCAATTCATTCAGTTATTTGACCGCTGCCTCCCTCGCTCGATTGCTTTAACAAGGGCCAGATCAAAAAATGTCTGAGCAGCAATAGAAGCCTTCAAGCTGGCCTCGAGCTCAATACTCTTCACTTTCAAAGCAACATTCTACTTCTCCAGCTCACCATTCTTATTCACCATCTCGTCGCGAGAGCGATAGAGCACGGTAAAGTCAGTCATGAACTTCAAGTAAAAGAAGGCATTAGAAGAAAGAAACAAATAGAATTTGACAAGCATTGGAAAAGAGAAACAAACTTACCAAGGCTAGCCTCTGACTCGCTTGCAAGGCTAACTGTTCAGTCCCCATTACCCTTTGGAGATCAGTAGGAAGGACTGCTCTCTCGAGCAGCAAAGGGGCCAGTTGAGGAGAAATGGCAATCGAAGCCCCCTCTGGCAATTCAGACACGCGTACTGTCCTGCCCAGCCTTCATCCTCACTTCCATTCTCCTCCTCTCCTCCTCTCTCTCCTTCTCCTTCTCTACCCTCTTTCTCTCCTCAACCTTCTTTTTCTCTTCAGTCTTCTTCCTCTCCTCTTCCCTCTCTCTCTCTCTCTCTCTCAACTGCTCTTCTTCTTTTCTCTTCTTATCCTGCTCCTGAGCAGCAGACTGAGAACCAGTGGCAACAGCCCCACTGCTAGATTTCTACTTCTTCGACCTCTGAGCAAGAAGCACATTATTATCATCATTATCATGGATAAAGTTTCTCCTAGGGGGAACCATTTCCTTACTAGAACTGCTGGAGGTACTTGAAGACTCTTGAGCCTCAGAAACCTCTTCTGAGCTGGAAGAACTGTCACTGCTGGAGCTCGCCTCACCAGAACCACCTTCAGCACCTCCTCTGATATCACCCTCAGAACTGCTTTCTTCATCGTCCAACGAAATGGGATCGGCCGCAGCTTCTTCAGAAGTATCTAAGTCAGGAATGCTATTCATGGGCCTCGTAATGAAACTGGACCTGATATTCTTATACTCCAGCAGGAAAGCAGCGGACCAAGAATGTTCACCGTTAGCTAGAGATTCCCTGATATTCCAAGCTTTAATCATCTAGGACCTCGCTGAGGGAAGGTTCCAAGTTCTTTGTCCTCACTAAAAAGAAAATAAGAAAGTGTCAGAAAAATCACATATTAGCAAGGAGATTGAAAGAGTGGAGTAAAGACTACCTATATACTCTTTCCCATAAAAGGGGAGAGTGAATCTATCAGACCTCGCCCCCTCAGTCTAGGGGGAGAACTGCCAATTCCTAGAAAGAAAGAAATCTTGCCAGTAATCCTTGTGGGAATCAGGTAAATTTACTACCAATACCCTGTCAGGACTCCTGGCCTTGAGGTAGAGAAGACCAGAGCTCGTTCAAGAAAAGGAATAACAAAAACAAACTTCAGCGAGCCCCAATTAATGCCATAAAGTTAATTTATTCTATGGACACCATTGACTATCTTCCCGACATTGGGCGAACACTGTGCAGGAATAATGTTGAAATAACCAAAGAAATGCAGGAAAAAATTGTTTGGAAGAAAAGTAAGCCCACTTGGGGAAAGCAACAGGACATGAATCCAATGAGCACCCTTTATATCTCTAACATTCTTAGGGGGAGAGGAGCACTCAATCTCTACCCACTCTGGGATATTATAAAACTTCCTAAACTCAGACACTAATCTATTACCTATCTTTGTCATTTGTAAACCCTAAATTGCAAATTCAAAGAAAACTGAACAGAGAAAGCACAGAGAGAGAGCAGAGGGGACTTAGGAGATAAAAGTTTGACTTAGACGATGCAAGATCACAAGCTCAGGTGATGAGGGAGATTGAAAGCGAAGAAAATAAAGACCTGGGGAAGAGGGCACAACAGCTAAAACTCGCAGAAGATGAGGGAACACTAAGAAGTTTGAAACAACAACTAGGGAACGCTGCTCCAAATAACTTGTAAATGCTCCCAATCATCGTCCACAAGATACGAAGCAACTACCGCCTAAACCAGTTCTCAACTTTGGGAAGAGTTGCACGATTTACAAAAAGAGCCATTACGACAAATCATTTAAATTTGTTGAGCCCAAATTGTGGCCCAACAACTTTAGGGGAAACTGTGTGTACCCGGATTTACCATCATGGGCCCAAACAAGTAGCCTAATAAAAACAGCCCAAAGTCCTGACCCTTCACCTTAACAAAATTCAGTTATGACTTAGTCTTCTCCTAGAATCTCGTATAGAGATATTCCAGGAGAAAAAAATGAACGTGGAGGATTCCAACACCCCCACTCCCTGAAGATAAAGATGTATAAAATAAACCCTAAGCCTGGGGCAAGAGGCACTCATTGTATTCTCTGTAAATGCTCCCTGGAGTATATAGAAATAATATTGACTGCACCACCGTGGACGTAGGCATTCTTTCTGAACCATGTACATACTCTGTTGTGTGATTAGCATTTTACGTTTTTTATATTCCTTGGTGATTGCTTTTTTTTCATTTATTTGTGCTGAGTATAATCTCACCACAATTTTAATCAATCAGTTAACTTGTGATTGTACTACCATTGGTTCTACTATTACACTTAGATATATTAATCCAAATTTAGTATTAGTTACCAATGGTAATGCCATTGATTCAACTAATGCACTGAGATATATTAATCTAAATTTAGCATTAGTTATCACTAGTGACCAAGTGTATGAGGAATCTATGTTTATATTCCAATATCTAAGAATTTTAACACGTCTTCCTGCATTTAACTTAGTCGAGTAAAATTTGTCTATAACTTTTTTAGTTTTATACGAAGTTTTACACTTCTTGTTCTTTACTTGTTTGTACAAATCATACATGAAGTAATCAACCTGTTATTCGTGATTTCATTTTCACGAAGTCATACATGAAGTAAAGTGTTGTTGCCGACCAAGTGCTGAGGAATATAAGCCTATTTTCACTTGGTAGATTTTTATTATTGCTGACCAAGTGCTGAGGATTGTAATCCTATTTTGACTTAGTGGAGATAAAGAACAAAATTTATGTATGTTCCGGGGATGTATATCACCGTACTCCAAAAAAACTAAAAAATTAAAGAGATTGAAATCAACATTTTATTGATATTCAAATAAAGGAAAATGAAATATAATAATAAAAGCCCTTTGAATTACTGATAATACTTTCAGAGATGTTCGGAATTCCTAGGATTTTTGAATTCTTTACCATCCAAAGTCTCTATCTGATAGATCCCTGGTCATATGACAACTGATATGCGATATGGGACATGCCAGTTAGCCTCAATCTTGTTATTCTTTTGGATAACTTTCTTAAGAATATAATCACCCTATTTCAAGTTAGTTGTCTTGACACATTTATTATAAAAGTGAGCAGTTATGTGTTGGTAGGCAACATTTCTAAGAGCTGCATCTTCTCGTGCTTTCTTCAGCATGTCGAGATCTAATCCCTTCATCAAATCACTAACTGGGGAATCAAAATTTAGTACCCTGTGGGTGGGTAGGCTGATCTCTGTTGGTACCATGGCTTCAGTCCCAAACACAAGAATATATGGTGTCTCTCCAATTTTTGTTCTCGGCATTGTTCTATAGGCCCAAAGAATAAAGTGTAGCTCAATAATCTAGTTGCCCTTAGCAGCATCAAGTCTCTATCCGGTAGGTCCCTAGTCGTATGATAACTGATATGCAATATGGTCCATGCCAGTTGGCCTCAAGCTTGTTATTCTTATGGATAACTTTATTAAGAACATAATATGCTCTTTTAGGTTAGTCAGATTGACCTTTTTATTATAAAAACGAAGAGTTTTGTGTTGGTAGGCAACATTTCTTAGAGCTGCATTTTATCGCATTTCCTCCAACATTTCGAGATCTAATCTCCTCATCAAATCACTAACTGGGGAATAAAAATTCAGTACCCTGTGGGTTGGTAGGCCGATCTCGATTGGTACCATGGCTTCAATCCCAAACGCAAGCATATATGGTGTCTCTCTAGTTGTTGTTCTCAGCGTTATTCTATAGGCCCAAAGAATAGAGTGTAGCTCATTAATATAGTTTCCCTTGGTAGCATCAAGTCTGTTCTTTATCCCATTCAGCAAATTTATGTTTGTCACTTCTACTTAACCATTACTTTGAGGATGGACTGGTGCAGAATGCAATTTCTGGAGTTTGGACTCTACACAGTATGCTTCAAACTCCTTGTTGTCGTACTGGGTGCCATAATCTATAGTTAAAGCATATGGTAAACCATATCGACATATTATATTCTTCCAGATGAACTAATACACTTTCTCATAAGGCATATCAACCAATGACTCTGCCTCCACCCATTTGGTGAAATAATCAACAATAACGACCAAATACTTAAACCTGGCTTTGGTCAGTAGTGGGTCGACCAAGTCAGTTCCTAATATAGAGAACGACCAAGGTGAAATTATTAGAGTTAAAGAAGCATTATGTGTTTTATGAATAGCAGAGAATCTCTGGCACTTATCACACTTTCTTGCAAAGGCTGTATAATTTGCCCTCATAGTCAACTAATAGTATCCCTAAGTGTTGATTCATTGAAGTAATGATCGACCAACAGAATGATATCCACACGAACCTTCATGCACCTCTTTGATAAAATCTTCCACCTCCATTGGATGGACACAACGCTGCAAGGAAATCATAAATCCCTTTTTGTATAAAATTCCTTTGCCTCGCATGTAGCTCGCTGCTTTATATCTGAGATCTTTGGCCTCTTTAAGATCAGGTGGTGGGGTTCTATATTTAATATAAGCTTTGATGGGATCTATCCAGGAAGGTCCCAAATCTAAAGCAATGAAATTAACCATCAGGTCTTCCTCAATACTCCAATGTGTGCTTGGAAATAAGGTTTCATTCACCTAGAAGCCTCAATAAGTGTTAGGGATAATTTTTCCAAATGTGGGCAGCAGATTTCTACTCCTTTGAATGCTTTGTTGGCATAGTAAACTAGCTTTTGAATTCCATTGTCATGTCTGACCAAGGCCGAGCTCACGACTGACTCTAGAAATAGCTAAGTATAAGTACAATTTCTCTCCCAAAACTGGTTGGGAGAGCAATGGTGGTGACCCCAGATACTTGTTTAACTCCTGAAACGCTTCTTCACATTCTGTATTCCACTCAAAAGTCATTTTCAAGACCTTGAAAAATGGTAAGTATTTTTTCTATTGCTTGAGAAACAAATCTGTTTAAAGCTTTTACTCTTCCTATGAGCCTTTGTTGGGTTAGCCTCAATTTCCCTTTGATTAACTATGAATCCAATGAACAACTCTTCTTGTACCCCGAACACACACTTGGTTGGATTAAGCTTCATCTGATTCTTTTCCAACTGATCAAAGGTGTGACTAAGGTAGGCAATATGGTCTGAGGCTTTTTTACTCTTTGTCAACATATCATCAAGTAAGGACACAAATTTCCAATTGAGTCCTTTATAGTTTTGGCCCAATTTTGGACCAAAACATTTTAGTTATAGGATAGTGTTCAGGTTGTATTCTTTCAAGCCTATGACACGTAAAGTTGAAGATGTAGCGGCCAACATGTCAACTGAACATCAATTGCCAAGTTTCAAGTGCCACATTTCACGTCATCAACATCATATTTTAAGTCTCCAAAGGTATGAATGCTTTTATATATTTGTAGGAGACTTGGAATAATTTTATAATGGGTGTTATTTTATTTTAAAATGAATTTTATTTTTAGAAGGTTATTTTAGAACTTTCAATAAAGTTTTTTGGGGCTTAAAATTGAAAAATGAACTTTATGACTTTTCGTTCAAAATTGTCATTCGAACGAGTTTTTCATTCAAATGAGAATTTCATTTGATCGAGAATTTCATTCGAACGAGTTTGCCAACGACTTTTACGTTTAGGCCACTGGAACATCGTTAAATGGTCATTCGAACGAAAATCTCGTTCCAACGAGATTTCCGGCGGGAAATTTTTTGGCAGCTTTTCTCCATGATCCCACTCTTTTGTTCCCACTAACTCAACTAAATTTATTTAGTGAAGGAACCTATTTTCAAAATCTAACTTTTGATAACTTTTAAACATACTTTGAGAGAAAAAATTTCTAACATCAAAAGTTCATAGTTTTGTGTTTTATGTTTTAGTGAATCCATGAAATAATTCCTACCAAAAACACATACACCCCACTGTTTATTTTATTCCAAGTATTTATACTTCTATATATTTTCTTGGAGAATTTTTTAACCGAGTTTACTTTTCTACCTAAGAAGAAAAGAGTTTGAGCCTTGTTTCTCTACCTCAACAAAAGGAGAATCAGTTTTGGTTTTCACTACGGTGTTCTCACATGGTGAAAGTCAACCTGTGTGGGTGACGGTGTCCAAGAGCCCCATCGATGGAGTCCGAGACTGTGGAGGAGTCCATGCTTATTTGTTAGGCGGAATTTAAAGATCAAAGGAGCACGTCAAGGCTTGAAGGGAGTCTAGTTTTTTTGTGTAAGTCCTCTTGTTGAGCCTTTGTAAAATTTGAACCATACTTAGTGAATTTGTTAGGCCAGGGCCGTCCGAGATTTTCTCTCGTTTTGGATTTTTCCTCGTACATCACCCTGTTGTGGGATTGTGAATGTATTTTATCATTTGCAAAAATACCTAGAACGCATGCTTAAGGTAAAAAGATAAAATTGGGTTTAATTCGTAATCTTGATTAAAATGGTGCATATTTAATTATTTGGGTAATTTTAGTTTAAATTAATTTAATTCAAGTTGGCTCTAAATGAATTAGATATATATGTTACTTAAGTTGCTTAAACTTGATAATTAAATTAATTTGGTTTGAGTGTATTTAAAGTGTTTGTGTCTACTTTAATTCACTTTGTAGTGTTTAATTTGAATTTGTTTTAAGAAATTAAAACAATCATTTATGTGTGTTGTGTTGAACCATCTTTATTCCGCATTAAAGAAAATTCATATTTAAAAATTCAAAATTGGGGGTCCTATCACGTCTTAAAATGTGTATCAGGGCGGGAGCCCTAATTTATTACAATAAGGTCCTTTTAAATATTTTTGGTTAAAAATGGAATTTTTTCCATTTTCTAAATTTCCTATTTTCGATGGTTCTAATTATAAGTATTGGAAAGCGCGTATGAAATCGGCACTAAAATCTATCGACGAGAGGGTTTGGTTATCAGTTGTTAACGGGTGGTCTCCACCTACATATTTGGTAGAAAATGAGCGTGTTCCCAAACCCGTAGATAGATGAAGTGAGAATGAATTTAAACTTACAAATTTTAATTCCTGAGGTTTAAATGCCTTGTTTAGCGCGGTCACACCGAATTAATTCCGATGCATTATGACGTGTGAAACCGCTAAAGAAGCTTGAAATATTTTACAACTCACTCACGAGGTAACTAGTGTCACCACTCAATTTGTAATCATCAAAATTAATGAAAAAAGAAACATTTGATGAATTTTACTCCAGACTTTTCGATATAGTTAATTCATCTCTTAATTTGGGAGAGAAAATACCCGACGATCGAGTAGTAAAGAAAATTTTAAGGTCCCTACCCGAGAGATTTATCGCCAATGTGACCGTTTTAAATTCTTTACCCACCATTAACTCAACCAAACTTGAGGAACTAGTAGGAGATTTACAAACATATGAACTAGATATGTTCTCCTCCAAAAATGAAAAGAAAATTGATAAGGGCATTGCTTTAAAAGTCCTAACGGAGGAAAAATAAGTTGTGGATAATGAGAGTGATAGTGACTCAGAGGACATGTCAATGTTTGCTAGGAAGTTTTATAAATTTCTTAAATTTCATAAAGATAAGTTTAAAAATTGTTTTAGGAAATTTGAAAATTCTAAGCATGACAAAGCCAAAAAGATTCCTAAAACTTTTAATGAAAATTTAAATAGGGACGAGTCTAATAAGTGTTATGGTTGTGAAGGGTATGACCATAGGGCTTTTGAATGCCCCACTAAACTAAGGAAAGAGGGTAAATAACCAATTTTATAAATGATACCCTTAGTGATAGTGATAAGGAAGAGGGATCCTCTTCCCCTATTGAGCGCAACTTTGTCGCGTTCATGGCAAGTCCCTAAATACTTGGCGAAAAGACTTACTTAAGGAATGATATATAACATTATTCCTAGAGGATTCTTCTAAAACATTGGTTTGGGATTTATGAGTTGACTCATTACAAGTATCGAAGACTAAACCACATATGTCATTTTTAATTTGGACCGTTCCTAATTTTTATCTAATTTCTCCGAACGGCATTCCAAATCAAATTTGACTAGAGTTTTTAATTTATTTTCAAAATCTAAAATTTGAGACTCTAATAAAACATTGCACTCTTCAAACACAAGAAGCTCCTTTTATTTCATTAAGCCCTTAAGGCTATCTCTCTCGCCTTCTACATACTCAAGCTTCTCTCGAAGATCTTTCTCCCATGTCCTACAGTCTTCAACTAACACACTCTCATCAACGACCTTGGCACTTTCTCTTAAACTAGCTTCTAACTTCAAATTTGCTCTTTTCAATTTAATAGATTCTTCATATAGCTCTTGAAATGCAAATTGAAGTTCACTCACATTAACCTCTTCTTCATTTTCACTCTCTTTTTCTTCTCCACTCTCACTACCATCATCTCTTATAGTTTCACAAACAAATAAAGGCCTTGAAAGTGTCATGAATTTATATATCTTCATAGGAATATTGATTATCGGTGCTCAAATGACTTATTTATCTTTTGTATTATATTTATTTTAGTTTGCTTTAAATGAAAAATATAAAAATATTTTTGTTTATCATTTGAGTTTTACCTTTTTAGTAATTTACGCTTAATGATGAATACAAATGATTTTTTTTTTGTCTTTTGAATAAATATTTTTATTTGTCTTGTTAAAATAAAAAAAGAAAAATAATTCAAAAACTTAAAAAGATTTTTTCTGTTGTGTGTAGTTTAGTTTGACACACTTTATGTGGCATATACTTGTGTTTGAATCCCTTTTTTTTCTCTTCCATGTGGCTAGAACTTTTGTTTAAGATTATCAATCGTTAAATGTTCTTTACCATCCTTACAGGGAGTAGTTGTATAATGTGTTGCTTAATGGATTCTATTTTTATATGCCTCAATTGACACATGCACACTCACTTGAAATTTCAACTTCACATGTTATATTTGAGCTTTGTGAGGTGTTCACCTACCAATCTAGTCATCTACATTCTATGTGACCTAGGAGGACTAGTGCATGTTATAATCCGTTGCACGTGAGATTTGAGTGATATAAAAATGATATTTATATATATGTGCACGGGGAAGGGCTCCGAAAGGAAATTTATCGTTTGCGAGTAAGCCACCATTTATAGTGGGCCTAAAAGAAATACGTGGTCCAAAGGCCTAATAGAAAATTGAATTAAAAGAAAAATATTTGCCAAGGCCTATTTTGTTAAGTTGATATAGTCAATCCTATATGCATATTTTGAGGGAGTTTGGAATGTATATAAATGGTTTGCACAATGTCCATTTATCTTAGTTGCGCTTTCATTGTCATGACTCTATTGGTTAGTAGAATCTTCAAAATTCTAGGCTTATGTGCATTGTGTATGTTTGTTCATTAAGTTCAATTTATATTTTCACATGAGGCTATATCTAAATGTGATAAAATTTTGTAATCAAATGAGAACTACGTGACCATGTTTTAAGTGATTGGGTCAAAATTTAATTGTTACTAGTTCACACCCCTACACTTTCGTTTACCACATGTTTAGACACATTTTTGCAATACGAGTGTGAAAAGCTTAATGTAGTTTGTGTCATGCGTGGTATTTATACCTATGTATATGTGCATGTGCGATAGTGCTATTCATTATGTATTCATATATATGGTATTTTGTTTATTTTGAGTCTTTGCCATATCTAGCTAGTCCATTCATGCTTTTAATTCATATTTGGTATTCATCATTGCGAATTCTGTTTGATATCACATGCTTAGTATCCTATTTGTCAAATTGGTATCATTTTTTCGCATCATAGTTGGTATCCATTAATATTTTTTTGGATTAGTTACTTTTATTGTTGCCCATATGATTTCATGTTATTCTCTCCTTAATCACATTCATGATTTACTTGTTTTTCCTATATTTATTACTTTATTCTATTGGGGGAGAAATGAGTACTTTATTAATTCTATCACCTTTACCTATTCTTGAAGAAAAAAAGGGGAGAATGATAGGGGGAGAAATGGTATCTATTCCTATTATAATCATATGTTAGTTTAGGAGATTTAACTTATGGGGAGAGTTCTACCTACTTTGGTTCATCATAGTTGATAAAGGAGAATTAATCTAGGGGGAGTATTTAATTTCACTTCATTTAAATCTTTGATATTCCCTATGCGTTTAATGTTTTGCCTATGTGTGTAAAAATTATTCTAACGGAAACCTTTCATCGGCAAAGATAGTAATCATCCTTGGGTTTTTGAGTGAAGCTTTGTATTTTTTATTTTGGGTGGGAAGTTTTTGAGTCTAGTAGAGCTTGACGGCCCTTTGGGATTTTCTTTTTGTTTTTGTCCCGGAATAGCCAAAGGGGAAGATTTGTAAGGACACGAATTTCCAATTGAGTCCTTTGTAGTTTTGGATCAATTCCGGACAAAAACATTTGAGTTATAAGATAGTGTTCAGGTTCTATTATTTCAAGCCTATGACACGTAAAGTTGAAGACGTAGCGACCAACATTTCAAGTGAACATCAATGGCCAAGTTTCATGTGCCACGTTTCACTTCATCAACATCATATTTCAAGTCTCTAAAGGTATGAATGCTTTTATATATTTGTAGGAGACTTGGAATAATTTTATAATGGGTGTTATTTTATTTTAAATGAATTCTATTTTCAGAAGGTTATTTTAGAACTTTTAATAAAGTTTTTTTGGGCTTAAAATTGAAAAATGAACTTTCTGACTTTTCGTTCGAAATTGTCGATCGAAATTGTCGTTCGAACGAGAATTTTGTCTGATTTTTTCCTTTTGTCCACTGGAACATCGTTAGATGGTCGTTCGAACGAGATTTTTGGCAGGAAATGTTTTTGGCAGTTTTTCTCTATGATCCCACTCTTTTGTTCCCACTTACTCTTCCAGATTTATTTAGTACGGGAACCTCCTTTGAAAATCTAACTTTTGATAACTTCTAAACATACTTTGAGAGAAAAATTGTAGAGAAAAATTTCCTAACATCAAAAGTTCATAGTTTTGTGTTTTAGTGAATCCATGAAATAATTCCTACCAAAAACACATACACCCAACTGTTTAGTTTATTCCAAGTATTTCTAGTTCTATATATTTTCTTTGAGCATTTTGGCACCGGGTTTACTTTTCTACCCAAGAAGAAAAGAGTTTGGGGCTTGTTTCTCTACCTCAACAAAAGGAGAATCATTTTTTTTTCACTGTGGTGTTCTCACATGGTGAAAGGCACCATGTGTGGGTGACGGTGTCCAAGAGCCCCATCAGTGCAGTTTGAGACTGTGGAGGAGTCCACGATTATTTGCTAGGCGGAGGTTGAAGATCAAAAGAGCGCATCAAGGCTTGAAGGGAGTCGAGTTTGTTTGTGTAAGTCCTCTTGTCGAGTCTTTGTAAAATTAGAACCATACTTAGTGAATTTGTTAAGCCAGGGCCATCCGAGATTTTTTTGCGTTTGGTTTTTTTCACATACATCGCCGTGTTGTGGGATTGTGAATTTATTTTATCATTTGCAAAATTCACCTAGAACACATGCTTAGTGTAAAAAGATAAAACTGGATTTAATTTGCAGTCTTGATTAAAATGGTGCATGTTTAATTATTTGGGTAAGTTTAGTTTAAATTAATTTAATTCAAGTTGGCTCTAAATGAATTAGATAATTCTCTTACCTAAGTTGTTTAAACTTGATAATTAATTAATTTGGTTTGAGTGTAGTTAAAGAGTGTGTGTGTACTTTAATTCACTTTGTAGTTTTTAATTTGAATTTATTTTAAGAAATTAAAACAATCATATGTGTTGTGTTGAACCATATTTATTCTGCATTAAAGGAGATTCATATTTAAAAATTTAAAATTGGGGGTCCTATCACGTCTTCACATCCATATAAACCTCTATATTCTTACCTGTCTATTCTTTGAAGACCTTGTTCACCAACCTTCGATATGCTGCTCCTACATTTTTAAGCCCAAAGGGCATTACATTATAGCAATAAGTTCCTCTATTGGTGATGAAGGTTGTACTCTCCCTGTCTTCGAGTTTCATATTAATCTGGTTATAACAAGAATAGGCAACCATTAATCATAAGAGCTCAAGACCCTATGTGGTCCACCAACTGATTAATTCTAGGCAAGGGAAATGATCTTTTGGGAAAACTTTATTTAAATCAGTGAAATCCACACATACTCCATTTATCATTTTTCCTTGCCCATTACAACGTTGACCAACCAGGCTAGATACTTCACATCATCAATAAATCAGGCTCTTTTAAGCTTCTCTACTTCTTCTTGAATAGGTTGATTTTTCTCTGGACTAAAGACCCTATATCTCTGCTTGATCGGCTTGGCATCCTTATTGATGTTGATCTTATGACAAAGAAATTTGGAGTCAATCCTAGGCATATACTCATGGATCCAAGAAGATACATTTCTTCATTACCTCGGGAATATAATTAATTCCTTTTTTAAGGATGGGATCCAGTGTTGAGCCAATCTTTGTAGTTCTTTTAGGTTTATCATCTACTAGAATAATGCTTTCAGTAGATTCCACAATCTATCCCCTGACCAACTCTGTTTCATCACATGGATTAAAATTTTCTACTTCAGATTCACCGTTTGGCTCAGTGGTATCCACTTGGTAAGTGGTACTCTTTCTCTTCAATTCAATAAAGTCCTTTTACTCGACTGAGGAGTATTAATATTCTCTGGCCACCTTCAGGTTTCCTTTCACAACACCTACCCCAAAGTGAGTTGGTAACTTTAAGCATTAATGTACTATTGATGGTACAACTTCAAACTTCTTCAAACCACTCTCCTAAGGCTCATATTATACGTAGATTGAACATTTTTATCCATCATGAAGAAGTGTATCTTCTCTATGCGACTTGCTGTCCAGGTGTCGAACAACACTTCTTACTTGATTGTCCCCAAAGGATAAACTTTTTCACCCAAAAAAATTATTAATGGCCTATGATAGGGCTCTAGTTGGCTAAGGTTTAAGTCCAAAGTCTGAAAGCAAGGATAAAGCATAATATTGGCCGAACTTCCACTATCAATCAACACTCTGGCGATGATAGTATTTTGGATTCTGAATTTCACAACCAATGCATCATCATGGGGGTAAAATACCCCAGACAGGTCATTCTTTAAAAAGATGATCACTAGTTTATCTTTATTGACCTTCCTTAGTCGATCCTCTTTATTCATATTAATCATCTTGATATAAGAGCAAGCCTGGGCTTCATTGAATTAAGCTTCCCTTTCATCAGAGTGCTCACCTCCTCTTACATTACCACATGTAATCATATGACAATCAAATAAATTAAACTAATCATAGTTACCTCATGTTCTGGTTACTTGAGCTTCTTCAGTAAGTCTGGATCAGCTTCGTTATAATCTTACTGATTTCTCTTCCTGTCATCTCTAGACTTGATTTGAGCATTCGACCTTTTTTTAGGTTATTTGTTGTCACGTCGAGCAATAAATTTAATTAGTTTTCCTAGGTGAATGTGGGATTCTATCTCATTTTTCAAAGCAATGCAGTTGTCCGTTATATGACCATGATCCTTATGGAATTCACAATACTTTGATCTATCCCTCTTATTAGGAAGTGCCATTAATTTCTCAAGCCATCACAAATCCTTATTGTGTTTGATTTCCTCTAGGATATGGTGAATTATAACACTCAATGGAGTGTATGTTCCATATTTTTTGAGCTTATCTTCTTTCTTCAGCTTCTTCTCCTTTGGTTACTTTTTCTCAGACTTTGTATCAAGCTTCGTGGTTGGACTTTGTTTTGTAGCAATCGCTTCCTCGGCATTAATTATTTTTTCTTCTTTCGCCAATAGTTCCATCATAATTTTTGGAGGATCTTTGTCCAGAGTATAGTATAGTTCCTTGGGAAACAAACCACTCATAAGATTAGCGATGGTCATTTTCTCATCATAATCAATCACTTCTAATTTCTCATTTTTAAAACACATAATATATTTCCTGGTACTTTCCCCTACTTGCTACCTTGCAATCAAAAGATGAGCTACTCTTTTCACTAGCTTAGCTCTGAATTAAGAGTTACTAATGAATAGCTCGAAAAGTTAATTGAAGTTAGTAATTTTTCCTCGGGGCATGTTGTTGTACCATATTTGGGCTGAACCCGTGATGGTACTTGAAAATGCCCTGCACCTCATTTCATCACGGACTGCATAAATATTAGCGGGAGCTTGATATGAAGAACTGGATGAGTTGTTCCATCATATTTAAGGGTGACCATGGGATCTTTTAAACTTAGATGGCGTTGGAAAATCCATAATTTCCTGAATAAAAGGAGATCTTATAACGAAGATCCGTTGTAGAGGATCCTTTGCTTTTGCCATTTCACCCAAACGACTGTCCAACCTCTAGATTGATCCTTTCCATGAAGGATTACCTGCATAAGATCTATGTGAAGCATCTTGGTAGTTTTGACCTTATGTCTGAGATAAACTCTCCTCCTAAGAGGTCTGCTCGGAGCGTGCCGATCGTTGGATGCTTGATCTTGATCTGACCGAGGTTTTTCGTTGGTCAACCTTATGTCTAGTGTTCCTGAATAACGATCTGGGAGGGTTCCTATTTGTTCGGGGTCCCAGATGGTCAAAGGGAAAAGCTCGTCTTAGCCTTTAAGGAGAGAAGGAATGGATATCATAGGGTTCTATGGATCTGAGTGATGAACTTGATCCTGGATGATAGGATGTATCTCATTAATATTTGGAATAACTTTGTCTGATGGATCTTGGAGGTGGAGTCAGCATTTCTCTTTTGGACGAGGGAGTATTTTATAGCGACCAAGCTAATTGCCTCACCGTTTCCTACATGGCTTCTTGCCCTCTAACAATACGATCCACGATTCTAGTTTGGTATGTCGTCATGGGCGAATCATACGGAACAGGTGAATTTCCTTCATTTCTGAAATTAGACTCAGTGTCAGTCATCTTTCTTTGAAAAAAGTATATAAGATTGAGAACGGTAATTAAAAACACGTTCCCATAGACGACGCTAATATATTGATGTAAAAAACTAGACCTGATCTAATTTTATAATCATAGATAAAATATGTAATTGAAATGGTAAATAAAGAGAGAGGGAGAGTTTTTAATGTGGTTCAGCTATATTAGAAATCCTACGTCCACTGTTGTTTTATTTATTTAGAGGTTACATAAAGCTAAGTACTCTTATCAATAAGAATACCCTAGAATTCTTTCTACCTCCCCCTTGATGAAACATATACAACGTATTTATAGTGACCCATAGGTCAAGAGATGGAATGATTTTATATAATTAAGCATTTACATCCTTACATAATGAATGTGCTGATTGGATGTATAAACCACATGTAGTATGACCTTAGTATGATGACGCTTCATTGGTCTTGTTGGTCGGCCTTATTTGTGTTGATTGGCATTCCTTATGTTGGTCGACAGAGTTACTATTTGCTGACTAGGATTTTGGTTATGTAGGAGGACACGTGTTCAGTTCTGATTGATCCATGTAGGTGGATAATTTTTGGCATCTACACTAGCGATATAGGTAGCCAAGGAAGAAGTTGAAATTCAACTATTTTGCATAAAAATCTTTTCCTCATATGGATATGAAATGAAATAAGAAATGTTGTTGTGGAATTTTTAAAACTCTTTTGCACGAAAACTAGTACATTTTTCTAGGCATGCAGGCCTCGAAAAGACATCGCCTCTTTTTAGAATCTGCATTTATTAATGAATTTGTATTAGGGCAAGTTTTTATCACACATGAATAAATAACTGCACACATATTAGGTGAAAATTACCTCTTTTGATATCCATGCCCTAAAATCAGTTGTCGTGCAATTTCTCTTGTGACTTTGGGAAGTTTTGTTCTCTTACCTCCTATGGCTAAATTTTAGAGTTTAGATCATATAAGATAAAAACATATAATTTAGGAAGAATAATTCAGTAGATACTCACTCTTTCCAGTCTTCACTTTATCTTGCGATTCGAAGACATAATGAGTTGTTTGCTCGTATTGTATATTTATGAGTTTCACCTCTTTAGGGTGCCCAAAATGCAATTCATCCTCAAACTCGTAAGGCTCCTCGGTCACTCATTCTCCACGAGGATTGAACCGCCTTACCTCTTGTTTGGCATATGCTCACTAGCATATAGCGATGATTCCATGGTTACGTATTCTTGAGCAATTGAACCTCCAATATACTGTGTATTCTTTACGTAATCTTTTAAGGTTTTCATCAACCTCTCAAAAGGATACTGTCACGACCCCAACCCAATAGTAGTATGGAATGAGTGTCTTGACATGCCACCAAGTCATTCAATGTTATGGACTTAAAATATTTCTTAAAATAAATTCAACGGAAATACATTCACATGGTCATGAATCGTAAACTACTAAAAAAATGGAATTATGTCATCAGAGCTTTCTAAAAGGGAACTTCGTATATATTAAAGTATGAACGTATTACAACTTATGCTAAAATTAAAAACTTATTACTAAAGAGCCAAACATGCTCTATCTCCTAAAAACAAACGTTATATTTAAAAGTATAACAAAAGAGCTCCTCAAGCTAGATCTTCAACATAGTCCTTCTACACTCCATCCTCCAGTCCAATTATTTCATGAAAAATCGTTGTTTATACAACGTCAGCTAAAATCTGAATAAGATTTAATCTCCCGACATTCCAAGGTTTTCAGAAAATAGATACCTATTCAAGTCAAAAGAGAAGGCATATACATACATGGATAGTAACTTGCAGTAAATAGATATATATTTTGAAATGATAGTATATATATCACAATTGGATAGCTCATGATGATGCCAGAATCAGCACCACCAGGTAAGGTGTTTTCAAGCTCAATCTAAGAATAGCAATGGCAGCACAGTTATGTAAATGGTAAGAGAATGAGATGAGGAGAAGAGTAATCAACACCAGAATATAAGTGGTTCAGCCTAGATTGGCCTACGTCCACTGTGTGTGTGCAATCTCACTGTAATAAGGCACTAATGGCCATGGATACAATCTCTCAAGCTTTCTCTCTCTACTGTGTATCTAGACAGAGTTTCAGCTAGGGTTTAATATCTGGGATCCTTTTGCAAGGTAGAGGATGACCTCTATATATAGTACCTAGGGGGTGTAATGTACCCCCCACGCATGAAATGAGCATGTGTGTGGTTACCTCACCAATGTGGGAGTGCCATATGTCACTGTCACATGTAGAGAATGATGATGCAATATTCTCCCCACGTGTGGGGAATAATCTTGTTATAACTGATTTGTGTCCACGTGTCCTCATCCAAATGTCAGCAGGTGCTCGGCTATCGCGTCTGGTGTATGACCTCGGCCTTGGTGAGGCCGAGGCTGGTGAGTCTATATACCTGTTCAGTCCGAGTGTTCCATAGAGGTCTTGGCCTGATCCTAGCCGAGACAATGGACAGGGTCGGCCTGATATGAGGTTGAACTGGTGGCTTGATGAGGTTGCTGGTGACTTCCTGTAGGCTCGGCCTATGTATGGCCGAGGTTTCCATTTCAAGGCCTATGTGAGTGATTTTGATCCTTATGACGTCCCTTGGAGAGGCTCATAGTAGTGTCGACCTAGGCCGACCTTGACATGGCCGAGGGGTGATATCGCATGCCCAAGACTCGTCCAACGTTTGCCATGATCTCGGCCGAGGTTGGTGTCTCTAGGCCGAGGTTACACTTGCGGCATATCAATCACCCCCCATCCCTTAGTCATACGTGAGATCAAGTGACTAGGGGATTACTACACCTCCGAGGCCTGTCTATTACAAGCCAATACTTGCTTGACACTTGTCCAATGCTGGAACTTGCTTGCTTGGTAGGCGTGTGCTGTCAGCCGCCCTTTGGGGCTCCCAAGGCAATGATGGGCCTTGGGAGTTGTGCCTGAGTATATAAGGGTTTTGAACCCTTCTTTCCCTCTTTCTTCTTCATTTATTCCATTTCTTCCATTTCGTTCCAGCAGCTCTCTCTCTAGAAAGATCTTGGTTCAAGGCTTTTGGGTGGTGATTTCTCGCGTCTCCTCCTCTCTTCCTTACCATTTCATCCTCAGGTAAGGTCTACCATACTTTTTCCTTCATTTTACCTGTAAGCACCCTTATTTTCGTACTTTCCGGCGACTTTGTTAGTTTTTCGGCTACACCACCATAGTTTCAGGCGAGCTTTTCTTGCCAAATTTAAGTAGTTTGATCTTTAGATTCATTTGCTTTATCAGCTAATCTTGTTTGTAATTTTTGGAGTTTAGGAAATCCCTAAGTGTAGTGTCGTCCTCTGATGCTCAGACCCTTATATCAGCTTCTTGAGGAGTTCCCCTCTCTTAGAGAGAAGACTTTAGAAAAGATTAGGCAAATAGAAAGAGCACAGGAGGAAGCTCGTAGATCCCAGGAGTTTCCCATTAGACCCATATTTCCACCACCTCTGAAGGTGATATATCCTGACCCCCCGGAGAACTTCTATCAGAAAGGGGTTCCTGCTGATCCCATACCTATGTCTGAGTCTGAATCTTCCACCTCAGACCCCATGTCTGTGGATTCCTTGCAAGAGGCCATGGACTTCACACCTACGCCTGATCAGGCCAAGGTCTCCAGCCGAGCCTCGTCCCATAACCACTCAAGCACCTCAGGGTCTTCTTGAGAGGTTGAGATTATTGAGCCGAGTGTGTCCATTCCACCACCAATTGACGCCATCCCTATGTCGGCCATCACCGGGGTAGAGTTTGCTCAGAGGTTTCCGAGTTACCCATCAACATCTGCTCCGGTCGACGTTGAGTTAGATGATGATGAGGTTGAGAGCGATGTCGATGTCTCTGAGGAGGCCTAGATCGAGAGTACTATTACTGTGGTAGACCTTCTCTGCTTCAGATACCTGTATTCTATCAGCCCCTCAATAATACTTAGGAGGCCTCTGAGGGAAGAGAGGGCTTATCATGGCCGAGACGGGGAGATCTGCTTGTACGAGCAGATGTTCAAGTTGGGGTTCCGTCTGCCCATTCACCCCATAATAAAATCCATCCTCTCTTACATTAATTTGGATCCCTCCAAACTCTCTCCTAATGCCTTGAGAATCCTAATAGGGGCCATAGTGTTATGGAAGGTTATCCACCACTCAGACCTTCCAGTTCAAGTCTTTGTAGGTTGTTACGTCCCTTCCTCGGCCAAAAATCATCCGAGCTACTACCATTTTATAGCTCGGAGGCCTAAGAAGAAATTGCTTCAGGTGACCCAGACTTCCAACCATAACTGGAAGCCTCGGTACTTCTTTGCCTCAGGTCCATGGGAGTTTGGCCCATGTGTTCCCTCGTCCAATCTGGAGCAGAGGATGCCCCTGAGATGGGGTAAGGTCACCATGTCTGCCAGGGCCGACCCTGGACTAAGTCTACAAAACCTCCAGAAGGTGAAAGCCCTTCAAGAGTACATGGGTTATTCGTCAGGATCCAACACTTGATGACTCCCCACTTCCTCTCTAGGACAGGTCTGGGTGGAAGTCCCCTTGCCGAGCTTGGTAAGCATTTTTGTTTTGCAATTTTAACCTCTGATTTTATTCATATCTGATTATCTAACTCAGGTCTACTAATTTTTTGCAGAGCGACCAAGGGATATTCCAGACGAGCTTTGGGAGATGGCTGCACCGAGCTTGACAAGACTTGCCAAAAAAGCAGGTTTTAACGCTCCTCCCCCAGCTCCCTCGGCCTCTAAGCCCCCAGCTAAAAAGAAGAGGGCTCCCGAAGATCATGCCCCTGAGGATCAGAGGCCGAGGAAGAAGACTACTGAAGCTGCCATCCCTATCTCTTCAGCTGACATCCTGTCGGCTCGACTGGATCAGTTGAAGTTAACTGATAGTGTGGTCGGCCACAGCATGCAGGCCCTGGATGCCATCGGCTCTGTAATGACCGAGGCTGACAAACGCTTCTACAAGGCTATGGACACCCCATTGCTGGTTGAGTTCGGCCTTCATAGAGCCGTTCAGGTATGATTTGATCCTTCATTAAAAATTCTTCTAAGTGTAACATATGATTCTTCTTCAGCTTACTTATGATACCTAAACATGCAGGGCTTGATCGCTATGCACAATTTATCAAACTGGACTCTGAGGAAGTTGCCTCGCATCCAAAAGGGGTAAGATCCCGAGAAAGTTCAGAGTACTCTAAACTCAGAGATAGAGCGCCTCAAGTCTGAGTTGAAGGGCTCTGAGGAGAAGGTTAAGGGATTGGAGAGGGACATCTCCCAGCTCGATAAGGATCATGCTGCTGCATTAAAGGCTAAGGATGACGTTCTGCAGCAAAAGGTCAACTCAACTGTCAGGGCCGCCATTGAGGACGCCTCTGAGAAGATCATTGCTGACTAAAAATCCTCTGATGAGTTTATGGGGTTTGGCTTTGAATACCTTGAAAGTGGTATCAAAGCCACTACTAAATGGGCTGACATCAGAGAGATAGAGGCCGGCACTTTGAAGGCCACTGATTTCGTAGGTTTTGCTGATCCACAATTTGCCCAAGCTCTTCAAGAGGTTGAGGAAGAGGCCGCCGCTCCTGCAGAGACTGCTACATTAGAGGTCAACGAGGTTGGAGGGGCAGACCCTTGTGATGATGCAGCCGAGGTCTCTAACCAAGCCGAGGGTGTCAACGTTCCCCCCTCAGACTCATAGGATATTTTGATCATTGTTTGTAACTTAACTATATTGTGGAACTTTTGTCTGTAATCATTGAACATATAATTTCTGAATATATATATCAACCTCTGATGAGGACCATCTTCACTTTCTTTTCATTTAATGTCATGTGATTCTTTTCATTCTTAGCTCCATTGTTATGGTGTCTGCTAAAAATTAATTTGTAATCTGAGCTTTAACCTCTGAAGTCCTCTTTCTAAGCTTGTCTTTTTGCAATGGCCTTGTTTAAACTCCACCAATGGTCCTGAGCTAAGACCTTATCACCAATGGATGGTGTTATGAAGGTCTGAGGTTATTACCTAAGAGGTTATCCTCATAATGAATCTCACCAAATTAATGATGTTAAGTGTCTGAGGTCATCTCATTATGGTGTCTGACCTCAGACCTTGTCACCAAATTATGATGTTATAAGGGTCTGAGGTCATCACCTAAGATGTTATCCCCATAATAAATCTCACCAAATTAATGATGTTAAGGGTCTGAGGTCATCTCATTATGGTGCCTGACCTCATACCTCGTCACCACTGAATGGTGTTATGAAGGTCTGAGGTCATCACCTAAGATGTTATCCCCATAATTAATCTCACCAAATTAATGATGTTAAGGGTCTGAGTTCATCTCATTATGGCGTCTAACTTCAGACCTCGTCACCACTGAATGGTGTTATGAGGGTCTGAGGTCATCACCTAAGACGTTATCCCCATAATAAATCTTCACCAAATTAATGATGTTAAGGGTCTGAGTTCATCTCATTATGGTGTCTGACCTCAGACCTCGTCACCACTGAATGGTGTTATGAAGGTCTGAAGTCATCACCTAAGATGTTATCCCCATAATTAATCTCACCAAATTAATGATGTTAAGGGTCTGAGGTCATCTCATTATGGTGTCTGACCTCAGACCTCGTCACCACTGAATGGTGTTATGAAGGTCTGAGGTCATCACCTAAGATGTTATCCCCATAATTAATCTCACCAAATTAATGATGTTAAGGGTCTGAGGTCATCTCATTATGGTGTCTGACCTCAGACCTCGTCACCACTGAATGATGTTGTAAGGGTCTGAGGTCATCACCTAAGATGTTATCCTCATAATTAATCTCTGATTTAAGAATGAAGCAGGAACTGCCATGGGAACTGATCTTTATTAATAACCTTTTCACAATAAGATGGTACATTTACATAAAACTTTATGCAACATCATATGTAATATCTCTTTAGGTGATCAGCATTCCATGGGTTAGTGAAAGGTTCTCCTTCTAGGTTTTCTAGCCTGTAAGTGCCAGGCACAACCTCTTCTGTTACTTTGTAGGGGCCATGCCAGTTTGGGTGAAGCTTGTTTGCCTTCTGCAGGGTCTTCTTTAGCACTAGGTCTCCCACTGCAATGGGTCTTAACTTCACCCTCTGGTTGTAGAATTTTGCTGCCCTCTGTTGGTAGGCTGCCTTTCTTACCTCTGCGTCCTCTCTTCTTTCTTCGATAAGATCTAAGTCTAGCCTCCTCTCTTCTCCATTATTGTCAGGGTCATAGGTCTGAATCAGATGAGTTGGGAGTCCTACTTCCGTTGGTATGACGGCCTCTGAGCCATGTGCCAGCATGAACGGGGTTTCTCTTGTTGGTGTCCTTGTCGTGGTTCTGTAGGCCCAAAACAAAGTGTAGACCTCTTCAGTCCATCTTCCCTTAGCATCTTCTAACCTCTTCTTGATCCCGTCCAAGATAGTTCTGTTTGTGACCTCGGTCTGACCATTTGCCTGAGGTCGACCAGGAGATGAGAAGAATTGCTTAATCCCTACTCTTAGGCAATACTTTTCTAAGGAGGAGTTCTTGAACTGGGTCCCATTATCCGAGATGAGAGTGTTTGGGAGGCCATATCTGCATATGATATTCCTCCAAATGAACTGGAAGGTCTTCTACTCTGTGATTGTTATCATCGGCTCTGCCTCCACCCACTTTGAGAAGTAATCAATGGAAACTATCAAGAATCTATAGTTGTTGACAGCTCTTGGCAAAGGTCCTACTAAGTCAATTTCCCATCCGCAAATGGCCATGGAGAAGAGATTGACATCATAGGATGATGGGGTTGATGAGGGATAGTGGCGAACCTTTGGCATTTGTCGCACCTCTTCACGTAGTCTGCAGCGTCCTTGGACAAGGTAGGCCACCAGTATCCCTGAGTTATGATCCTCTTGGCCAAGGGCCTTCCCCCTATGTGGCTAGAGCAAGAACCCTCATGAACCTCCTGTAAGACCCGGGGAACTTCCATGGGATGCACACATCTGAGGAGAGGAAATAGAAACCCCTTTTTGTATAAGACGTCTCCTACCATTGAGAACTTGGCATCCCTATACCTCAACTTTCTCCTTTCTAGGTTGGACTCAGGTAGCTCTCCCTCTCTTAGGTATCTGACGAGCGGTTCGATCCATGAGTCTCCTAGGTTCAAATTATGACAAAGGTTACATACCTCGTCCTCCTAGATGGTTGCCTTTCCTAAGACCTCGATCGGAATGGTCCTTCCCATATCTGTCTTCATTGTCGAGGCCAGCCTTGCCAATGCATCAGCGTGGTTGTTACTTAGTCGAGGCACTCTCTTCAGTTTTGCTTCTTCAAAATATTCTAACAACCTTCTTACCATCTTTAAGTACTTGGCCATTCTTTCGTCTTTGGCCTTGTATATCCCCAGTACTTGATTGACAACCAACCTTGAGTCGCTATGGAGTAGGAGTCGCTTTACTCGAAGAGTTGTTGCCAATAAGAGACCTGCTATCTTGGCCTCATACTCGGACTCGTTGTTTGAGGTCTGGAAGTTGAATCTCAGGCGTATCAATGTTGGCGCCATCTGGAGCCGAGAGTATTAGCCCCGCACCGCTTCCACTATCGCAGGAGGAACCATCAACGAAGAGGCTCCAAATGTCTGTATCTGATGAAAAGACCCCTTCTTCCATAACTCCTTTCTTGAAGAGGTATCGATCCTCTTCATTTTCTTCTATTCTGCTCCGGGTTTTGCCTGAGATGACTTCTTCCCGATCTCGAAAGATGTTTGGTGCCATCTCTTCCAAATCTCGGAAGACACTACGGTTTGTCTTTTCACCGTCCTCTAGGCCTTTCTCTGTCTCGGCCTCTTCCCAGGTGAATTTTACGATAAAGTCTGCGAGGGCCTGCCCTTTGATGGTTGTCCTAGGCTGGTAGGTAAGATCATATTCTCCTAGTTCGATGTCCCAGGTCATCAATCTCCCTGACTTCTCAGGTTTATGCAGAACCTATCTTAGTGGGGAGTCAGTGAGGACTACCATGGAGTGAGCTTGGAAGTAAGGCTTCATTTTTCTTGAGGCATGTATCAGGGCATAAGACAACTTCTCCATACGGGGATAATTTTGTTCAGACCCTTGAAGGGCCTTACGGTTGAAGTACACAGGCCTTTGAATCCCATCCTCTTCCCGTATGATGGCCGCTCTGATGGCTGATTCAGAGACTGCCAGATACACAAACAACCTTTCTCCTGTGACGGGCCGAGACAGCAATAAGGGAGACCCTAAGTAGGACTTGAGTTGGTTTAAGGCTTTTTCACACTCTCCGTCCCATTAGAAGGCCTTTCTTAAAACTTTAAAGAATGGAAGACACTTGTCCGTTGCCCTAGAAATAAACCTGTTAAGGGAAGACACTCTTCCCGTGAGTCTTTGGACATCCTTGATACTCCTAGGAGTCTTCATGTCGAGTAATGCCTTGATTTTCTCAGGGTTCGCTTCAATTCCCCTCTGGTTAATGATGAATCCCAGGAACTTCCAGCTCCTACTCCGAAGACACACTTTGCTGGGTTGAGTTTCATTCTGTACGAGTCCATAACATCGAAGGTCTTCTCAAGGTCTGCTACATGAGTACAAGCTTTCAAGCTCTTCGTTAGCATATCGTCTACATACACCTCCATGGTCTTACATATTTGCTCTTCGAACATCTTATTGACAAGACGTTGATACGTTGCCCCTGCATTTTTCAGACCGAAGGGCATCACTTTGTAGCAGTACGTCCCTTTGTCAGTAATGAAAGTTGTCTTCTCAGAGTCTTCAGCATCCATGAAGATTTGGTTATAGCCTGAATACGCGTCCATGAAGCTCATGAGCTCGTGCCCTGCTGTAGCATCCACCATCTGATCTATCCGAGGTAAGGGGTAGCTGTCTTTTGGGCAAGATCTGTTCAGGTCAGTGAAATCCACACACATTCGCCACTTCCCATTGGCCTTAGGCACGATGACTGCATTTGAGAGCCACTCCGGGTAGGTAACCTCTCTTATGAACTCGGCCTCTTCCAACTTTTTTACCTCTTCTCGGATGACGTCGTATTTCTCCCTGGAGTAGACTCTTCCTCTCTGCTTGATCGACTTGGCATCTCTGGTCACGTTGAGCTTGTGGCTCATCACCTCAGGGTTGATTCCAGGCATGTCTGCGTGACTCCATGCGAAGACACTCTGTCTCCTCCTGAGGAAGTTTATCAGCTCTTCCTTGGTTCCTGGCTCTAGGGCCTTACCGACCTGGATGGTTTTTTCCGGCTCGTCCTCAGTGAGGACGATGGATACTACCTCTTCCGCGGCCTCTCCCTTCTTCAACTTTGTTTCATCTCTTGGGTCAAGAGTGTCAATGTTATAAGTGGTGGTTGCCCTCTTATGGGATTCTCTCTCTTCGGCCGAGTTGAAGTAACACTCTCGCGCCGTGGTCTCGTCCCCTTGCACTTCCCCTACTCCATAAGGAGTCGGGAATTTTAGCATCTGATGGACCGTTGACGGCACAACTTCAAACTCTTTAAGGGCCACCCTTCCTATGATGAGTTTGTAGGCCGAGAAAACGTCTCGTCCATAACGAAAAAGTTTATCTTCTTGGTCAGCCTCTTAGGCCACTCATCACCCATTCGTACGTCCATCTCATACATGCCCAAGGGGTGGACTTTTTGCCACTGAAGCCTATCAATGGGTGATGATAGGGCACCAGCCTTGCTCTGCTAAGACCTAGGCTCTTGAAGCAAGGCCAGAACATCACATCCGCCGAGCTACCCTCGTCTATGAGGATCCTCTGTACCTCGCACCCATGCACCCTTGTTGTTATGACCAAAGGGTCATCATGGGGGGCTAAGATACCCTTGAAGTGGAGTCTGGAGAACCCCACTACGAGGGTGTCCATGTCTACCTTCTTCCTCTTCTGCACTGCATCGGAAGACGTTAGGTTCACAACTTCAAGCTTGGCCACTGACCTGGCCTCTGCTACATGAGCCTTCATATCAGCTACTTTAGAGCCACCTCCTGCAAATCCCCCACATATGGTGCTAACACCAAAAGAGATCGTACCGACCCTCTTCACCGGGGTGTTGTCATCTTTTGGCGGGAGATCCGGATCATCTTCGTCATCTCCTTCTGAATCATCGTCTCTTCTGGCCGGAACATTGCCACGGCATCTGTCATTTCTTCTTTTCTTAGGATCATCTCTTCCGCCCTTTGGAGCCTTACCATCCACATACTTCCTCAGCTTTCCAGATTTCAACATCTTCTCAATTTCATCCTTTAAAGCGAAGCATCTATCTGTGACGTGACCATGATCTTGGTGGAACTCACACCATAGGTCTTTGTTCCTCTTATGTGGTGGGGCTTTCAGCTTCTCTGGCCATCTCAAAGCCCTGTCATTCTTAATCTCATTGATGATGTGCTCACAGCTCACTGTCAGAGGAGTATAGTGAGCGAACTTGTCATCTCCTGACCTCTTCTTCCCCTCTTTCTTGCGTTGGGACTTCCCGCTGCCACCGCGGTTCTCATCCTCATACTTGTCGTCCATTGCCTCTTCCGCATTCATTACTTTCCCTACGGTTGCCAGCAGCTCCACCATAGACCTAGGGGGTCTTCCGTCAGTTTCCACAATAGCTTCCCCTTCTGGAGTCCTCCTATAAGGGCGGTCATGGCTATATTCTCTTCATAATCTTCCACCTCCAATTTATCTTTGTTGAACCTTGCTATGTAGTCTCTTAGGCTCTCACCCTTGGCCTGCTTGACATACAGCATGTGGGTAGTCTTCTTTTGAGGCCTTACCCCAAAGCAGAAGTTGTGGATGAATCGCTCTGCCAAGCCTTTGAAGTTCTCAATTGAGTTCTTCGGAAGGGAGGTGAACCAACTGTGTGCAGCCCCTGTCAAGGTCCTAGAGAAGGACCTACACTTCATCTCATCAGGTATCGAGTAAATGTCTGCTGCTGACTGGTATATCTCGATATGATGTACAGGGTTAGTGCTGCCATCATACTTGGGAGACACTGTAGGAGGCTTGAACTTAGCTGGGGTTGGGAAGCCCACTATCCTAGCCACAAATGGGGATCCCTCTAAGTAACCCCTTTGTAATGGTTCCCTGCTTTTAATGAGGTCTCCTATCTTCTCCTCAAGGCGCTGGATAGAGTCATTTCATGGTCTTCTGCCATTGACTTGGCCGAGGTTATCCCCTGCCACCTCCCTGCGATGGACCGAGGGTTCCCCTGCCACGACACGTTGGCTGTTGACCTCTTCCTGTTCCCTGCCTCTTCTTTCACAGGGTCGGCCTTGGTCTGTCCGACCCTGCCTGTTCCCTCTCTGAGAGCCTGCTGCGATCCATGATCTCGATAACCTCTGTCTTAGGTCATTCATCATGCCCAGTCTCTCGAAGGCCGACCCTCTGCTCAACCTATCAAAGGCCGACCCTCTTTGTTAGGCCTCTTCACCTCTTCGGCTGACACAACCTTGACTTTGCCTAAGAGGTCGTACAGTGTTATTTGACACCTCATACGGCTCCCATCAGTCTTCCGGGGCTTCTTTCGCCTCTAGATCGTCATACCTGTCCTCTGGGCAAGGGTTTCCTTGCCTCCCTAGGCACAAGCGCCTAGGGTCAGCAATGTCCCTTCTCCGCTGGGGTACAGGCTGGTCCTTCATTGGTGCTTGGGGTGGTCCCCTAGCGTCAGGATGAGGCTGAATAGCCGCCGGAGTGATCATATCTGGTGAGACTCCAGGTGGCCTCATCATAGTTTGGCTGAGCTATGCAAATTGCTCCTGCATAGCTTGTTGCGTTAAAGCTAAGGATCTCAAGGCTGCAGCTACCTCCGCCATTTCAGATTGGGGGGCGCCTGACTGGAACTAGGACCTCCACCCTCGGGCGACGGAAGAGGCGGTCGTAAGTCTGGTGCCATATGTTAACACTATAGAGCTTGAGTAGAAGATGAGCTTAGTACCTCACAGGACCTCTTTTAATGGTGAAACAATTCCACGCTAGGGGGAGGCCTGGTTCACCACCAGAATCTCCGGTGAGGTTAAACAGAAAAAGAGGAAGAGATAGCTTCTCGTTCCCACAGACGGCGCCAAAATGATGATGCCAGAATCAGCACCACCAGGTAAGGTGTTTTCAAGCTCAATCTAAGAACAGCAATGGCAGCACAGTTATGTAAATGGTAAGAGAATGAGATGAGGAGAAGAGGAATCAACATCAGAATATAAGTGGTTCAGCCTAGATTGGCCTACGTCCAGTGTGTGTGCAATCTCACTGCAATAAGGCACTAATGTCCATGAATACAATCTCTCAAGCTTTCTCTCTCTACTATGTATCTAGACAGAGTTTCAGCTAGGGTTTAATATCTGGGATCCTTTTGCAAGGTAGAGGATGACCTCTATATATAGTACCTAGGGGGTGTAATGTACCTCCCACGCATGCAATGAGCATGTGTGTGGTTACCTCACCAATATGGGAGTGTCATCTGTCACTGTCACATGTAGAGAATGATGATGCAATATTCTCCCCACGTGTGGGGAATAATCTTGTTATAACTGATTTGTGTCCACGTGTCCTCATCCAAATGTCAGCAGGTGCTCGGCTATCGCGGCTGGTGTATGACCTCGGCCTTGGTGAGGCCGAGGCTGGTGAGTCTATATACCTGTTCATTTCGAGTGTTCCATGGAGGTCTCGGCCTGATCCTAGCCGAGACAATGGACAGGGTCGGCCTGATATGAGGTTGAACTGGTGGCTTGATGAGGTTGCTGGTGACTTCCTGCAGGCTCGGCCTATGTATGGCCGAGGTTTCCATTTCAAGGCCTATGCGAGTGTTGTTGATCCTTATGACGTCCCTTGGAGAGGCTCATAGTAGTGTCAGCCTAGCTCGACCTTGACATGGCCGAGGGGTGATATCGCGTGCCCAAGACTCATCCAACGTCTGCCATGATCTCGGCCGAGGTTGGTGTCTCTAGGCCGAGGTTACACTTGGGGCATATCAGCTCGGAATAAGATGAATGCAACAATTCAAATGTGATATCTTTTTCTTTCAATCATATCACTTTAATGGCCAAGTACACTCTAATACCATATTCGTCTACCGTATTATACCCCGGTAGTTGAGGGTCAATCGAACATGTTCGTCACAACGCCTTATTTAGGACACACCAGCGATAACCCAGCTGGCAAGGTCAGTCAGTAAAGAGGTCCCTTAGGCCGAATCATATTTTCAATATTCAATATCCTTTTCAATAATCTTTTTAATCGGTATGTTTATATGGACAATTATAAACATATCACAAAGGAATCAATCATTGGTATCACATGAATTTTGAGAATAAAAGTAGTTCACAAAATATATGTAGTTTGCATAATATTATATAATCAAAATACACAAGGAATGTCAGAGTACTCACCTAAAATAGAGGCTCGAAAATATAGATATTGAGTCTTGGATCACACGTTAATCTAATAAATACAATAAAGGTTTAATTATGTATTCTAAATAAAGCCCAATTCTAAATATTGTGTTTTAATCCTAAAATATCCTGCTGAAAAAGGTTACTAAAACCATTTTCTCAATTTTTAATATTCATTCATCGCATTTAAAGAATTTCAATTCATAGTTCTTCCTAGTCAGTTGGTTCCCAGTAGAGATGGAGGGTCACAGGGGCACCACTTAAATACCATCTCATCTAGACAGAATATTTTCGGATTTATTCCTAGTAGAGATGGAGGGTCACAGGGGCACCACTTAAATACCATCTCAACTAGACAGAATTTCACCTGGACTGACTTTGGAATTACTTAAATGAGATTCCATAAGACGAGCAATTGCTTGCAAAAATCATTTTAAAAAGCGTATATATATATTTTTCAAACAAGTTGACATATTTTGCAAATTAAATCCATTTAGATTGTTTCCAAATTTTAAGTTTTGATTAGTAAAGTCTTTAGTGTATTTTACCAGCATAACTACTAAGTAAAGCTATAAAATACGAAATTAAAACTACAAAAATGAATTATAACATTTAAATAAAATCATACCTACGAAATGAATTCTTTCTTCGAAATTATAGAACTCCTTCTTAAGATATTTCCCAAGCTTTCTATCACTCTTTCTTACTATAATTCTCAAGGAATTGGTGTGAGTTTCAAATGAACCCTAAGGCCCTATTTATAGGTTTCCAAAAGTCTTACGGTGTTGACATGTGCCTAGGTGACCAAGCATTACGGTGGCAAGTCATCGTTTGGGTGTCGCATTCCGGGGTGGTCTTGTAGTCTTACCATCACCAAATGATGACAAGTGTTTTAGCTTTCTCTCTCAAGACGACATGTGTAAGGTGGAGGTGACCAGCACGTGGTGGAAAGGTGATAAGGGTATAAGGGTCATTTCACACATGAAGGGTATTTTGGTAATTTGACACTATATATTTTCAATATTTCTTAGAGGTCCTTGAAAATATTTTATTTACAAAATGGCCCTTTTAATATTTTTATTTTAGTCCCTAAAGTTTCATAAAATTATATTTTCTACCCTAAAACTTATTATATACCTTACGATATGTCATAAGACTTCGATTTCATCCTATTTACGATTGATTCTTCATATTTAAAAATGGGGTTTGTTATATTGATAGCCAATAACATCACATATCTAATAATACAACATTTATAAGATAGTAAGTAGCATATGAGTGTAAAAACAAACTATATACATATGAGCACATAAAAGTGGGGTCATTACAGATACATCCAATGATACCTAACTGAACCACATAATAAAGCTTCATTGCATAAATTCACAAGCAGGTGGGTGCTGATATCGAAGAATAATGGAGGAGAATATTGCTCTCATACATAAACTTCCTTGGCTAAAGTTGATTTCTCAACTTTAATGTTCCTTTTGTTTACCACTTTCGCACAAAGTAGGGTAAAACAGAAATTGACTTGTATAATTCCCCAATTGAGATCTTTGTGTTCAGAGAAGCAATGCAAAAATAGGTGAGAGATTAGTTTATTGATTACATGACAGTCACGAGACTTGAATTGTTTCAAGTCATTTATTTTGTAGCCTACTATCCTACGAAACTTACCGGAACAAATAGTTGGAGTCTTCAGGTTGAATAATGTGTCTAAGAGGATCTTCTTCTCATTAGTAGTCAAAGTGAAACCAGTCGGGACATAGAAATTATTCCTGTTATAGGATAATTTTTTAACCTAGTCCCTTCTTTATTTTCATATCATATAGATTGCGGTGGGCACTCTCTGCATCTTCTAAATGAGATCCGCCCAGACATGCTCCTATCAAATGTTCTATAAAATTCTTCTCTCTGTACATCACGTCAATTACATGCCTTACACAGTGAGCTTTCCAATACGATAAGTCAAACAATCTTGATCGTCTGGACCATGGTTTCACTTTACTAGGGTCGTTAGGATCCTCCCTAGCTTTATGCTTCATCTTTACAAACTGAGGGTGTTTTTCTATGTACCTATTCCCCCAAGTTGCAACTACCACCTTCTCCTCGATCTGCTGACTAGAAAGTTGAGTAGGTGGCACCCTGCACTCGTAACCAATATGAAAAAAATTAGACTCATCATTCCTGACAGGGTGACTGATAGGCAAAAATCTACAATGACCCATATAACTCATCTTCCCATTATGATATAACAAAATGGCTTCAGTTTCCTCCCCATACATGGGACATCCATTATAACTATAAATATTACAACCAGACAAGGTCCCATAAGCAGGAAGGTTATGGATTTCCCACATAACCATTGCTTTAAGTGTGAATTCTTCACCCTTATGAGAATCAAATGGCATCATGCCTTTATCCCTTAATTCTTTAAGTTCTTCGATTAATGTGGCTAAGAATATATTAATATCATTGTCAGGAGCCTTCAACCCGGATATCAACAAAGATAATAATATGAACTCCTTTCTCATGCATAGTGTCGACGGGAGATTTAAAGGAGCCATGGGAACTGACCAATAACTCTTATTTGTACTTAAATTAACGAAAGGTTAAACACATCGATTGAGATTGCAATATGGACGCTGCACGGTTCCTTTGCAAATTTATGGTGTTATACTTTGAAATTTTCCAGACGATTAAATCAATCAAATGACACATCAGATTCCCACCCACCTCGCATTGATCGTGTCATGTCTTGTCCTCGTCTATCCACGGTACAGATAAAACCTATTTTAACCGAGACCCAAGTTGAAAATACTGCAAAACCTTTTGTGGGACTTGCGAGCACTTATGATAGTTTGCATCTTTGTTCTTTCCATAACAAACCATATATCTAGGCTTACTGAATACAGTACACTCATCGTTCTCTTCGTGCTTGATGCGGTATAAATATGCAATCACACTTGCATTCATGAATATATTTTTATTTTGAACACAAACCCTTATTCATGGTAATATAATTATTCGGTAAAGTGTTCTCTTTTGGGACAATTTCTTTAACCCACTTAAGAATTTCGGTTACGCTGTTGCCAAACAAATCAAATTCACTCTGAAAACTATGCAAACCAATCATTGCAATCTTTATACAATGATTTAACCGCATCGATTCAACTTATGTATTCTTGATCTACTAGTAGTTAAGAATCAAATTTTTTATTTACTTGGTCATAATTTGCATTATAAATATCCATGGTTGGTGGTTTTGATGGTTGTGGACTCTGAAAGCATCATCAATTATGTCGATCAATGGACGATGTGCTGGTGAATCATATACTACTTCTACTCATTGGGGTTCTATCACGCTACCGAGTACCGACAATTCTTCCGAATATAAGGTATATTTTTTTCACCAGGGTATGTCCATGTTTTATAGTCTTGACAAATTACTCACTTTATTAAATGAATCTCAACATCTTCTAATGACTTGTATTTTTTGTTCATACAACAAGTGAATGGACACAAAATCTTGTCACTTTTAAGATTTTTGTAGGCATATTTAGCAAATTCTTGTTACATATTTATTTGTTATTCGATTAGTCTCCTCCATCCACTTTTTGTATTGTGGGAAATCCATTTAATAATCTTCAAATTTCAATCCTATGTTGATAGATTAAAACAAATTTCCTGTTGCATTCAAGAAATTAATATGATTACGAAAATGTGATAACTTAAACCCTAAATTAAACAAATTTGCCAAGTAATATTATTTCAATTGAAATGAAAAAAATATTATTAAAACTCAAACAAAAAAACATTCTTCCAATTGAAACAAAAAAATGTTATTACAACTCAAACAAAAAATTTATAAAATGAACTTTAATAAAAGATAAATTGGCCAAGTGGTAAAAGAATTTGCATAATGCCTCTATCCTCTCCCTTCCCCATTGTGGACATACACATGTATATCTTCGTAGTCTTTGTATATTTTATCAACCATTATTTGAGCATCACTCTTCTGCGAAGGATGGTCGTGTACTTTAGTTCTGACAACTATGGAGATAAGTGTGCAGACATTAATAATCCTAATATTAGCCAGGTTCTTGAAATATAACTGTTCCCTATAGTCACTGTGAGTGGTTAACAATGATCCAAGACCTATGATAAGCGAAGGCACTGGGAAATGGGAATGTTGAAATAGGCGGCATTTGGGAGGGTAAAGGTGAAGGAGGTGACATTTAGGATGGGAAACCTGCAGAGGGAGGAAAGGAGAAACCTTGAGAAATAGGTTAAGGGAAACCTTGAGGAGGCATTAAGGAAGATAACCTTCAGTAAAAAGAATCACGAGTTTCCTAATTTGATTCGTCAAGAGGCCTAGGTTATTTTTGATCTCTTGGACATCCCCATCGGTCCAGAACTATTGTTCCTCTTGGTTTGAGATACAATTTTTGACTGAAGAAAGTTCGTCTATGAGAGGTGATGTGCGTTGTAATTTGTTTTTGGTATATGTGATCCAACACCTCTCATCCTCCCTCTTTTTTATCATTTCCAAAGGTCTGGGCTAGGGCATCAATATCCATGTCATGAAAAAGGTCTTGAACTTCACTAAATACAAATGGACTCTATTGATTCCAGAGTCCTAAACAAGTGTGGTAGGAATTTATTATCTTCGCCCTGTCGAGCATGAACGTATAATTTTGATCGATTGGTTTGTTAACTAGCATCTGGACTATCCTTTGTCCTACTCATCCATCCATTCTTCAAATCTTAGTAAGATTTAGCGCCCAACTAGTGGACATCGGTTTTTTTCCATTCTTTGTTTATTCTTCTCCCTATGGACAAGCTTTTTATCCTTCGACTCATTCTCCAAAAAATCATTCCACTGCTCCACCAACATATTAACATTGAAAGGAACCCTGTCTTTTAGAGCCAAAATATTGGATCTCAATGCATCCTTATGGAAATGTATCAGCTGAAGGCTTCTCCAGTATATCCTTAATTATTCAGCAACTGAGAAAGAACCTTATGATTTGACCTATCGAGAAATGTAAACCACTTGCAGATTTGATGATAGATGTCATCTTTGATGTCTTGATTAACAAGGTTCCAATTGTCTGCTCCCTCACTTCCATGTTCATTTTTTCCAGTGACAAACACTTGTCTTTAAAGCTAAACAGGCCATTTTTATCACCCATGGGTTACTCTAGATAAAAGAGAACCCGATTAGCTTCTTTTCATTTGATCGAAAGATGTCGGGAGCGCTGGATGGGGGCATTGGAGCAACAGGGGTTTGTTCCCTACTCATACTTAGAGTCGTACTTGGAGTAGGGGAACGAACCAAAGGTGGAGTTGTGAATTCTTCAGTGATTGGTGATGATAATTCTTATTATTTATGCACGAGATGACCATCCTCGTTGGGTTATCACCTTATCACTTAGTACATTTTGGTCGGTGCCTTCCGAAATTATCTACAAAAATGAAAAACCATAAGCGACTAAATAATTGTAATAATATGAAATTATAACTAACTAATCATGTTTACAACTATATATATATATATATATATATATATATATATATATATATATATATATAACTTTTCAGAGTAAGACTTCAGAATATGTTCAATGTGCCTGATCTCCATCCATTCGATATTAGTTTTTCAAAACCTATGGATTTTTGCACGTGTACAACCAGGAGGAAGCATATCCATGATTGATGTATAGATATCCATGCAATGAACTCGGAATCCCATATTTTTCAACTTGTTGGCAAGATTCAATTTTACGTGCATATAACATGAGATGTCACATTCTATGTCAATGCTCTCTCTACACAGTTATATTCTTAACGAGTGAATTTTTTTCTTCCTTCTCTAACAATGTAAGAAATTTCTCGGTTACATTGGGATTATATATGTGGAATATATCCTCTATACCGTCATCCCAACTTTCTGGTAGGTAAAAAAGAATACGATCGAACATGTACTCTTATTGGAGATCAACTCCAAACTTTGTAAGGTAGTTAAATTATTCGATCTTCTTATTCCCATACCTATAAATAGGAGTACCCTTTATATGTTTTACACTAATAAAAGAGGTATACGTGCAATCCAATTGCAACCTCTCGTACTATTATTGTCAGTGATTATCACAGTGCCTCATTTTTCAAGAGAAAAATATACGAGGGCGTGAATATAAGTCCGACATATAAAGGCTCTAATTAATTAATAACTATTTATTGTAACATATGAGGTATAAAGGGTAATTTTATTAGGGATTTGATTCATCACTACCCTTCTCTTGACATCATGCATGTTGGATGTCACCAATGTGATATCAAAACAACAACTCGCCGTAATTGTTAAAACACATTTTATTAGGGTTTATATGAGACAGCTTAAAAATATATCTATATAATCAATTCAAAAAGTCTAACATTTTATCCAATAACCAAATCAACAACCAATAATTATCATGTACTCCTTATATCATCTAGGTGATAAAACACATACCCATAATCATAATATCTTAATAAAGTTGGATCATTTCTCATTAAACATATACATGAAGATTAGGGTTTCAATTTTAATTAGGGTTAAAAGAAATACACAAACATATACATAAAGATTAGGGTTTTAATTTTAACTAGGGTTAAAATATATAAACATAAACATATACATGAAGATTAGGGTTTCTATTTTAACTAGGGTTAAAATAAACACACATTAGCATATACTCACAAATTACAGTTTTAATTTTAATTAGGTTTTAAATAAAAACACATTAACAAATACTCACAAATTAGGATTTCAAATTTAATTAGGTTCACATTGCAATATATAAGAAAATTAGAGTTTCAATTTTAGTTAGGATTAAAATAAATAGACATTAACATACACAAACGCACACACACGCACGCACATAGGGATGGAGTGATAATATGGGGTTGATGGAATTCGTTTCTAAGTAATAGATCAATAGTGCTTTAATATAGAAGGACATTATGTCACGTTCGTTAGCAGGTCTTACCTGTGGCATGAACCATACATACGTTTTTACTTTGAATGCAATTCATCGGCGTCTAAGTCTTCCTATGCTAAGGAAGCATCGTCTGAGCTTTGTAGCTTCCACTATGACTCTAAGGGCCCTCCTATCTCGCCATACCACTTTAAGATACCAAGATAAGGATCCAAGCTAGCAAGTAAGGCAAGCTGGCAAGGTGAGAGCATTAGATCCAGATTCATAAGTTGACCTAACAACATATGGAAGTGAGAAAAGAGAAGCCCAATGATATGGGAGAAAGTCTTGATGTCTTACTCCCGTTATGCAACAAACACGAAGTTATGGTTGTATTGGCTACTAGAGGAACTACTTACTTCACAATGATCAGTTAGGCGGAAATGTTGAAGCTGGTTGTCAAAAGTGTGTCAACGGCTTATCGTACTATATTTCACTCCCCTACCTCTACCTCAAAAGAAGAGTATTTTATTCTCATCTGTGACTCGACCATACAACGGGAACATGTGAAGACTAGAATAAACAACAAAAATGTGACCTTCGAAACTTCTTTCTTACTTTTCTAAAACTTAACTTATGAGGATGGGGATTATGAATAAGCAGTTGATTCAACGGACGATCTAGCGGATAAAACAACAAAGGATCCCTATTCCTTCTTATTTGCCTCGGCCCCTCACTTATCTCCAGACTTTGGAAAAGGAACAACTGTAAACATATTAAAAAGGATATAATTTCAAGTAATCTCTAGACCCTATTCAATTCATAAGAGGAGATTTTTTTGATGTTGTGCAGTCTTCCTTTCTTACAGAGTGAAACATAATTTCACATCTTATTAACCCCAAATGGATGAGGAGAGGATGGACATATGACCAATAATCGTAATGAGTGGTGGATGAGTTCATAATGAACACCGGGGACTCGAGGGTTTCTAACTTAATATCTTAAAATTCCTCATATATTCAATAATAATATTAACACACGTCAATTACTAACATAAAAAATGAGAATACATTAGTCTAAAATTTTACAATAAAAATTGAACCCTCAAATTTAACCACAAAATTTGAAGTCTAGAATCACCTTAAAATTTGAACTAGCACGTGGATATTTTTTTTGAAGAAAAATTTGCGGGTATCAACATATAATAAATAAAATGTTAACAAACATTGCACACACACACACACACACACACACACACACATATATATATATATACATACACAAACACAATAATGAATTACACACACACACACACACATACACATATAAATGCACAAATAAACACATATATACAAATAAACAAATACACAAATACATAAATGTTAGGGTTTAAGAGTTACCTTTGAGATTAAGCCAGTACGGAGCCGAAAAACTTAAGATTGAGAGAGAGGGGACCCAAACATGTTAGGGTTTGAGAGAAAGGGAAATGTTTGGGTGAAAATGAGAAATTGTCCAAAGTTTAAATATAAAGACAATAGTCATGGCACCAAAAAATTTCCCCATCATCAATCGTGACTAGGGCATTGAAATAAATGTGGTCACGACCTTAGTGCATGACTTAAATACAAGACCATTTTTAACTGGTCACAACCCAAAGTCATGACCCTATTAGATAGATTTTTGGCATTAGTCATGGACATGGTCACGGCCTTGGAACGTGACCACACTTTGAGGGAATTTCAGCATGAATTTGACACCATGATGCTCACGCCTTGGTCAGGGATGAGGGTCGTGGACCACTATGGTTAGGTCTCAAGGGCATAACCATCTCCAAGTAATTCCATGACCACACTTGGTCATGGAACTTGTTACACCTATGTTGGACATGGTCACAGTTTTGGGCCGTGACCAGTTAGTCAAGAAAAAAATTTGTGACCACCTGCCATGACTATTAACAGAATTTGGTGTAGTGGTAATTGTAATTGGGATAATGAGTATTTATTTGAAAGTAATTTAATTATTTGTTTTGGGTCCTTAATGTAGTCCACAAACCTAAGTAGTTAGGCCATGCATTCAAGAAACCTAGTTTGGCCCAATCCCACCTTTTATACTTGTATATAAACGTGTGGGAAGGGGATTAAATTAGAATGAATCAACTTTAAGGTTTGATAGGGGTAAGAAAAAATAATATTCACACTTTTGTGAAAAGGCTAAGAGGGAGAGGACCACATCTCACTTAAAAGAAAGGATTTTCATCTCAAAAGTTCCCCATACACCTACCTAACTTTGGGAAAAATCATACAATAATGAAATGAACTTTAGATAAGGTTAAGTAAGGATGTTGGAGATTAAAAGAGCTTAGAAAATGATTTTATCATCTTCAACCTTTCTCTCCACATACGAATCACAAGGAAATTTGCTATGTTTTTGGTTTTTGGAACCCTATGTCTAATCTTTAAACCTTTTCCTCGATTTATTTTCAATATACGATTAATTATATCTCTTTTGGGATGAAATTTGCCTTTTTTTAAATGCCAATCCCAAGTTCTTTTACCAATAACCTAGGGGATTCAAAAAATTGCACAAATGTTTGGACACACCTTGTTTAAAAGTTCCCTTAACATAACTCCGGTTGATATCTTCCTTGAGTTTGTAATATAATAAAAATTTAACGATGAGATAAAAATTACTCTTAGGATATGACAAAACAAGAGGTGGGAGAACACTTGGATACTTTCATTGCTCAATAGAGACCCAAAGGCAATATGATGATGAGCTGACACTCGAAAGAAGATCAAGTCTCCACGGTGAAGAATTTTTTTATTCAAGCATACTGTGATCGAATGAAATCTTGATGCTCACTTAAAATACCATATATATATATATGTGTGTGTGTGTGTGTGTGTGTGTGTGTGTGTGTGTGTTTTCAACTCGAGGATGAAATGATAGACCGTCCACCTAATGTTGAAACAAAATCTTTGTTGATACAAAAATTAGTAAGCTGACGTGGACCAATTATGATAAGACACGTGTCATCCAGCATGACGTAATTATGTACACCGAGAAACTTAACACATTGAGCTACTCAGAATACCGAGCTATTCAGTATACCGAGCAACTATCTGGGAAGACCAAATGACCAAAACAAATTCAATGAATATTCTTATTATGTACCGATACATATGCTTATCTAATGACGGCGTATTGTCTATTCATATGGGCATCCCAAGGGCTATAAACACATTGTAATACCCTCATAACGGGGTAAGCTATCATAAGCAAATATAATCAAGATTAAGGAAAAACACCCAGCAATACAAAACAGTGGATGTAGTCCATTTCATTAAGGCTGAATCACTTTAAAAATCCTTTGTCTTATTTCTTATTTCATATTTATCTGTGATTAATTAATTAGATCAAATCTAGTTTTTTATATCAACAGATTGGCGCCGTCTGTGGGAATGACTATACGTAGCATTTTTCAGTAAAAACTCATTAGAAATGGCCGATATCCCTATAATCTAGCAACATGACCAATGACGGGAATCCCCCAAACCTTTCTGCTTCTTCAAATACACAAGATCTCACTGGGATCCTAGTAAATCTAGCCAAAGAACAAACAGCCATACAGGAAACCATGCGAAAGTTCATTCAAACTGTCCAAAACGGAGGATCTACCCAGTCAGGACAATGCAGCATTCGTAAAAGCATGCGTCCACCATCCTCACGATCTAGACACACTGAATTTTATCATGCCGAGAATTCAAGTGATCCATCCTATCACCCTGGATTAACTTCACCCATAAGAATTTTGGATTCTCATTAGATGTTACTCTAATTCTATAATGAATAAGCGCCCTGGAAAGGTTGAGCAGAGTCTCTCGATTCGATCGTTTAGGCCCAAGGAGGAACAAAAATCCTCCTCATATTGCGTCAAGAAATTCTCAATAACCAAATGATTTAAGGGAAGTCTCATCCGAGTCATATCCTAATTCCAGGCATGTATCTCATACAGAAAGATCCTAAGAGGAGAATTTTGTGTGATCTGTTACTCGTGCGAATATTAACAAATCAGAGGCTGGCAGTGATTCTTGGAAAGGGTCTATTCAGAGACTAGAAGATAGATTAGGGGAAGTGGTTAAGGCTAAAAACCCTCTTTAAAGAACCTTTATCAAAGGATATCCATTTGTGCAAGCAATTGTGGATTTCCCCACACCATCAAAATTCAAGTCTCCTGTGGTCACACCTAAATATGACGGCAAAACCGATCTTGTTCTCCACATAGAGCAGTATCAAGCTGCAGAAGACATCTATGCAGTCCTAGATGAAATGAGGTGCAGAGCATTATGAGGAACCATTACTGGATTCGCTCAGATATGGTATAATAGCCTTCCTCGGGGAAAGATTGTGACCTTCCATCAACTGGCCGAGCTCTTTATAGGAAATTTTTGTTTTGGGACGGTTAAAAGTGTAGAACATTTGTTGAGCGTTAGACAGAAGGCCAAAGAAAGCACCATGGACTATATCACTCATTTTAACAAAGAGAAACTGGAAGTCATTGACTATGAGGAAAAAGACAACCATCACGGCTATCATGAGTGGTCTTTTACCAAACAAGTTGTACTACACCCTGGCCAAGGATCCCCCCAAATCCATAGCTGAATTGATGGCCAAAGCAGCCAAAATTATGAATGCTGAAGAAGTTATGGATGCGAAGAAGAATGCAAAGGCAAATGCTGAAACAAAACCTGAAGGTAAATTAGAGAGGAAACATCATAAGCATAATGGTGGGACCAGGAAGTCGAAAGGCAAAGAAGCATTAGACCAAATGAGGAGGTATGCAAATTATACTCCCTTAAAGGTGGATATATACCACGTTCTGGAAGAGATCAAAAACAGTAAGGAACTGAATTGGCCAGGAAAACTGAGGACAACTCTTGAAAAAAGGGACAAATCCAAGTACTGCGAGTTCTATAAAGATCACAATCACACGACCAATCAGTGTATATCTTTCCAAAATGAGATAGAGGCACTCATTAGACGAGAAAATCTGAACAAGTATGTTGATCGCCAGAATAGTGGAAGGACCAACAACAAAGCTCGGCAGAGGTCCAAGTCTCCTTGTGGACCAAGAGATGATAAGACGAGGGACCATGAAGATAACCCTGAAGATGACCCTGATATCCTAAAAAGGCCAAGACAACCTAAGCATGAGGTATTTTCAATTCATTTTGGTTCATTCGATTGTAACATGATTACAGGTGGAGATATAGGAGGGGGTGATCATACCGCGGAGAGAAAAGCATACCTTAAAGAGGCACAAGCTTGTTCCTATATATAGCGGATAAATCTAGCAGAAGAGGATTTCCCGAGGAAGGTTACCAAAGATAAGTTGGTCATTAGTTTTTCCAAAAATGATCTGGAAGGTGTTTTGTATCCTCACGATGATCCTCTAGTGATCGAAATGAGAATGAAGGATGTAATCATCTCAAGAGTACTGGTGGATAATGGTAGCTCGGTAGACATCATATTCTACTCTTGCTTCGATAGTTTGAACTTAAAACTTGGTCAATTGATGCAATATCACAGGCCCCTCGTTAGGTTTTCTAGAGAAAATGTTTTTTCGCTTGGGATGATCAAGTTACACATGTTGATTGGTACCTGGCCCGCTTACAGATCAGAGTAGGTACGCATCTTTGTGATGGATAAAAACGTCCAATCAACCTATAATATAATCATAGGGATAGTAGGTTTAAAACGTTTGAAGCAGCCCCATCCACTGTACATCAGTGTTTAAAGTTCTCGGCTAACTTTGGGGTTGTAATTGTGAAGGGCGATCAAAAAGTATCTCAGGAATGCTACTACTCATCTGCCGAGCAAGAGGAATTAGAGGACGCCAGGAAGAAAAATACTACTTATCAAGTGGATGAATCTAATGAGTCTGAGATTGAAACCTTAGACCCAAGAGATGAAACAGAGCTTGTTAAAGGCCAATTCATGGAAGCAACGGAAAATATTATTCTGGATGATGAGCGACCAGACAGAACAACTTAGATTGGTGTTTCGCTTGATCCGATATTGAGACAAGAGCTGGTGGCATTTTTGAAGCATAGGAAACAGGTATTCGCGTGGAATTATGAAGATATGTCGGGTATAGACCCATCTTTATTTTTTCACAAACTCAACATTAACAAATAGATCAAACCAGTGAAGCAGCGAAGAAGAGTCTTTAGTCTGAAGAAGAATCAGGTTATTCAAGAGGAAGTGGAAAAGCTACAAAAGGCTTCTTTCATCGTAGACGTCAAGTATCCTGATTAGCTAGCTAATGTTGTGATGGTGAAAAATAAGAATAACAAATGGAGAATGTGTGTAGACTTCACAGACTTGAATAAAACTTGCCCAAAAGATCATTTCCCTCTGCCCAGGATGGACAAGCTAGTAGATGCAACTTTGGGGCATGAGTTGCTAAGCTTTATGGATGCCTACTTAGGATACAATCAAATTAAAATAAAGCCAGAAGACAGGGAAAGTACCTCTTTCATTACCCCACGAGGAACATATTGTTACAATGTTACGCCTTTTGGTCTTAAAAATGCAGGTGTTACATATCAGCGACTGATGAACAAGGTGTTTGCGGAGCAAATTGGCAAAAATGTGGAGGTGTACGTCGACGACATATTGACCAACAGCAAGAAAGCGGCTGACCATATAGGTGATTTGAGCTAAACATTTGACCAGTTAGAGAAGTACCAGATAAAGCTGAAGCCGACCAAGTGCATTTTTAGCGTACAGGAAGGCATGTTCCTCGAGTATAGTGAAATCAAAGAGAGATTAAAGCAAGTCCTGATAAGATAAAAGCCTTGCTAGAATTATAATCCCCAACCACTAAGAAGGAAGTGCAAAGCCTTACGAGGCGTGTTGCATCTCTGAACAGATTCGTCTCCTGAGCAACTGATAGATATCTTCCATTCTTCAAGGTGCTCAGAAAAACCTTTGAGTGGAATGACGAATGTGAGAAGGCATTTTTAGATTTGAAGAGATACTTGGGAACACCTCGTCTATTGTCCAGACTGGTGGCAAGAGAAAAGTTATATTTGTACTTAGCCACTTTAGTAAGTGGAGTCAGTTCGGCTTTGATACGAATAGAAGGCGAAGTGGAAAAACCAGTTTACTATATGAGTAAGGCATTTAGGGGAGTAGAGATCAGGTATCTAAAACTGGAGAAGTTACCATTGGCACTGATTGAGGCAAGCTGGAGGATGAGACCATATTTTTAAGCCCATACGATAGTGGTATACACTGATAGGCCCCTCAGAAAGGCTTAACATAATCCAAAAAAGTCTGGAAGATTGATGTATTGGGAAGTGGAATTAGGGGAGTATGACATTATCTACGAACTAAGATCTTCTCTCAAAGGGCAGGCAGTGGTGGATTTCATCACTGAATTTACCTACCCAGATATCTCTGATCAACAGGGGGCTAGTGCAGAGCAACTCAAGGAGGCTGGAAGAATAACAAAAATCATCCCCGGTCAACTCCCAGCAGCAGAATTGCCAAAAAAGATGGCAGCCGATCAACCAGAGTCATCCGATAAATACCCAGAGTCAAGGAATAAAGAAAGGAAGGACAAGATATTCCATTAAGGTATTTTGTGAGACCAAGGGTTTGATGATAATATCCCCATATAAAATTTATACGTTGATGGTCCTTCACGTGCAACAGGTTGCGGAGATGGGATTATTCTCAGTAGTCCAGATGGAATAGACATAGAATATGCCCTGCGTTTCCAATTCAATGATTCCAATAATGAAGTTGAGTATGAAGCACTGATTTGTAATACCCCATAATTTTAATGACTTTTAAAATGAGTTAAATTAAAAGTTAATGGTATTAATTGGAATTAATTTTAAATAAGTTAACTGGGATTAATCCGGATTTTATATTACTTGTGGATATTGAAATATATGATTCTGAATATTACTTAGTGATATTTAAGTAATATATGAATATGATGCTATTTATATTTTCGTGAGTTATTAATACGGTAATTATGAAACTTTAGTCGCGACGCGGTATGGGACGTGTCGGGACTAATTTAAATAAATATAAAGAAAACATTATTTTATATCAACCTTATGGTCGTTTTCTGTGCGCCATTGCATCCAGAAGGGTCGAAATAGTCAGAAATGTCTATTCGGGTGTTGGATTTGGGTCTCGGGTCAATTAGGAGATGAAAGGACACCCCTCGAAGGGGGATCTTAGTCATTTTATTTGGGTGATGAATAGTAATTTCGGGATTTGTCTTATTATAAAAGTGATGGATTAGAGGAACATAGATTCATTTCATTTGATCACAAAACACTTGAGAGGTATTAGTGTGAGATAAAGTGAAGAGTTTCTTGGGAGGAGAAGAGGTTGCTTAGGAAGGAGGAAAGACTTTTGTGGCAAGCCAAATGGGATTAACCATCTTCTACCACCAGCACCACCACCGAAAAGTCACCGAAAAATAAGAAAAGGATTCTACATCATCATCACCAAAGGTTCAGACTTACATAATTAAGGCAATTATAATTCTTGCTTTATTTTATTGCTTACAATATCCATGCTAGATATGTTAAGTAAGAAGTATGAACTTACATGATTTAAGGATGACCTATAGAGTTTTTGGAATTTGTTCTTGATATGAAAATTAGATAGAATAAATCTCTTTCTGTTTAAATGATTTAATCCACGAATTTTTGGGTTTAAAATGATAGAAGAAGCTTAAGTTATTATGTTTTTTGTAGAAATAAGAACCTATGAGAATTCTAGGAATAATAGGATTAGTCTAAACTATTTGATGCTTTTAGTTTGTTTGATTATTAGAATCTGGTCATATATCTTGCTATATCAATTGAGATTAATTAGGAGAAGTTTTGGATTGATTTGTGTTGGTATTGATGAGAAAGAAAATGGATAAAACGCATGAAAAAAATTATTGAAAAGGACGAACATTATATGATAATTTTAGATCTGTTTTAAGAGGAAATTGACAGTGTGCATGCGAGTTTTTGTATAAAATCACGTTCTGCACAACTTTGCAGTTTTAAGTTTTCTCAAAATCGGAGCACAAAAGCCTCAAAATTGTAATTTTATATTTCTGGCAGAATGTACCTTTATCAAAAAAAAATTATTGGAAAATGGTAATTTGGCCTATGGTGAGATTTTATTTATTTTGGTGTGTTAACAAGGAGCGAGGGACTTGGGTTAATGTTGAAAAATTATTTGGATTTGAGGATTAAATTTTTGTGAGAGATATCTACATAATTATATTACAATTTAGAGGAGAATAATCGTTATATCAAGTAAGGGTAATATTGATGATATATTTACGAGTACTTGGGTCGGATAAAATATTATGTGAGTGATAACTACATAAAAAGAATATGATGATAATCATGATTACAAGTGCGGATAGTATTCAATAAATACGACGGGTACTTATGATAGGATGAATTCCTAATATGATATAGGTAGTGTAAGTACCTAATTTTATATAGGTAGATGATAATGCCTATTTGATTGATTGATAATTTATGTGTATGGCATACCTAGCTTACTTGCTATCGACGGGAGGTTTGCGCGTGAGGGAAGTCATATCCTGATGAATCCATGGGATCTTTGACTTGTCGCTCGAGAACATAGGACTTAGGTCGATTGCCATTAGTTAGAACAATGGTATAGAACGGTCATTTGGGTGCGTAGCTATGTGCGTAGATCAAAGGCTTAGGACTATGTTCGCCTCTATTATTTATGATTTGATATTTGTGGTTCGAGGAATCTTTACCAAACCTATAGTCCCCTATACGGCGACAAGTTATACTGGGACATGATACCAGAGTAATACATGCACCGCAGTTGTGTTTCGGGGTGCCGTATTGTATTATATATATTGAAGAGTGGCCCGATGTGTGTTTTAAACAAAACCAATTTTCTTCGAAAAAAGATCCAATTTTTAATTATGCACCAAATAAACATCGGCATGATTATTTCTTTGAAGCTTTGCCGCTACGTCTTCAATTTCTTCAATACGTCATAGACCAAGTGGGATCGTGACAAAATAAAATTCTCCCCGTGACATATTACAAACACAGTTTTGTTCACGGAATTAAGTCAAAACACTACATGGACTCAATTGGAAATGTATGTCCTTACAAATATCCCCCTATGACTATTTCGGTACAAAACTAAACTAGTGAAATGCCTAACCGGGCCGTCAAGCCGTATGACACCTAAATCCCATCCCATAAACCCAAAATCAAAAATACAGGACACGGACTAATATATGTAGCACCGGCAAGCATGAACTGTCTGAATGTGATGTAGACTTGAAATCTCAAATCGCTGAAGCATACCTACACACATGAAATAGACAAACAGATACCCAGTGAAGTATGGAGGAACAAATGATTCCAATTTATATTTCTAATAAGAACAAATCATTTGAAACATGTGAGCAATTATTTGATACCAATTTGAAACAAATATAAGCGCTCAACAAATCTCCCCCTACATCACATACCAAATCTCTCCCCCTTTTTGTCTCGAATAGACAATCCGGTGAAAAGATAAACCAATATCTAGCATGAGAATATGATACCAAATAGAATCAAGTTGATACTAATTAAAAAAAAATGAAAATCGCTAGATAATCATGAAACCACCAGCTAAATATGATCAAACAATTATAAGTCAGTAGCTAGTAAACTAAGGAATCACACAAAGAGTATACCAATCAAAACAAGTGTGATAAACGAACATATATGCAAAATACCAATTTGGAACATAAAAGAACCTTCATATAAACCAATTAATAAAAAAATGCTTCCTGCAGTACCAAAAATATATCAAATTAAGCCAGAGGACTGCAAACCAATCAGAAGATATTTTTCACCCTGTCGTTCGAACGAGCCAGGGACTTCGTTCAAACGAGATGAGGAAGTCGCTCGAACGAATACAGAAGTCGTTCGCACGAGATGCAATGTCGTTTGAACGACTTCGCGCGACCTGCCAAAAATTCTCAGTTTCCTAGAAATATTATTAAGTATTGCCCAGTGAAAAAATTTCCACAAAAGAATTCCAGGAAGGGACTAACAGAAGAAAAACAGTGCTAAAACAGTAGGCTTTTTGCACAAAACGCAAAAACTCATTAAAACTAAAAATGCGAGTTACATGCAAACATAGTACCGATGTGCTCAAACATGGACATGGAATGAATGGGCGTGAAACTACAACAAATGAGTCACAATTCCAACACATCGAAACGATCAAGAAGCTCTAATTGATAGCGATAAATCATCAAACTTTATCATATCCAAATGACAATTAAAGTGTGAGCTTAATGAGCTAAACATACTACATGCACACAAATCCAGAATTTTGACGATTCTACAAGCAATAGCATCAAATTGCAATGTTTCAACATTAGGATTAGATGTGCAAACCCATTTAAATTTTCTCCAACCAAACACCCTCATATAAACATACTTTTTCAAGTTCTTTTGAGGTTTCTAGCATTCTCAACTTAGAGAAAATCTTATTGGCCCTTTTCTTAGCGTCTTGCTTTTTATTTTTGGGCTCTTTTTAAATGGTGGCTTTCACGACGAGTTAAATTGAACTCTCGTATCCCTTTCCCATGAATCACTCATCATATTTTTAATTCAAATCCTCACGTTACATGCACACTTATCCTTAAGTTTACTTACTCATAGATGACAAGATTGAGATAAGAACGCCTCACCAAATTCAAATATGCAAGAGAAGTCAAACATCTATATAAACTCGTGCATGTGTGCAATGTTGGCATATATACAAAGTCGAATCAAAATGCATATCAACTTCGAAACCACACCATATAAACAATGGTTAAGACCATTCTAAGCATCAATAATAATGACCAAATGTCCTAGCCACATGGATAATGAAACGATGGGGGGGTCCAAGGACACCAATATGCTACATCAAACATGTAAACACAAAAAGAAAAAAATTAAAAATCTTTTTGGCTTTTCAAACATATTTTGACTCAAAGAAAAGAAAAATCTTTTTGGATTTTCAAAAGTTTTCTCAAAAAAACAAAATCTTTTTGTATTTTTCAAGTAAGACTGAAACAAATAAAAACTATAATACAAAATGATACATATGTCATAATACTACCAATGAATAAATCATGAAGCAAACTAGCATATGACAAACATGCAAGCTACTATCCATAAGAAATAGCAAGAGATGAATCATGTGCATGCATGTGAGAATCAACCAACGAAGCATTTAGCATCTCCAAAATGGATTTCCTAACCCAAACAGGTGTATACTTAACACACCGGGTTTCGGGAACCAATGAGACACTACGTTTAATCTTCCTAGGGTCTTTTCTAAGATCAAAACAAAAACTCCTAAGGTGACCTTTCCTACCACAATGCGAACATGTGAAAACACGATGAGGAACGGGACTTTTAGGTTGACCTTTTCTAATACCCTCAGATGTGGTTGACGCTCTAAAACAAACTTTGTTTTTGGCTTTTACAATCGAACCACTAGAACAAGATAAGCCGCTACCATCACTACTCGAGTCATTTAAATCAGTTTTTAGCTTCAAAACTTTTGACTCAAGCAAACGATTAGACTCCTCAAACTTTCGGAACCCCTTCTTTAAATTTTCAATTACCTCTAGAAGGTTATCTCGCTCCCCCTCAATGTGATTAAACTTATCCCTAAGAGGCTTTTCTCGTGCCACAAAATCATTAATCGAAATATTTTCCTCAACGGCACAAACACTAGAATTTCTGAAATCCTCTAACTCTTTTTCTAAAATGAGGACTCTATCATCACTCTCCTTTTTGCCCAATTTTAGTATATTAAAATCTTTAAACAAGGAACTAAAGTGCTCATGACAAATATCTCTTTGAATTTGAAACGTTTGCAAATATGCAATCTTACTTTTAAAATCGGAATTTTCTTTTTCCAAAAATTCAATACGTTTTGCAAACTTTAAATTCAAACGATGTAGATCATCAACGCTTAGAGAATCCATCGAGAGAAAACAAACACTGGAGAGATAAACAAACACACGGGATCACAAAACAAATAAATAATGTTTTCTAGCTCTGATACCAATTTCAAGAGTGGCCCGATGTGTGTTTTAAACAAAACCATTTTTTCTTCGGAAAAAGATCCAATTTTTAATTATGCACCAAATAAACATCGGCATGATTATTTCTTTGAAGCTTTGCCGCTACGTCTTCAATTTCTTCAATACGTCATAGACCAAGTGGGATCGTGATAAAATAAAATTCTCCCTATGACATATTACAAACACAGTTTTGTTCACGGAATTAAGTCAAAGCACTACAGGGACTCAATTTGAAATTTATGTCCTTACATATATGTATATATATAATGAATTGAATGAATATGTATATATTGGTTAGATTTATCTTCTGTTTAAATTACGTAAAATTGAAAGAAAATAGTATGTAATTAATTAAGCATGATAATGCTTAATTATGTTGAATAAATAAAAAGGCTTATCCATATTGAATCTTATTGCATATATGTAAATTATGCAGGATAGATATGGGCTATGATTAGTTGATATAGTTATGAACTAGTTAGAATGGATAATAGTAACTAGTATGATTTAGAGGTACGTTAGGTGTGCACTCTATATGAGAGGTGAGAATCTCAAGAGAGAGTCCGATAATCTAACATGTATATTATAAGTGATAAATATTGCAATTAATCACTTGCTGTTTTCAAAACTATTTTTACCACCGGGTACTGACCCCTTTCTCTGCATATTCTCTTTTATCTCTTGTATCTTCTATATCAGGTGTCCAGCCGCAGGGACACCAGCCATAGTGGATTATGATGGTTGAGGAGCTATGGAGCTATGGACTATTGTTTAGACGCCTTTATTTATTTGATTCATACTCTGAAGTGATATTTCATTTAGGGCACGCTCCCGAGAGGATTTCAACTTTTTTTTTATACTTGAGTTAGGATTTTATACTCTTGTCATTGTGTTACATTTACTATTGTTAGGATTTATGTATTGTGATATTTTCTGGAAAGTTTATTCCAGTTTCATTTAAATTCTATTGTGATATCTATTCAGTTTATTTTTGTTGTGGAATGGAATGTGTAGAATTGTTCAAAATGGTAAAATGAAATTTTTATTGGAAAGTTTTTAACACCAACTTAATTGAGTATTAGGTGATAGGAAAATATTTTCGACAGTGATGCTAAGAATGAACCAACTGTATATTCTGATTTAATTGGGTATGGGACTGATCATCCGGTATTTAATTAGGCGGGGTATTACAGGTGGTATCAGAACATCAGGTTCTAATGTCCTTTAGGGTGTGTACGGCTTACTATGCTTTCAGCTTAGCATTCTTTGATGTAGAGCCCTATCATTAGGATTGTTTCATTTCTATGAGACTATAGACAAAAACCATTTGGGGTTTTATTTCTTTTAGGCATGCCCTAGTATAAGAAGATTATCGACATGGATTGATTTGTTGTATATGAGGCCAAGATTGATGGTATAGTCAGCGTATTATCTTTAGCAAGAGAGTGAATAAGTAGACTTATATATAAGTAGACAAAACATGTTGGGAAGTTATATACTATAGACTAAGGACCTGAGGAGTTTCGATGACTGACTATTTTAGGTAGTAGTGTATCGCGAGGGTTTCCTTGTTTGGATTTCACTCTGCGAGACACCCCACGCATAAAACTAACGAACGTTGGGAGTCAAAGTAAGATGGGTCTTTAGGATATGAGTTTATAACTTTTAATATTATATGTATATATATATTAATCAGAGAGTTATGAGTTGTGGCATGATTTGAGGCTAATGGAATCGCCAAAGGTGAATGTGGAAATCATGGTGATACGGATTATATTATAAGTAGTCAGTTAATTAAGTGAAACCTTACAGAGGAATCACATTCATTTAGATTTTATGATGGAATGTACTCACATTGGGTGTATGGGCGCCTTGGATGGTTGGATTGTAGTATTTTCCATAATTGTGACACAATAAGTATTCTTGAGGTTTAGGAAAGTAGAATTTGTGACTTTAGGATATAGTTGTTTGATGATTTCGGACCGCTACTCCCCAAAATTTACCACGGGGATGGTATAGTAAGGATTGGGTAAAGTTTAACTCGAGACAATTGAAAATAAATGGTAAGACTTGGTGTATAACATCAATGGGGGTATGCGGTAATGTATTGTATGAGAAGTACGCCAGAGATTTCGGAGTTGTCCTTACTAGTTATGCTTTATTTTTCCGAATTTCGGGACGAAATTCTGTTATAAGGGGGGAAGTATGTAATACCCCATAATTTTAATGACTTTTAAAATGAGTTAAATTAAAAGTTAATGGGATTAATTAGAATTAATTATAAATTAATAAATTGGGATTAACCCGGATTTTATATTACTTGTGGATATTGAAATATATGATTTTGAATATTACTTAGTAATATTTAAGTAATATATGAATATGATGTTATTTATATTGTCGTGAGTTACTAATACGATAATTATGAAACTTTAGTTGCGAAGCGGTATGGGACATATCGGGACTAATTTAAATAAATAAAAAAGGAAACATTATTTTATATCAATTTTATGGTTATTTCGAGTGCGCCGTTACATCCGGAGGGGTCGAAATAGTCAGAAATGTCTATTCGGGTGTTGGATTTGGGTCTCGGGTCAATTAGGAGATGAAAGGACACCCCGAAGGGGCATATTAGTCATTTTATTTGGGAGATGAATAGTAATTTCGGGATTTGTCTCATTATAAAGTTGATGGATTAGAGGAACATAGGTTCATTTCATTTTATCACAAAACACTTGAGATGTATTAGTGTGAGAGAAAGTGGAGAGTTTCTTGGGAGGAGAAGAGGTTGCTTAGGAAGGAGGAAAGACTTTTGGGGCAAGATAATGAGGATTAACCACCTTCTACCACCAGCACCACCACCAAAAATTCACCGAAAAATAAGAAAAGGATTCTAAACCATCATCACCAAAGGTTCAGACCTACATAATTAAGGCAAGTGTAATTCTTGCTTTATTTTATTGCTTACAATATCCGTGCTAGATAGGTTAAGTAAGAAGTATGAACTTACATGATTTAAGGATGAACTATAGAGTATTTGGAATTAGTTCTTGATATTAAAATTAGATAGAATAAATCTCTTTCTGTTTAAAAGATTTAATACACGAATTTTTGGATTTCAAATGATAGAAGAAGCTTAAGTTATTATGTTTTTTGTAGAAATAAAAACCTATGAGAATTCTTGGAATAATTGGATTTAATCTAAACTATTTGATGATTTTAGTTTGTTTGATTATTAGAATATGATCATATATCTTGCTATATCAATTGAGATTAATTATGAGAAGTTTTGGATTGACTTGTGTTGGTTTTGATGGGAAAGAAAATGGATAAAATGCATGAAAAAAATTATTGGAAAGGACGAACATTATATGATAATTTTAGATCTGTTTTAAGTGGAAATTGACAATGTGCACGCGAGTTTTTGTATTAAATCACGTTCTGCACAACTTTGCAGTTTTAAGTTTTTCTCAAAATCGGAGCAGAAAAGCCTCAAAATTGTAATTTTATATTTCCGGCAGAATGTACCTTTATAAAAAAAATTGGAAAATGGTAATTTGGCCTATGGTGAGATTTTATTAATTTTGGTATGTTAACAAGGACTGAGGGACTTGGGTTAATGTTGAAAAATTATTTGGATTTGACGATTAAATTTTTGTGAGAGATATCTACATAATTATATTACGATTTAGAGGAGAATAATCGTTATATCAAGTAAGGGTAATATTGATGATATATTTACGGGTACTTGGGTTGGATAAAATATTATGTGAGTTATAACTACATAAAAACAAATATGATGATAATCATGATTACAAGTGAATATAGCATTCAATAAATACGACGGGTACTTGTGATAGAATGAATTCCTAATATGATATAGGTAGTGTAAGTACCTAATTTTATATAGGTAGATGATAATGCCTATTTGATTGATTGATAATTTATCTGTATGACATACCTAGCTTACTTTCTATCGACGGGAGGTTTGCGCATGAGGGCAGTCATATCTTGATGAATCCATGGGATTTTTGACTTGTCGCTCGAGAATATAGGACTTAGGTTGATTAACATTAGTGAGAACAATGGTATAAAACGGTCATTTGGGTGTGTAGGTATGTACGTAGCCCAAAGGCTTATGACTATGTTCGCCTCCATTATTTGTGATTTGATATTTGTGGTTCGAGGAATCTTCTTCCGAACCTACAGTCATCTATACGGCGACAAGCTATACTGGGACATGATAGCAGAGTAATGCATGCACCGCATCTGTGTCTCGGGGTGCTGTATTGTATTATATAAATGTCTATATATAATGAATTGAATGAATATGTATATACTGGTTAGATCTATCTTCTGTGTAAATTAAGTAAAATATAAAGAAAATATTATGTAATTAATTAAGTACGAAAATGCTTAATTATGTTGAATAAATAAAAAGACTTATCCATGTTATGCGGGATAGATATGGGCTATGTTTAGTTGATACAGTTATGAACTATTTATAATGGAGAATAGTAACTAGTATGATTTAGAGGTATGTTAAGTGTGCACTCTAGATGAGAGGTGAGAATCTCAATTAAGAGTCTGATATCTAACATGTATATTATAAGTGATAAATATTGTAATTATTCACTTGTTGTTTTCAAAACTATTTTTCCCATCGGGCTCTGACCCGTTTCCTTACATATTCTCGTTTCTCTCTTGTATCTTCTATATCAGGTGTCCAGTCGCAGGGACACCAGCCATAAAGGATTATGATGGTTGACGATCTATGGAGCTATGGATCTATGGAGTATTGTTTAGACGCCTTCATTTATTTGATTCATACTCTATAGTGATCTTTCATTTAGGGCATGTTGCCCCAGAGGATTTCTACTTTTTCTTTTCTACTTGAGTCAGGATTTTATACTCGTGTCGTTGTGTTACATTTACTATTGTTGGGATTTATGTATTGAGATATTTTCTAGAAAGTTTATTCCAGTTTCATTTAAATTCTATTGTGATATCTATTCAGTTTAGTGTTGTTGTGGAATGGAATGTGTAGAGTTGTTCGAAATGGTAAAATGAATTTTTTATTGGAAAGTTTTTAACACCGGCTTAATTGAGTATTAGGTGGTAGGAAAATATTTTCAACAGTGATGCTAAGAATGAACGAACTGTATATTCTGATTTAATTGGGTATGGGACTGATCGCCCGATTTTTAATTAGGCAGGGTGTTACATGATATTGTGGGCCTCAATTTAGCTAAGTCATTGAATGCAGAGCAAGTTATGGTGTTCAGCGATTCACAATTAGTTTTAAATCAGATGTTCAGTCTTTACGCAGTAAAAGGGGAATTCTTATCGAGGTATTTAATTAAAGCTATGGAGATTATATCCAATTTGGCAGTTGTCCAGGTGCTTAGAATACCAGGACCATGAAATGCAAGGGCAGATGCACTTGCTCGGTTAGCTTCAGCTACACGCACCGAGATACAAAGCAAAATTCCCATTGAGATACTTCCAAGAAGAAGTATTGATGAATATTTAATGGTGAACTTTATTTCTTTTGATATGGGACCTTCTTGGATGGATCCTAGAAGGACTTATATCGAATAAGGCACTTTACCAGCCGATTAGCTTGCAGCCAAGAGGTTAAAGTTTAAGGCTGCCAGGTATGTCTTAAGCAATGGAGTTTTGTACAGAAGAGGTGTGATAGCTGGTCTACAAAGATGTGTTCATCTAGCTGAAGTCAAAGATCTAATCGAAGAAATTCATGAAGGATCTTGTGGAGCTCACATGGCACGTAGAACTCTTTTACAGAGAATAAATACGCAGGGATGCTATTGGCCAACAATGCATGCTGATTGTATAGCTTACGTCGAGAAATGCGACAAGTGCCAATGATTTTCTACCATATGAAGAACTCCTCAGTCATTGTTAACATCAATCACTTCACCTTGGCTATTTTTTATGTGGGTAATAAACTTAGTCAGGCCTCTACCAATTACAAGAGGGCAATTCAAATATTTGGTGGTAGCAGTTGATACTTTACCAAATGGGTGGAAGTTGAACCTATCATTGATATGTCTTATCAATTCATTTAGAAGAATATTATTTGCAGATATAGTCTGCCACATGATTTCATTACAGATCACGATACCCAATTTGATAATGATGAGTTTGTCACGTATTGTCTACAGTCCAATGTTCAAAAGATCCATTCTCCTCCGAGTCATCCCCAAAGTAACGGGCAAACGGAGGTGACGAATAGAACTCTACCGAATGGATTGAAGAAAAGATTGGATGATGCTAAAGGGAATTGGATCAACGAGCTACACTCAGTGTTATGGGCCTACCGAACAACGCCTCGAACAGCAACAGGGGAGTCCCCTTACATTTTGGCTTTTGGAAGTGAAGCAGTCATACCTATTGAATTAGGATTACCTACTCATAGGGTGTTTAATTTTAATTCTCTCGTAAGTGATTTGAGGAGACGATTGGACTTGGATATGCTCGAAGAAGTTAGAGAAGAAGCAGCAATCCGCAATGCATCTTATCAGCAAAGGACTTCCATGTTCTACAATAAAAGGGTCAAGAAGTGCGATCTCAAGGAAGGAGATTACGTCCTCAAAAAAGTAATTCAAAAGAATAATAAGTTAGAAGCCAACTGGCACGGGCCTGTCACAGTTATTGTTCGACCTGACATCTACAGAATAGAAACTCTAGAAGGGGAAGAATTCAAGAATCCTTGGAATGCAGAGCACCTGTGAAAGTATAGCCAGTAATGTAACTGTACATGTACCCCCATTTTTTCAGAATGAATGAAAATGTGGATTTCCATATATTCATTTGTGTTATTTTTTTTTGAAGTACTAGTGCTACACACTAACTTAACTGTGTAACAATAAATTCTTTTTCTCTCAAAAAAGTTGGTTGGCATCAGTACAAACACCAACAAAGTTGGTCGGCATCAGCACAAACACCAACAAAGTTTTTCGGCTTTAGCAATCACCAACTACAAGTTGGCCGACATCAACACAACCAACAATGTTGTTACAATAATCGAGCAAGGCAAGGCCTGTTTAATTATGGGTGACCCAAGTGGAATCTAAACTAGGCGAGAAGATGGGTAAAATATCCAATGCCTAGGCACCAGGTCAATTATTTACATAAATGATTACTACAACTAAGCAGAAACATAAGATAAAAATAATTTCATTGCTTAGGCACTTATGGGTGATAAGTCACTATAACGAGGCAAACATATGGCGCAAAGTTCCATTGTCTAAGTAACCAAATAAACAGAGGATAAACTGTCCGTTTATATATATATATATATATATATATATATATATATATATATTTAATGACTAACAAGTACATCATTATTATAGTTGATCTAATAAAGATTGACAAGAAAAACATCATACAATTAGTTTATTTCCAAGGAAACAAAGTTACAAAAAGATGAATTTTCTTCGTTACACAATCACTAACGAAATATAAATAGCCTATTCTGCTGGTTTCTTTCCTTCAGATTTAGGTACAGGATCCATTCCAGCTGGAGCATCATCTAAAGAAAAAGAAGAACTGATAAAGTTTAAATCTCACATCATTCTGGTATTGCTCATACTTGGTCGGTTTAGAAAATGTGGAGGTCGGGATATCTCAAAATCTTCGTCCAGATTCTAGTCACCAAGGTATTTAGAAATCAAACACTAAGAAATAGATCTAACTGGAATCCATCTAACATCTAGTTTGAAAGGAGGTACTGATAGATCAAGTAATCCAGGGTCCTACCAATCCCACAACTCATTTCCATCCTCAACCTTCATCACAGTTAGCACATTCAACCATCCCTGTTTGTATCCATCATTATTTGATTGATTTAACCTGGCATCAAGATGACACAAAGCTTCGTTGTATCCCCCCATCCAAAACTCTCTCGGCTGCTTGTGGAATTGATAAATCAATTTTTCAACGTGCTGATGAAGCATCTTCACCAAAAAAAATTGTTTTCCAATGAAGATCTCTAATTGGAAAGTTGATCGGTAAGAGTTTGAGTTTTTTGGGACATCTCAGCTAAAGCTTGATTTTTTGCCTTCAATTGAGCAGCCTGGTTTTCTAAAGACAGTTGGGTCCTAGTCTCTTCAATGCTCCTACGACCATCTCTTGCTCTACCCTGGTTAGAGGATGTGGACCTGGATCTCTTCAAATCTTCTAATTCTTCTCTTAATGAAGCATTTTCGATCTCCAAAAAGGAAAAACCTTCATCATTGACTGAGGCCAGAGATACAAAAAAAGAAGAAGATTTCAGTTGTCTCAATTCTTCTTTAAAAGCATTATTTTCTTCCTTTAGCAATATGACAATATTTCTGTGATTCAACCTCAGGCTTTAGCACACTCTCTCTCTTATTATGAGCTGAGATAAATTTTTTATAGCCCTGATCAACGATCAACTATTGGTACTTCTTCTCATAACCTTCATGCAAAAGAGCAGTGGTTTCCTTGTGTTGAAGTTGAAGTTCCTCAATCATTCCTTGAAGGTCTTCATTCATCTCATAGTAAGACATGTTATTCGCTACAGCTCGATCAACTAAACACTTTAAATATTGGTAAGCATCAATTGCTCTCTTAGAGGCATCAGACCCAAGAATATCAATTATTTATGCTTCAGAGAAGTTTGAACGACCAGTTTTGAAGTGATCAATACACTTTTTCATCAACTCTATATCATGAGATGACAATAATTCCATCCTGGCAATAAACTAGCAAGGCAAAGTAAAAAGATATCAACAAATAGCATAACTATAAAGGGAAAGCTCAGAATAAATAATAAAGTTCACATTTTGATCATATAAGAAGAGGGTACAACTAAAGGAAAAAAACAAAAAGGAAAAAAGAGAAAAGTAACAAATGGCCGAACAACTTTACACCTTCTCCTTATTCCCTATAACATCTTCAGCTGATTTTGACGAAGGAGTTGGCTGCTCGGTGGGCAGTTAGAGTTTCTCGGTAGAGGTTGTTGCCAGCTAAACTTTCTCAGAGGACTGAAGGATAATGGTAGCAGTTATTTTTCCACTATTAACAAAGAAAATTCATCAGGCCCATCTTCATCTTCTTCTTCTTCTTCAATAGCAGGAGGAGGACCATGAATATATCTCAGAAATAGTTTAGAATCTTCAGCAACATTCAACTCCTTCAACACTGCAACCCATCCATCCCTAAAGAAATTCAAACTTATATACTCCATTTAGGTAGAGGTAGAGGTTATAGCTTTGTTCCACCCTTTGCCCCAGCCATAGATAAAGGATTTCTTTATAGTAACTTTTCTCTTCGGCCTCTCCGAAGAAGTATTTTCCCTAAGAAGCTCTTCAACAGGTTGTACTTTATGTTCAAAATCTTTCTTACGCCGTTCAGACTCTTCAAGCTTGCCTTCAGCTTCCTACTTACTGGAAATGACCATCTTCAATTTCTCCTCTGCCTCCTTGGAAGCATTCATAACCTCTTGTGCAACATTAACAGATGCCTGTCGAGCTAGATTAGCCTCTTTGGCAGCTTCCACATCATTTTGTTGAGCTGTCTCAGCAGAACTGATTTTATTTTCCCAAGAAGACTAGTCATCCTCATACTTCTGCTAGGATTCATCCAAAGATTTTGACAACCCAGCAAGGTCTTCTTCTACTTCACCGGAAGATATTGTAGCTTTGATAGCTTCATCCTTCTCCAAGATATTATTAAAATACTCCAAAAACTACAAGATAAAAAGAAGACCAAATCAAAAAATGAATGTGGTATGAAGAATCAAAATGATAAGTATAATAACACTTACTAATGCAAGTTGTTGGGATGCCAGGTCAGTGACCTTCTCCTGAGGAGTAGAAGTCTCAGCAGCTCGACAGTCAGGAAGAGTTCCAGGCATGATCAATTTCTTGGCCAAGCCTGGAGAAATAAGAGATGGAGAACTAACTCTCAAAAAAGGTACCTAAACCCCAAAAGGTTGAGCAACAGCATTTACGATCTTCTCCGTAGGACCCTTTCTCAATCTTTTCGGAGGAACAACTTCAATCAAAGGTGTTTCTCTTCTTGAACAACAAAAAACTCTTCAATCAAAGGTGATGCCTCTTTTGGAGCAACTGGGGGCTTATTTCTAACTTCCTTTACAGTTGTGACTACTCCCCCAGATGGAGCAACATTCTTTTTCTTGGTCCCCTCAGCTCGGACATCCTCTTTGCTCTTCTTCGCCCCATCAGCACTAGGATCAACCTTGGCGAAAAGATCAGGCATTCTCTTCTTCATCGTCATCAAATCAGTAAGAGAAGTGTCCAAATCAGAGGAAGATTCTTCAACAATTGAAAAAGATGTTGGATCTTGCTCAAGATCAATCACCAAAGGAGAAGCAAGAGCCCGAGCAATAAAAGAGGAAGTGGTGTTCTTGTATCTCAGCAAATAGGAAGCAGACCTCACGTGTTCCCCAGCTATTGCTTGATGCAATCCACAGATAAATTTCAAATCTTTTTCATTAATATCACTCTCTTTTAGGAATTTTCTATTGCTGTCAACTGCAAGATAAAAAATAAATGTCAGTGACACATTTAATCAAACAAAAACAGAGTTAAATTGAAAATTAGAACAACCTATCCCATTGTCATAAAGTAGAAATCTAGGACCTTGGTACACGTCTTTCCCCTTTAGTGGGGGGTGTTGCCAATTTTTCACCACAACCCCGTGTTCAAAATAATCCCTATTAGCATCAGGGATATTGACCACTAAAGCTCTGTTAGAAAACCTATTTTTTAAATAAAAGGTGGTGTCGGTGGTAACCCACTTGTAACATTACATAATTTCAGGATTCCCTAGACGACTTCCATGAATTTGATTCAATCTATGTACACTATTAACTACCCTCCATGTATTTGGAACTACTCTTGTAGGAACAATATCAAAATATTGGCAAAATTCCAAACACAAGGGATTAGGCGGGAAAGAAAAACCACATTCGACCACAAAAATAGAAGGAAACCAATGTCCCTTAACTAGAGAAAATAAATCAGAAGGGCAAGAAGGGTCTTCCAGAATAACCCAAGAAGGAATCCCAAAATCGTCCCTAAACTTATCCAACGATTCGATAAGGTAAACTATGATGTCTAAAATAAAGAAAGAAGAAGTTCTTAGAGAAAAATTAAGAAATCAGCTAAGGCAGATGATAGAGAAGACGATCATAAGAAGAAAAGTGAGAAGATAGAGAGTTTGGGAATCTAAATGGTAAAAGGTAGAAGATAATCTTCTTTTACCGCCTTTATTATATACGCTGCTTTGGAAAATGGGAAAAGTAATGATTACATATAGCGACGATTGCATTTTCGACGGCTAAAGACACAAGTACCCAAGCGTTCGCCAAAAATTTGAAATATTTACAAGTTTGCCACTTTGCGCTCAAAACTATTATGCTGAGAAGAAAATTTCACAAGTGTCGAAGGTCTGTAACCTAAAAAGACATGGGAAATATGCCCGAGCAACTTTTAGGCATAATATTTCACACTCTCACATCCAATCTCAATTATGAAATATTGGGGCTTCTGTTGATACAAAAATTAGTCATCTGACGTTGACCAGTTATGATAAGACACGTGTTGTCCAGCATGGCATAATTATATTCACCGACGAACTTAACATGCTGAGCTACTCAGAATACCGAGCTATTCGGTATACCGAACAACTATCTAGGAAGACCAAACTACCAAGACAGATTCAATGAATATTCTTATTATGTACCCATACATATACCAATCTAATGACGGCGTATTATCTATTCATATGGTCAGCCCAAGGGCTATAAATACATTGTAATACCCTCATAACAGGGTAAGCTATCATAAGCAAAGATAATCAAGATTAAGTCAAAACACCTAGCAATACAAAATAGTGGATGTAGGCCATTTCATTAAGGCTGAACCACTTTAAAAATCCCTTGTCTTATTTCTTATTTCATATTTATCTTTGATTAATTAATTAGATCAAATCTAGTTTTTTACATCAACAATCTCTAATGATGACAAACCATTTCACGACAAGGAGGGTTGATAAGACAAATGATGCCTTTATCAATTTCATCAAATAATTAATCCAATACTATGGGATCCAAAAAGGTTCCAGCCCTAGTTTCTCCCTCTGTAGTATCCCATAAATAAAGAGTACCAAGACCTTAAGAAGAAGGGTCTTTGAAATCCTAAAGACCCAATACCTGCATTTTATCATTTACCCAAGAACTTTTGCACCGAATTGTATTGTGAGTACCACTAAAGCAAATTCATAGTTTAAAATCATTTTGTACCTTTAAACACAATATCCAATATCTAATGTATTAAGGAAAACTTAGAGCTCCTTTAAAATCTAAGACCATTCTCAATAAGAACACCTTACCAGATAATGGCAGCGAAGTAAATGTTGTTACTATAGATTGTAACATTATATATACATATAAATACCATTATCTCTAAAGAAAAGGATCAACCCAATCTCAAAAGTGTTCTCAATTTACCTAGAACGTATGGTTTCCAATAAAAAATAGTTAGACAAAATTTTCAACATGTTGGGATCTCTATAATAAAAAAGGTAGCGACCCTTTAGATTCTAGCCTATATAAGATAATGAATCTTATCACTGAAATAAGCCCTAGTCTTCTCATGAAAAATAGCATCCACGTGGATGAAAATATGTACAAGCATTGGGATATCATCTACACAAAGAGTTCTTTCAGAATGGCCATCCCCTAGAGTTCCAGGGCAGTGCAGACATTATTGTCACCAGTCATTGAAAGATGGATATACAGTGACATCTCCCTATGGTTGAGTGCATTGACACTCAAAAGAAGATTTTAGTGACTTTTAAGCTTATAGGAGTGACATTGTAGTGGTGGGAGTCAGTCACCACATCTAAGGAGAAAGATACCATGACGATTGGGAGTTTTGGGTGTGGTTCGACCGTAAGTTCTTTCCATATGCTATTCGGACAGAGATGCGAAGGGAATTTTTAGATTTATCACAGGAGGGTCGAATCGTGGCCTAATATGAGGACTAATTCACCTGTTTGGCGAACCTTGTTCTCAGTGAGGTTAATAGAGAGGAGAAAAGGATAAAAAAATATCACAGATGGACTCACTTGGAGGATCTGACAGCACTAGTTGGGTAATTCAGAATTGAATACTTATACTGAAGTCGTTAATGCTTCACTTCTACCTTGCTAGGATCATGTAACACCCCGCCTAATTAAATATCGGGTGGCCAGTCCCATACCAAATTAAAACAGAATATACAGTTGGCTCATTCTTAGTATCACTGTCGAAAACATTTACAACTCACCCAATACCCAATTAAGCTGGTGTTAAAAACTTTTCAAATTTTAATTTAACAAAACCATTTTTAGTTTAAGAATAACACTACACATTTTATTCTACAACACTGATAACAAAATAAGTAACACAAAAGAATTTAAATGCAATTGGAATAAACATTCCCAAATAATATAAATCCTTTACAATAATCCCAACAATGTTAAATGTATTAAAAAGTCCCGAATACAATAGTATTTGACCTCGATAGAAAAGATAACTGAATCCTTTGGGCGACATGCCCTAACTAAGAATACTGTGAATCAAATGAAGATAGGCGTCTAAGAAAAACTCCATAAATCCATAGCCTGTCAAAATCCGCTAAGGTTGGCGTCCCTGTTGCTGGACACCTGATATAGAGATACAATAAAAGAGAAATTATGCAAGGAGACGGGTCAGGGCCCGAATGTGTAGATGATTTTTAAAACAGCAAGTATTTAACAAGTGTAATAAAGAATTTATTATGTACATGTTAGATCCAACTCTCACTTTCTATTCTCACCTCTCAACTAGAGTGCACATTTAACGTTTCCTATTAACTTCCTAGTTAATGATTCCTCTTTTCTAGTCTCCATATTATAGTTCCATTCCCATATCATAATCCCCGTATGTCCCATACCATACATCTCATTATTATTCATTTACATTTCTCCTTTATATGATTAGTTTCTCATTAACATGAATCATTACTTATTAATATGAATCGTTTCTCATTAACATGAATTAAGCTTTTCAATTCTATAAGCATAAACATTCATTAACTTAATTCCATTATCTTTCTCTATTCCCCGTTATCTACAATTATCACCCTAGATAGATTTAACCACAATATATCCATTCAATCATTTAATCCATTATATATATATATTCATATATAATACGGCACCCCGAGTCACAGCTGCGGTGCAATGCATTACACTGCTATCATGTCCCATCATCGCAGGTCGCCGAATAGGGGACTAACGGTTCGGTAAGATTCCACGAACCACAACCAACAACAAACAAATTGGAGGCGAACATAGTTCTCATATCCATGGGTCACGCACATACCTACGTACCCACAGTCAGCGGACTTATCAACTCCCTGATAAGTCTTTCATAGACCTATGTTCTCGAGCGACAAATCAAAGATCCCATGGATTCATCAGGATATGACTGCCCTCACGTGCAAACCCCCCACCGATAGCAAGTAAGCTAGGTATGTCATACACATAAATCATCAATCAATCAAATAGGTATTATCATACCTATAATATAATATCAATAAGGTAATTATCACTACCCTAAGATATTTCCCATACGTAGCATTATATCTCTTTTAAATTCCACGTATTAAAATACCATGTCTTTACTTCATAATTTAATTATCCTCGCATCCTATAACATCTCTCCACTCCCGACGTCGTTAAGGTTCATGCGCGGAGCGTCTCGCAAAGCGAAATCCAAACAAGGAACCCCTCCCATACACTACTACTTAACTTTGTCGATCGAGGAGGTCCGAAAAATTAAACTATGCGATCGGGATAACCTCATACCCTCTTTCAATCAAATGTGTTCTAAACTCCCATCTCACAAGATTCAAATAGGATTTCCTCCACTTATATTCAGTAAGAAATCACTAATATCCTACTGGTCCATAACATTATTTCTCCCGAACTACTACGAGTTTAGTTCTCCTTTTAATTAAGGTTAAAACCGATAGTTTCAAATCTCTTATAAACACATATTCTTTCACTTAGGATTAAACCCTCTTGTAAACTTAAGGATACCCAGATGTTATATTCAATCACCCCTACTGGTCCTATCTTAAATCCTCATACATCCCCATTTGGAATTTAACAAATGAATCTAGCAACCAAAATTCCATTCAATATAATTTCCATCATTTTAATCACTTGAATCCAAATCAAATTAATTCAAATCTTATCAAGGGTTTACTGATATTTTCTAAGTCCCATAATATCCAAATAATAATCACCAAAGATCCACAAAAGGTTTGGGATAAGAATCAATATTTAAAAAGAGACAACTTTACATATTCTGGGGAGGTCGATCGATCGAAGGCAGGGGTCGATCGATCGATCCCTCAGGTCACAGCCTGGTTTTTTGCATTTCAGCAACTACGGGTTTCACCATTTTTACTCATTCAAACCTTCATATTAACCTCCAAAATGAGTTATAATTACTTCTACATGATATATCAACATATATGAACGATTTCCAATACTCTAAACATCCTAGAATCATCAAGGGATTGGATTAAAAGCATGTTTCTCTCCTTATTTCCAGAAAATCATCAACATATTAACTTCAAGAACACTACAATGGTTTTTCAGATTTTTCTTCAACATATTCATGATCATTTCGTGGATTAATATCATCCTACAATATAAGTTTACTTCCTATATTATTTCAGTTTCTATAAATCCATATAACAACTCCATTATGTCTTCCAAACAAGAAAATCATCTCTTTTCATAATTATTCTAACATGGACAATATACGAACTTAAGTTGAAATTATCAAACACTTGCCTTTACTGAAGGTCTGATCCTTTGGTGTAGTATAGCTCAGTTGGTTGTCCCTTCTCCGGTCAAACTCCGGTGGTGGTTGGGGTGGTGAACCTTGGTTCTTGTTCTTCTCCTTCCCAAGTAGGCTTTTCCCTTCCCAAGTAGGCTTTTCCCTTCCCAAGCACTCTTTCACTCTCTCTAGGAAGATGTCTTCTCTATTTTGTGTAGAGGAGATGAATAACCCCCATACACTTAATCTACCAATACTTATAATAGTACCAAATCCGAAATCACTACTCATCCCCCTTAGAAAAATGACCAAAATGCCCTTTCGGGTTGTCTATTCATTTCCAAATGACCCGAGACTCAAAATTAACATCGAAATAGACTTTTCTGACTATTTCGAACCTTCCGGATGCAACTACACAGTCGAAATGACCATAAGGTCGATAGAAAATAAATTTCCTTTTTAATTTAATAAACTAGTCCCGACACGTCCCATACCGCGTCTGACTAAAAATATAAATTACCGAATTTATATCATAGAGTCATATCAATGACATCACATTCATATATTACCTAAATATCTTTAAGTAATATTCAGAATCATCCATTTTAATATCTACCGTCTGGATAAAACCCGAATGAATTAATTAATAATAAAATCTAATTAATCCATCAATTTAAAATATAACCCATTTTAAAAGTCATTTAAAATTACGGGGTATTACATACTTCCCCCCTTATAACAGAATTTCGTCCCGAAATTTAGGAATATAAGTCATAACGGTAAGGTCAACTCTGAGTATAAATCTCACATCGCAAGAAATCCAAGATGTACCGCCCATACAGTACATTAACAAAGTCCCTATCGATGTTATACGCCAAGCCTCACCATATAGTTTCAACTGAATCAAATTTAGACTTTACCTAATCTTCCCTATACCGTCCTCGTGACAAACTTTGGGAAAAATGATCCTCTCGTAGTGAACAAATAAATCCTGAAGTCACAATTACTTACCTTTTTCATAATTATGAAAAATACTACAATCCAATCATCCAAGGCGCCCATACACCCTCTCTTACCGCTTTCACTATTAAAAGTTTCGCAAAGGTTATAAACTCGTTTCCCAAAGACCTAACTTATTTCGACTCCCAACGGTTATTAGTTTCATGCGTGGGGTGTCTCGCAAGCGAAATCCAAACAAGGAACCACCCCGATACACTACTTCCTAAAGTAGTCGGTCATCGAAACTCCTAAGGTCCTTAGTCAATAATATATAAAAAAAAAAATTGGTTTAAAAAATAATATCAGGTTTATCGATTTTAAAACAAAAATTTGGTTTTTATCGATTTCAAATAGGGTCTACGCATCTACTCTTTTTATAGAAGACAAGATGCAGACATATGCTCTCATATACCACAAGTCAATGCACGCCGATAGTCAAATCACACTCGGACATGCTCAAGGTAAGTAATCCCATGATACAAATCAAACCCACGTGATAACATGTAATATAAAGGTGTCCCACACCCCTCAGTGAGTCTACATAAATAACAGTGCTATAGGCTAAGTTTAGCAACCCTTTTGCCCACACAACATCAATCACTACAAAAATCAATATGCCTCATACTTCCTGAGATAGGAAACATACCCTCATTTGCGGGTGATGGTTGTTGAATCCCAATATTATAACTTTGCTCCGATGAGTCAAGAAAAATTTTACCCCAAATTTTCAGTTCTAGTTAACCACACTCCACTATATACCCAAGCCGTTCAATATATTGCCTTCGTTAGGGAACATACACAATTCACGCATTTCAAGAACTTCTACTGATGACTCTCCTCAATTTTTCCATAATAGGGGTGACCTCGACTACGGTCATCATACTCGAACATACTTCATAACCTCCTAAGTACGATATCCACTATCCGTCCAATGGCCCTCATCTGCCATACGTACGTAATGAAAGATTCCCCAATAAATGTTGTCGAATTTTATAGTTCAACCCATCAGTGAACATTAGGACTCTCCTCTCCTCAGTAGGTACTTCAGCTGGTACCAAATTAGTTAATCTCGTAAACTCTTCCTCATATTCCGCCACAGTTTTCTCTTACTGATTCAAATCATGTAGCTTTCGCCTCATCTCTATCTAGATGGCGGAAGGAAAATACTTCCCATCAAACCATATCCAAAAGTCTTGGATAGTCATTGTGTCCCTCTCCTCCATAGTGGTCGTAGCTTCCCACCATTGCAAAGCTGCCCCTACTAGCTTGAATGTGGCTAGTATTTGACGTTAAACCTCAGTGCATTCGATCATTCTCAAGTGCCGTTGGATATCTTTCTTCCATTGGCTAGCAGTCACAACATCTGATCCTCCTTGAAACTCAGGTGGGTGCGCTTTCTGAAAGGCATCCCTCGCTCGTTCCCATGCAGTAGGAAACACTTGCCCTTACGCGGGTGGCACAATCGGTGCCGGTGCGGGAGCCTGCTGAACAGCAGCTACAGCAGCATTGACTTCCTGAGCGACAATTGCAGCAACTTCGGCCGCAGTCATCGTACCTTTGTAGGCGTAAATAGAAAAGCAATAATCCTACTCATAGGGCTCTACATCAAAGAACGCTAAGCTGAAAACACAGTAAGCCGTAAAGATCCTAAAGGACACTAGAACCTGATGTTGTGATACCACCTGTAACACCCCGCCTAATTAAATACCGGGTGGCCAGTCCCATACCAAATTAAAACAGAATATACAGTTGGCTCATTCTTAGCGTCACTGTCGAAAACATTTACAACTCACCCAATACCCAATTAAGCTGGTGTTAAAAACTTTCCAAATTTTAATTTAACAAAACCACTTTTAGTTTAAGAATAACACTACACATTTTATTCTACAGCACTAATAACACAATAAATAACACAAAAGAATTTAAATACAATTGGAATAAACATTCCCAAATAATATAAATCCTTTACAATAATCCCAACAATGTTAAATGTATTAAAAAGTCCCGAATACAGTAGTATTTGACCTCGATAGAAAAGATAACTGAATCCTTTGGGCGACATGCCCTAACTAAGAATACTGTGAATCAAATGAAGATAGGCGTCTAAGAAAAACTCCATAAATCCATAGCCTGTCAAAATCCGCTAAGGTTGGCGTCCTGTTGCTGGACACTTGATATAGAGATACAATAGAAGAGAAAATATGCAAGGAAACGGGTCAGAGCCCGAATGTGTAGATGATTTTTAAAACAGCAAGTATTTAACAAGTGCAATAAAGCATTTATTATGTACATATTAGATCCAACTCTCACTTGCTATTCTCACCTCTCAACTAGAGTGCACATTTAACGTTTCCTATTAACTTCCTAGTTAATGATTCCTCTTTTTTAGTCTCCATATTATAGTTCCATTCCCATATCATAATCCCCGTATGTCCCATACCATACGTCTCATTATTATTCATTTACATTTCTCCTTTATATGATTAGTTTCTCATTAACATGAATCATTACTTATTAATATGAATCGTTTCTCATTAACATGAATTAAGATTTTCAATTCTATAAGCATAAACATTCATTAACTTAATTCCATTATCTTTCTCTATTCCCCGTTATCTACAATTATCACCCTAGATAGATTTAACCACAATATATCCATTCAATCATTTAATCCATTATATATATATTCATATATAATACGGCACCCCGAGTCACAGCTGCGGTGCAATGCATTACTCTGCTATCATGTCCCATCATCGCAGGTCGCCGAATAGGGGACTAAAGGTTCGGTAAAATTCCACGAACCACAACCAACAACAAACAAACTGGAGGCGAACATAGTTCTCGTATCCATGGGTCACGCACATACCTACGTACCCACAGTCAGCGGACTTATCAACTCCCTGATAAGTCTTTCATAGACCTATGTTCTCGAGCGACAAATCAAAAATCCCATGAATTCATCAGGATATGACTGCCCTCACGCGCAAACCCCCCACCGATAGCAAGTACGCTAGGTATGTCATACACATAAATCATCAATCAATCAAATAGGTATTATCATACCTATAATATAATATCAATAATGTAATTATCACTACCCTAAGATATTTCCCATACGTAGCATTATATCTCTTTTAAATTCCACGTATTAAAATACCATATCTTTACTTCATAATTTAATTATCCTCGCATCCTATAACATCTCTCCACTCCCGACGTCGTTAAGGTTCATGCGCGGAGCGTCTAGCAAAGCGAAATCCAAACAAGGAACCCCTCCAATACACTACTACTTAACTTTGTCGATCGAGGAGGTCCGAAAACTTAAACTATGCGATCGGGATAACCTCATACCCTCTTTCAATCAAATGTGTTCTAAACTCCCATCTCACATGATTCAAATAGGATTTCCTCCACTTATATTCAGTAAGAAATCACTAATATCCTACTGGTCCATAACATTATTTCTCCCGAACTACTACGAGTTTAGTTCTCCTTTTAATTAAGGTTAAAATCGATAGTTTCAAATCTCTTATAAACACGTATTCTTTCACTTAGGATTAAACCCTCTTGTAAACTTAAGGACACCCAGATGTTATATTCAATCACCCCTACTGGTCGTATCTTAAATCCTCATACATCCCCATTTGGAATTTAACAAATGAATCTAGCAACCGAAATTCCATTCAATATAATTTCCATCATTTTAATCACTTGAATCCAAATCAAATTAATTCAAATCCTATCAAGGGTTTACTGATATTTTCTAAGTCCCATAATATCCAAATAATAATCACCAAAGATCCACAAAAGGTTTTGGATAAGAATCAATATTTAAAAAGAAACAACTTTACATATTCTGGGGAGGTCGATCGATCGAAGGCAGGGGTCGATCGATCGATCCCTCAGGTCACAACCTGGTTTTCTGCATTTCAGCAACTACGGGTTTCACCATTTTTACTCATTCAAACCTTCATATTAACCTCCAAAATGAGTTATAATTATTTGTACATGATATATCAACATATATGAACGATTTCCAATACTCTAAACATCCTAGAATCATCAAGGGATTGGATTAAAAGCATGTTTCTCTCCTTATTTCCAGAAAATCATCAACATATTAACTTCAAGAACACTACAATGGTTTTTCAGATTTTTCTTCAACATATTAATGATCATTTCGTGGATTAATATCATCCTACAATATAAGTTTACTTCCTATATTATGTCAATTTCTATAAATCCATATAACAACTCCATTATGTCTTCCAAACAAGAAAATCATCTCTTTTCATAATTATTCTAACATAGATAATATACGAACTTAAGTTGCAATTATCAAACACTTGCCTTTACTGAAGGTCTGATCCTTTGTGTAGTGTAGCTCAGTTGGTTGTCCCTTCTCCGGTCAAACTCCGGTGGTGGTTGGTGGTGGTGAACCTTGGTTCTTGTTCTTCTCCTTCCCAAGTAGGCTTTTCCCTTCCCAAGCACTCTTTCACTCTCTCTAGGAAGATGGCTTCTCTATTTTGTGTAGAGGAGATGAATAACCCCCATACACTTAATCTACCAATACTTATAATAGTACCAAATCCGAAATCACTATTCATCCCCCTTAGAAAAATGACCAAAATGCCCTTTCGGGTTGTCTATTCATTTCCAAATGACCCGAGACTCAAAATTAACATCCAAATAGGCTTTTCTGACTATTTCGAACCTTCCGGACGCAACTAAGTAGTCGAAATGACCATAAGATCGATAGAAAATAAATTTCCTTTTTAATTTAATAAACTAGTCCCGACACGTCCCATACCGCGTCTGACTAAAAATATAAATTACCGAATTTATATCATACAGTCATATCAATGACATCACATTCATATATTACCTAAATATCTTTAAGTAATATTCAGAATCATCCATTTTAATATCCACCGTCTGGATAAAACCCGAATGAATTAATTAATAATAAAATCTAATTAATCCATTAATTTAAAATATAACCCATTTTAAAAGTCATTTAAAATTACGGGGTATTTCAGATCACCTCTTCCATCTAAAGGGAGAGAAGAGAGTTGGGGAGTCAAGCCAGAAGGGAAAGACTGGAGGTGATAGTGGGGCACCATAGCAATAGAAGGGTATACATTATGAGCGGGATACCCAATAAGGGGATTCAACTAAGCGATTCAGATTAAGTGGATTCTAATCAGGTGATGGGGGTTTCAAAAAAGGGCCAGCAACAACATGTTCCTCAGGGATAGCAGGGGTAAGAGAATAATAAAGGTGGTCATCAGGTTCGAGGAAACTAGGTCTAGAGACTAGGGCATCCCCAATATGGCTAATAGGGTCAGAAGTAAGGGGATTTCACGAGAATATGGTTTATTTATGGGGAGAAAGGACACATACATACGTCAAGCATAACTACAACGGGCTAGAGGACAACAATAGGGTGCCTAGTAGGGACCACAGGTGTCGTACTACCTACAGTACACCAGCTACAGTGATCCCACCTCAGTAGGGATAATTATAGTATGGACATGTCTACAACGTCCAGAATGTTATGATTCCACATGCTCCGCCAGCTATAAAGGACACGTTTCCTATCCATGAGCATATAGGTCATGTTTTATTTTACATGTAAGCATCACATTCATTTATTACCACTAGATTTGCATGAGAATCTGATTTATTATAAACAACGGATAGTATTATTATGTGTGGACTCACCATCGGGTAGTGGGACCCTTATCCATTCTTTTTGTCGATGAGTGTGTATTGATGTAGGGAGATTATGCTTCTCTATTGATTTACTCATATTGGATATGGTTGCGTATAATGTCATTCTCGACATAAATTGGTTAGCAGGCTATAGATCGATGGTGGACTATTTATTAGGACCATCATGTTCATCGTTATAGGGCAGAAGATGTTTTTGGTGGCGATGCCTCTTCCCGAGGGAGGGGTGAGCCCGTAACTTTATTATATAGAGTAGGAGACATGGAATGGTATGGTTATGTCATTATATTTGATCCTAGTTATTATGGTGTTTAAGAATGTTTACTTGGAGATACAAAGTTTACCACCAAGTCGAGAGATCGATTTTCCTATTGATTTAGAACTGGGGACTAGGCCGATAGCACGTGCACCTTATCGCATGGCTCCATTGGAGATGCGAAATTTGAGGGACTAGATTCAGAATATCTTAGGGTTGGGATGTATATTCCAGAGTACATCATCGTGGGGTTCCCCGATATTGTTTATGAAGAAAATAGATGGATCACTGAGGTTATTTGTTAACTATAAAAAGTTTAACAAGGTCACGACTCAGAATAAATACTCATTACCTAGTATCGATGACATGTTCGACCAATTAAGAGGAGAATCTTACTTCTCGAAGATAGATTTGAGATCTGGGTACCATTAGCTAGGCATCAAGAATAATTATGTCCCTAAGACCGCATTCCTAATGCAATATGGGTCGTATGAGTTCAGGGTTATGCCGTTTAGGATAACTAATACACCGACTATATTTTTAGATCTTATGGAAAAGGGGTTCAGAGATTTCTTTGACCAGTTCATTAATGTTTTCATATACGACATTCTAGTGTATTCTTGGAGTAAGGTAAAGAACGGAAAGAACTTGCATATGGTTCCATAAACTTTACTCGACCATCACTTGTACGCCAAGTTCGAGAAATGTGGGTTCTAGTTGTGAGAGTTGCAGTTCTTGAGTCACATTGTGTTAGACGGGGGTATTTCATTGGAGCCAAGTAAGGTAGCACCAATGAGGGAGTGGTGTCAACCTACGACACCAATGAAGATTCATAGCTTTTTGGGATTGGTTGGTTAATATCGCCACTTTATAAATGGGTTTTCGAAGATTATGGGTTAACGAATCGAACTCACAAAGGGGTGCCATTTTTTTGGGATGATTACTGTGAGTTAGCTATCGATGAGCTGAAGGACAAGTTAACCTCGGCACCAGTGCTTGCACTGCTTAGGTGAGGAGTGGAGTATTTTGTTTTTATAAATGATTCGTTACAAGGACTTGAGAGAGTTTTATAATAGGAGGATCAGGCTATAGTTTATGCTTCTCGAAAGCTTAAGCCCCACGAGAGGAATTATCACATGCATGATCTGGAGCTTGCAGTGGTAGTTTTTTCTTTTAGTATATGGAGGCACTATCTTCTTGGGGAGAAATTTAGTCTTTTCATGGATCACAATTCGCTGCAGTATCTGTTCAACAGAAAGAGCTTAATCAGAGGCAACATAGGTGGCTCGAGTTCATGAAAAGCTATCGGTTTGACATCTAATACTACCTAAGGAAGGATGATATGGTAGAAGATGTGTTTAAACGATGGTCTACAAGGGAGTAAGTGGATAGGGATTTTATGGAAACTTTGTCTATCAGACCTAAGTCATTATGAGGGTTATGAGGACACAAAAAGGGGATCAATTTTATCAGGGCAAGGTGCGTCAGTTACTAGAACAGGGAGCAAAGTCTTACTCTATCATTTCAGAGGGAGGCTAACACTTTAATGAGAGATTAATAGTTCGAGAGGATGGGAACCTACAACATACAGTGATGACCGAGTTTCATGGTTTGCAATTTTTGGTACATCTCAGTGGGGATAAGATGTACCAAGACATGATGAGATAATATTAGTGGGTTGGGATGAAGCCGGACATTACAGAGTTTGTCTCGAAGTACACCACTTGTCAGTTAGTGAAGGTAGATCATCAGAGACCAGTTGGGATTTTGTAGCCATTGAAGATTCTATTTTGGAAATAGGAGAGCATAATGATGAGATTCCTTATGGGTTTATCAATATTATGGAGGGATCGCGATTCCATATGGGCATTGTGGATCACCTGACCATGGTGGATCACTTTTTTCCAGTTCGAACGGATTATACGAAGCAACAGTACGCCTAGTTTTTTATAGTCGAGATGGTGACGTTGCATGGAGGTACTGATTAATATTGTGTCGGGGAGGGACAAGATCTTAGTGTCCCATTTTTGGTAGTGTTTTTAGGAGGCTTTGGGGATTAATTTGTGATTGATGTAATACCCCGTACTTTTGGCTATACTTTTGGCTATATTTATTTTTGGGATTAATTAATTAAATGCGTATTAATTGGAAATTAATCCGGGTTATAAATACTAATGAGATGCGTATTGGTATTTGATTATGTCCATATATGATTATATATGTATTGGTTATTATAAAATTTGTCGTGAGATTTATATACGGCATTTTAGAAATTTTGTTGAGACGCGTGGGACCGCCGCGTCACGGTATAATATTTTGATATTAAAAGTGAATTTAAAATCTATAATCCGTATGGTCGTTTTGAGTGCGCCAACGCGTCCGGAAGGGTCGAGATAGTCAGAAAACACTAGCCGGGGGTATAGTTTGGGTCCCAGGGTATTTGTAGGCCATTCCGGCACTATAAAGGGTATTTTAGTAATTTGGTATTTTTGGGTAATTAAAAGTGACGAAAATTGAGAGTTGTAATCTGATAAGGATTGACCCCAACCAACCCTTATTAACCCAACAAGCTACGGAGGTTTATTGAAATTAGGTTTCATAAGTTTCCCCAAAGCAAACCCTAGCCACCATAGCCTTTTGGAGAAGAAAGCTTGGAGAAGGAGAGAGAGAGAGAGATTCTGCAGGAATTCTACACCGAATCCACACCAAATTCAGAAATCAAACCAAGGCAAGTGACTTTATTTCCATTTAATTACTGAGAATGTCTTTTCCATGTTAGAAATTGAAGAATCTTAATTGTTCTTGAAAGATTAAAAGAAAACCCATGAAATTTGAAGTTATTATTGAATATTGGGATAGGTTTGCATGTAGAAACATTGTTGGGAGATTTAATTTCGGATATTTCATATCTAGGTGATGTATAAACGAATTAAAATCTGGGAATTTATGATGAGAAGAAGTTAGGGTTTATGTTCTTGAAGAAAATTGGGAGTTAATGTAGAAATTGTGATTTAATGATGTTTAGATGATATCAAACCCTTTAATGATGTTAGTATAGCCCCTTAACATGTTTGAGGATGATTAGAGAACTCAATATATTGTGGGAACGAATTTTAGAAGAGGTTTGAGGAGTAAAAATGGTGAAAAACGATTTTTGGGAAATTCTGGGCCGAAACTGGCATCTCGTTAGAAGCAGCCCCCAGGTCGTTCGAACGAGCTCGTTCGAACGAGCTTCTAACGAGTTGACCAGTCGTTTTTAACGAGTAGGATTTTCGTTCGATATCTCGTTCGAACGAGATATCGTTAGAAGGGTCAGTTCGTTCGAACGAACTGGGATCTCGTTCGAACAGCCTCGTTCGAACGAGACTTCTAACGACCTGACAGTCCAAACTCGTTCGAAGCCTCGTTCGAACGAGACTTCTAACGAGTTGACAGTTTGACCCTTTTTGGACTGTTTTGACTTTTGGAGTTCCGGGAGACGGTTCAAGGGTAGAGTTAACATCCCTTTGTTGATATAGTGATTGATTTTGGACTTTTGGATTATTGAGATGAGTAAATCATATATGAGAGTTATATTCAATGAATCATTTGAGTTGAGACGTGAGTGACTACTACGATGTAAGGATGAATTATAGCGCGTATAATTATGAACCGGAATAAAATAAGTTGTGATAACTAGTTAGTACAAGAATGCGATATGTACTACGATTAAAATACGGTATTACTAAGATGTGTGTTTACTTAGTATTAGTATATGGATTGTTTGTATGACATACCTACCATACTTGCTATCACGGGAGGTTTCGTTCGCTTAGGACCCTCTAATCCTTGTGTGCCTACGGGGGGGATATAGACTGGTACCTTGATGAACATAGGTCATTGAAAGACTTATTGTGATATTAATAAGTCCGCTGACCATGGGAGCGTAGGTATGTGCGTGACCCATGTGATGGTGACTGTGTTCGCCTCCATTATTTGTGATGTTGTTATCGGTAAACTATTCCTGAGAGATTCGGAATATGTGATCCTTATGTACGTGATGTACCGGGATGGATAGCAGAGTATGTGTGCACTACAGCTTAGATTGCGGGGTGCTTGTATCGTATATTTATGATGTGTATAATATACATAAAATTTATGGAAATCCTCATGTTAATGTTGTAAAATATTCCGGTATTGTTTCGAGATATATAATGAGTTAGCTGTTAAATATATCAATGGTACTTAATAACTGAGTTACGAGAAACTTCTATTTTATTACGAGAGTTGTTATGTTATATGGAACCGATTACATGGGTAGAAACCGTGGTAGTCTAGCTAGTTATGTTGTCAGTTAGCTAGTAGTATGGGTAGTTATAGATGGGTACTTACGTTAGGAGTGCACAGTTAGTCGAGAGGTGAGAAATTAATGTGAGTGCACGTCCTAACATGTACTTTGCATTTAATGTTTTAAATGTTTTTAAAGCACTTGCAGGTTTTTAAAATGATTTCCACTTTCGGGCTCTGACCCATTTGCTTTCAAATATATTTTCTTGTAAAACCTTTTTAGGTGCCCAGCCACAAGGACACCAAGCATAGGATTCTCATTCAGGTGACGAGCTGTAGCTGTTTGTGGAAGCTACAGGGATTTGCATGTAGACGCTTCTCTCATTTGGATTCCAGTCTCAGTATCTATCAGTTGTAGGGCATGTTGCCCATTCCTATTTAGAGCATTTTTTCATTTCAGTTTTCAGACTCTAGCATGTACTGCTCAGTATTCAGTTTTAGTTATTTATTTCAGTTTACTTATCAGTTGTGGGATTTGTATTGAGGAGTTTTTCCTCCAGGATATATTTACATATTGTGATGGTTGTTCTTGTTACTTCAGTATGGGGAATGGTATTATTTAGTTATTCATTACTCTTGTTGCATGTTAATCAGATTTAATAAAATTTGGCACTTACTTTTTAAATACTAGGTGGTTAGTAATAATAAAACGTTTTCGACAGTGATGCTATTAACTGAGCCAACTTGGCATTTTGAATTAATTTTATAAAGGAGTAGCTACCCGGTGTTTAATTAGTCGGGGTGTCACAGGTGGTATCAGAGCATCAGGTTCTAGTGTCCTTTAGGATCTGTACGGCTATTATGTTTCCGCTACGTTTTCTTTGATATAGAGCCCTATATTTTAGGACTATTGTACTCTTATTGTGTACGTTTCGTTCTTCAGCTATATTAAGTTTATAAACCGTGAACTTATAAACTTTGTTCTTGTTTCAGATGCCTCCACGACGTGCACGACGAGTTCCCAGGAATGCCACGCCCGAACCACAGCCCGCTCCAGTTCAGGGCATGTTGAACGCCGCTGAGGTTGCTGCTATAGTAGCCCAAGCGGTAAATGCTGCGATTACCGTGATTCAGCAGGCACCACCGCAGGCGCCGGTTGCCGCGCCAGTCCAGGTTAATGCATTCCCGTCTGCTTGGGAACGTGTACGTGACGCTTTTCAGAAAGCGCATCCACCAGAGTTTGCTGGAAGCTCAGATGTGGTTATCTCGAGCCAATGGAGGAAGGACATGCAGAGGCATTTGAGGATGCATGAGTGCACTGATGTTCAGAAACAGGTGCTAGCTACTTTCAAGCTAGTTGGATCTGCGCTACAGTGGTGGGAGTCTATTACCACCGCGGAGGAGAGGGATACCCTCACGATTCAGGAGTTCTGGGTGCGGTTCGACCGCAAGTACTTTCCATCCGCAGTTCATACAGAGATGAGGAGGAAGCTGATGAGTTTGAAGCAAGAGGGCAAGACAGTGGCCGAGTATGAGGCCGAGTTCACTAAGCTGTTGAATATCGTTCCAGACGAGATTCCAACAGAGAAGAAGAAGATAGAGAAGTTCACTGATGGGTTGAATTGGAGGATCCGTCAGCATCTGCTAGGGAACCTATCGTTGGCCACGTATTCTGATGTGGTTAACGCTGCATTACTACACTGCCAGGACCACCGTTTTCATATGGCCGAGGGCAAGCGGTCAGGGGAGTCTAGCCATCAGGGCAGGACTGGAGGGCATGGTGCCAGCGGGGCACAGACCGGTCAGGGGCAGAGACAGACTGAGCAGGGTACCCAGCAGGGGGACAATAAGAGGTTCCGGTCAGGGAACAACAGGCAGGGACAGGGAGGTTTCCGCCAGGGCCATCAGGGTCCAAACGGCCATCAGGGCCAGCAGGGACAGAATGGGCAGCAATTTCATCAGGGCCAGCAGGGCCAAGGGAGGAATGGTAACGGCCACCAGGGCCGGGGACAGCAGGGGCAGAGGGGAGGGAACTTCCCAGGGAAGTGCTTTACTTGTGGCAAGACTGGCCATAAGAAGCAGGATTGTCCTGATAGGGGCAGGGTCCCACAGCAGCAGCAGCAGGGTGCTCGCCAGGAGCCGCAGAGACCTATGTTTCCCGCCGCTCTTCCTGCACCGCCACAGATGGCAGCATTGCCACCCATTCCAGCAGTCCCAGCTCAGCAGGGGCAGCTACAGTATGGACGTGTCTACAACGTCCACCAGGCTGCAGTTCCACAGGCACCGCCCGCGATCGAGGGTACGTTTCCTATCCATGGCACTATGGGACGGGTGTTATTTGATACGGGTGCTACACATTGTTTTATTGCTACACACTTCGCGAAAGCTTTAGGATTGTTAGCTACGGCAGAGAGCACAGTGACGTGTGTCGACTCACCATTGGGGAGTGGGTCACTTATTTTCTTTATATGCCGGGGAGTCGGGGTAGAGGTTGGTGGTTTGGTATTGCCTGCGGACATGTTAGTATTAGACATGCATGTTCACGATGTGATCATCGGTATGGACTGGCTCGTATCATATAGGGCCATGATTGATTGCTTCAGCGGGAGCATTGTTTTTGCCATTCCGGGGCAGGAGATGTTTATAGTGGCGATGCCTCGCCCAGAGGGAGGATCGACCGCTCATCTGTATTACATAGAGGAGGATACCTCTAAGGAGGTTGTGATTCCTTTAGATTCGATCCCGGTTGTCAGGGAGTATTCGGATGTGTTTCAGGAGATACCAGGCTTACCACCCAGTCGAGAGATAGATTTCGTTATTGATTTGCTACCGGGTACGAGACCTATAGCACGTGCACCGTACCGTATGGCTCCAGCTGAGATGCGAGAGCTACGGGATCAGATAGAGCAGCTGTTAGGGCAGGGCTTTATTCGCAGGAGTACCTCACCTTGGGGCGCTCCAGTTTTGTTTGTGAAGAAGAGGGATGGTTCACTGAGATTGTGCGTGGACTACCGAGAGTTGAATAAGGTCACGATACGGAATAAGTATCCGTTGCCTCGAATCGATGACTTATTCGACCAGTTGAGAGGAGCTTCTTTCTTCTCGAAGATTGACTTGAGGTCGGGATACCATCAGTTGCGTATCAGGGAGGAGGATGTCTCGAAGACTGCGTTCTTGTCGAGATATGGTTCTTATGAGTTTCGGGTTATGCCTTTCGGTTTGACCAACGCTCCAGCAGTGTTTATGGACTTGATGAACAGAGTGTTCAGAGACTTCTTAGATCAGTTTGTCATTGTCTTCATTGATGATATTCTGGTTTACTCTCAGACAGAGGAGGAGCACGCCGAGCATTTGAGGCAGGTTTTGCAGACACTTCGTCAGAACGAGCTGTATGCAAAATATGAGAAGTGCGGGTTTTGGTTGAAGGAAGTCCAGTTCTTGGGTCATATTATTTCCGATCAGGGAATATCTGTTGATCCGGGGAAGGTATCAGCGGTGAGGGAGTGGGGACAGCCCACGACACCAACGGAGATTCGTAGTTTCTTGGGTCTAGCAGGATACTACAGGAGATTTATTCGGGGATTCTCGGAGATAGCAGGTCCTTTGACACATCTTACTCGCAAGGGTGTGCCATATATCTGGAGTGATGCCTGTCAGTTGGCATTCGATGAGTTGAAGGACAAATTGACCTCAGCACCTGTGTTAGCATTGCCGAGACCGGGAGTTGAGTATTTGGTTTACACCGATGCGTCTTTGCAAGGGCTTGGAGGTGTGTTGCAGCAGGAGAGACAGGCCATAGCTTATGCTTCCCGTAAGCTTAAGCCTCATGAGAAGAATTACCCCACGCATGATTTGGAGTTGGCAGCAGTAGTATTTGCCTTAAGGATTTGGAGGCACTATCTTTTGGGGGAGAAGTTTCAGCTGTTCACGGACCACAAGTCACTACAGTATCTGTTCACGCAGAAGGAATTAAATATGCGGCAGCGTAGGTGGCTTGAATTTGTGAAAGACTACCAGTTCGACATACAGTACCACCCGGGTAAGGCTAACGTAGTAGCAGACGCGTTGAGCCGCAGGCCAGCAGATGAGGTGGCAGAGGTGTGGAAAGCGAAGTGGAAGGAATTGGGACACCAGGATGCAGTGGCCCGATCTTTCATGTCTGTGATGACCGTTACACCGCAGATTGTCACGAAGGTTGTACGGGCACAGGCAAATGATTCGTTCTGTCAGGAGCAGATAGTTCGATTACTCGCTGAGGGAGCTGAATCCTATACCGTTAGCTCAGACGGGGGATTACGCTTCAATGGGAGATTGGTAGTTCCGGAAGGAGAGGAATTGCGACACGATGTTATGGCAGAGTCGCACGGTTCACGGTTCGCGGTACATCCCGGAGGGGACAAAATGTACCAAGACATGAGACGGCAGTATTGGTGGAGCGGTATGAAGAAAGATATCGCTGAGTTTGTCTCGAAATGCGCCACTTGTCAACTTGTAAAAGTGGATCATCAGAGACCAGCTGGATTGCTACAACCGTTGGAGGTTCCGGTATGGATGTGGGAGAGCATATCCATGGATTTTGTCACGGGGTTGCCTACGTCGCAGAGGGGTCACGACTCCGTTTGGGTAATTGTGGACAGGTTGTCCAAGGTCGCTCACTTTTTACCCGTTAGGACTGATTACACTACGGGACAGTATGCCCAGCTCTTCATTTCAGAGATTGTGAGACTTCACGGTGTGCCCCTGAATATCGTGTCTGACAGAGACAAGATATTTGTTTCGAGGTTTTGGGAGAGTTTCCAGGAGGCCATGGGCACGGAATTGCGGTTGAGTACGGCTTATCATCCGCAGACCGATGGGCAGACAGAACGCACCAATCAGATGTTGGAGGATATGCTACGCATGTGCATTATTGACTTCGGGGGAGGATGGGAGCAGTACCTTCCACTGGTGGAGTTTGCTTACAACAACTCCTATCAGTTCACGATTGGCATGGCTCCGTTTGAGGCATTGTACGGTAGGCCTTGTCGTTCCCCAGCATGTTGGTTGGAAGTGGGGGACAACAAACTACTTGGGCCGGAAGTAATTCAGGATACTTCGGCAAGGATTGAGTTGATTCGGAGTCGCATTCGGGTAGCTCAAGACAGGCAGAAGAGTTATGCTGATGCAAAGAGGTTTTTCAGGGAGTTCCAAGTGGGGGACCAGGTTTTGCTCAGGGTTTCTCCGATGAAGGGGATTATGCGTTTCGGGAAGAAGGGGAAGTTGGCACCGAGGTATGTGGGGCCGTTTCCTATTATTGAGCGGATAGGACCGGTTGCGTATAGACTCGGTTTACCGGAGCATTTGCATCGGATTCACGACGTGTTCCATATTTCCTCGCTGAGGAAATACCTTAGGGATGATTTGGCTCATTCTCACATCTCTGTGGAGGACATCGATCTCCAGCCGGATAGCTCTTATGAGGAAGGGCCGATTGCTATTTTGGACCGAAGCGAGAGGAAACTACGGTCAAAGATAATCCCGTTAGTACGTGTTCAGTGGCGACATCACAATGTCGAGGAGTCCACATGGGAGCGCGAGGATGAGATGCGCGAGCGTTATCCAGAGCTGTTTTTAGCAGGTACTTTCTAGTTTCGAATTTCGGGACGAAATTCAGTTATTAGGGGGGGAGTATGTAATACCCCGTACTTTTGGCTATACTTTTGGCTATATTTATTTTTGGGATTAATTAATTAAATGCGTATTAATTGGAAATTAATCCGGGTTATAAATACTAATGAGATGCGTATTGGTATTTGATTATGTGCATATATGATTATATATGTATTGGTTATTATAAAATTTGTCGTGAGATTTATATACGGCATTTTAGAAATTTTGTTGAGACGCGTGGGACCGCCGCGTCACGGTATAATATTTTGATATTAAAAGTGAATTTAAAATCTATAATCCGTATGGTCGTTTTGAGTGCGCCAACGCGTCCGGAAGGGTCGAGATAGTCAGAAAACACTAGCCGGGGGTATAGTTTGGGTCCCAGGGTATTTGTAGGCCATTCCGGCACTATAAAGGGTATTTTAGTAATTTGGTATTTTTGGGTAATTAAAAGTGACGAAAATTGAGAGTTGTAATCTGATAAGGATTGACCCCAACCAACCCTTATTAACCCAACAAGCTACGGAGGTTTATTGAAATTAGGTTTCATAAGTTTCCCCAAAGCAAACCCTAGCCACCATAGCCTTTTGGAGAAGAAAGCTTGGAGAAGGAGAGAGAGAGAGAGATTCTGCAGGAATTCTACACCGAATCCACACCAAATTCAGAAATCAAACCAAGGCAAGTGACTTTATTTCCATTTAATTACTGAGAATGTCTTTTCCATGTTAGAAATTGAAGAATCTTAATTGTTCTTGAAAGATTAAAAGAAAACCCATGAAATTTGAAGTTATTATTGAATATTGGGATAGGTTTGCATGTAGAAACATTGTTGGGAGATTTAATTTCGGATATTTCATATCTAGGTGATGTATAAACGAATTAAAATCTGGGAATTTATGATGAGAAGAAGTTAGGGTTTATGTTCTTGAAGAAAATTGGGAGTTAATGTAGAAATTGTGATTTAATGATGTTTAGATGATATCAAACCCTTTAATGATGTTAGTATAGCCCCTTAACATGTTTGAGGATGATTAGAGAACTCAATATATTGTGGGAACGAATTTTAGAAGAGGTTTGAGGAGTAAAAATGGTGAAAAACGATTTTTGGGAAATTCTGGGCCGAAACTGGCATCTCGTTAGAAGCAGCCCCCAGGTCGTTCGAACGAGCTCGTTCGAACGAGCTTCTAACGAGTTGACCAGTCGTTTTTAACGAGTAGGATTTTCGTTCGATATCTCGTTCGAACGAGATATCGTTAGAAGGGTCAGTTCGTTCGAACGAACTGGGATCTCGTTCGAACAGCCTCGTTCGAACGAGACTTCTAACGACCTGACAGTCCAAACTCGTTCGAAGCCTCGTTCGAACGAGACTTCTAACGAGTTGACAGTTTGACCCTTTTTGGACTGTTTTGACTTTTGGAGTTCCGGGAGACGGTTCAAGGGTAGAGTTAACATCCCTTTGTTGATATAGTGATTGATTTTGGACTTTTGGATTATTGAGATGAGTAAATCATATATGAGAGTTATATTCAATGAATCATTTGAGTTGAGACGTGAGTGACTACTACGATGTAAGGATGAATTATAGCGCGTATAATTATGAACCGGAATAAAATAAGTTGTGATAACTAGTTAGTACAAGAATGCGATATGTACTACGATTAAAATACGGTATTACTAAGATGTGTGTTTACTTAGTATTAGTATATGGATTGTTTGTATGACATACCTACCATACTTGCTATCACGGGAGGTTTCGTTCGCTTAGGACCCTCTAATCCTTGTGTGCCTACGGGGGGGATATAGACTGGTACCTTGATGAACATAGGTCATTGAAAGACTTATTGTGATATTAATAAGTCCGCTGACCATGGGAGCGTAGGTATGTGCGTGACCCATGTGATGGTGACTGTGTTCGCCTCCATTATTTGTGATGTTGTTATCGGTAAACTATTCCTGAGAGATTCGGAATATGTGATCCTTATGTACGTGATGTACCGGGATGGATAGCAGAGTATGTGTGCACTACAGCTTAGATTGCGGGGTGCTTGTATCGTATATTTATGATGTGTATAATATACATAAAATTTATGGAAATCCTCATGTTAATGTTGTAAAATATTCCGGTATTGTTTCGAGATATATAATGAGTTAGCTGTTAAATATATCAATGGTACTTAATAACTGAGTTACGAGAAACTTCTATTTTATTACGAGAGTTGTTATGTTATATGGAACCGATTACATGGGTAGAAACCGTGGTAGTCTAGCTAGTTATGTTGTCAGTTAGCTAGTAGTATGGGTAGTTATAGATGGGTACTTACGTTAGGAGTGCACAGTTAGTCGAGAGGTGAGAAATTAATGTGAGTGCACGTCCTAACATGTACTTTGCATTTAATGTTTTAAATGTTTTTAAAGCACTTGCAGGTTTTTAAAATGATTTCCACTTTCGGGCTCTGACCCATTTGCTTTCAAATATATTTTCTTGTAAAACCTTTTTAGGTGCCCAGCCACAAGGACACCAAGCATAGGATTCTCATTCAGGTGACGAGCTGTAGCTGTTTGTGGAAGCTACAGGGATTTGCATGTAGACGCTTCTCTCATTTGGATTCCAGTCTCAGTATCTATCAGTTGTAGGGCATGTTGCCCATTCCTATTTAGAGCATTTTTTCATTTCAGTTTTCAGACTCTAGCATGTACTGCTCAGTATTCAGTTTTAGTTATTTATTTCAGTTTACTTATCAGTTGTGGGATTTGTATTGAGGAGTTTTTCCTCCAGGATATATTTACATATTGTGATGGTTGTTCTTGTTACTTCAGTATGGGGAATGGTATTATTTAGTTATTCATTACTCTTGTTGCATGTTAATCAGATTTAATAAAATTTGGCACTTACTTTTTAAATACTAGGTGGTTAGTAATAATAAAACGTTTTCGACAGTGATGCTATTAACTGAGCCAACTTGGCATTTTGAATTAATTTTATAAAGGAGTAGCTACCCGGTGTTTAATTAGTCGGGGTGTCACAATTGAGTATAACTTACCACCTGCAGACTGATGGGAATACTGAGAGAGTTAATTTGATGTTGAAGGATAAGCTGAGGATGTGCATACTTGAATTTAGAGGAGGTTGGAAGTAGTACTTTTCACTGGTAGAGTTCGCCTATAATAACTCATACCACTTCATGATAAGCATGGAGCCTTTTGAGGCATTTTATGGATGACCTTGTCATTCGACCACTTGTTGGTTGGAGGTGGGGTCAATAAGATTCTTGAACTGAAGATGATCCAGGACACTTGTTGATATAAAAAATTAGATTATATCTAATTATTTAATCACAGATAAAATAAAATTAGACAAAGAAATTTTAAAGTGGTTCAGCCTTATAAGAATATCCTACGTCCACTATTTATGTTACTACTGACTGTTTGGGAATTCTCGATTACAAGTTTTCTCAAGATATTGGGGTCCCTCTACAATGAGGATACTATAATGTATTTATAGCCCTAAGGCTGTAATGTGAAAGGGTAATACATTCAATGCCCCTTAAGCATATACATCTGTATGATAATAATAAGCATTTAATGCACAGTCAATCTGTTGGTTATCCGGCTATTAATGCTTTGTCCGAGGTGCATCTCGGACCGCCTAAGCTGCTCGGACCGCCTAAGCTGCTCGGTACTCAAAAGTTCCTCGGTACTCAGAAGTTCCTCGATACTGGAAAGTTCCTCGTAAGTTCTTGTTGGTCGGAGCGTTTGAGTTGATCGGGGAAGCAGAGTTCCTCGTTGCAGTATGGTTCCTCAGAGTCAAGGTGTTGTTCGAAAGTGTTTGTTGTTGCCACGCAGACTGTCACATGTCTTCACTCAATTGAGCCATGTCAGCAGACTAAATTTGGTATCAACAGAAGCCCCCAATGTTTCATAGTTCAAAATTTGAGGAGTGTGGAACATTATTTCTCAAAATATGGAGGTTTTAAATGGTCATCCTGAAATTTAGGAGTATTTTCTTTTGTATTTATTTCTCCTTCCAAATTCGTAGAATCGGTCTTTTTTAAATTTTTCTAACCGCTTCGATTCCCGCGCCCTTTTTGTCTTTTTAGCCGCCGGTAATGTAACCATATCTTTTTGTAATCATTACTTTTACCCTTTCCCAAGGCAAAGTATTTAAACGTTGTAGAAAATCCCATCGTCTTCTACTTTTTCAAATTTGTCTCTTTGAGTTTCCATCGTCTCTCTCTCCTGTGCGTTCATCTCTTTCATCATTTGTTGTCAACAGACTCATCCCTTTCCTATAAGATTTTCTTCTTTCTCTTTGATTTCCTTCTTTCATCATGGTTTATCCTGTAGAATCGATTGACAAGTTTCGCTCTAATTTCTCTATTCCCTCATGGGTTATTTTGGAAGAGCTTTCTGAGCCTTCAGACTATTTTCGTTTGGCTGAGGGACATTGGTTCCCCAGTCTCTTTGTTGCTGAGTGTAGCTTTTCTTTTCCCCCAAACCCTCTATGTTTGGAATTCTGTTAATACTTTGACGTGGTTCCTGCAAGAATAGCCCCCAATACGTGAAGAATAGTTAATGGTGTTTATAGATTAAATAAAATTCATGGAACTCGTATAGGAATTCCTGAAATTATGTTTTGTTATAGATGGGTTGTGGGCGATAATACTTTTTATTTAAAAACTAGGTTTTTAAATAGAGCTTTAGTGGTCAATCTCCCAGATGCCAATAAGGACTACTTTGAGCACGGGGTTGTTATGAAAAATTGACAACACCCTCCATTAACTGGAGATGATGTTTACCAGGGTCCCAGATGTCCTCCCTATAGCAATGGGATAGGTTATTTTTATTTTATTTTCAAAATTATGCTTCCTTTGTGTTTGATAAAATGTGCCACTGATATTTTATTTTTGATTTATTTGCAGTTGACAGCAAAAGAAAATCTCCAAAAGAGGCAGACGTTAACATAAGGCATTTAAAACTTATCTGGAGTTTGCATCAGACTGTTGCCGACGAGCATATTAGGTCAGCTTCATATTTGCTGCAGTACAAGAGTTATACCTCCTCTTTTACTGCTCGCCCGGTGATAAGCGACGCAGAACCAATACCAGCCTCTACAAGTTCTTCACCTGAGTCACATATTCCTTTGAGTGAAAGGATGAAGAAAAGAAGACCTCCTACCCTTTTTGAGAAAACTGCCTCTGGTGCTGGAGAGGCAAAGAGAAGTAAGCTTGATGTCCCAGGAGAAGGGATAAAGAAAATTGATGCACCTCCTTCGGCTGCTCCTGTGAAGGTTGTCGAGAAGCCCCCAGTGGCCCCGAGCAAGGTTGCTGCTCCAAGCGAGGTGATTGTCATTTCTCCGACTAAGACTACATCGTTAGTCGAGAAAGTTGATGCTCCTCTGAGGAGGCTGAAGAAAAGCTCATCTATCAATTTGGCTGAATCCATCTCTCAGCCCCAGACTAGTGGTGTTCCCACTTTTTTTTCCCCGAGCTCTGCTATGAACTCGATGAAGACTTGGATCATTCCCGAGATCTAAAGTATTAACGAAAACCTTTCTCGGGACACGGTTACCACATTAGCAGCTCGTCATATTGCTTCTGTAAGTCCTATAGTCTTAAATTTTCATTCTTTCCTTTTTGTATCTGTGCACTGATTTGCTTTCGTTTTCTTTTCACAGTTGGTGAGCTGCTTTAATACAATTCTGAAGAAAGATGAAGCTATTAAAGCTTCAAGATCCTCGTCTGGTGTAGAGGAAGCTTTGGTGGGCCTGGCGCAGTCTCTGAAAGTTTCTCGTCAGAAATATGATGATGATAAGGCAATTTGGGAGAAAAGGCTTACTTCGACTGAGCAGGAGAAGGCTCAGGTTATTGAGGTCTCCAGGGGGTTGGAGAAACAAATAAATGATTTGGAGAAGAAGAATAAAGAGCTCGAAGGGAAGCTCAAAAATGTTGGGGAGCTTGAAAATAAACTCAAGACTGCTGAGGAGGAGTTGGGTCAACTTCGGGAAGTAAGTCGTCAGAAGGAGGAAGTTGAGAATAAACTGAAGACTGCTGACAATCTTCTTTCTGAGAAGCTTTCCTCGGAGAAGACAAAAAGGAAATTGGCTGTCAAAAAATCCTTCAGCGCCGGCTGGGATAAAGGGTGGAATAAAGGTTTGGCTGCCATGATGTCGCAAGTGGAATATGGCAGCCTCAAATACTTTAGAGATGGATGGGTCGCTGCTCTGCAAGAAATGAAAGTTGATAAAAATTCTGAACTCTTTCAGCGACACATCCCTGGTCCCCCTCCAACTCCTAAAGAAGAAGAAGAGGACGAAGCTGCCTCTCAGGAATCTTCCATGGTGATGGGAGATCAAATTTCTCATCCCCCAACTATCCAGCCCACTGGCGAGGAACTTCAGCTACCTGTTACTTCATCCGAGCAACCTCCAGTACTTCCCGAGCAACCCTCTGTTCCATCCGAGCAACCTACCTCCTCATCCCATCCTCCCGAGAAAGTTTTGGGAGATAAGGAAAAGGTGTAGAGTTGTTCGGATTTCTCTCTATTTTATTTTTCTTTGTCAAATGTAACTCTGAACTTTGTAATTCTCCTTTATGATGTAATAAAATTTGAACTTTTGCTTATGCATACTATTGATTCTCTTCTTCATTCTCTATTTGTACTCTTATTGATTATTGCTTTTTCTTCCTTTACTAGTTTCTGGCCAAGATGGAATTATTGTCTTCTCATGATACAAAACTGTTAAGGCAATGCAATGAGTATTTCAAATCTGATCATACAGACATGAGTGCGGCTCAAATCACTGACATCCTCGATCAAGGTGCTTCAGAGCAAGCAATTGAAGCCTATCAATATTTGAAGTGCCTACTCGACCGTGCAGTGGCTAACAACGTAGCATACTATGATATGATTGAGGATCTCCAAGTCACGCTTGAAGAACTTCAGCAACAATATAAGGAATCTACTGCCTTTTGCACGAGGGGTACGAGAAGAAGTATCAGCAAATCAGTGCTGATAAGGGATACGATAAACAGTTTGTTGCTTACGAAGTGAGGGAGAGAACTTTGAAGGCTGAGGTCGAAGAACACAGACAAATAGCTGAGTTCTTAGAGCAAGAAAATAATAACCTGCAAAGAGAGGTGTCTCAGTTGAAGTCTGCATCTTCCACCTCAAACGCTTTGATCCCAGTGACCGACGAGGGATTCTCTTTCTTAGAGGTCAAAAACGCCAACCTGAGGGATGAATTAGAAACCTTGAAGAGGTCTGGCCCTTCTACATCTACTCGAGAATGAGCAAGAGCTCCTCAGGGACGAGAAAGAGTTGCTCGGATTCCTGTCGAGGAACAGAGAACTCAATCTGCTCTAGAGAACCAGGCCTTCCAACTGATGGCAAATAACCAGGCATTGGCTGAGATGTCTAAGAAGATCAGGGGTCTGGAAGAGCAGCTTTCTGCACAGAAATCTGTCTTGGAGAATAAAGAACTCTTTATAAAAAATCTCCACGAGCAACTGGAAAGATTGACATATCAAATCCACAAGCAGCCCAGAGAATTCTGGATGGCTGGATACAACGAGGCCCTCTACTATTTGGATGATCGTATCCAAAATGCAAATAATGAGGGTTACAAACAGGGATGGTTGAATGCCTTAGGTGTGCTGCAACTGGAACAGGGTCATTACCTGTGGGATTACCATAATCCTGGGCTGCTCGACCTACCAGTGCCACCATTCAAGCTTGATATGAGTTGGATCCCTGCTCGGGCCATCCCTCGGTGTCTGATTTCCAAATACCTTGGCGATTACAATCTCCATTCCAATATTGAGATATCTCGTCCCGAGCACCTACTAGATCGACCATCTGTGATGAATATCAGGATGCTTAAAGATCTTAACTTCATAAATTCCCCTCATGCTTTAAATGATCCACCTGCTGGCGAGGAACCTGTTTCAAAAGCAGAGGGGAAGAAACCAATAGAATAGGAATCTTAATGTAATAAATTTGTATTTCATTCTTGATGTATTTTGTTCTACATTTAATGAAATAATTTTATTTACAAATCTTGACTGCCATTGTCTTGTAATTATAAAACACTTTACATCTGTGCATGTATATCTGTTAAAAAGATAACAACATTGTGTTATTTGTTGATCAACTGGAGTTTGTTAAGACTTATTGTCGACTATCTTGAATTTGTGGTAATCATTCGATGACTAACCAAAATTGATGATACTTTGTTTCTCGATCAACTTGGTAGTAATTTAAAAAGTCACGAGTATCAAAAATTTTGCTCGATCACTTTCTCGTACTCATAAAATGTTTCCGACCAACCAAGGTCGGTAAATTTTTCTTCTCGACCAACTACAGTTAGTGGGTTTTTATACCCGATCAACCATAGTTAGTGGATTTTTCTTACCGACCAGTCTTTGGCACTTTTTGGAATAGTTTTTCTTCCTAACCAATCTTAGTTGGCATTTTTAGGAATAGATTTACTTCCTAACAAACCAATTTGGCATTTTTAGGAATAGATTTACTTCCCGACCAACCTTAGTTGGCGTTTTCGGGAATAGATTTACTTCCCGACCAACCTTAGTTGGCATTTTCGGGAATAGATTTACTTCCTAACCAACCTTAGTTGGCATTTTTAGGAATAAATTTACTTCCCGACCAACCTTAGTTGGCATTTTCGGGAATATATTTACTTCCTAACCAACCTTAGTTGGCATTTTTAGGAATAGATTTACTTCCCGACCAACCTTAGTTGGCGTTTTCGGGAATAGATTTACTTCCCGACCAACCTTAGTTGACGTTTTCAGGAATAGATTTACTTCCTAACCAACCAAGTTGTCATTTTTAGGAATATATTTGAGTAGTCCGAGTTTTGCTGAGTAATGTGTAGCACTAGTATTCCGCAAAAAATTTCCAATAAAAGGAAAGAACTGGGCAGAACATTGTCACTTTATTCATACTGATGAAACTGCATTACATGAGAGTTTACATTACTGATAATATTTGCGCAGGTGTTCTGCATTCCATGCATTCTTAAACTCCTCCCCCTCTAAAGTTTCTATTTTGTATGTCCCTGGTCTAACAACTTCCTTAACTCGGTAGGGTCCATGCCAGTTTGCTTCCAGTTTGTTGTTCTTTTGAATTACCTTCTTTAGCACATAGTCTCCTTCTTTCAAGTTGCACTTCTTCACTCTCTTGTTGTAGAACAAAGTTGTTCGTTGCTGGTAAGCAGCATTTCTAATGGCTTCTTCTTCCCAAACCTCCTCGAGCATGTCCAAGTCTAACCTTCTCATTAAATCGCTGATAGGGGAATTGAAATTCAGTATTCTGTGTGTTGGGAGACCCAATTCGGCGGGTATAACAGCTTCACTTCCAAATGCTAGCATGTATGGAGATTCCCCTGTTGCTGCTCAGGGAGTAGTGCGATAAGCCCATAGCACTGATTGTAGCTCGTTGATCCAGTTTTCTTTTGCGTCATTCAGTCTTTTTTTCAAACCATTCAGCAGCGTTTTGTTTGTCACTTCAGTTTGTCCATTGCTTTGAGGATGGCCTGGTGCCGAGTGGATCTTCAAGATATTTGACTGATGACAATAAGCAGCGAACTCCTCGTTGTCAAATTGTGTTCCATGGTCTGTGATGAAGGCATGAGGAAGACCATATCGATAAATGATGTTCTTCCAAATAAATTGGTACACCTTGTCGTACGTCATATCAATGAGAGGCTCAGCCTCAACCCATTTAGTAAAATAATCCACAGCGACTACGAGATTCTTAAATCTTCCCCTGGTCATCGGCAGTGGCCCGACCAGATCTATTCCCCATATGGCAAATGGCCAAGGGGAAGTAATGGGTGTCAATAATGCTTGGGGAGTTCTTCGGATGGAGGAGAAGCGCTGACACTTGTCACATTTTTTGGCATAGGCTATACAATCAGCTCTCATCATCGGCCCGTAGTATCCTTGAGTCATCATTCTTTGCAAAAGTGTCCGACCTGCTACATGGGCTCCATAGGACCCTCATGGACCTCTTTAATCAAATATTTCACCTCGGTGGGATGCACACATCTTTGCAAACCTACTATAATCCCTCGTCTATATAGAATACCATTAGTCAGTACATAATGAGCAGCCTTAAACTTCAGTTTCTTGGCTGCAAGTTTGTCAGTTGGTAATTCCCCTTTCTCAATATATGCCCTGATGGGATCCATCTATGATGACCCTAAATCGAGGGTATTAAAGCTTATCATCAGATCTTCATCTATACTCCGACCAGCTAAAACTTTAATTGGGATTGTTCTTCGTAGCTCGGTACGAGTAGCTGATGCTAATCGAGCTAAGGCGTCTGCTCTTGCATTCTCAATTCTTGGTATTCTGACCAGCTGAATAGCAGCAAATTTCGACACCAATTCCTTTGCCTTTGCATGATACCTGATCATTAATTCTCCTTTAGCTGCATATACTCCCATCATTTGATTTATGACCAATTATGAGTCACTGAAAATAATAACTTGTTCTGCCCCCATGGTTTTTGCCAAACTAAGACCTGCAATCATGGCTTCATATTCAGCCTCATTATTCGAAGCTTTGAATTGGAAATGTAGGGTGTATTCCAGGTCGACCTCGTCCGGACTATTCAAAACTATCCCTACACCACCTGTAGTGCAGGATGAACCATCCACATACAGACTCCATATAGGTAATTCGTCTTCAAATTGCTGATCTGACAGAGTTCCTCGATGGAAAATTTATTGCTTCCTTTCACCATCTCCTGATATTTCTTGTTGTTCGTCGATCATCTTTTCTTTCCCTTTTACCAACCTAAGATGGTCTGGGCTTGAATTTGATGATTCTGTAACATCCACAGGTTGATCAGCGAGCAACTTTTGCTCCTCGGGGGTATCAGGATAAGTGAACTCTGCTATAAAATCTGCTACCACTTGCCCTTTTAGCGATGATCTCGGTTCATAAACTATATCATATTCACCAAGTTCTATTGCCCAGCACATCAATCTTCCTGATTTTTCTGGTTTATGAAGGGCTTGCCTCAATGGCATATCAGTATATACTACTATAGTATGATCCTGGAAGTATGGCTTCATTCTTCTACTTGCCTCGATCAATGCTAGTGCCAATTTTTCTAGCCTTTGATATCTGATCTCTGCTCCTAGGAAGGCCTTACTTGTGTAGTAGATTGGTTTTTGTACTCCATTTTCCATTCTTATTAATGCCAAACTAACTGCATTTTCGGACACTGCCAGATACAAGTATAATTTTTCTCCCATCACTGGCCTGGATAACAGTGGAGGTTCTCCCAAATATTTCTTCAAGTCTTGGAAAGCCTTCTCACATTCACCATTCCACTCAAAAGTCTTTTGGAGCGTCTTGAATAATGGAAGACATCGATCAGTTGCTCGCGATATAAATCTGTTGAGTGCTGCTACTCGTCCTGTAAGACTTTGTACCTCTTTCTTCATCGTTGGGAATCGCAGCCCTAACAGAACTTCGATCTTTTCAGGATAAGCTTCAATGCCTTGCTGATTGACAATGTACCCGAGAAACATGCCTTCTCGTACTCCAAATATGCACTTCGTCGGGTTCAACTTCATTTGATATTTATCTAGTTGATCAAAGGTCTGGCCTAAGTCAACTAGATGATCAGCAGATTTCTTGCTCTTTGTCAGCATATCGTCAACATAGACTTCCATATTGCAACTGATTTGTTCTGCAAACACTTTGTTCATCAGCCGCTGATATGTTGCACCTGCATTTTTCAAACCAAAAGGCATAACATTATAACAATAAGTTCCCCTAAGGGTAATGAAAGAAGTACTCTCCCTGTCTTCAGGTTTCATTTTAATCTGATTGTAACTAGAATAAGCATCTATGAAGCTCAGCAACTCGTGTCCCGAGGTAGCATCCAGTAGTTGATCAATTCGGGGCAGCGGAAAGTGATCCTTTGGGCATGCTTTGTTGAGGTCGGTGAAGTCTACACACATCCTCCATTTGTTGTTCTTCTTTTTCACCATCACCACATTTGCTAACCAGTCTGGATATTTAACATCTTTAATAAAGTAAGCTTTCTGGAGCTTCTCGACTTCCTCCTGTATAGCTTGATTCTTCTCGGGACTGAATACTCTTCTTATCTGCTTCACATGCTTGATCTCCTTATTCACATTGAGCTCGTGACATAAGAAATTTGGGTCTATCCCGGGCATATCCTCATGACTCCATGCAAAAGTTTACTTTTTGCTTCTTAAGAAAGTTATCAATATTTGCTTTAGTGAGGCTTCCATAGACGAACCTACTTTAGTAGTTCGTTCAGGGTGCTCGTCGTCCAGAATGATGTTTTCAGTAGCTTCCACCACTTGACCCTTCACAAGTTGCGACTCATCTCTAGGATCCAATGTTTCAATTTCTGCACCTTCATCCACTTGATAGGTAGTAGTATTTTTCCTTGATTCCTCCAGTTCCTCTTGCTCAACGAATGAATAATAGCATTCCCGAGCTACTTTCTGATCACCTTTAATAACTCCTACTCCAAAATTTATTGGAAATTTTAGGCATTGATGTACCGTAGATGGTACAGCCTCGAACTTCTTCAATCCTACTCTTCCCATGATGATATTGTATGCTTATTGAACATTCTTATCCATCACGAAGAAGCGTATTCTTTCTGTTCGACAAGCAGGCCATGTACCAATGAATATATCCAACTTGATCGTCCCAAGTGGAAAACTTTCTCACCAGAAAAACCCAGGAGAGGTCTGTGATAAGGCTCCAGTTGAGATAGTTTTAGATTTAAACTGTCGAAGCACGAGTAGAACATGATGTCTGTCGAGCTACCATTATCTACTAGTACTCTTGAAATCATAACTTCCTTCATCCTCATTTTGATCACCAATGGGTCATCATGAGGATATAGAACACCTGCGAGGTCGTTCTTTGATAAACCAATGACCAATTTCTCTTTGTTTACTTTTCTAGCGCGATCCTCCTCAGCTAGATTTATTCGTTGAATGTATGAGCAATCTTGAGCCTCATAGAGGTAAGCTTTTCTCTCTGCAGTAAGGTCTCCTCCTCCTGCATCTCCACCTGTAATAAGATTACAATTAAATGTGCCAAAGCGTATTGAAAATACCTCACGTTCTGGCTGCCTTGGTCTCTTGGGAAGATTGGGGTCGTCTTCTGGATCAACTTCATGGTCTCTTTTCTTGTTCTCCTCTGCTCAACGAGGAGATCTAGACCTCTCCCTTGTTCGGTCGTTATTTCTTCTTTCATTCCTTCGATCAACATACTTTGCCAGTTTTCCTCGTCTGATGAGTGTTTCAATCTCATTCTGAAGAGCTATGCAATTTTTGGTCATATGGCCATGATCTTTGTGAAACTCGCAATATTTTGCCTTATTTCTCCTGTCAGGGTCTGCCATCATTTTCTCTGGCCACTTTAATTCCTCGTTGTTCTTGATTTCTTCTAGAACATGGTTGATGTCTTTCTTCAAAGGAGTATAATTATCAAATTTTTTCAATACTTCCCATGACGACCTTGTTTTTGAGTGTTTGTCACTACCATTGTTCTTATGCTCTTTCTTCTTAGCTTTATCACCTTCCACCTTGGTTTCTTTGGCATCCATATTCTTCTTCGTAGCCATAGCCTCCTCGGCATTCATAATCTTGACCGCTTTTCCCATCAGATCTGATATGGTTCTAGGTGGATCTTTAGCCAAAGTATAGTACAACTTGTTGGGCAGTAGTCCACTCATCAAGGCGGTAATCGTTGTCTTTTCCTCATAATCAATGACTTTGAGTTTCTCATTATTAAAACGAGTTATATAATCTCTGGTACTTTCACCAGCTTTTTGTCTAACACTTAACAAATGCGCTACTCGTTTAACTGGCTTTGCCCCAAAACAGAAATTACCAATGAATAACTCGGCCAGTTGAAGAAAAGTTGAGATCTTACCCCGAGGAAGATTATTATACCATATTTGAGCAGATCCGATAAGAGTTCTCGATAATGCTCTGCATCTCATCTGATCTGGAACAGCATAGATGTCGGCTGTAGCTTGGTATTGTTCTATATGAAGGACAGGGTCGGTCTTTCCATCATATTTGGGGGGTCACAACCGGTGCTTTGAACTTTGATGGTGTTGGAAAATCTACAATGGCCTAGACAAAAGGTGTTCCTTGAACAAAAGTTCATTGTAGAGGGTTCTTGGCTTTAGCCATTTCCCCTAATTTATCCTCCAGCCTCTGAATAGAGCCTTTCCACGCATCGTTTCCTTCCTCGGGCCTGTTGGTTCGAGCAACTGATCGCGTTGATGTGGCTCCCTGGGATCTATCTTGACGAGCAGCTGGTCGCGACTGGGCAAATCCTTCCCTTAGGTCTGATGGTCGTCAAAAACTCCTCGATGCGGTTCTAGGAGGACTTTTGCTCCTCCTAGGACCTATTCGATCAAAAGGAGATACTCTGCTTAATCTTTCTAGCGCACTAGTCCTTTCTGGAGAGAGATTGATACATTGTTCAGTATTTGTGGCTCGTACCGACGAAGTTCGTCCAGGTTGATAAAAAAAATCTCCAGACTCCTCAGTACGATATGAATCGGTACGCCTAGTACGCGAAGAAGGTAAACGGGTATTTCTTTGAATACTTCATGGTCCTGAATGGGTTGGTGCATCGCCATGGAGGGTTTGTATGAGTTGTCGCATAGTTTCTTGCATGACTGTCTGGCCCTGGGCCAGATTTGTCATTATTCCAGTCAGATCTGGAATATTGGGCGGAGAAGATGGATTTGGAGGGGTTCCAGCGTTTCGATTGCTGGGTTTTGGAATATCAGCCATTTGTGATGAATTATTTTTGATGAAAAACGATATTACCAGTCGTTTCCCACAGACGGCGCCAATCTGTTGATGTGAAAAATTAGATTATATCTAATTATTTAATCACAGATAAAATAAAATGAGACAAAGAAATTTTAAAGTGGTTCAGCCTTATAAGAATGGCCTACGTCCACTATTTCTGTTATTACTGACTGTTTGGGAATTCTCGATTACAAGTTTTCTCAAGAAATTTCGGTCCCTCTACAATGAGGATAATACAATGTATTTATAGCCCTAAGGCTGTAATGTGAAAGGGTAATACATTCAATGCCCCTTAAGCGTATACATCTGTATGATAATAATAAGCATTTAATGCGCAGTCAATCTGTTGGTTATCCGGCTATTAATGCTTTGTCCTAGGTGCAGCTCGGACCGCCTAAGCTGCTCGGACCGCCTAAGTTCCTCGGTACTCAAAAGTTCCTCGGTACTCAGAAGTTCCTCGGTACTCGAAAGTTCCTCGTAAAGTTCTTGTTGGTCGGAGCATTTGAGTTGATCGGGGAAGCAGAGTTCCTCGTTGCAGTATGGTTCCTCGGAGTCAAGGTGTTGTTCAAAAGTGTTTGTTGTTGCCACGCAGATTGCCACGTGTCTTCACTCAATTGAGCCATGTCAGCAGACTAAATTTGGTATCAACAACACTTCTCTAAAGATCGATTTTATTCGAGGTCCTATATGAATAACTCAGGATAGGCATAAGAGTTACTTAGATGAAGATAGGAGACACGTGGAGCTTGAGGTGGGTGACATGTTATTATTGTGGGTGTCTTCTATGAAGGGAGTTATGCGGTTTGGGAAGAAGGGGAAGTTGGCTTCGAGATATATGGGACCTTTTTTAATCATTGAGAGAATAGGGCTAGTTGCTTATAGGCTCACTCTGCTAGAGCGTTTGCAGAGGATTCATGACGTATTTCGTGTGTCGTTGCTAAAGAAGTACCAGAGGAGTGAGATAGCATATTGGAACCTTCCGTTAAAGGATATTGATTTGCAGCCAGACATCTCATATAAGGGGAGACTGTTTGTCATCCCAAATAGTAGTGAGCGTAAGCTTCGGTCAAAGTTATTGCCATTAGTTCGTGTTTAATAGGGGAATCATAATGTTGATGAGTCTACGTGGAACCGGGAGGATGATATGCGAGAAAAATAATCGGAGCTCTCTATGTCAGGTATGTTCAAATTTCGAGGACGAAATTCCAATGTTAGGGGGATGTATGTAACACCCCGTATTTCTTTTGCATTTTTGAATTACATTTGTGCACATAATTTAATTAAATTGAGAAACAAAGTGAATTAAATAAATATTAAATAGTGCATGAAAGGATTGATATTTATGTGAGATTATATTTAATTTTATGATAAGTAAATGAAAGTACGTTAAATTACTTTACATCATAAGTGTGTAAAAATTGAATGGTTTAACGGTATCTCATTCGTGACACGTGGATAGGGTCGTGTCAGGAATGAGGTGGAAACTTAATGTTATATAACTCGGATGGTAATTTAGAGTGAGCCAATGATCCGAAATGGATCGAGCTAGTCAGAATTAGATACTTGGGGGTTGTAATTGGATTTTAGGAACTTTTTAGGCTACACAGGACCCATATAAGAGCGTTCGGACCATTTTACACATGGGCCTAACCTGATTTTGAGATTGATGATGTTTAAGGTCTTATTTAGGGAAGGCATATGGAGTAGGCAGCCATTCCATCATCCACAAGATTAAGGGTTTAAGAGAGGAGAGAAAAGAGAAGGAAACAAATAAAGAAAAAATTAAGAGAAAAGATATGGGGAGGGAAATGGATCATTCTGGGCATAATATCATTACGTAAAGAGGAACTAAATGGGAAGAATTCATTATCACTAAGATTATAAGGAAAGTGTTTATTTTCCTCTAATTACTCATGTAGTTTCAATTATTTATATATATATATTTGGTATAGGAATACTTTTTTTTGGATGGGATTAACATGTAAATGGGAATTTTATGAATAAATTGATCGAGAAAGAATTTGATTGTAATTACATGTTAAATATGATATGATTGAAGTTATATCTTGGTTGATTATAATGATAGTTAATAAAAATCTTGAATTAGGATTGAGATATTGTATAATTCTTGATGAGAAATTGATAAACCCATTGATCTAAATGTTTTTGAGGTTGATTTATACGTTGAAATATGTGTTATTACGTGTGGGATTGAAGTAGAATTCATATTTAGGGTTTGATTAAAATTGTGAACTCATATGGTTTAAGGGTAGTTGATGAATCCCGTCAAAATGAACTAGGCCACTGCCCAGAGTTGAATTGATTCATTGATGGGGGTGAATTAATTCGCCTACCGAATGGTTCGGTCAGGTAGACAAACCCGTTCGGTCTGGATGATGGACCTCCTTTGATTGTCTAGGTTTTTCCATAGACCTTTTAGGGTTCAACTGGGTTTACGGAGTCAAGTATGTGGAATTTAACTTCTGGGAATATATAGGCGGGAATTATAAAGTACAATAAGTAAAACGGGGATTGAATCGAATATAAATTACAGGTGTATTGGGGTGAACCGCACTCAGGTTACAATTATGAAATCGAGTTTGAATTTATGGAATAATTAAGTTATGGGATTAGGTACAATAGGTGGGTGGACAAAAATATGAAATTAAAGAATTTATAATAACTAACTGAATACTTGATGAATCGAGAGTCGGGGTAGACTTGAAATTTGTGGGCTAGTGCTACAAGATATACTATGCACAGCTAGGCGATTTTCTATATATATATATATATACTTAGAGTGTGAAATAGTATATATATTCATATATCTATGTCTGTATGATATAGATGTGAATGTACCTACTCTAGATAGGCTATTATTGGAGGTTGTACATAGTGGGCGATCAACCCTGGCGTGACCAATAGGTCTTGGGTCATTTTTCGAGGTCACCGGACTGTTGCATTACCACTATATGTGATATTAGAGTTCGGTGGGGTAATTTGGTATGGTTATAACTCACGGATATATATCTATAACCGCCTCCAATTTATGTGTTTACAATTTTGGATCGGTGGTGAGATTCTAACCCGGTGGCCCAGGGGTATATGTGATGTACCTGGAGCCTGATAGCATAATAGGAAATGCATCCAGGAGGACATCTCGGGATGGTATGTATAGATGTATAAAAGAGTGTTATATGTATATGTGTGATAATGAGAATGTGCAAAGATTGAAATTTTAACTAGCATATAGTTATGTGAATTGTTTAACGATAATATCATAATTGAGAATTATATTGATATTGCTTATGCGATAGCTAAGTGAGAAACAAAGAAAAGTATAATAGGTGTAGCACAATTGGGCTAGAGGTTTAACGTATTGGGATACATTATGTGACTATACTAGTTAGGCGGGGTAACATAACTAGGAAATTAAAATATATACATTAGGTGTGCACTATATATGAGGGGAGAGGATAATCTCATCCGAGTGCGACACTGGATGAACATGAAAATTCTGCTGCAAATTCATTATTGATTTTAAATACGTGCAAATATTTTAAAAATAGTTTTCGCTCTCACCCGTATCAAAAATCCTTTTTCAAGACCTTTTAGGTGCTCAGCCATAGGGACACTAGGATTAGCTAGCCTTTTGATCAGACGATGCTGCAACAGCATTGGATGCCTGCAGGGTTCGACAAGATTTTTCTATCCTTGCTGCCGAAATAGGATGTTGACCTCAATTCTCATTTCGATCATTTCGCCCCAATTAGACAGTCTTTATTTTTCAAACTTTACCATGTTATTTCCTTTAATTTAGATGATTGTATTTGGAGTTACCGAGAGTTATTCAGTTATTTTATTTATTTCATGTCATCAGTACTCAGTTTATTCTTGGGGTGAATGTTTATTTTAATGACGTAATGGTTCTTTAAATGGTAGAATGTTTTAATAATACAAGTTAATATGTTTTAAAATTCTGACACCACGCTTAATATGTTATTAGTAATTAATTTAGTTTTCGACAGTGATGTCAATAATGATCCAGGCTGAGATTCCTCTTTTATTTTAGTAGAGGACTGATCATCCGTTATGATAATTGGCGTGGTGTCACAACTACCAACTATGATTATCTCCTCAAATCCCAATTTTACATCTAGGTAGGTGTTCGGTATAAACACTCATTAAAAGTAATCAATCCTAGACAAGGTGAAACGGAACCAATTTGGCAAGTTTGTGATTGAGTAGATTTTAATTCTAGCCTCGTTAAGAGGTTTCCTTTGACCTATGTGATAAAATAGGGCCAATATCTAATTAATTTTAAATTAAAAGTGATGGCTTCGTTTATGCAAATGCCTGGTTAATTTAGTGATTTTTGGGCCAAGGAACGGTGATGAAATCCACACCTTATCTTGCAATTGGCTTTTTTACCTAAAGTTAAATTATAAAAGGTGCTAAATTAAATTCGAAAACCACGTAAGATAATACAAAACTTTCCTCTGACGCCGACTTTATACAATCACTTGTTTATGTCGGGTCGAAGTTTCATTTGGTGTCGATCATGGGGGAAATGTGGCCTACATTTCAGTCATCCCCAAGACTTCCTTGTGCTCGTGGAAAGATTTCACAAGTTTATTCAACACCCAACATCGTTTCTTGCTTTCACGAGATTTTTCTTCATTTTTTTGCCTCTTTTTCCTTTTCTTCTTATTCTTTTTTCTAACATGCTACAAAAAAAATAACACAAAATAACAACACTAAGCGTAAATGCAACACCAAAAAATAGAAACTAAAATAAAACGATACAAGAAAAAATTGTGTAACTAACATAAAAAACAAAATAAAAATCAAACAAGTACAGTAATGAAATAAAAAATTTCATTCTAAAAAAAATTACTACTCGAAAATAAAAACAAAATTATTTATTTTTTATTATTAAAAATGTTTTTTTAGGGACTACTTAAAAAATGAAATTTGAATTTTTTTAGAAGGGTTTCTATTTTTTATGAGTTTTTAAGATAAAGCAAAGTAAACTAGTTCGAAAGTTTTCGAGTGGATTCCAGCAAAAACTACTTTATGTCAGATGTTTGGGTATAAAAATGAAAGTTGTTCAAAGGCAAAGAAGTATGAACAAATATGGAAAAAAGTGGAAGTTAATAAAGATGAAGAGGAAAACAAGGAATCAGAAAAAAAAAATGTTAATGTCAAAGACCAAAGTAAAGCAGAATGCAACAAGGCATGGGAAGGGATTAGTATGGTAAAAGATGGTAACAAACAGTTAGAAGAATCTGTAATTATGGCAAATAAAGATACTGAAATTACTAAGATACAAGGGAGAGAGGAAGAAAAGGAAACAATGGAAAACCCAAAAATGATAATGAAGACAAGGATTAATATAGGTAATAATTTCAGTGTTTTGGAAGATGAAGTAAGCATAAATGTTCTAGTTGAAGAAATTCAAGGTAAGGAAAAAGGAAAAAACAAAAAAAAAAGTAACCTCAATAAGGTAGTGGAGGTAGTAAAAAGTGGGAAATTAGCCAAGAAACGGAAGAAGGGTGGAGGAAAAGGGGTAAATAAAGGGATTAAATGATCAAAGTAGGCATTTGGAACATATGGGGTTATAATTCTCCCCACAAACAGCATGAAGTTAATTAATATATTAGAGATAACAATATTAAATTTCTTTATCTTGTGGAAATTAAGGTTAGGAATAAGGGGATTTTGAAAGTAAAGGAGGGGTACTTTTATTGGTGGAATTTATTGCATAATACTCCTAATATTGGGCCTAGTAGATTTTGGATTGCTTGGGATCCAAATCTTTTCGAGGTTGATGAAATTAGCAAAAGTGATCAAGCCTTAACAATGAGAGTTACTATAAAGGACAATTTACAATCTTTCATTTTTACTAGAGTCTATGGATTTAATGAAAGGGAGAATAGATTTAGTCTTTGGAAATATTTGAGATTTGTTACTAGTTCTCATAATAATGAAGCTCAAATTATTAGGGGTGATTTTAATGTTGTTCGTAATTCTGAGGAAAGGATTGGAGGCATTGGTGTTGATTGGGAGGAAATTGATGATTTTAATAAATGTATTGAGGATATTAAGGTTGATCTCAATGATAAAGGGGTTTGGTTTACTTGGAGTAATGGTAGACAAAGTGATTCTAATATTCATAGTATAATTGAAAGATTTTTATATAATGAAATTTGGACTCAATTGTTCTTAAATAATGAAGTTAATGTTGATGTTCCTGGAGTTTCTGACCATACCCCTGTGATTCTATCCATTCAAATAAAAAAATATCATATCAATAAGCCACTTAAATTTTTTAACTTTTTTATGAAACACGGAGAGTTTAAAGGTATTCTGGAAAAAAATTAGAATCTTGATATTAATGGGAGTCCGATGTTTATGGTTTCTAGAAGATTAAAGTTGTTAAAATTAGAATTCAAAGTTTTGAATAAAAGGTCGTGTGCTAATATTTCTTTTAGAGTTAATGCTAAAAAGTGGAACTTCATATTATTCAAACCCAAATGATTGATAAAGGAAGTGATGGAATCTTAATCAATAGCAGGAATAAGTGTTTGAAAGAATATCTTAAACTGACAGCGATTGAAACTGATTTTTATAGATAAAAATCTAGAATCCAGTGGTTGGGTGTGGGGAATAAAAATACAAATTTCTTTCATAAAAAAGTCAAAGGTTATACTACTAGAAATATAATTTTGTCCATTAAAGACATGGAAGGCAACATTGTCAAAGGTCGTGATCTTGTGCATAGAGAAGCTATGAATTGTTTTTCTAATCTGTTGAGCTCCAAAAATAGAAGAAGGAAAATTAATAAGGGTAGGCTTATGGGGATAAGGTAAAGGTGGTTCAATGATCAACAAAAAATAATTCTCAAGGAGGATGTGACTAGATAAGAAGTTAAAAAAATATCTTTTTTATCTTGACCCAAAGAAAACTCATGGCCCTGATGGTTATAATGTTGTTTTCTTCAGAAGAATTGGTATGTGGTGGGGGAAAAAGTTACTGAAGCACTAATGCAATTCTTCAAAAAGGAGTATATGCTAAAGGAATGGAATAGTACTATCATTTCTCTTGTGCCTAAAAATAATTGCCCTAGTACTTTGAAGGATTTTAGACCTATATCTTATTGTAATACCACTTACAAGATTATTTCTAAAGTAATAGTGAGGAGGCTTAGAGGGATTATTCATGAAATTCTTAACAATAGGCAATATGATTTTGTTAAGGGTAGGAATATATCTGATAATATTCTTTTAATGCAAGAGATTGTGAAGGGGTACCACTTGGACAAGGGAGATCCTAGATGTGCTTTGAAAATTGACCTTATGAAGGCTTATGACTCACTCAGGTGGGAATTTTTTGAGTGTATTTTGGAAGTTATGGAGTTTCCTACTGAGATGGTTAATTTGATCATGTAGTGTATTAAAATAACTAGTTATTCAATGAGTGTTAATGGGGGAATTAATAGTATTTTTAAAGGCACTAATGGCCTCGAACAGGGGAGTCCTCTCTCTCCTTATTTGTTTCTACTTGTTATGGAAGGGTTTTCATGGATTATGGATGGTGTTGTTCATAAAGGGGATTATTCTTATCATCCTCAATATGAACAAATGAATCTTACTCATATCGTGTTTGCAGATGATTTGTTTATTATGGTTGGGGCAGATGGTAAAACTTTTAAAATTATTAATAAAGTTCTCAAGGATTTCAAAAAGTTGTTTAGATTTGGTCCTAGCTAATCTAAATGTGATATTTTATTTACTGGGGTGGATAATATAACAAAAGACAGTCATAGTATTCTTCCTTCTATGACTCAAGGGTTGCTTCCAGTTAAGTATTTGGGGGTTCCTTTAATTTCTACCAGATTGAAGAATTATGATTGCAAAATCTTGATTGAAAAGTTATTAAATAGTATTAAGAATTGGACTAATATTTGTTTGTCTTATGCTGGAAGAATTCATTCGTCATTTCAGTGCTTAGAAGTATTCAAATTTACTAGGTAAGTATGTTTATTTTACCTAAAGGTGTTATTAAATAGATTGATAAAATGTTATGCAGATTTATTTTATTTGGTATTGAACTTAGAAAATATAGTTCTAAAGTCTCTTAGAGGGATGTTTATAAGCCTACTGAAGGAGGAGGATTGGGTATTAAGAATCTTATGGAGTTAAATAAAGAATGTATGTTTAGACATGTGTGGGATTTGACCAGCAAGAAGGACAGTTTATGGGTTAAATAGATCCATTTTGTGGTTATTAAGAATAAATTTATATGGACAGTTAATCTTAATGTTAATTATTCATTGAATTGGAGAAAGCTTTGGAAGATGAGGAATGAAGAAAAAAAGTTGATTCAATATCATATTGGTAATGGATTGAATAATCTGTTTTGGGTGGATAATTGGCATGAAAAAGGGCCCTTAATTGATCACGATGGTAGAAGAATTATGTATGATGCTGTTAGTAGGGTGGATGCTAAAGTGGATGACTTTATTGATAATGGTAGATGGAACTTACCAAGACCTATTTTAACTAATCTTGCAGAGATAAATAATATCAGTATTAGACTAATATTGATATTGATGATTGGATTACATGGATTTCTTCTCAGAATGGAACTTTTAGCTATAAGGCTACTTACAATGTTATCAGAAGAAGGGAACAAAAAGTTGGGTGGGCTAATGCAGTATGGTTTCCTAAAAGGGTGCCTTGGTATGCAATTTTTTTTGGATCTCGTACCTGGATAAATTAAGGACTAGAGATAAACTGACAAGATGGGGTATAATTGATAGTGATGTCTGTGTTTTATGCACTGCTGAAATTGAAAATAGAGACCATATTTTTTTTCCAATGTGAGTTTTCTAATTACATTTGGAGAAATTTTTTGAAGTATAATGGGGACATCAAAGATGTAAAAAGTTTTTTAGAAGAGATAAAGTTCATAGATAGTAAGAGTTATTATTTTAAAAATGTGATGGGGAAAATTTTTGTGTCTACTGCTATCTACAATATTTGGGGAGAAAGGAATAAAAGAATTTTTGAGAATGTTAGAAAAGATAAAATTCAAGTTTTTAAGAATATTGAGGAAAATCTTCAGAATATTACATGCATATCGAGAAATATTTTGAGAAATCAACATAATTGGGAAATTATACGAGAATGGGGGATAAATGAAGATATAATGCAGTAAGGATGTGAGTTACCTGGTTAAAGGTTTTTTTTTCTTGGTAGTGTTGTTGCATGTTTGCTTTTGCTCTCCTTTGGTCTTTTAGTTTGATTTTCTTCCTGTGGCCTGATTTGGATTTTCTTATGGTGATCGTCATCTGCATGAGGTGTGGTGTTCTCTTTTGATGTTGATGATACGGGTGTGGTGATCCAATTTGTTTCCTGGTTAGTTCTTCTTCATGATTCCAGATTTTGGTTTTTTCTGTTGAAGATTGGTCTTTTCCTAGTGGTTGGATGTATCTCAGATTTTTGGTTTGTGGAAGATTTTTATTCTTCCATGGGGTTTTCTCCTCTTTAGATCCTTGTGTTACCTTGATTTGCTATCTTTGAATTTTATCTTTTTCCAATCGTATTGTCCTAGCCTGGGTGAAGCTAAGTTTTGATGTTAGTTTTCTTGGGTATTTTTGTTTCAAGGCTTATGGTTTTGATTGAATAAGGTTTCATTTGGTATTCTTTGGTGATGTAGGGGTGTTATTTCATTGGTTGGTATGATAGTTGCAGAGAGATGGAGTTGATGGTTTAGGTGTATATGATTATTTTCGTAGTTTAATATTTTAATAGAAGTGGCCAGAATGCATGTATATGGATTACTTTGTGTGTAGGTGGAGACACGTGTGGTGAATGCCGTCTGAGTTGGTATGATGCGTGGGGTGTTGTTGCTAAGTGCTATCCCAGTTTTCTTTGCTAGTTGTATTGGTTGTGTTCTGTTGGGCTATGGTTTCTTGTTTTGTTGTTGGGATCGTTTTTTTTTTTTGGATTTGGTGTTGTTGGGCTTGTAAGATTTGGGTTTTATGTCAGTTTTTGTTGGTGTTGGGTTGTTTTGTATGGACTCATTGTATTTTGTTTGGGTTATTGCCTTTGGTATAATATATTTACATTCTACCAAAAAATAGTCCGAAAGTCTATATCTTTACAAATTAATACAAATTTCGGAAACGGTGCTAAAAACTTATTTGTCAATTTATAAAACACCGCAAATGCATGGCTATTATATAATAGCGACTGTAAGTAAGGATCAAACCCGTAGAGATTTGATTAATTTTATAAATCACAGACTGTCCAACTGGATGGTACCATGTAAAGATGAGAAATATAATTTTAAACTAAAACAAAATCAATTAATGGGAGCAACCAAGAATATGAAAATAATTATAGGAGAAACTAGGATTTCGGACCAATTTATCAAATTTAACTAATATTACGCATTAATTTAATATCATCCTTTCCAATTTTATAACTCAAAATAAACTGACTCTCATCGTGTTCAATTCGTAAAATAAAATATTTAAGTTCACATAAAATTTAATGTCTCTAATTTAGACAACTAAAAACCTTATTCCCTTAAAAATATCAATTTTAAGTTTTAAATGTAGTCGTTAAGCATGGACTATCAAACACATCGAAATGCAAGCATAACCCATGAAAAAATTAAAGTAGGTATTATGAATTTTTAAGTCTTAGCGTTGTATTTAATCATGAGATATCAAACAATTTAATGTAAGCATAAATCATAAAACAATTATGCACTTTAGTTCTTCAAATATGAATAAGTAATCACATTCGAATGTTTAAAATACACTATCGTGTCGTTTCAAATGAATACCGAATTTTTAAAAATATTTAAAACATGCCGGGAATGAAAATGAAATTAAACTAACTACATAATACTAATGAAGCATAATAAATTTCACTTAGTCCTAGTAAAAAATTTACATTAGCATAACGAACGCCATAATAAAAATGCAAGAAAGAATTTTTTTCTTTATTAATGATTCAAACTTACAATACTTTGTGCCTCTCAATTATTCTTGACAAAAATCTCCCCGTAAAAGTACAATTCTTGCCCCTCAAACAATGATTAAGTCTAAACAATGATCTATAAAATTATGCGTGAAAGTGTGAGCCCAAGAGGTGAGGTGTTTGGGTTGGAGTGAAACTTTTTTTAGTTAATCGAACAGTGTTGGAACCGAAAACTCCCCCTCTTTAGTCTTTCTATAGGAAAAAGGTACTCAATTGTTCCCCACTCGAGGACTCTTATATTTGCTTGTTGAGCACAGATGCCGATTTTCATCCAAAATGGAAAATAAAAATTTATGACTTTTTTAGGGGTCCACGAGTGTAAAAACATCATTTTTCAAACGAGCGTAAAATCATTTTTTCGTGTTTTTTCAAGTTGATCGTGAATTTGCACCAAACTTCAACCTTAACTGCAAAAATTTTACTACGCAAATTTTTTTACAAATTAGCACAAGAAGATTAAAAAATTATCGAAGTGCCCATTTTTTACTTAAAATGATCATTTCGAATCCGAATTCAATCACTCTTGCATTTTTCCTTCTTTAACAAAATGATCATAAGAATTTATTAAATAAATAAAATGGGATTAAGCTAAGTATAAATTTTGGTGTAAAATATATGAAATAATGAACTCATTATATATTTATTTGTGCATATTGAAAAACCGTCATTAATTCGTTAAATCAAAAGTTAAAACAGTTAAGAAGGGTTCGAATTATTTTATTGAAAAAACTCTTTTAATAACACCAATGAAAACTAAAATGTTTTTGAACAAGAAATTTCAGTTACTTGGAATCTTAAAATTTTTAAAAGAAATTTAAACACCTATAGCAGTGATAGTAAGACTAAATCAAGTATAAAAAACATTCACATAAGACAAAGATTTTAAATGTTGTAGCGGAAGTTCAAGGGTCTATTGAAAATGCGTACAGATCGAATGATAAAAAAAATTATACATGGTGTATCTACATTGGAGATTCAATATCTCATACATTTACGGTTCCTTCTGGCTTGAACCTTAGAGATTTGATCACTTTCGTGTTAAATTGATCCGTGTTATAAATTTAACGGTGTGGCAGCTACAAAAATGAAATGATTTTTTTCAAAAATCATAATAGACTTAAATTAAGATCTTTTTAGAAGTTTTATGTCTTTCGGCCTATGGAAATCGTAGAAAAAATTTCATCCCCATCTGATCAATGGTTCTCAAGTTATGGCTCTAACGAGCAGATACCATGATGTGTCGCACATCTGTCTGGATAAGTGAAATTTCATAAAGATGTGTGAGGCAGGCAGACGAATGATCTCCAAATGATTTAAAATTTCTTGTGCCTCTTTCTCTATATGTCACGAACTCATGGTTCTACTTTCAAAATTTTTTGACTCTCCGATTGGCCGTAATCGATTTTACAATATGATACCTTTGAAAGAGACCTAGAGATCTTCCATGCTATTCCTTTAAGCCAATACATGTCATTGGTGTGTGGGCACTAATGATCACCACCCTACTACTCCTTTTTAGAGGTTTTTCATGATCTATATTGATCCCCCACTTATTAGGAGACAAGGGGTTGCTTATATAGGCTAGCATGAGGACCACTAGGAGAAATAGAAGACTAGCTTCCTACAGAATTTAGGAATCCTACTCTATAATTAATTATATAAATTATTATTCATTCCACTAAAGAATAATAATTTCACTCTACTCTATTATCTCAAAATTGTAATTTCGAGCTCCACGTTATTAAATTCTTAATAACCTCCCCACGTTAAGATTATAGATACCCATCGGTTAAATTAAATTACTGACAATTACATTTACTCGACCTCTTATAAATTCGTTGAGACCATTTGCTTAACTTATTTGATATGTAGAATAATTAAATCCACCGGTCGAATTTGACATAATCAAAAATTATAAACTACATCAGGAGGGTATCATCAATCTTTATACTGAGATGTGGATTTCATTCATAATTAACTTTCGTCATACACCAATCGACATTACTCAATCTACCAATATTATTGATCCATAAATGAATCTCACCCAATAGGTCAAAGTAATGAACAATTGATGCACGTGTACATCAATTATGTTTGGATTAAGATCTTAATCACTCATAACAACCATGAGATGTGTATTATCATATATAGTCAGTATAAAGACAATTATTTCTAATTGGTCCAGTTCAAGACGCATAAAGTATACTAGCACATTAAGTCGAAAATATATTGTTTCCCGTAATCAAGATAGACCTACTAAAATAGTTTTCTATAATCCTAATGATGGTGTGTCCATCCCCATCTAAGATTGTGAACCGTACTTATATTCTACAAGGACCGATGATCTGATCTTGCATGTGTAAGTCGAATTCTACACACCAGATCATATATTGTGTAGAATAAAAGACACATATGCATAAATATATAAAATAATATGATGCAAACATTACTTGTGAAGATTCTCGTTAAATGAACATACTAAAATTCATTAGTGAACCATGACTTTTAGTATACAACCCCAATAATCTCCCACTTATACTCAAAGACATGAAGTCATGCATCTGGCAACCAAACCTCGCACCTAAAGTAAAAGTCTTACCAGTTGTCAACCAATGCAATCACAACCACTAGAAAATCCCTTATGTATAATTTCTTATACAAGGCGTACTATACACTTTCTGGAATCTTGAATCTGACTGAATACATGATTTAGTAACCTACAAATTACTTATCTCTTTACTTGGCAACCAAATATATATTCATTAATCCTTTTCAGGTACTTGAATATTTATTCTACCAAAATAATGTTCTATTCTAGAGTAATACAAATTCCAAATCTGAAAGAGCGAATGTCTTTCTTGGAATATTAAATAAAAAAGTCTCGACGAAACAATATCAATATAATAACTTAGATAAGTAAAAGTACATTATTTCTAGCGATCAAATGTTAATTTGATCCCAAAATTTTAATAGAATTTTCTAATATTTTCATATTGAATTGATTGGTCTACCATACTCTAACTGTATGACATATCCCTACTTCATATGTGACGATAAATATATCTATGCATCTAGTATCTAAAACCACCACCACGTTTCAATCACTCCTTTTGTACACACTAAACACATCCAACCATTTATCAAAATCATGAATTTGATTACCTCTCTAACTTAATTCACTTACAACTGATGGGGATGACCCCATCTTGTTGAATATACATGGTACCAAATATCATAACTTTTGCAAGAATATAATGCATCCTTGTGAAGCAATACCTTATTATAGTTGAAAAATTTGTTATCTTCTTCTCTAGGGGTCACGAAAGGTGACAATCCTAAGAGTAAAAAATGATCCCACTATGTTAAAGTTATCCCCTCACTGTTGTACATATCGCGATGAGTTTATATGGTTTTGATCATTATGAGAATTGACAATGCTCCCACTATGATAAGGAAGTAGAATCTCATACTCATTTCTTTGTGATGTTTTCACCTATATTGGTGGTATGAAAGAAGTTCTCATAAGCTTATTAGACCATCATTTATTCTGAAAAATATTTTTTGGGGGAATGTGATATAGAATATAGATTTAAACATGATCCTTATTCCAACTTGTCAAGTTTTCTCTCAACACAAGTGTTACACCATCGATTATATAAAATACCGGAATTGAGTTGAAAGCAATCCATTATTTTTAATGGGAGTAAAGAAAACTGACTTAAAAAATAATCTTGACATATCTATTCTATATCTTATGAATAATCATCATGAATCTTATCATGTGTTAAAGAAACCAAATTATTTTTCCTTTGACACACCGTTACTGAAAGTAACTTGTGGCATAATCTTCATGGATAGAATTCAAACTAATGATCTGTAATTCTTAAATTCCTAAATATGTAGTTCTAGAATTACATCAATCATAATAAACCAATTATAATATTTTTGTAGCTATAATACCTCCAGATCATTTTTCATCTAAGTACCTCCACATCTGATGACTGTAAGAATCCACCTTCCACCAGTTTAGAATTTATTTAAACAAAATGACCTGAGTATTTGGTGCTATAGATATACTATGGTTTGTAGAGAATAATCTTATCCATTTAATGATAAATCACGAATATTATTAAAAAAAACTACAGTGTACAAAATATGATACTTATTTTATAATGATTATCTGATTTAGTACCAAAGATGAATATATTGTTTATTACCATTAACAACACACATGTGTTATTAAATTAAAATAAATATCCTTTCATAAAAAGAGTAGAAGCTGAACTAAAGTTCTTTCTATTCTTATATACTTATAAGAAATCATTTGAAATTAATCTCTAGTTATAAAAAATTGAGACTCGCGCCTCCCACTACAATTATAAATTCCTAGTAGTAGATAAATTCACCTATCACTTATTGACTGGTTTCCTGGAACCAATGATTAATGGCTATGTTTCTACAATCCAGGTTACCGTAGAACAAACCACTAACCATTTTTCAACTTTTTTGCAAATAAAATATATCTACTCCATTATTTTAAAGAAGATAAACTTATTAACTCCTACTAGTATTCTGACATCTCTTATTGAATTCACTTGTGAATATGTAATTCGTTAATTGTCTTTAAAACTTAGCCACTACCTGAATTCCAACTTAATAGCTTTTGATTTGACTTTTGCTTTTATCAACCTTTTGGCGAAGAAGTGAAGTTATTTCGGTAACTTGAATACTTATATGATATCATGATAAAACCTTTTGTTGAGGAGGATATCGACGTGGGTTTTCCCGTCAATTTCACCTCTTTAGATTTCTAGTTCTTTCAGATGAGAAATCACCATGAAAATATAATCTTATAACTAGGGTCGTATCAATTATAATAATATTCCTTAAAAGTCATTCATGGCAACCTGCCTAACTATATGCCCTAATTATCAAACATTAGATGTGAGACAATCATCATATTATATGCAATGGACACTGATTAATACTAATGTCACAATATATCTAACTTAATGAACAAGTCATATTGTGTCATACCATTAATATTTTCTAATTATATTCCATATTTCGTACTAAAATCTTATAATGTGACTATTCAAGACAACACAAAGAAAATATACATATGCATTTCTCTATCGTCAACATTATGTCCAATTTAAATTCAATCTTTTTAATTATTACCAAAAGGTATGTAAAACTGAGTATTAAATAAGTTGATATTGAAGTTACCATTTAAAAGTAGAGAATCACATAATAAAGAACATATTATGACAAGCAATTAACTTTAAATTCAATTTAAATTTGGATCCCTCTACCATTTTAAAAGAATTCGCCAGCCTCCTAATTATCATTTGAATAGAATTCCTCTTTGGAGAACCTACTATGCATAATCACATTAGGCAGGTCAATTCCTTTAATTTTACCATCTAAGCAAAGACAATGCCAAATAAAATTAATAGCCGACACTTCGGTCCCACAAAATAATAGCATTCCTCTTTGTAGAACCTACTATAATTTTGTGTCTAAGTTTATACCACCAACTAATTTTAGACTATCTCATATCACATAAACTCTTCTTTTGGGGGCCGCCCATACGAATATGAGCCCAAAATTATCCCTAAGAAAATTTGTAGTGGTTACCAGAATAATTAGTATTCCTCTTTAGAGGACGTACTCATTATTGAAAACCTACAAACTATTGGTGCAGACCGTGGGATTTGTTTGTGACCAAATCCCCCTCCCACTTAGTAATTTAAAGCTTTTGTGAGGGTTGTGAAAAGAGAACTTTAATTTTAATGTTTTAAAAAAAATACCGGGTAACTGACACATGTCAAAATTTACGGTTGCCCAAATTTGCGCGCGTCTAAAACATGTGAAATAAATCTAAATTCTAAATTCCCTTATATTCACAAAAAAAATCTGGAAATTTAATTTATATTTTCTAATTACACATTAAAAAATCCATAATTTAAAAAATTTAAATTAAACATATAACCATGGAGACTGTTCAATTTTAAATTGTTCCTTTAAAATAATGGAATTTTCCAATTTATTTATTCAAATTGAAATAACTAATTTCCTTATTTTAATTATCCAAAAATAATAAAATTATTATAAAGTAAAATAATTTTGGAAAATAAATTTAATTTGAGTAATAAATAAAACCCATTAAATTTAATTAATTTAAAATGAACCACCAAAAAGTTTATTTTTCAAGAAAATCATGATCTAACGTCGGGTCGGTATTCCATGTTGTCCATAATTCTTATGGTCATTAACACATATTAATAACCCAACAATTAAAACATGAATAATGTAGGCATAAATCAAGATAAATAACAAAATTTGAGTTAAATAAGGATTCCCAACTATTATGGTCAAGATGCAATTATGTTGAGAACTCAACAGTCATCCTTGAACTCAAGAGTCACCCTTGAACCCAACAGTCATCCTTAAACTCAAGAGTCATTCTTGAACTCAACAGTCTTCCTTGAACCCAAGAGTCATCTTTGAAAATCAATAGTCATCCTTTAACTTAAGAGTCATCCTTGAACTTAATAGTCATCCTTCAACTCAAGAGTCATTCTTGAACTCAAGAGTCATCCTTGAACCTAAGAGTCATCCTTGAAACTCAATAGTCATCCTTCAACTCAAGAGTCATCCTTGAAGTCAACAGTCATCCTTCAACTTAAGAGTCACGATCAAAATAGTAACAAATTACAGACGTCCTATACCTTCATTAAGGAGTTCACATTCTGCATCAATATAACATTATTCCAGAAAAAATAACCATGAATAAACCATCGTGGGGTCCAATCACATAAAAATATATTAATACGTGACCATAATAGTGGGATTAGATCGCTACAAAATAAAAGTTAAAAAAAATCTATATTCTACCCAACATCCATACACATATACAATTATTTTAATTGGACAACATGGCTGAATTCAACCTATACGCGGTATCAACATGGATGTGATACCAATTATTGGAGCGAAAGTCCAAGGGTCTGTTGAAAATGCGTATAGATCGAACGATAAAAAAAATGACACATGGTGTATCTATATAGGAGATTCAAGATCTCATACCTCTGCGATTCCTTCTGTCTTGAACCGTAGAGATTTTATCTCTTTCGTGTTACACTGATCCGCGTTATAAATTTAACGGTGTGGCAGCCACAAAAATGAAATGATTTTTTTCAAAAATCATAACTGCCTCAAAATACGATTTTTCACTAATTTCTATGTCTTTCGGCCTCTAAAACCCGTAGAAACAATTTTAGCCCCATCCGATCAATGGTTCTCAAGTTATGGCTCTAACAAGTAAATACCATGACGTGTCGCGCATCTATCTGGATAAATAAAATTTTGTGAAGATGTGTGAGGCCGGTGAATGAAACGATCTCTAAATGCCTTAACATTTCTTGTTCCTCTTTCTCTATATGTCATGAACCCGTGGTTCTACTTTCGAAATTTTTTGACTCTCCGATTGGCCGTAATCTATTTTACAATATGAGAGCTTTGAAAGAGACCTATAGATCTTCCATGCTATTCCTTTAATCCAATACATGTCATTGGTGTGTGGGCACCAATGATCATGACCCTACTACTCCTTTCTAGGTGTTTTTCATGATATGTACTGATCCCCCACTTATTAGGAGACAAGGAGTTACTTATATAGGCTACCACGGGAACCCCCGGGAGAAATAAAAGACTATCTTCCTACAGAATTTAGGAATCCTAATTAAACTCTATAATTAATTCCATAATTCTATAGATTATTATTCATTCCACTAAAGAATAATAATTGCAATCTAGTCTACTATCTAAAAATTATAATTTCGAGCTCCATGTTATTAAATGCTTAATAATCTCCCCACGTTAAGATTACAGATACCCGTTGGTTAAATTAAATTACTGACAATTATATTTAATCGACCTCTTATAAATTCCTTGGGGTCATTCGCTTAACTTATTTAATATGCCAGATAATTAAATCCACCGGCTAGGTTTGACATAATAAAAACTTATAAGCTACATCAAGAGGGTATCATCAATCTCTATACTGAGATTATTAACTTTCACTCATAATTAACTTTCACCATACACTAATCGACATTACTCGATCTACCAAGGTTATTGATCCATAAATGAATCTCACCCAATAGGTCAAAGTAATGAACAATTGATGCATGTGTCCATCAATTATGTTTGGATTAAGATCTTAAGCACTCATAACAACCAAGAGATATGTATTATCTCATATAGTCAGTATAAAGACATTTATCTCTAATTGGTCCCGTTCAATACACACAGAGTGTACTAGAACATTAAGTTAAAACTATATCGTTTCCTATAATCAAGATAGACCTACTAAAATAGTGTGCTACAATCCTACTGATGGTGTGTCCATCCCCATCTAATATTCTGAACCAGACTTATATTCTACAAGGATCGATGATCCGATCTTCCGTGTGTAAGTCGAACTCTACACACTAAATCGTCTATTGTGTAGAATAAAAGACACATATGCATAAATATATAAAAGAATATGATGAAAATATTACTTGTGAAGATTCTCATGAAATAGACATACTAAAATTCACTAGTGAACCATGACTTTTAGTATACAACTCCAAAACTAACGTGGTAAAACCCCAATTAAACTTGGGAAATATCCACGACTCCCTCTACGTAAAATCCACTAGAATGAGTTTTATAGTACAAGCAAGCAACGTATTATCCACACAAATTAGACCTACACTAAGTCAAGAAATTATACTAGCACTCCTAGTTTTTCTCTGACTTTTTCGACTCTGATTGTTGTCTTTAATGTCCTCTAAAGCTTAACTTCTTTGCTCCTTCTTTACGTTCACTCTGATGGTAAAAATATCTTTACCAATACAACTTTACTGATGTTGTGTGATAGTGTAGTGAAGTGATCTGCTAACACGTGCATGAAACTCACTCATACTTGTACAGACGATATTCCTACAAATTAAAGATTTGTTCTATAAAGGACAAGCAAGAGTCTGAATCAACTTTTATTGAAAAATAGACTTCTTCTTAAGGTCGGATCAGAAAACAATCTTGTTATTAAAAAGATCCAAGATCCTATGTGTCTCAACCTTATTTCTTTACAAATTTATTTCACAAAATGTGAAATATAAGCTAGGACACATAAATGTCTTTAGATCTGAAAAACCTTGAAAAAAGAAAAGGAGATTTGTTGGGTAACATTTTGATAAAAACGTTTAAGAACTAAAAACCCAACAGAGAGATGATTTCTATATAAAGAAATCCGTCCTAATCAACTAAACGTGACTCTATCACTTTTGTCAAATCTACAAGTTTCAAATGAAGTGAGACGAGATCTAAACTCAGTGAGGGTGTTAGACAAGAGATGTAAACTAGAGAGGATTTTATCAAGAACAAAACAAAAACTCTCAAAGAAATTTCTAGGAAAATTTGGCAAGAGTTTGGTTTCAATTTTTTCTTTTTCTCTCGACTCTCTCTCTCTCTCTCTCTCTCTCTCTCTCTCTCTCTCTCTCTCTCTCTCTCTCTCTCTCTTATTTATCCCAACTCTCAGACTCTCCAAAAGATTATAAATGATTGACCCTAAGGCCCTATTTATAATGGACAATGGAAGGATCTGAAAGGGGTCCAAAATTAAGGGCCAGGATTTCTTTAAGCAAACGGTTGTAAATCGTGTGGCTCACAGTGCACCGCACTTAAATGTTCTCTGATTGAATCAAATAGGTAAGACATGGATTGAGATAAAACGCATGCAGGCCATTAATGAATTCAAACCAACGTTCCAGATTTAATCATAGGAATGTGAGTGGAAAGAAACACAATGTAGACCATCCTATGTGCAACACGTGTATGGTGAAGATTGAATAAAAAATGCATGTTTTTGAAGTTTTAAAAATCTCAGTTGCTACCCCAAATATCTCAACCTCTTTTGGATTCTACCTAAGGATATTTTTGGGAACTTTGGGATTATAAAAAAGCCCAAACATTTTTAAAAACCTAATTTTAATTGTTTAAAAAAAGAATGTAAATGTTTGAAAAGTTGACAAAAATCTTTAAAAATATTAGAAAATATTTTTAAGACAATGTGAAAACACACACCTCTTACACACAAAATGCAGAATGAATGCAGTACTAGGTGTAGAGTTATGTTGGTTGTACTACCTTTTCAATCCTAGATGTTGTTGATGTAGCTCATCAAGAGGCATAAGGTTTAGGGTTAGATATAGGATAACACAATTTTGTCTCTATTTCCAAACTAGACAAGCTCCTATATTTTAGACTCAAGTGAGTCATATATATAGTGCGCTTAAATCACTCCCTTTGGAAATATGAGATAAAATCTCCTTTTAGTCATCAAGGACTTGTAGGGATACAAAAAAAATAGAAAACCTTAATCCTATACAAAAATTCTATCTACCCCATATCCTAGAAATAGAAAATACATAACTCAACTAATTACAGACCCATACCCTAAAAATATCCAAATGAACATTATGGTACTGATTCTTGAAATAAATCAACTAAGATCAAGCAGTTTAGTTAAAATGTATAATAAATGTCCAAGATGGACTCAACTATTTCTCCCCCATTTTGTCTCAAATGGACAAAGGGAAAAATCACAAAAATATATATATCTGAAATAGGTATATAAGCCTAAGATTTATACAATGGGAAAAAACATGAATCTCCTACATTAAATAGATATAAGAGGTATTCTTTGTCATTTATCTAACAGACGTGCCTTATATCCTCAGAGATTAATGATAAGCTTGTAAATAAACAGAAGATATAGATTTAGGTGATGATATTCCATTATGCCATACCCTTAGCTATGGATTTCCTTACGGATTCAAAACGAGTGTGATCCAAAGGTTTCGTGAATATGTATGCTAATTGAAGTTTAGTAGGTAAATAATTAACTTCCAATTCCTTAGATTCAACTAACTCGCATATAAAATGATGTTTGATTTTAATGTGTTTGGTACGTGAGTGTTGGACAAGATTTTTTGGAAATGTTAATCGCACTCTGGTTATCACAATAGAGATGTAATTTCTCTTCATTAATGACATAATCACTTAACATCTATTTTATCCACAATAGTTGAGTACAACAATTTCTTACGGCTATATATTCATATTCAGCTGTGGATAAGGAAGTGCAGTTTTGCTTCTTACTATTCCACCCTACCAAGTTATTACCAATGTAATAACATGCTCCTGACGTACTTTTACTATCATCGGAACACCCATCCCAATCAGTGTCGGTGTATCATATTATCATACTGGATGTGTCATTTGTGTACTAAAGTCCTAAGTTGAGAGTTCCTTTTACATATTTTATTATTCTTTTAACGCACAGTAAATGACTCTCTTTAGGGGCATTTTGATATCAAGCACACACACAAACAGCATACATAATGTCAGGGCATGAGGCAGTTAGGTATAGTATATTTCCTATCATGCTACAATACAGTGTAGGATCGATGGATTTCCTATGTTCATCTTTAGATAATTTTACCGAAGTAATCATGGGTGTCCTAACATCTTTTGTATTTTCAAAGCCAAACTTTTTTACTATCTCTAGAGAGTATTTGAATTGCTATATAAAAAATTCTTCTGAGTTTTGTTTGACTTGAAGTTCTTAAAAGAATTGTAACTCCCCCATAAGAGACATTTGAAACTCCCCGTGCATATCTTTAGAAAAAAATTTAACCTCAGACGGGGAGGTTGATCCAAAAATAATTTCATCTACGTACACTTGGGCTATTATAACATTTTTCTCAAAATGTTTAGCAAAAAGATTTTGGTCATTCCCACATCTCCTAAAGCCTTTATTCAAAAGAAAAGTAAACAATCGTTCATGCCAAAGGCGAGGGTCTTGTTTTAACACATAACGCCTTTTTCAAACGACAGATATGATTTGTATGGTGAGGGTCAATGAAACTTTTAGGTTGTTATACGTATGTCTCCTTGGCTAAAATACCATTAAGGAATGAAGACTTTATATACATTTGATATAAAGCGATTTTTAAGAGAGACACAATAGCGAAAAGAAGACGAACATATTCAAGGCATGTTACATGAGCAAAAGTTTCCTTGAAGTCTATTCCTTAAATTTGAGAATAACCCTGGAACACAAGTCTTTCTTTGTTTCTAACTACCATCCATGTTTCCTCAGTTTATTTTTAAAAATCCATCTAGTGCTAATAACCCGTATATTTTCTGTTCTGGGAATAAGATACCATATGTCATGAGTTTTAAACTGAATGAGTTCCTCTCGCATAGCACCTATCCAATAGGAATCATTTAATGCTTTATTCACATTCTTGGGTTCTATTAAAGATACAAAGCATGTGAAATGAGCAGTATTACGTAACTAGGATCTTTTTTTAACAGGCGCTTCTGGGTTACCGACCACATTATCTAGGGAATAATCCTTAGAAACCCAGTTGTGCACCTCCGAATTCTCAATTGGCAAAGACTCAGCTACTTTTGATGAGTCTAAGTGAAGATTTCTTTCAGACTCATACACTATAGTTGGTTCTATATTCTTAGTCTCAATATTGGCATCACTCACTACTACATTGATGGATTCCATTAAGGTTTTCGTAAGAAGATTATAGACACGGTAGGCTCTTATATTTGGAGAATAACCTAAGAAAATTGCTTTATCACCTTTGGTCTCGAATTTAGATAAATATTCGTTGTCATTGCATAAGCAACATACACTACCAAAGGTTCTAAAATATTTTCGGTTAGGTTTTTTCCCGTACCAAAGTTCATAAGGTGACTGTTTGGTATTATTCCTAAGGTATACTCTATTGATTATATGACAAGCTGTGCAGATAGTTTCAGCACAAAAATATCTAGGTAAATCCTTTGCGCAGATCATAACACGAGCCATCTCCTGAATAGTGCAACTTTTACGCTCAGCTATCCCATTTTGTTGAGGCATCTCAGGGGCACTAAATTCATGTTTGTAACCATTGTAGTCACAATATTCGATAACTCCTAAATCTATATACTCACCCCCTCTATCACTACGAATTTTATTTACTTGGGCGTCTTTTTTTTTCAATTCGTAATAAAATTTTCAAAAACTCACGAAAAGTTTCGAATTTTTATTTTAGAAAAATAGCCTAGGTAAATCGAGTAAAATCATCAACCATAACCAAGATGTAACTGTTACCACAAAGACTAACAGTGCGAGAAGGACTCGTCAGGTCCATATGGATGAGTTCTGGAGGTTTGGTGGACAAAACCTGTTTAACTTTCTTTTGATGAGCTTTAACTATCTTTCCTTCTTGATAGGGCCCATATACAATATTGGAAATGGGTTTAATTTTCGATAGACCTCTAACTATTTCTTGTGAGCTTAACTTACCAAGGCTATCATAATTTATGTGACCTAACCTATTGTGCCAGATTTCATTATCTTTCATCTTGGCTATATTGTAGATCTCAGTTCCCATGTTTACTGTATAAAAATTATCATGTGTTCTAAGGCCTATAATAATATAGTCTCTATTCTCATTTAAAATTTTACAATTAGATTTTGAGAATGTGATGGTATGGGTTGAATCACAAAATTGCGATATACTCAGTAGATTTGTTTTAAGACCCTTTACTAAAAGAACATCCTCAAGAGTACGTAGACCCTTTTCTTAGAGTGTGCCTTTACCTATGTTTTGGGTTGATACTCCATCTCCAAACATAACTTTCCCTCCTAAGAAGTTAGTTATGTTGAATAGTTTAGTCTCCTCCCCCGTTATATGTTTGGAACATCCCGAGTCTAAATACCATCCAGATGAAGTGTGTTAAGCTTTGGAGGCACTAAAGACAATATTACACTTTATTTGGGGTATTAGCTCATCTTTCCTATTCCAAATTGCTCGGGTTTTTAAAATTTTGCACTTATTAGCTCGAATATGATAAAAGTTATGAGCATCTAATTTTTCTTTAAAAGATTGTTACGCTTTAAACTGATTTTTGGAAGATTGTTGAGCATTTGGTTTAGTCATGAGTCTAGGACCTTTCCTCTGAGTCTTCCTTTTAGTATTAGATCGTTTCTTCCTATTTCGATAGTTAAAGTTTCTATACACAGGAGTGTACGAAAAGGATTTGTATAGATGCTTTTGAAAACAGGTTTCAAGTGAATGTCCATAAACATCACAATAGGAGCAGTAAAGGTGGCTCGAAGGTTTCTTCATGTCTTGAAGATCTTTAAAGATGGGTTTGTCTAAGTGTGGGGTTTTAGTCCTATGTCTCATATCGATAGGTTGGAAAGAGGACTCTCCTTGCCGTATAGGGGGTATACATATGTAGTCTTAGATTCAATATTTGCCTTAGAATTACAACTACTTCCAATGTCTATTCCTTTTCTTTTTTTTTTTGTCAAAATCAACTTTTATAGCATGAAAATCTGGACAAGTTTCCACAGTCCTTTTTCCTCTTGACACAAACTTTATGGTTTGTAAATTTTTAGTTTGTGTGTCAGTGTTAAATCCTATTCCAATTCTGTCCTTGGAATTGGTTTTATTGGATGCGAAAAAGTCTTCATAACAGTTAGAATTGTTTTCAAAATTTGTAAACTTTTTGAAGACAGTTGAAGCCTTTTCTTTTTCTTGTTCAAATTCTAATAATGTGGCCTTGTATTTCTTTTCCATAATTTTATTAGATTAAAAAAATCCTTGATTTTTTTCAGAAAAAGCCTTAGTTTGTATTTCATGGGCTAGACATTGATTAATATAGTCTTCAGCATTTTGTTTAAGCACAGGACTAAAAGATTCTATCTTTTTAGTCAAATCTTTAATGGAACTTTCTAATCTAGTTCTCTTCCTAAGAATTTTAGTGTACAGTGTGTGGATGTCTGGAAAATCATCATTATCAGACTCACTAAGTGTGATGGGTTATTTGTCCCCTATCGATTCATTTTTTGAACTCACACACACATTCAGTTCGTCATTCATACGATCCCTTCGACTCACACATGGCAATAGAGCTATTATTATCAGGATAGCCATTATAAGCATTATCAAAGCACAAAATAGATAAACCATAACAGGAACATTCAAAGCATTATTAGGCAGACTCTTATCAGTATTATCATCAGAATATACTATCTTTACAAAAATGACATACAGGGGTCAAATATGTTAAATAATTCAGGCTCATCATCATCTGAATCACTTGAATCATCCCAAGTTTTGCACAAATTGGTCTTATTATGTTTTTTCAGGTTCATCCTAGAGTTAATGGAAATGTGACTTATTTTACCACATTTAAAGCATTCAGACTTGCTATGGTCTTTATCAAATCCGTTATTGTTCTTATGGTATTTCTCTAGTTTCGTCTCATGAGTCCTATTATTGGATTGATTTGAGTAAGGAGCCTTTCCTTGTTTAGCAGTGACATTATTTTTAAACTTCAGTATTTTCTTAAAGTGTGTAGATATGAAGGCTATTTGGTTATCCAACTCATCCAATTCACAGTCATCATCAGATGGCATATAAAGATTAGTCATCACTTTGGATTAAAATATAACATTGGGACTACTGTTTTTCTTATGACTTCCAAAAGATTATTTCTAATAATCCAATTCCATTTCCATAGTTCTTAATTTGGTACTGAGGAGTTCAGGGTTAAGATTTGAATCTTCTATTTCCTCAATTACATATCTTTTAGTGTCAAATTTATGTGGAAGTGATCTTAGGATTTTAGAGATAATTTCTCTTATGTCATAGACAATACCATTTACATCTGTTTTTTTTATGACATCAGTCAGTTTGATATAAAAATCATCGAAGGTCTCAGCCTCACTCATAACTATGGTGTTATATTATTGAATGAGCATTGGATTCTTGACAGCCTTAGCACGTGTATCACCTTCATGGGCTGTGACGTTGACTAACGTATCCCAGGCTTCCTTAGAAGTGGTACATATAGAGATTCTTTTGAACTCATGCTCATTTACAGACGTGAATATTGCATTATTGCCTTTATTATTACAGAGGGAGTCATGTTTCTCCTCTTTAGTAAATTCTATGAGTAGTTTTTTAATCCTTACTTCACTGCCTTCTGCTGCAGGTTTAGTAGGATGAATGTAGTCATTTTCTATGGCATCCTAGACTTCATAGCACAGCGTTCCTTGGATGAAGGCAATCATCCTTACTTTGTAGTAAGTAAAATTATTTCCATCGAAGAGAGGAGGTAGGGATAAGTTTCCCAGTCTCTCAAATTTCTCGTCCATTAGGTGGTTTTATAACAGTTTCAAAAAACACGGGATTCTGAACATTAGTAGTAGAAAAATACGTACCTGTTGTGATACCAATTGAAAATCCCTTACTAATTCGGTTAATCAAAAGTTAAAACAGTTAAGAAGGGTCCGAATTATTTTCTTGTAGAAACTCTTTTAATAACACCATTGAAAACTCAAATGTTTTTTAACAAGAAATTTTAGTTACTTGGAATCTTAAAAATTTTAAAAGAAATTTAAACACTTATAGCAGTGATAGAAAGAGTAAAGCAAGTATAAAAAACACACACAAGATGAATATTTTAACGTTGTAAAACCCCAATCAAACTAGGGAAACATCTACGACTCCCTCTAAGGCGTAAAATAAAAATCAACTAGAATGAGTTTTAGAGTACAAGTAAGCAATGTATTATCCACACAAATCAGACCTACACTAAGTCAAGAAATTATACCAGCACTCCTAGTTTTCCTCTGATTTTTTTGGCTCTAATTGTTGTCTTTAACGTCCTCCAAAGTTTAACTCCTTTGCTCCTTCTTTACGTCGACTCTAATGGTAAAAATCGCTTTTCCAACACAACTTTAGTGATGTAGTGTGAAAGATTAGTGAAGTGATGTGCCTAACATATACATGAAACTCACTCACACTTATACAGACGATACAAATTATATATTTGTTCTATAAATGACATGCAAGAGTCTGAATCAACTTTTATTGAAAAATAGACTTCTTTAGAAGGTCAGATCAGAAAATAATGTTGCTATTAAAAAGGGCCAAGATCCTATGTGTCTCAACCTCATTTCCTTACAAATTTATTTCAAAAAATGTGAAATATAAGCTAGGAGACATAAACTTCTTTAGATCTGAAAAATCTTGAAGTCTGTTTTTCAAAAAAACTTAAAAATAGAAAAGGAGATTTGTTGGGTAACTTTTTGATAAAAACGTTTAAGAACTAGAAACCCAACATAGAGATGATTTCTATATAAAGAAATCAGTCCTAATCAACTAAACGTGACTCTATCACTTTAGTCAGATCTACAAGTCTCAAATGAAGTGAGAGGAGATCTCAACTCAGTGAAGGTGTTGGACAAGAGATGTAAACCAGAGAAGATTTGATCACGAACAAACAAAAACTCTCAAACTCTGAAAGAAATTTATGGGAAATTTTGATAGGAGTTTGGTTTCAATTTTTCCTTTTCCTCTTTTCTTTTCTCTCTCTCTTATCTCTCTCTATCTTATTTCTCCCAACTCTCAAACTCTCCAAAAGATTGTAAACAATTGACCCTATTTATAATGGACAATGGAAGGATCTGGAAATGGGTTCAAAACCAAGGGCTAGGATTGCTTCGAACAAACGGTTGTAAATCGTGTGGCTCACAGTGTACCACACTTAAACGTTCTCTGATTGGGTCAAATAGGTAGGACATGGATAGAGATAAAATGCATTCAAACCATTGATGAATTCTAACCAACGTTCCGGATTTAATCTCCAGAATGTGAGTGGAAAGAAACAAAATCTAGACCGTCCTATGTGTAACACGTGTATGGTTAAGATTGAATTAAAAACGTGTGTTTTCGAAGTTTTTAAAATCTCAGTTGCTACCCCAAATGTCTCTGTCGCTTTTGGATTCTACCCAAGGCTATTAGGAACTTTGAGAAATTAAATATTTTTAAAAACCTAATTTTAATTGTTTTAAAAAAGATTATAAATGTTTAAAAAATTCATAAAAATCTTTAAAAATATTAGAAAATATTTTTTAGACAATGTGAACACACACACACCTCATACACACAAAATGCAGAATGAATGTAATACTTGGTGTAGAGTTGTGTTGGTTATACTACCTTTTCAATCCTTGATGTTGTTGATGTAGTTAGATATAAGATGACACAATTTTCTCTCTATTTTCAAACTAGACAAGCTCCTATATTTTAGACTCAAGTGAGGCATATATATAGTCTGCTTCGCATATATAGCAGCTCCACTTTTTGTGTGTGTGTGTGTATGTATGTGTAATGTATATGTATTTGCGTATATATGTATGTGTCTGTGTTTAATATGTATGTACGATTTTATATTTGTTTACATGTTCATGTGTGTTTATCTATGTATAAGGCACGCAGACGTGGTTGTGGGTGGCATCATGTGGTGGGTGATGGGCGACAAGTTGTGGGTGGAGGGGTGTACATTTTTTTGGCTTATCCTTATTTTTTATTTATTTTCATGAATTTGTAAGTTATTATTTTTTAGATAATTATTACATAAGACAAATTGTTACATTCTTTGTATAGGTGGAAATTATAGTTTTTATTTTTTAATTAATTACATTTAATCCACATGCCATTATTTGATTGGTCACTCTAACAAATCACAAGTCTAAGTGTAATAACGAGTCTGCTCGTATGTTACATTTCTGAACAAAAATATGACAGTGGGCCAAATTTATGCAATTTTCAAGAATTTGTGCCAACATTGCAACGTTTGAAATATTTTATCCAAAATTAAAAATCACCCAAAATTACTAGGTTGAATTTTTATTTTTCTAATTTTAAAAAGTAGTTGATCGTTGTTAAGCTGCTTGTGCATCTTCGATGAGGGTGGTAAAAGTGTAATTAAGTTAAATTTTGTTTAATTATATAGTAGAAAGTTCATGAGAAGTTTTATCGTTACACCCCTCTTATAATTGCAATTTAAATTTGTCGAAAAAGGGTGATCAAAACCATATATATAGTTAAAAGTCTTTTTTTAGAAGTTGGGGATAAATTTATGATAAGAATGGAAATTTGACGTTTCGATATTCCCTCTAAGTGAAGCTTGGTAAAGCCTCTTATATTTTTCCATTCTCTAGTAAGTAAGTGATTTAGTTTCACATCATTCCCTGGATCTTTTAAACATCCAAAAGGATTTCATTAAGAAGAACTCTGAACAAGACAATATGAAGCTTTGTTGGCTTGGTGATGAACATGGGTAATCTCATTACAATGATATAAATAGATTTTAATCTTTTAAACCAATTTTCTTGATTTCCCAATAAGAACTTGAGTTATTCCGAATATAATCAATTAATATTGTGTAATCAGACACAAGAATAACATGATCCAAGTGATTTAACTTAATGAACGTAGTGTCCAAGACATTAATATGTGTTTTCATTAAGAGAACGAGTTAGCATTAGGAGTAAACTTAACTTAACCATACACGCATAACCCATTAGAGTCCCTCCAAAGAAAACTGAAAGAGCCCTCAATTGTGTTATGAAGGTAGGAGCCATCACCGTTGAGCTTAAACCATGAAAAGGGGGGATTAAAAACTTGCACTAGGTCTTGGCAAGAGACAAGCTCCTTTAGTGATAGAATGAACATCCTTAAGTTTTTTATTGTAGCGCTCAAATAAGGCAAGAAATAACATGAAAGATAAAATTATCATTCCTTTAGAAGATAGCCTTATTTCCAGTTTTCCAAACTATCCAGCAAGTACAAGAAAAAAGAACTTTAGGGTCAACCTTATTAAAGAGGAGCTTTGTCAGATCATCAACAATGTTAAAAAATCAATCTGAAATCCTCAAGTAAGATAGTTTGGAAAAATGTATATTTCCCACACTAGAATAATCCATTTGCATCTTAAAAGAAGGTGCTCAATATCTCCATCTCCAACACAAAGGGTCCCGATTCAATTTTGTCCTCCAAAGAGAGAAATTCAAATTCAAATAATCATTACAACACCTCCAAACATAATTCAACACTTTTGGGGGGGGGGCTTAATTGCCCACAAAGTCTTCCAAATGTTAGGAGGGGCTTTATCGAAAGATTGGGCTTTCTTCTGTGATGGAGGTATAGAGAAGAAGTGACTTGGTAAATGGAGGAAACAATTAGGACACCATCCAAAGAATTAGGCCAAATGAAAGTGTTTATATCATTTGGGGGGGGGGGGGGGGGGGGGTCAACAGGATAGCCCCAATAGAGGCTACAATGGTTGGGGAAAAAAGCTAATGATGAGGTCCAAGTTCGTAGAGAAATGAAAAGGGTTGATAAGGTCAGTTACTAGTTTGCAAAAAAAATGGGAAAAGAGGAAATGGGGCCAAATCCCCATCAAGCTAATTAGCACACCAAATATTGACACATTCACATTGCCCACTTCCTAAACAATTTTATTTTTAAGGACCTCTTTACTAAAAAAATGTTATTCCAAATCCAACCGCCTCTCCTAGAGGTTGGCTACTCCCCAAAAGAGCTGTTAGGAAAATAAAGCCCCTTTAGAATTTTTAGTATTTTCCATTTTTGGGTTCATGTGGGATATTAGATTTGTATAGTGTTTTGTTTTGATAATTCGGATGATTTTTATGTATGTACCGTCATAGGCATAGAGGGAGATTTGTAAGGACATTTTTCTCATGTCCAATATGTTACATTTGTATATGTCATACGCCGCTACATTTGGCACGTCACTTCACGATCTAGCATGACAGATTCTATACAAATTCTAAGAACAAGCGTTCAACATCCTCATCAAGTGTCCCGCATCTTCCTCAACGACTTCACGTTCCACGATTTTGTAGATTTTATGCAAGTGGTACGCTAAAGAAGTCAAAACAATTAAAGAAAGGCAAGATAGGAAAGTTCAAGGGTATTTTGATAATTTTACAGCTATAGCCTAGAGGTCTGGTCAACTGAAAAGTTGAAGAGCTCGACTCCATGAATATAGTGGAAAAAATAGCACCTCAATCCGAGTTATGATGAAGAAGTTATGTGCGTTTGAAGAAAAGGAAAAAGGTCCCTACATAGAAAATATGAGGGATCCGAACCTTTTAATTTTAAAGGGTTCAGACCGCCTAAGCAAAAAAGGATATGTTCGAAATAAGGAGGAGATCCGGACCGCCCTGGAAACCCGGTCTGGACCGCTTCAAATATTCTCAAAAGATCGTATCTGATTTTTTTATGCCTATAAATACCTATTTCGGTGGTATATTTGTTTAAGACTTGGAGAGACGTTTTTTAGAGTTCTATTAGCTCAAGTCTTCATATTTTTTAGTCTCAAAACTCATGTTTTGATTCACACATCATTCTCATACCTTTGTGAATCCTTTTGGAACCCAAGAACATATTTTGCAGTTTGTTCATCCTTTGTGGGGAGAGCTCTACAACCGAAAGCTGCGTGCTATTATGGAGGGAGTCCTTGTGAAGATTTTAGACTGCGTGTCTGGACTGCGTGTCCTGGTGGTATAGCTGGATGCGAACCATTGCTGATTTATTTCTAGCCGTTTCTTTGGAGGTTTGACGAAGATATCGTGCGTTACTCTTGTGGGCGAAAGCAAGGTTGTATGTAAGTCAATGGTCTTGTAAACTTGTCAAAGTTCTAGAAATAAAAAGGTTTTGCCCTTCGAAAATTTTTCCTAAATTTTGTATCGCATGCTATATCTTATTTGGTTTGACACGTAGTTGCATGTTTAAGGGCAGAATTAATTTGGTTTAAAAATAGACTCTAATTAAATAAGTGAGCCAAATTAGAAATTTGCAATTTAATTTAAATCGGTATCACACACCGCTTTCTCACCTATTACAGATAAGACAAATTTGTTCAAGTTAATTTGTTGGCCAAAGGCATGCCGATAGTTATTAAGGAAATCCATAATCCCATTACACTCGTCCATATTTCCTTTGAAGGAAAATAAAGCAGCATCTGCGAATAATATATGAGTAATAGGAGTGAAAGATCTACACAACTTTACTCCTTAAAGAAGATTATTCTCTATAGCTCTGTCAATGAGGATAGAGAGACAATTAGCCACAATAATGAACAAATAGGGAGACAGGGGAACTCCTTGTCCAAGATCTATAGAAGGAGAAAACCATTTTTGGTTCTTCCCACTTACAAGGACAGTAAAGGTAACCGAAGAAACACACTCCGTGATAATTTTAACTAGACTAAGATTAAACTCAAAAGCAATTAAGGATTAATTTAGAAAATCTCATTCCACTCTGTCGCTAGATTTGTTCATGTCAAGTTTAAGAATACAATCAACATTAATACCGTTCCTATTTCTTCTAAATGGGAAAAAGTCTCCTAGTCCACAATAATGTTATCTTGAATCAACCATCCAGGCGCAAAGGAACTTTGGTGGGGGGAAATAACAGACCCCATAACGGGTTTTAGTCTCGCAATAAGAATTTTTTAGATTACTTTATAGTTAAAGTGATAGGTCTGAAAAGTGTAAGGTCTTTAGGCTTGGCGTTTTTAGGGATAAGGATAATATTGGTTTCATTCACATGTCTCAACATATGCAAATAGTGGAAAATTTTATTTATAGCCTTAAACATATCCCATTAAATATCATCCTAAAATGTTTTACAAAAGAATCCAAGCATACCATCTAGATCAGGGGCTTTGGTAGGGCAAAGACAACATGCTTCACCTCCTCATTAGAAATAGTAGCATTTAGAATCTGTAATAAGGCAATGGATGATAGAAGTTACCATTTAGTGTCTCTGGGACCACAAAAGTCAAACAAATTGGAGTAGAAGTAATTGGGAAACTCCTTAAACCACATACCCACCTCGTTTTTAAGCCGGGTAATCTCTCCCACTGATCTTTTCTAAGAGCGAAGGAGGGGTTCCTAAAAACAAAGGTGACTCGCAGGTTTGATCTTTCCCATCATGTGCATGAATGCAAATTTAAAAACACTCTTTGGAGCACTGCAGGAAAGTGAGTGAGGTAATTTTCTTCCAAAGAAATCAACTATCATCTGATAGAACCACCGGATCGACCCACTTGGCTTCATTAAAATACATCATTATCTGGGTTTAAGCAGGGCAATTTTTGGCTTTTAAAAAAACAGAATCTATTGTTATTGAGTTGCAGTTTACAAAACCTGGAAGTGCAGTTATTTTGAATTAATGGAAATGTATTCGCTGTTGATTTTATAGCCCGTACATTCTGTTGTATGAGAGAGAATTGGGTAAGGGTTGGTGAAGTTAAGCTCCTAACATTGTGTAAGGATTACTCTAATTCCTAAAGGGGTGTCTAGACATATTTCAAAAACATTAAAAAAAAATCATTAAAAAAAATTTGAAAAATAAAAAGTTATAATTATGAATTAGTCACTTACTCTTTACTTAATAACAAGGCGCTTATACCAAATAGTCCCTCGAACATTTTTAATACACGTTTAATCCAAGCATTTTTATTTTGCTCCAAAAAGTTTTTAAACAAAAGAATGTTAGTTAAATGGGTATTTGAGGGACTTTTTGGTACAAAATAAAATGCTTAGACTAAATGTGTATTAAACAATGTTTGGAAGACTTTTTGGTATTTGATCCTAATAACAAATACATATACCACTCTTTAAAGCATCCTCATCCCCGCTGAAGTACCCCGCTGGAACAGCACCGTCATAGTAGCTCTCTCTCTCTCTCTCTCTCTCTCTCTCTCTCTGTGTGTGTGTGTGTATATATATATATATATATATAGTTCTGCTCTTGTGCGGACCGGACATGTGTCACCTGGCAGTGACCCCAGAAAAGAGAGAGAGTGTGCCTATAATTTAGGGGATAATTTCTAGGCGCACCGTTAGGTGACACATGTCCGGTTCGCATTCTTAAAATGCGGAGTAGTCCGCACAAGAGCATTATTATATATATATATATATATATATATATATATATATATATATATAGTAGTGCTCTTGTGCGGACTAGTCCACATTTTAAGAGTGCGGATCGAATATGTGTCACCTGGCGGTGACCCAGAAAAGAGAGAGAGTGTGCCTATAATTTAGCCGATAATTTCTAGGGTCAACAGCAGGTGACACATGTCCCGTCCGCGCTCTTAAAATGAGGACTAGTTCGCACAAGAGCATTATTATAACTTGTGCCCTTAGGGCACATGTTTTGACCGTCAAAATGGTAAGTATTAGAGCTCCACATGAGTATCTGTACCTTATTAAATATCTGTCGGAACCTTGTCCCTATTATTTTTAGGATCTTAATGTGTGCTCTTCGGGAAAATGTTATCATGACCCTATATATATACACACACATTATTGCTCTTGTGCGGACTATCCTACTTTTTAACGGTGCAGACTAGACATGTGAAATCTGACGCTGAGCCCAAATAAAAGAGAGAGGGTGCCTATAATTTACTCGATAATTTCTAGGCTCATCGTCAGGTAACACATGTACAGTCTGTACTGTTAAATATATATATATATATATATATATATATATGTGTGTGTGTGTGTGTGTGTGTGTGTGTGTGTGTGTGTGTGTGTGTGTGTCAGTCTCGTTTTCTTACATTTGTTGGTCTTCCAACGGCATTGTCACCCAAACCAGAGAAGGCATTATGCTTTTTATTTTTCATCAGAAATACATAATATGCGTATTGTTTGATAAATATTTGTATGTAGATTACAAATATATAAATTTTGTGTATTTTGGATTTGTAAATTGATGTTATGGACTTTTAAAGATTGAATAATTGTTTTTGTTAAAAAAACAAGGTAGTCTTGAAACAATTTGAGTGCGTTCTTTAAAATCTTAAATAATAAATTTTAGGGGCAATGTAGATAAAGGGATTGTTAACATTTTCATTATGTTTATAGGATACAAAATAATTTTGTTATAAAATATGTCCCTAAAATTATTCAATACCAAAAATGCTCTTCTAGCATCTTAAAATATAATTTTTTTTATCACTTTCATTTTTAGCACAATCAACTTATCTTTTATAAAAATAGCCTATATTTTAATTCTTCTTAATTAAAGTTGTTTATTTTTGTAAGTAAAGGACTTGTTAACTTTTTCATTATATCTCTAGAACACATAAAATTTTATTATAAAATTAGTCCCTATAATTATTCAATACAAAAAAATTTATTTTACCATCTTAAAATACAATAGTTTTATAACAGTCAATTTTTTTTTATATAAAAGTAGTCCCTATTTATTTGTGCTCAATTAAAAAATTTACTTAAAAATAATAATTTATCATTTTTATTTTGGGAAAAATACAAATTTAACAGGTGGGGTGGGGTGTGGAGGGTGTGCCACTAGCACGGACCTTTAAAAATAAAAGAATATTGAGTAAATTGGTGTTTGAGGGACTAAATAGATTAAATTAAAAATAGATGTCTTTTTCCTATTTTTACAAAAAACATGTTGAGCGTCCTTTATCCATAACCAACATTATTACATCTCAAAATGCTTAATATATTTCTTTTTATTAATGACAAAAGAATAGGGAATATTTTCAAGAAAGAAAAGTTGATTGTCCTAAAATCAAAATACGGACCATTTTTATAAAAGTAAAGTTGATTTCCTAAAACCATAATAGGGATATTTTTTTATTAAGGGTAAAATTGATATTTTTGAAAGAATTAAATTCAACAAGCAGGGACTATATCCACAAATATAAAGTTGAATGTTCTATATCCATAACTAATATTATTTTAAGTCCTAAAAGTGAATAACCTATAAATTTTATTTGTTTTATTAGTTGACAACACCAAAACAACGAATATAAATGTTTCAATTTCTTCTTTACAAACTAAATACTCAATATGAGTCTTGTTTGATTGATCTTGAAGAGTAGTTTGCAAAAATAGAAATTTTACAGAAAATGGATATGTAAATATGAAGTTATCGGTTTTTAAATTTTTGATATACAAAAAAATGATTTATGTTGGTGTGGAAGTTGAATCCAATCCCGGGGGTGTGAAGTCGGGAGACCCCAAGATATAGCTTTTGAGTAATTTTCTATTTTCCGACATTTTTTAGCTACAACGAATACATTACAAGATATATTTCGAGGAAATAAAACATAAAACATCCATCATCAAATACATTTTCAACAAACAAATAATTCAAAATATTTTTTCAGAAAAGAATATAACAAATAAACAAATATTTAAGTCAATATAGTTTTTAACTTTTACTTATTAATAGCAAGCAAATAGTCCACCTATTTTCTCTTTTGTAACCTTACATGCAAATAAGATATGGAAATTTCCATTTTTGTATACATTATAAATTGAGCATACAAATTACATTTTTTCCCCAAAAAAATTAGTCAATACTTTACAAAATTTATTGTATAAATTATTAAAAATTAAATATACACCGAGGGAGAGAGATCTTGATATCCAAAAATATGTTAATGGACTAAAGAAAAAAAAATATTACCGATGATAGACAAAGAAAAAAAAAAAACTAACATAATTCTTAGGAACTCAGTGGGTTCCCACTAATTCTGCATGCAATTGTGGCTCATTTAACATGTCATGTAGAGTTTGTTGAGAATGATATAATATTTTTCACCACCTCATTGAGGATCCTGACATTAATTGACTTATGAGCTAAGTAAACCTGTTTTGTGGAGTTGATGTAGTCTTACATCATGTTGGTTTTTATGTGCTACTAATCCCATTCATTTCTGTTCTATATCTAGTGATTTTGTTGGTTGAAACCGAGTACAATAATGCATTCGTCTATTTTTAGTTTTTTTTTTTCTTTGTAAAGAAGATCCAAAAGAAATTGAATGCTGCATTTGCATGTACTACTAATCCCATTTAATTCTTCTTCTATATTGAAATAATTTAAAAATATAGTAGAGGAGTTATTGTTTGGCTGATAAAATCTTGGAAGAGCTGTACATATATAGAGGGATACATGAGATAATGACTCTATAGGAACAGGAACACAATTGTACGGGAGCTAAAGAGGATGTCAGTGCATTAGTCAAATTTTAATTAGCCGTGAGGTTGTTCGTCAATAATAGGAGAAGCTAGCTGCAAACTTTGACTGGGTATAGATGAATTATTCTCAATACTCCCCTCAAGAGAATGTGGGTGAGGGTGAGGGAGCACACACCACGCTTGAACCGTAATTTCTGAAATTGTGGAGTAGAAATGGGCTTCGTGAAAATATCACCAAGTTGATTAGAGGAAGATACAAACTGAGTGATAAGGGGGACTTGTTGCACCACTTTTCGAGTACAAAATGATAATTCTTGTCATAGTGATTTGCGCGGCTGGATAGTTCGATATTTTTTTCGTTGTGAATTTTTTCTCATACGTCGGCATGTTATAGCTTGGCATATTTATTATCTTCTATCACCTAAATGTATATTTTTGGTTAAGATAAAATTTGGTAAATCATTTTATCACAATAAAATGGATTAAACTTGGTGTAAATTTTACTTAGGATTTATTTGTTCAAGTTTAACATTTCCTTTGCGAAAAGAAATAAAAAATGGCTTTTGTTGTTTAGACCATCCTTCTGTAGTGTCTAGTAGCTTACTTTCATTAACCCATAATTGACAGGATTGCATCAATAGTCAATCCACATATAAGTAAAATAACCTTCGACAAATCCACTATTCCCAAACAAGGTACACTGATATAAAATATATTGATATTATGAATATCATGCGTCATTATACGCCAAATTGAAGAACTACATCGAAAATCAACCCAAAAATTATCTACATGACACGAGTACTCACTGAACCCATGTAATCACAAATAACAATACTAAACAAATACGCGTACTCTGAACCTAAATCCTCACAAGATAGCCACTCACATTGAGCTACATACCCCATCTAACACACTAGGGACAGAAATCGAAAACAAACGGCGGCATCGACAAGCCAAATAAATCATACAAGCGCCCATCCTCACATTATTGTACGCACCTCGACAAGTGCTACTTTCCAAATCAAGTGAAAGCCACGGGTATAACCCTAGTTTGGTAGTTACTCCCACTATATCGAATCTATAAACCTCAATCTAATGATCCTTGGTTCTACAGTAAAACACCCAAAATCCACACTTGGGTACCTACCAACGGCATGGCCATACACTACACATCATAGAAATGAAAATCACAACTCATATTAAGAGTCATATCTCGTCGCTCAACTGGCTATCTCGTAACTCTCTTTTACATTTTCCAATAATTGCCTCTATCAGGGTACTCTCAATCTTCCTTTCATAATTATGACCCTCGATCAAAATATGTTCTTTCCTTGAGCCTCTTGGAACTTACTCGTTCCTAAACCTTTTGTATAACTAATACATCAACAAAATACACGCCTATAGTGCATAGGCAAATCCATTCTCATAGAAATTTCTAATTGAGTCACCTCAATCTCAACCAACCATAGAAAAGTATCCTCTCCTCTCAATTTTCACCCACTCAGGTATACTACTAAATATTTCTAGCTAGTCCTTAGCTCATATTCTATAACCACAAGGTGACCCTGCTCCGCGGTTAAAAAATATTCTCATTATAGTCACCCAATTCACAAACGGGTTTTAACAATATAATTCAATCTTCCTCAAATTTAATCGCAACACAAGTCCCACACTCTCCTAGAAATAAACCACATATACACTCATTATCCTAATCCTTATATTTTGCTAAATCGTATCAATCCATTTCACCTTCTCTTAGGTGCACACAAACCTTATGAAGGCATCCCGCTAGCTTGGATTATCATCACAAACTAAATATTTAAGCAATTTCAATTTCATTTATTGAGTGGTCTTCACACCCCTTTTTTTGTCTCGTTTAAAATCTATTTGGATTCCTTTGAAATATACAACATGGATTCTAATAATGCAATGTAGCTGGACTCTCATGTCAATTCAAATGAATCATCCTTTCCACTTAAGTAATTTGGTTTATTTTATATTGCTTCGTATCTGAATCTCCCAGTTTCTTCATTTTTTTTAACAGTTCAACGATTAACCAAAATAAAATTTTCATAAATAATAAATTGCATGAACTTAGATCTATTAAATAATGATATTTCTATGCAACGATTCGATATTATCAAAGGTAAAATCCAAATCCAAATCTCAACTAGGCTCCATAAAAATTATCTTCCTTTAATGACTACAAAATGAACTCAACATGAAACACATTCACTACTTATACCTGTAAAAACCTCTCAGTTGTAGGCTTTACCCCTGCTACGATATCTTCCCACAATTGTCCTTATAGTTATGACAAACATCTTTGTCCAACCACTTGTCTTAACATTGACCACTAACTCACAATGGTCTTCGTTCTTATTCATCTTTATGCTTGAGTGTTCATCAAGCCTTGTCGACTCTCAAACGATAATGAATGATGTCGACACACACGTTATCGTGACACCAGAGTACAAAATCCTATAAAATAATTTAAACTCAATTAAAGAACTCTCAGACAAAAAAATGAGTAGAATGTAGATTTCAAGGACACTAAATTCTGGATGATCTTATACCAACTGCAACACCCCCGATTTTCCACACCTAGTTGATCATGTTGGACACGAAACATCATAAACGCAAAACAATTTACATAATTCTAAGCATTATCTACTAATCAAAGCCCACTATAAATAAAAATCATCCATGATAAAATCTAAAAAAGATATCATAACTAAATACAAAACTAAATATTATTCTCCAATAAATAAATCCACTATATAAGAATATATTTGATGAAAATCTTATCATGAAAATGAAATAGAGTACAACAGTGATCATTTACATGTCAACTCTGAAAACACTAACATCTATAGTGAATCTGCAACTCCACTCTATGAATACCAAATTGGATCTTCATCTACAAATCGGATTGCATAGCTCTTCTAAAGCAGTATATATAATGATAATGACTATAGGGAAACATTTATAATTTTGGTTCAGTACCTTAAAGTTACAATAATATCTATAATACAACAAAATAATGAAGTGACTAATTTATAATAAGATGCCAATCGTTGGCTCTTAAATGAAATAAGTGTGTCGCCTCTTAACTAAGTGCAATACTATGTGAATTTCCAAACCCAATGCATAACTATGCTAGAAGTCTCTACCTAGACTAACAAGTAACATCACTTAATGAATCATGGATAATGGGTTCAACAACAAATCATGCACGGAACCAAACATGCAAATCCTTACTTACTTATATTCTCACTGTAAAAATCCACCATAAATAGACCTTTATACCCTCTAAAACCCAATAATTCCAAGGAAACCTGAATGTTTGCCAAATTACCAAAATGCTCCTAAAAGAAGAATTAAGTTAACCTATACTCTCGTATATCAGTTTAAACCCAACTTTCACTCAAAGTTTGACCAAATGACTTATAATTTATGGAAATATCATAAACAATCCATTAAGTTTGAAAATTTTCACATATGCCCCTAAACGTTTTGTAAAATAACTTTAAAGCATTAAAATATAAACAAAAACTATCGAAGGACCCAAACTTATTTACCCTTTTTCCCTGCTAACACGGGACTAGCTGGACTACCAATATGGCATGTTCCATGTGGATTACCCAAAGTACCCATTTACCATCCACATAAGACTTGATGGAACTTATGAAAACTCAACCCAACCTTCAGCTCCAAAGCCAATAATCAAATACTCTCCACGAACCCTATAAAATGCCTCCTTCACCTTAATAAAAAATCATCCCAGTTAAGTGCAATTTCAAAGTAAAATTTTAAGAGTTTTTTCTTTTCTAACATTTTACGCATGAGTGTTTGTTCTTTTAATTTAGTTATGTTTCTCCACTTGTGTGTTTAAATGTGAATGTTAATGTGTGGAAGCACTGAAATAGCTCAAAAACTAGAAAAACTCCATTAAAGCTTGAGCTTCAATGATGGATTCTTCTTCCTTGAATTTGAATCAGTTTCAAAATGAGGTAAGTTGAGCTTAGGTTCTCGAGAACCTAAGTGCAATGTTTAATTTAATCAAGAACATATTTTGGAACTTCAAATTGAAGCTTGAAGTTTCCAGATATGGAATTTTCAGAAAACAAAATAAAAATTTCTACTTGACCAAAATCCCTCAAGCTAAGCCTGTTTTGCTACATTTTGAATATTAAATAACACCCTTATGATTCCAGATTGAGAATCATAGCTTCTAGTTACTTATGTTCAGTCAAAATTTTGCCATTTTTACAAAAATTCAATTGTTCAATTTCGCCCACCAAAATATATGAAACTTATATGGTTGGATTCCTCTTCAAACGTTTTGTAATTTTCATTCATGAATGAACTCAAATGGATTCCTTAAACGTCTGAAATTTAATGTTAACGTTTTAAAACCCTAAAGTCAACATATAACAGGTTGAAGATTAAGTAGGCTACACACGCGCAAGTGCGTCTCAAAGCCAGGCGCATTTGGAGTTTAATGCGTCCAATTAGGAAAGTCTGATATTTTTCAAAAACTATATTTTTAAATTCTGAACAAATTGGTATATTACATCACCCTGTTTGGATCCATGGAAATTCTTTAGAAAACTAGTTTTGAAAATTTAAACTATGTTTTCATTTTACACATAACCCCCTTACCTATTTTTCAAGTATTTCAAAACACCCACAAACTTTTTCCACCAATTTTTAGTCCAAATAAAGCCATTTTGTCTCTTGTCACTAAATCAAAATCCAAATAAAAATAAAGATAACATTATTTTAAAAAAAATTGCATATTACACCCTCTTATCTATTTTTACACTGAAACTTATTACAATTTACCATCCTACTGCATCACATAAGCATTATTTTGGGCCTATACTACATACTCAAATTTTCTATGATTTCATACTACCTAGTTAACCCTAGAGAATCAGACGCACAAACCCAAAATCCATAAATTCAAAAGTAAGTGATTTTAATTTCAATACTCTCTTATAATTTTGAACTCGTGCTTCAAGTAATAACTCTTTTGAGAAGTTCATATTATTCCGTATATTGATTGTCTTGAAAAATCAATTATCCCTAAACCCGTACATAACCTCAGTTAAAGCCACTGAATTAATTACCCTTAATTATGATATAGACCTATAGCATGTACTTAATTGCATTTTACCCTGTAATTTATACCCATAACAGTGAAACCTCTAGTCTCTTACCCAGCCGATTTAGGGATTAGACCGCGGTATACCATTGGTGTTTTAATTGGCCTGTAGGACTCAGATGTTGAGTGCCACTCTAGCTACATATGTATTGTGTAGTTATTATTGAGTGCCACTCTAGCTATATACTTAGCTACACGGTATACCATGACAGTTATTGTTTGATACATACATAGAAGTGCCACTCTATCTAAGCATGCCAGGATGTTTTATTATGCTCAATTTATTGGGATTGTATGTCCAGTTATATTACGATTTGGTCGACATTGTAATGGTAGGAATACGCTATTGAAGCCCTATAACCGATAATTTATGGGTTATCTTGTTATAGTCTGAACCCTTCTTCTCATAACTCGATATATCATTTATGGAGTTACACTTCACCATATTATTCATTTACATATAATCAAACTTTGGTAAACCACTGATAGCTCCATGATATTGCAGTTCATTTCCTGATTTCTTTTATATCATCACATTTAAATCCAGTAGCATTCTAACGATATTTTTCATTTTTCACTTTTTATATAAATAAAAATTACCTATTTGGCACGCCTTCTTAATTGTTTTCCTTATAGATGAACGGTGAACTCGAGGGAAATGAAATATCCCCCTGAATATTTGGACTTTTACTTAATTTTACCTCGAAAAATATTTTTGATCACATATGTATGGTCGATAGCAGACAATGACGGAAATCCCCGTTGGAACATCTACACATAAACTTATTAGCTCCTATGATATAACACCCCGTATTTCTGTGCATTTAATATTTAATTAATTCGGGAAAATTTTAAATTACTTGTGTGTCGTAATTTAATTGAATTAGTTATGTTAATATTTATTTAAATATTAATCAGAGAGAAATTGGTTAATATTTACGAAAATTAAATTACTAAGTGAATAGTAATAATTTATTTACGTCATAACGTGTATAAGTGATGTGGCATTTATTTATCTCAATTGGAAGTCGGATATAGACTAAGTTGGGTGTGAGATAGGGACTTTTTATAAATTAATTCGGATGTCAATTTTGAGTACATGGTTGAGTCTGGATAGACCGAGATAGTTGGAAAAGTGTACCCGGGGGTGGTAAATGGGTCACATGATATTTTTGGGTATAACTGAACCCACTCGGGGGTATTTGGACCATTTTAATTAGGGCCATATGATTAAAAACGGGATTTGGAGATAAAAACCTAAGTTTTGGAGTTGTGGGAAGCCATAACTCATTTGGGAGAAATTTGAGAACATAAGGGACAAAGAGGGAGGACTCTTGAGAGCCAAAGAGAAAGAATAAAGAAGGTGTTCTTCATCACACAACGATCTCTACACCAAAGGATAATCACACACTACGAATTTATAAGGCAAGTGGTTAAATTACTTCAATGTAAAGTGGTGATATTCAATTTATATCATAGTAGGTGTTATAAAAATAATTTTTGGATTTGGTTAATACAAATTGGATTTTGATTTAGGGAAGTTACGAATCAAGTTATTGGGACTGATTTTGATTCGTAAGAATTTTAGTGGATAATTCTGGGTAAAAAGCTTCACAAAAGCTGTTGATGACGATTATGTTCGCGCTGCCCTCTAGAAAATGGCATTTTCTAACTTTAGTTCTCTAATACGCTTTTTCCAAAACAGCCCCAAAATGCCCAAAAATTGCAGTTTAAAAATCTGAGCAGATTGAGTAAATTGAAAACCTCAGATTTGGGGATATTGTATTATGGACCAAGGGGGTGTCCAGATATTTTGGTTGAGTAATGCGATGATAATAGATTAATTAATGGGGGATTAATTAATTACAGATTATAGCTGGAATAATTTATTATAGGATGATATAATAAATTGTTAAATATTATTTAATTAGGAGCGTTCTCTTGATAATGGAATTTTGAGGAGTACGTTCTAAGAGATAGAAATTCGAGCCAGGTGAGCAAGTTCGGGTACATTGGTTGTGTGACACCAGGGATATATTAAATTAATTAAGGAGTATATTAATTAAATTAGAGTCGGACCATAGAGTCGGGGAGATAATAAGTTAATTAATGGGCATATTAATTAAATTAGAGTCGGACCATACACTCGGGGAGATATTAAGTTAATTAATGGGCATATTAATTAAATTAGAGTCGGACCATAGACTCGGGGAGATATTAACTTAATTAATGGGTAAATTAATAAAATTAGAGTCGGACCATAGACTCGGGAATATGTTGGCTAGTGTTACAGACTTTGTACATGGTAAAGCCAGGATTCAATTTTATTTATATATATATATATATATATATATATATATATATATATATATATATATATATATATATATATACACACACACGGTAGTGTGATAGTATATATATATATATATTGTGTGCTCATAAATACCGATGGCTAGGTATTTATTTATAATTATATGCTCTAGTGCTATCGGGGGAGGTTGCGCGATGTGGGTGAATCCCCTATCTTGAGGAGTAGGGCGACTATATCCCCAGGTCATAGCGTTCAAATAGAGGTGGGCATTGAGATGATTGTCTTCACACTCGGGGGAATATGACCGCCTCCAATATGTTTATATTTCCATGTTATGATTCGGCGGTGGCTAGCTGTCTCAGAAATCCAGGTGGGACTGAGTAAATCTGGGAGGATAGCACTTTAGAGAATGCATCCGATGAGGTATTACTCGAAAGGATGGTTTTAATTATATTCAACATATGTGTGATTGTGGAATATGGTTATACGTATATAATGGAGTAGATAATTATATATGGGCAATTAAATACATGAAGGGAATTTGTATTACTTATATAACTAGTGATTGTTATATGGCTTTTAAGAGAGATTTTATTTATATTCAACACATGAATAATTGTGGAATATAGTTCTACATATATAATGGAGTAGATAATTATATACGGGTAATTAAATATATGAAGAGAATTTGTATTACTTATATAACTAGTGAATGTTATATGACTTTTAAGAAATGATTAATTAAGTTAATGCGATAAATAACTTAAAAAGTGAAGATACGAATTACTCGGGTTAGAGTTGAGTTCAAGGAGTTTCATGACAAGGCTAGTTAGACGGGGTGGTGTAACTAGGAGGGTCAGGAAGAAAGCGTTAGGTGTGCACTTTAGAGGAGGGGTGAGATGTATCTCAAGGGAGTGCGATACTAACTTAAATATGAAGAGCATTCATACATTTTAATTCACTTGCAAAATATTTTCAAAAGGACTTTGGGCTCTGACCCATAATTGCAAAATATTTTCAAAACCTTTTAGGTATCCAGCCACAGGGATGTCAAACTTGAAGATCTGTCCAGGAATGCGTAGATGCAACAGGTGTGGATGTTGCAGGATTTGGACATAGACGCTTCGGTCATTTCATTTCTAGAGTAGGATGCAAGTTGGTATTTCTTTCGGGCATATTGTCCCAACTATTTTCATTTTAATCAGACTTTGTACTGGTTACTATTCTTTGTTGGATTATATTAGTGGATGTTAGTTTTCTACCGATGGTTTATTCGGCCGATCATTTATTGATTTATTCAGTATTGCTTTAGATTCATGGTTTGTGTGAATGGTTCGTATTGATATTTATATGGTTGTTATTGTTAAATAAAAAGATTAAAATTTTGACATCAGCTTTTGAATACTAGGTGGTTAGTAAGTTTTAAAAAAAATTCGACGGTGATGCTAAGAATGAACCAGATGAGATTCCTATTTTAATTTGATATAGAACTGATCACCCGGCATTTCATTGGGGTGTCACAGATGGTATCAGATCATCAGGTTTTAGTGTCCTTAGGATATGTACAGCTTTTCACGTTTCATCTTAGAATTCTTTGATGTAGAGACTTATGATAGGATTGTTGTATTCCTCTACGTATGCGAGTTACGTTATCTTACTATCAATTATAGTGAGGTGATTCATACACAAGTTCGATTGGGCTTTGTATATCGAACATTCTTTGGGGCGACCAACGAGGGCCATAGGAGAATTGCAACAGGAGGCGCTCAACAGAAGACATAGGGTATTCTGGAAATGGTGATCTTAATAGGAATCACCTTGATTGTTGTTTAGTCCAGTAAGGATAGAATAATCACCTGAGATTGATAATCTCCCAAAGCACTGTTGTATATAACGGTAGTACAATTTCAGTCTCACCCAGCATAGTCAGCAAAGGGTGGGGAAAGTGTGGAAGGACCCTTTGGTATGGGATATATATAAGGATTTGAGTAGCAGAGTAGCGCGATTAGTCAATGGGAGAAAATAACCCAAAGACAATTATGTAGGGTAGTGTGCGGTGGCACCCAGGACTAAATTTTCAATGAAATTTTTGGCCCAGTGGGGCGGTGTTGTAGTGGTAGGAGTCAGTCACCACAACCATGGAGAAATACCATAAATAATAAGAAATATAGGGTGTGGTTTGACCGCAAATATTCGCATCATCCGTTTGAACCAGTAGGCAAAGGAGATTTCAGTACTTACTTCAGAAGGGCAGACAATGACTGGACATAAGGGAAAGTTAAATTATGCAACAAACTTCGTACCCAACGAGGTGGATGCGTAGGTCAATAAGGGGTCCATGAGTTAATAATGGACTCGTGGGTAATACACAAGCGTGGATGGAAAACTCTGGCTAAGATGACTGGGGATATAGTCATCAAGGTACTATGTTTTCGATTTTATATGAATACTTCTATGAGAAGGAAGCCAAGGGAGGTAGAGTATCTAACCAAAATGCAAGAGCGTATTTAGCAGTGCTAGTGAGGCACCACAAGGGGATACCCAGTAAAGGAACCCATCTATATGATTTATATCAGTTAAATTCCTACCGATTGGAGGTGGATTTAATCCGGCTCGTTGAGGCTAGCAATGAGTCCCATAGGGCTAGCAAAGACAAAGGGACAACGAGGGTAACAATTTGGGTCAAGACTACCAAGTACACGAGAGGGACAACCCCGACATGGCCATTGGGGCTAGAGGCAGGGGATTGACACAAAGAAGTGTCTTATATGTGGAAAGTGGGACCACAATAATTGATTATGTCCACAGTGAATCGGGGGATAGGAGTGGGATGCCTAGTAGGGACAACAATTATGAAGTTTTGGTTTAGTTTGATGAGAATATTATGTCCAGGAACCATTTGGGCCACTGGTGTACGTGCGAGTGGAAGTATGAGTTTTATCCTTGCATAGGTGGGGAGAACTTTGTGACACGAGTGGTCACATTATTCTTCTTAACACTATATTCGCAAGGGAGACGAGTTTAGTGGGTGTATCGTAGTGTTACTATTAAGTATATATTTACCGCTGGGTAACGGGGATCTCTTTTGTTTTACCTGTAGGGGAGCAGGTGTGAACACTGAGAGGGTACATTTTATAAGGTTAACTCATTTTGAGAAGAGCTATGCGAGCATGATTTTATCCTGGGTAGTCTTTGGTTAGCGACGGGTGCGATAGTGGGCGGTTATAGCAAGACTATCGTGTTCTCTATTCCAGGGTAGGATGTATATCCTTTGCGCGGTTCCACCCTAAAGAAGGTTGGGCTCGCGAAAATATTTTATAAAATATACTTTGGAGGGTAGGGTTGTCTAGTATATTATATCCCAGTGCATATGGATTTTTACTAATGTAATTCGAGGCATGGCGGATTGACCATGGAGCAAAGAGATTAAGCTCGTTAGTGACTTAGCACTGAGGACTTAATGATATTGTGAGCGCGGCATTATTTAAATCCTTTAGAGATGCGAGAGTCAATAATTAGACCTTTGAGTACAGGGACAGAGTTTTGGGTGTTCCGATTATATGCTCGGTTCTACGAAAATTAATGAACGACAATGCTAGTGTTTAATGCATTGGGAAAAGTTTTTTTGGGGCTTTGTTGTGAAATTTTATACGCATCAGCCCTAATAAACGTCAGTAGTGGAAAGACGTTATATAATGCTAGGACACCAGTTTAAAGGATGATTTTTGAACGTGTGGAGATACACTTTGAGGTGAAAGCTATTACGCTATAAGGTCAGTATAGCCGGGTAATGCTGCGAAAGAAGCACTGAGAAAACTTTTGCACCGCAAGTTAATGGGGGGGCAACATGGAGAAGATTAAATTGCGATTTCACTACAAAATAAACTGCTTTTTACTACGGTGCTCCAGTCGTCTCAAAAAGTCCTCTGGCCGTCTCAAAAGCCTTTCGTGATGCCATTTGAGATGGCAAATGGGTGTAGTATTAGACCCCTGTTTTAAAAGCTTTTTGAGACGGCAGATGCCATCTCAAAAGTTTTTTTGAGACGGGAAATATGCCGTCTCAAAAGGTCATTGCTTATAGGACCCTTTTGAGGCGACTAAAAAACCGTCTTTTAAAGTTATTTTTAGAGACGACAATAACCATCCCAAAAGAGTTTTTTAAGATGGTAACTTAGCCGTCTCAAAAGGTCCTCGTTTATGGAACCCTTTTAAGACGGCAAAGAAGCCGTCTTTAATAATTTTTGCGCGAAAATTAAAATTTCACCCGTTCCATAATATGCTCAATATACTTTTTAACAAAAAAATCTTAAAAATAATATATGACATATTTGACATCTCATTTCAACAAATATAACACACAATTTTCCATTCAACTAAAATTAGAGTTCATATAAAGATAAAATAGACAATTTCAACACTGTGCCCACCAAACTAAATATCTATACAAAATTTCACTTGTCTCATTAGAAAAAAATACAAAAAATCCCGTCTATTCCTAAAATAAAATAATGTAAGCAAAGTAAACTCGCAATCTTGAACCGTAAAATCTCCATCAAAACGACTTCAATGACTTGCCTTGTCCACAAAAAATTTTCACCTGCAATAAAATTGATTTAGTGTCAGTTACCTTAAACAAGGAAGTAATCTTTTTTAATAGTACCTATAGATGACAATCTTTAAAAACCTTATCAAATTTGTAAATCTTCATAATATTAACTTTTAAACACTTAATATTTCTAAAAAAAATCGACAGAGTCTCCTATGTTTATTTATGAAAACCAACCTGTTTAAACATAAAAATTAACTCAAAATAATAGAAATAGCCACAACATTATAAAAACTAAGGGGGGAATAGCCATAATATATATCTTACCTAACACGCCATCACATACATATAGAAAAATAGAGTAAAGATGTGTTATTACCTAGGTGATATGGGTCGTTGACGTCTCTGACTGGGTGACACTAGGGACGTTAGTTGGGGTTACAACACCTCACTCCAGTGGGATATCGATATATATATCTCTAAATCGTCTTCCACTCGTGTTGTGAATGGTTGTTTCTCAAGTGATCTTTCCTTGACAATGATATCGCACATATTCAACCAACGCCGAAGTTTTTTTGCCATGAATCTCTGTACGTACATATAACATACAAAATCAACTTAATTATACAGTAATAAAATTGAGAGAGGGATTAATCACGTTAATGGTACATGAAACAAACATGAATTTGTAATTGAAATATCGATCCATGCCTCTCGAAATCATCTTCATATTATTTACTTTTAAAAACACTTAATATTTTTTTAAAAATTCGGTAGTCTCCTGTATTTATTCATGAAAACCAACCTATTTAAACATAAAAATTAACTCAAAAAGGACGACAGAAATAGCCACAACACTCTAAACAACTAATGTAAATAAATATACACATTAAGATTCCTTTTACCGTTGGACAACATAATGAACAAAATTTAACTAGAATATGTCTCACGCTGCATGTGGTTGAGAGCAAGACTAAAGAGGACATAAGTGACAAGGTCTTAGTTTGAGAGAATAGATGTAAAAGCTCCAACGGTAAAAGGCTCAGGTATATGTATAACAAGTCCTTGTGGGATAATAAACTTCCTACAATGAATGGGATACAAAACGCAGTTAGCTATGGGTATGAAAAAGTCGAGAAACATTAACGTGATTTAGATACTTCGAAAATAATTGTTTAAAACCCAATAAAAAAACTAGCTCTAAAGATATCATGATTTTATAAATACTAGGTATGCACACGTGCGTTGCATGTGTGACCGAATCCGAGTATTCAATTTATCCTCGAGCAAAAATGACATAACTTCCTGCTCAAATTTCGGAGCATGTAGACAAATGCTACTTTGCATGAAATTTAGAGAAATCAGTTTCCATGCCAATTGAAGCTGAATCGCAGGGTATAGTAGAATTATAACAGAAAAAATTCATAGACAAAAACACGCCTAAAAAATGTCAGATTCTAAAACTATTCAGGTTCCAACCTTAATTGAAGCGAAAATGCAGGGTATTTTAGATTAAAAGGTAAAAATCCATAGACAATAAGGCCTGCAAAAATATTGAATTCTAATTGATAAAGTGAAATATCACTCTATTTATTAGTCTTGACTATAGTATTTTAAAAGAGCAGATTATCAAATGCGCAAATGGGAGTTTTGATTTTCAATTGTTTGTACAAGTACAGTGCCCTGAATGAAGTTGAAAAACATAGGAATCTAAATTCGTCAACCCTCACCTACTAAAGTATAACATGACCTTAAAGGAGACACAAGGAACATGCACCCGATCACAAATTCTTCAAATACGACTTTGTTGAGTTGAGTACTTGAGTTACATATATATTATACAATGCAGGTTCTGCCCCATTTTTAAGGTAGTAATTTAATACAAATATTTACTAATTTACCTATCAAAAGAACTGTGCATACAATCTTAAGCATGATCCAACAATAGCAGATACAAGTTTTATTTATCAAAGACTTTCCTCCATTTCTCTTCTTATTCAGTTGAAGCAAAAGATCAAAGATAAACTAAGAAAAATAGTTTAAAAAAATCAGGGATACTGAAGCGAAGGATGTTGATGACCAGATTTACATGAGTAATATTCAGATTGAGAAACAAAAGTGAAAAGCTATGAAGAAAAGAGCACATCATGAAAAAAATTCAACAAATAGAAAAATTCAGCAAATAAAAACATTTAGCAATATGCATAAAATAAGAAAATGAACTAAAAAAAATTACCATTGAATGAAGATAAGAGCAGGAGGGGGAGGCAGGCATTGTCCTCACACACATAGGTTCGCCACTGGATGCAAGAGATGTCCAGGGGCAGCACACTGGGAGGAGGTCACAGCAGGGCTGTTCGGGGGCAGGGGAGGCATCAACAGCAGCAGCCGGGGCAAGGGAGGTAGAGGAGATGAGGGGAGGCAACAACAACAACAGCCGCAACAGGGCAGTCCACCCCTGGTTGGCTGCCATAATTTATGGACGACATTGGATTCCAAATACTTGTATATTGCCATGGACAATACAACCTTCAGATAGACATACGTGAACGTAAGGGATCTAAAGTTGAACTCAATTGATGCGCATAACATTAATTATTACACAGTTTACATAAAGGAACTCAAGTGATGCGCATAACATCAATTCCAAGAAAAAAGTAAAAAGTGAGAGGAAAAAACATCATCATGATTAAATAAGGTAACTATATTCTAAAAGATGTGCGCAGTGTAAGGGACGAGGAATGATCCTAAGTTTAATCCCACATATATAGTATGCATATCCACTATTGCAGATTTCTATCTGCAATATTTTCTCCATTACTATGATTGAGATCTTGTCCACTTGATTCTGAATAACCCAAAGAGGTTTACCTCTCTTCAAAATCAAATCAACCATTATTTTATTATGAGCCAAGTTGTCTTCAAGGAGGTTTACCATTAACTATGGTCGAGCAATGAATGTTCGAGCAAGTAATATCTAGGTTCTGTTAACTCTTGTTTTGTTTATAACCCATGAGGAGGTGCTCTACTTATTTGAAGATGTTTTTATGATAGGTGTATGAAGCTGGTCATCTCTAAGTAGGTGTACGTCCTGAAGAGGCAGGGAAGGACCCTCTATGGCTTCGGTGGATAGTTTTATATTCATTATTCAGCTGGGGGTTTATGTTGTTTTATTTGAAGTGGATTGTAGATGTTATCTTTGTTGATTTCCCTTTCCTTTCTTAGGTATCCCCATTTCGGGAAATTTCTTTATTCAGTTTCAATTAGTGTAATTTCCAAACTATATTGAAACCAAACGAGTGCAGTTCATGAAAGTGTCTTTCATTCAATTTCATTTTTAATTATTTGTTTGGTTTCATTTGATATGTAGTTTAAAGTGAAAAAATGGGTTTATTAGCTTTCGAACAACTATAATAATTACAAAATAATGAATAATGTCATAATTCAAGCGGTGAGTCACTAATTTTCTAATCGATCTTTTTAATTTGCTTGCCGAATACAGGTCTTGATGAGTTAAGCCGATCTGGTTGTTTCCTGCCTGTGGAAAATTGAGTTTCTTAATTAATTGAAATGATATTCTCTTGGTGATTTGTTCATCTTTGTAATTGGATGTTTCAGTGTTTAATTTTGATTAATGACATATTTGTGTGTGAATTTGAAATTTGAAAAAATCTAATCACTTTAGATGGTCAAAAGTTAAAGAGGCTTAAAGGTGTTCGAAGACAATGGGATAGAGATCCATTCAAAGAGGAGATATAATTCCAATCACATTAGGCAGGCTTCTCATAACTAGAAAAGAACGCATGATGTTAAAGATACAGTTGTGAGTAATATGGTTTGTATTTCGAGGAACTGGTTCTAGAAACCCACAGAGAATAGGTATTTCTCATTTAAATCAGCTTGGGATTTAGCTAGAAACAAAACATGTATCTCTAATCTAGCCTAATTCAATAGCTGCCAGGTAGTTCCTGTTAATTTTTGTGATTTCCTTTTGTGAGCTGGATGTGGCCAGATTATAAGGCCTTAAGACCAGACCTTTTTATACTTTCTTTTAGTTCTTTCTTGTAACCTACCCTGAAGGACAAAATTGTTTTTTGTGTGAGCTGGGTATGTGGGAGGATTGATTGTCCTCAAGGCCAGATTTTCAAAGGGTGTCTTAAAATTTTACCTTTTTCAAATTGGAGAAGAAAATTGAAATGATTGAAAGTGGTGAGGTGAGTTTAAAGACATGTTCTTTCTGTGGTGTGAGATTGGAGAACAAAATATATTCTCCTTGTATTGTGATTAATCCCACTTGGGATAATTTTTTGAAGTATACCCACAAAGGAAATTTGATCAGAGATGAGGGAGGTGAAGATCAGATTAAGGAAGATGATAATTAGGATTGGAAGGAGAAGATGAGATGTGTAAAGAGTGCAACAAGTCTATGTCTGAGGATGAAAAGATGGATCCCAGAAAAATTATTTCCAGAGTAATTGAATCTGCTAATCTTTTGTTTATGGCATTTCCAATATAAAACAACTTGCAACATAGAGATGCTTGGCTGAAGAATTCATTTCATATGAACATATTCCGACCTCTTTAATGTCACCATGAATATTGGCTATCACATATATCATTTAATTCAATTCAATTAATTTAGAAGCTTAATGGTTTACAAAACGAGATATGATGCAGGTGAGTGTTACTGTTACTGTAATGTTTACGGATTCCATAAAAACTCTCTTTGGTTTTGTCACCTTCGGTATTGTCTAATTCTATGTGAGTGAATATATTTGGAGCTGATGTTGTCTTTAATTTTTAATCTCTTAAGTTCGTTTTTCTCTTAGCATTGTCCAATCTATTTTTTTAAGCCCTCAGACCTATTTTTATGTTCACCTATATTTTTAGGGATAACATCCGACACAATAAAGACCTTTTCTTAAACAAAACTTGTCATAAGTTGTTGTAGTTAGGTAATGGGTCCAAATATCTAATTATTACCTAAACAATCAACAACTTACAGACATCAGCTCGTATAAAAACAACTAAGCACAGTTATGCGTTGTATGTTGATTAAAAGAACTTCAAATAACATGAATACGCCATAAAAAGTATTCAACACTTAATGTATCTTAACCTCATCTCAAATTGGTTTTTGATTTTATTGAGGCACATATCGTTAAAGGTTAGGTGTCATAATATATTAAATCAACAAGAACTATCCCATGCAGAAACCAAATGTTATTTAGCAATTACCAAAGAATCAATTTAACATATTTCTAGATTTTGAGTCCCTCTTTTGTAGACAAACAAAGCAATGTTCTACGAGTAGTGGCTATAGTCAAGTTTTCATAGACAATAACACTAGTAAATCAGACCAGTGAAAGATCAAACATGTTAATGAGCCTGGCGCTGTAAGTAACAAAACAATCAGAGAAACTTACAGATTTCGGCAAGACTTACCAATTCACTCCTCCTCACTCATCTGACTCTGGTCACAAAATATGGATTTTCAGGCCGGGGAATAAGTCCAGATTTGAAGACACCAAGGTCATCATCGCTCTCCTCATCATCTTCAATACTGAATTTTGGTTGCCGAGTCTAATGATGTATTTTATCAAAAAGCAAGCAACAAGTACTGCTATTATTTTGTTCTAATTTATTCTACTTTTTTCTAATTTGCATGATTTTTAAGTATCATCCATGTTCTCTCTCCACACGATTTGGCATTCGATAAGATTTTCAAGTATCATCTATCTTCTTATATCCCTTTGTATGTTTAAATGCAATTTTAATGCAATTTAATGTATTGCCTTGAACCTGTTATTCTTACTTTAAAACTTATGGTCTAAACTTGTAGATGTTTCTTACTATAACATATAACATTTGTTTACCCGATACTTATTTGTTTCCTCCCCTATTTTGATAGTGTATTGAACTGATTCTTCGACTGAATCAACCTATTTTCGGCATCTCAGTCTGCTTCTTCCTCTTATCCATCTTTATTTATTTAAAAATATATGCTTATAGTTTTGCCAAGATTTTACGCCAAAGTTATTATTGTTTTATGTGTATTTTTATTTTCTAAACAATGCTTTGTAACTTCTATTTAGGTTTATTAGATTCAGATATATCATATTCTAGTTGGGTATATTATATTTAGGTACAGACAAATCAGGTATATTAGATTGTAAAGAGTAGCAGTAGCAGGTACATTGTTTTCTGTTCAGGTATTGTTTTAAAGATATTCATTGTGAATTTGTTTGACTTATGAATAAAAATTATCCCTGAAACTTAAGACACGTTGTACATTATATAATACTTTAGTTTGTAGTTCCTGTAAAGAATCCATATTGATATAGTTACACAGATGGTTTGAGTTTAGAATGGGCTTTAAAGTATCGCCCGTGTATTATTGGTATAAAGGCCATAACTTTTTAATCGTAATTCAGAATGAAGCGATTCCGGTGCCATTGGATTCGTATCGTTAGTGCCTATTGAAGTTGTGTTTCGAGCTATTTTTGGTACTGTTTAAGGGGTAAAATTTGACATCAAGGTCAATTTTTATTTTTTGTGTATGTGGTTAGGTTAATGTTTTCCCTTATTTTAACCCATATTAACTCCTTAACGTATATGTTTAATAATGTTTTTGTTTAGCCTATAATTATTGTAATAGTGAGTGAGAATGTATGGGTTTAAATATCCTATTTTAACATGTTAGGTGTTTTTTTACAACCTTTTATTTTATCATATTAGTAAATCGGATGCACTATTTGTATAACAATATGCCAATGCTTTTTACAAAGTTGTGTGCTAATAGGAATAACTAATTGGTTATACTTGATATTCCCCACTACTAATGTTGTATGATAATACACCATGCTGCGTGTAATGGCATATTTTATTCATGCTAGAAATTACATTGTGTTGGAAGGTGTGATAATAGTCATTGTTCCTTAGTTAATCTTTCACAATGCCATTTCAAATCCTTTAGTAGTAAGATAAGCTTGCAATTTCATTCCATTAATGTTTAAATTTTAATGACATTAGAAAGACTTCGTAATATGAGTTCAAGAATTGCCATAATAATTGTTACATTTTCCATGAAAGTTGTGTTTTCGCCTTTTGTTTTGGATAATTGTAGTATTTGTTCAATTTATACCCTCATAATACATCGATTACCATTTATATATAATTATGACATTGATTTTTTGCTTACATTTCAGGAGATATGGAGATGAATTTTTGGTACAAACATTTGTAATGATGAATGAACAAGGCGCGATGTGGGCGATACAAGTAGCATGGAGTATTTCCGTCACGGATGTAAACACAAGTTGGGTGCAATGAGATATGTAATGCCTCAACATGTTATGTTGTCATAATAACTAGGCTTTAATTGGATTTTCTTTGAAATTTGAACTGTATATTGTGCTACATGAGGTTGTGAGCTAAATAATTGATGATGTTTATTATCTGAGGTCCAAGATATACTATTATTATTGTTATTGTAGTATTTTTTTATACAGGGTGAACAATTATTATTGTTATTGTACTATATATAACTTGGGAAGAGTCGTGATATTTTAGATATTGTGTGCCTTTGGTCATGAGATTGAGAATGTATAAAATAAGTTCATACATAATATTTTTGATTTGTTGTGATACGATGGATAGTCCTATAGTATGTTGTTGTGGACTATTTTTATTTCTAAACAGGGTGGATAGTCCTATAAATAAATGAAATTTTGTTCACATTTTATAAATTATTTTCACATTTGTGTTATAAAAAAACATCTAACTTGCATTGTTTATACATCCAATACTAAGGAAAATTTCCGTCGTGCCTTCAGGCACGGGCATTCCGCTACTCTCTCTATATGTTTGTAAATTGATATTATTTATGTTAGATCCCAAATCCACTGTTCATTATCAAGTCTTGTACATTATTCTCACCAAATTACATGTCACTGAGAGTATAGTTAGATGATCAATATACGTGTACATTATATCAACGAATGTCCTACACTTAATGCCCTATGCTTAATGTCCTATCGTTACCAAGACCATGGAAACTAAGTTATTTACTTTATAGAAGTTGGTAGATGGCCCTTAGTGGCGACCTTATCCCTGGGGAACAAATAGGACATTCTTAACAGTTAGGCTCCGCTTGCTAATCCACATATCCCAACTTACTCCCACTGACAATAGCACCTGTACAAGGGCATAAATAGCTTGTTTCCCCTTAATCAATTGCATAAGTACATCACGAATCCATGATATGATCCTATGACCCAATGACACGAGTCGTATCAAGTACATATTGAGATGTATGCCCCACATGCATTTATTGGCAAGAATAGATATGGGATACAAGTGTCAGTTAGAATCCCCTAACTAATTAAGAATTTTAGTTGTATGACGTGTACACTAAGGGTCCTCTATGGAAGTTTAACTCATAAATATATGATTTGGTTAGGAAGAAAATGTCAAAAAAGCGACGGATATGGGATAACAAGAAAAATTGTATGAATTATTCTAGTTGTTATGGTGAACATGTCAAAAGGGCTACTTCATCATTGTTTTCAATTTTCACCCCCAAAAGCTCAGTTTAAACCCCAAGAAATTATAAATAGTCAATAATTCTAACTTGAATGGTATAAACAACTTGCAGAGGACATGAATTAATTAACACAAACATCAATAATTCTTACTCAAATTCACACAAACTAGTAAATAAATATTCTCGTAGATTAATCTAAACGATGTACTACAATAACCAATTGACAATCCGGGTTTTCAATTGGCTCACCCTCAACCTCCTATCACCACTACAAATCAATCCAGTACAAAAATGAATGAAATATGTAACATCATTAAATGATAATTTATTAAAAGAGTGCATACATACCACATGCGCAATAGTACACTCATCATTGGTGGCGCTAGATTCATTAGCATTGCACTTTATACCTAATTCAAACAAAACACATTAATAAACACAAGATCAAAGTAACAAAAAATAATTATAATTATAAACACTCACGAATATCCATAATATGATTCTTAAAAATAGCACAGTTGTCCACAACGATATGTTCATCAGAAAATCAAAGTTCAATAACTCAATTAACTACAAACATATGATCCAAGTATTTTGTGTAAATTGAAGTTAGGGTTAGGTATTATAATGGACCCCAAGCCTAAAGATCAACATCATTACACTTCTTGATTTCGAAATTCTTTGATTTCTAGGAAGAAGGACATTTGCAACAAATTAGGGTATTTTCAACAAAACATTTCTCGCAAAATATGCATCTCGGGAGGGTTTCTTTTGCACTTTTATACACGAAAAATAATGTTTCCTATAAGGTTCCCTAAACTTGGATAGGGGAAAGGCCTTTAAAATTGTTAATGTACGAGCATAAATTAACACATTGGATGACCTAACCCTTGTTGATAATGTACGGTCATTTATTGATTTATTCAGTATTGCTTTAGATTCATGGTTTGTGTGAATGTTTCGTATTGATATTTATATGGTTGTTGTTGTTAAATAAAAAGATTAAAATTTTGACATCAGCTTTTGAATACTAGGTGGTTAGTAAGTTTAAAAAAAAATTCGACAGTGATGCTAAGAATGAACCATATGAGATTCTTGTTTTAATTTGATAGAGGACTGATCACCCGGTACTTCATTGAGCAGGGTGTCACATATGATTCCTCGAATGATCCATAAAAAATTTATATTATGTATTGCATGGACGAATAATGATTTATTTCTATTTATACTAGACTCCAATATGTAATAAGATATTAGGCACCGCCCTAAAAAGTCATTTCATTTCTGTTGCAATTAGTTTTATCCATTACACTTACTTTCACTCCTTGTTCACTAAATAGAATGAGATGTGTATATATAATTCGTCGATGTGACAATATGGTATCAGAGCATCGCCAGGTTTTACGCCAATATGGGAAAAGTATAAGAATTTTCTCTGTGTAAATTATACTCGCATTACTAAAAATATTTCCTTTATCACATCTTGTTACTCCAACTGTTTTTTCCGTAATGAATATTTAAGATGATGTCTACCTTGATATTCGCAATTTGACCCATGAAATATTTGAGCATACTATCAAAGATGTAGGTTATGCAAAACTTTGTCAGCACATTTTAAATATAGATCGCGATTGGGAAATTACTACTCTCGAAATCGAATACAGTTTTCTGATTGGTCGCCTTATGGGAGAAGGGTAGTTACCCGACAGGCCAATAGGTTCTCTAAAGACCTTGATACTCTTTAACCAACAATACATCTCTCATGGGACATCGTTCCACCCAATGAACTCGCATTTACTCCCCCTGATTCATCGATCGACTAAAGTTCTACTTCTCCTTCCACTACTGTCTTTACCCCCCACGAATACCAGTACTTCCTCAGATGATATCGATCATTCCGAAACTGATTTACACCCCGAGTTTTATCGAGTGATATCTCCGATGGCTTGAAGACTTTAGTTCGAATATGACTATAAATAAATAAAATCTGAAGGTTTTAGTATGAAACTGGATGAAGCTCGTATTCCAAAATGATGATAGTAGTTAAAAACTAATAGTTATTTTGTACTGGCTAAGTGTTCTTAGTTTGCAAGATAAAATCCGATAATTATGTACTTTCTTTGCTTTTCTTCTTTTCCAAAATCACCAATGTAATTCTATGTAAACGGGATGATATAATATAACCAGTTTGTTTGTTGTATCCCTACATGTAATTTATTCAACATTACATTATTTATATAGGATGGTTAATAATCGCGCAACTACCAGTGGAACCCAAGAGGAACGATATATTCCACAGATGCCAAATCCAACTACCACTAATGAAGGAATTTCGCATTGCCTAGAAGAATTAACTATACTAACCCGGTGACAATAAAATATACCTCCAACCCTCGTTAATAATGATATATCAGAAGAAACTCGAAGTATGAACGACCTTAAGGAATTTTTGAGATCGAAACCTCCATTCTTCATGTGAAAATTAAGTGTGGTTGAAGTAGAAAAATGGATTCGTCAAACACTTAAAGTACTTAATGGAGTAGGCATTATCCCTGAACTTAGAGTAAGGTTGGCTTCATATCTATTCGAAGGAAAAGCTGACTTCTGGTGGTAGTCTATTATATGTTTGGAGAATGTGAACGAATTAACCTGGGAGCAATTTAAAGAAATCTTCTTCAACAAGTACTTTTTAAAGTCCACACGAAATCAAAGGACTGTAGACTTCTTAAGCCAACAACAATAACAAATGATTGTGGCCCAGTATGAGGCAAAGTTCATTGAATTATCTCGATATTCTCAAGAATATGTTGATATCGAACCCAAAAAGTGCAAGCATTTCGAGTGAGGGTTAAGCCATGACATCAAATCCTCCATCATTACCTTGCAAATTCGAGTTTTTTGACTAGTTGAAGTAGCCTCCCTCATTGAAAAACATCATGAATCTAAAACACAGCCTGGATCTCTCCTCCTTACCTAAATCCCTATGTTATTATAATTCAACTTAATCAACAGGATCATCCTTAAAACAAGCCTAAGGATGGTCCAGTTTTCAGCCAGATTCAGCACAAATATAGCAGACCTTTTGTACATTTTCACGAGTGTAACCAAGTAGGACACCTTAAGACCCAATGCCTGTTTTCCAGATGCCTCCCCCTTCAAATTCCCCCAACTTCATCAAACCTCCTTTCACGAATCCATCCAATAACTTTAACCACCCATCGTAACAAAATCCCCATGACAAGAAGCTAGAACTACTCAATAGGTATCAAGGTCAAAATTTCTCCCTTCTCTGAGCGAAAAATACAAATTAACACAGTGTGGTTGAAGGAAATCTTCCTTTTATAATATCTCAACACATATATTATTTGATTCTAGATCCACAAACTCTTTTATTAGTCATATATGTATGAATCATCTGCAATTATCTTCTCATTTGTTAGCTTATCCTTATACTATAGGAATGCCGATGGGAAAGATGTTTATTACAAACAAGGTTTGTAAACACCACCCTTTTATGCATTGGAACCAGGACGGTAACCATATATCTAATAGTCCTCAATTTAACATAGTTCGACTTAATATTAGGGATAGACATCTAATCCCCGAACTTTGCTCATAATGACTATCATGCGAAGATGGTGACATTCAAACCACCCCATCAAACTTCATTTTGTTTCCAAGGAAGAAATCCTCACTAATATTTACTCTTTCAATTAAGTGAAAATAACACCTTCTCCCTTTCCACTTTCTTGGCCAGCTAAAAAGACGTGTTTCTCAAAGAATTACCTGGAATACCCCCAACTCAAGAGATCGAATTCCCTATCAACCTGTTGCCAAATACGTCCCCTATCTCAAAAACTCCTTACCGAATGGATCCTTTGGAATTGCGAGAACTTAGAACACAACTAGTGACCTTCTTCATAAAGGATTTATATGCCCAACCCCAATACACCACCTTGGGGAGCTTTGGTATTATTTGTGTGAAAGAAAGGTTGATCTTTTTGGTTATGTATCGATTACCAAAAATTGAACCAAATAACCATTAAAAACAAGTATCCATTGCCCGGAATAAGTGATTTGTTTAACCAATTATGAAGCTCAAAATATTTTTAAAGGTTGATTTAAGATCAGGGTATCACCAACTTTGAGTTAAGAAAGAAGACATACCCACAACTTCTTTCTGAACGTGACACAGCCATTTTTAATTCATATTCATGTCTTTTGGATTGACTAATTACCGCACCGCTTTATGGACTTAAAGCATAGAATATTTCATCCTTTCCTGGATCAATTTTTTATCATATTTACAGATGACATATTAATTTATTCCAAGACTAGGACAGAACACGAAGAGCACTTATGTATCGTATTGCACAATGTTTGTAAACAATAGTTGTATGCAAATCAAAGTAAATGCGATTTCCTCATGAAAAATGTAAAATTTCTTGGTCATAAAGTCACTGAAGTAGGTATATAAGTAGATATGACCACGACTACGGCAGCACCTGACTGCCCTCAACCTACCACCATCACAGAACTAAGTAGCTTTCTAGGACTGATCAGATATTATCGATGCTTTGTGGAATGATTTTCCTGAAATGCCCTACCCTTAATGAAATTAGCTAGAAAGGATGCCCAATTTGTGTGGAACTCTTATTGCGAATAATCCTTTTGGGACTTAAAGGAAAAGTTAACCACTGCCCATATCTTAACCATTTCTTCTAGTAATAGAGGGTATGACATTTATATGGATGCCTCCCTACATTGACTCAGTTGTATATTAATGCAACAAGGGAAAGTAATCGAGTATGGATCACGACAATTGAAGATTCATGAGCGTAACTACCTGGTACACGACATTCACAGCAGTAGTCTTTGACCTGAAAATTTGGAGATGTTATCTATATGGAAAAGAATTTTAGGTATTTTTGAATCATAAGAGTCTTAAGTAAATATCATGCAAAAATATCTAAACCTTTAGCAAAGATGATGGATAGAGTTTTTAAAGGATTACAAGTTTAACTTACTTTACCATCCCAAAAAAGGTAACATAATTACGATACCTTTAGCCGTAAAATCGAGGGAAGGCTGCATAGAATGTTTTTATTTTAGAGACCATTGGAGACTACAATCTACAACGAGACTCATCTAAGACCTAATTATTCTATATGATATTATAGCTCACTCGATTCTTCATAAGACAATCGTTGAGCAACAAGAGCAAGATAAATTTTTACGTTGCCAGAAGCAAAAACTCTTAAATAACCTCCCAGGAAAGATTGGATTTAGGACCCTGAGCGAGGGTTAAAATTCAAAAATCATATATGTGTTCCCCTTGTAGACTCCTTATGAGAATAAATCCTACCAGAAGCCCACGATGTTAAATTCATGTTTCACCTCGAGAGGAGCACCAAAATGTATCAAATTCTCAAGCAACTTTATTTGTGGCCCAGTGTGAAGAAATATATTGTACACTTCGTAGAAAATCATCTAACTTGACAACCAGTAAAGATCGAACATCATCACCCTAGCGGTTTACTCCAACCACTCCCCATCCCTAAATGGAAAGGGAATCATATAACCATGAACTTTGTCAGCATACTGCCTCGAACCTTTTAAGGATACAATTCTTATAAAATCCTCCCATTTTCTATTAACCAGATCCATCGACTCCTTCCAACAACTAAGTGAACTCTCTATTAAGGAAATTATCAAACTTCACGGTATACCTATGTCCATCGTGTCTGATCGAGACCCTAAATTTATAGGAACATTTTGGCAAGTCTTATAAACCTCCTTAACAACCGAACTCTACCTAAACACTGATTTTCATCCTCAGACTGATGGACAATATCAATGAGTAATTCAAACTCTGGTAGATATACTACGCACTTGCACATTAGACTTTCTCGATTCATGGAGTAATCTTCTTGCCTTAATAGAATTTGCTTACAATAATAGTTACCAAACCAGCATTTAAACCACCCCCTATAAAGCTCACTATGGACGATCCTATCGTTCGCCTTTATGCTGGAATGAATAAAGGGAAATTCATATGCTTGGAGCCAAGATTATGACTGAAATCAAAGAAAAGATACTTCTTATTCAAAAAATATTACATTCATCCCAGAGTCGACAAAATAGTTACGCCGACAACCGCCGAAATCCCTTAGAATTTCAAATAGATAACCAAGTGTTTTTACGAGTATCTCGACGAAAGGGGATAATTCGATTTGAAAAAAGATGAAAATTATCACCTCGCTATCTTGGTCCCTTTATAACCATTAGACGTATTGTACTAGTATCTTATCTTCTAGAATTACCTCTTGAGCTATCCAATCTCCATAACGTGTTTCATATTTCACAATTGCAAAAGTATAACCCCGATCCAAGTCATATCATCACTTAGAATGGTATAACAGCCAAATCTAACCATGAATTTGAGGAAATTCCTTTTCAAATTCTCAATCAAGAAGAGAATATTCTCCAAGTTAAGACCATCCCATTAGTCAAAGTTCATTGGCGACACCACGGAACTAAAGAAGCAACCTAGCAAATAGAAGATATTACGAGACATTTGTACCCCGCACGTTTTCCAGGTAATTTCAAGGAAGAACTTTTTTTCAGGTAGGAAGAATGTAACAATGCACCATAAATAGACCTTTACACCCTCTAAACTCCAATAATTCTAAAAAACCCTAAACTTTTGCCAAATTACCAAAATGATCCTAAAAGAATAATTAAGTTAACATATACTTTCCTATATCAATTTGAAGCCAAATTTTATAAAGCGTTTGACCAAATGACTTATAATTTATGGTAACATCATGAACCAATCCACTGAGTTTGATAAATTTCACATAAGCCCCTAAACTTTTGTAAAATAACTTTAAAACCTTAAAATATATACAAAAGTGGTGGCTAAAGTGAAAGCTAATAATATTAAATATGCGTGACATAGGGTAGCGTATGGACTTAAGGGTACTTGGAGACTAGTTAGGTCAGATAGCATAACTAGGAGGTTAAATGGGAATGTTAGGTGCGTACTATAGTTGAGGGGTGAGTAAGGACTCATGTGAGGACAATACCAGTCTAAATATGGAAGAATACACTCATATTTATTATGCATTTTAATTACCTGCAAAATATTTTCTAAAGGATTTGGGCTCTGACCCTTAGAAAAATATTCAAAACCTTTTAGGTGTCCAGCAACAGGGACGCCAAGCAAGATCATCAATTCCAGGTCATCGTAGCTACAGCCGCAGTGGAGTGTTGTAGATATTGTTTAGTCGACTTTTATCTTTAAGATTCTAGATAGGACTCAATCAGTTATTATCCAGACATGTTGCCCAGTGTCAATTTTTATTTCATTTTTATTCATTTTAGTTTTGATGAATATTGTATTTAATTGTAAACCGATGAGTTGTTCGATTAATGGATTTTATTATATTATGATTTAATCTTGTGTTATAGATTTATTTAATTATGTGATTGAGTGTTGTTGCATGGTTTTAGTTATAGTGTTGTTTATGGTGTTTTAATAAAGATAAAATTAAATCACGACTAAATTAAATAATAGGTGGTTAGTAATTAATTAGTTTTCGATGGCGATGATAAGAATGAGTCAAATGAGTTTCCCGTTTTATTTTAGTAGGGGACTAGCCACCTGCTATTTTAATAAGAGGGGTGTCATAGGTGGAACTTGTGCAAAATCAACCCAATCTTCACCCCCAAATCCACTAATTAAATCCTCTCCACGAACCCTATAAAGGGCCTCCTTCACCTCAGTAAAAATGCATCCCAATTTCAAAGTAAAATTTCAAGAGTTTTTGCTTTTTTATCATTTTACTCATGAATGTTTGTTCTTTCGATTTAGTTATAATTATACACTTATATGGAATAGAATTATGTATTTACATGTGAATGTTAACTTGTGAAAGCACTGAATAGATCAAAAACAAAAAAAAAAATTCCGTTAAAGCTTGAGCTTCAATTGTGGATGTAGATTCCTTGACTTTAGACCAGTTGCAAAGTGAGGTAAGTTGAGATTAGGTTCTCAGGTATGTAGGTCCAGTGTTTTATTGAACTAAGAACATGTTTTGGTAGCTCAAATTTAATCTTCATGTTTTTGGACCTGGAATTCTCAGAATATATATTAAAGAGTTTTACTCGACCAAAATCCATCAAACCAGGCATGTTTTGATACATTTTCAGTATAGCTAAAGTGTTAGCATGATTGTATAATAATTTTAGCTAAGGAGTTAGCTAAAGCGTGAGCGTGGTATCAGAGCATCGCCAGGTTTTACGCATATATGGGAAAAATATAAGAATTTTTTGCGTATGAATTATACTATCATTACTAAAAATATTTCCTTTATCACATTTTGTTACTCCAACTATTTTTGCAGTCATGAATATTTTGGGTGATATCTACCATGATATTCGCAGTTTGACCGACGAAATATTTGAGCGTGCTATCAAAGATGTATATTATGCACAACTTTGCCAGCACATTCGAAATATAGATCGTGATTTGGCAATTTCTACTCCCAAAATCAAACACAATTTTCTGATTGGTTGCCTTATGGGAGAAGTATAGGCCACCCGACAAGACAAGAGGTTATCTGAAGACCATGATACTATTTAACAATCAATCCATATCTCATAGGACATTGTGCCACCCAATGAACTCACAGTTACTCCCCCTGACTTGCCGATCGACTAAAGTTCTATTTCTCCTACCACTATAGTCTTTACCCCCCACAAATACCAGTACTTCCTCAGATGATACCAATCATTCCGAAACCAATCTAGACCCCTAGGTTTACCGAGTGATTCCTCCGATGGCTTGAAGACTTTAGTTGGAATATGACTATAAATAAATAAAATCTATAGGGTTGAGTATGCAATGGTTGAAACTCAAATTCCAGAATGACGGCAGTAGTTAAAAACTAATAGCTATTTTGTACTAGCTAAGTGTTCTTGGGTTGCAAGATAAAATCCGATGGTTATGTACTTTGTTTTCTTTTCTTCTTTTCCAAAGTTACCAATGTAAGTCTATGTAACCGCTGTGATATAATATAACCAGTTTGTTTGTTGTATCCCTACTTTTAATTTATTCAATAATACATTATTTATATAAGATGGTTAATACTTGCGCAACTACCAGTGGAACCTAAGAGGAACGATCTATTACAAAGATGCCAAATCCAACTACCATTAATGAAGAAATTATGCATTGCCTAGGAGAACTAACTATACTAACCCAATGATAATAAAATATACCTCCACCCCTCGTTAAAATGACTTATTAGAAGAAAATCGAAGGATGAACGACCTTAAGGAATTTATGAGATAGAAACCCTCATCCTTCTTCGGAAAACTAAGTGAGATTGAAGCAGAAAAATGGATTCGTCAAACACTCAAATTACTTAACGGAGTAGGCATTATCCCTGAACTTAGAGTAAGGTTGGCATTATATCTATTCGAAGGATAAGCAGACTTCTAGTGGTAGTCTATTCTATGTTTCGAGAATGTGAACAAATTAACCTAGATCAATTTAAAGAAATCTTCTTTAACAAGTACTTTTCAAAGTCCGCAAGAGATCAAAGGACTGTAGACTTCTTAAGCCTACAACAACAACAAATGACTATGTCCTAATATAAAGCTAACTTCATCGAATTATCTCAATATTCTCAGGAATATGTTGATACCGAACCCAAAAAGCCAAAACATCAAATCATGTATTATTTCCTTATAAATTCGGATTAGCTGACTAGTTAAAGTAGCCTCCCTCATTGAAAAACAACATGCATCTACAACACATCCTGAATCTCTTCTTTTTACCGAAATCCCTATGTTATTAGAAATTAACCTAATCAACGAGATCCTTCTTATAACAAGCCTAAGGATGGTCGAGTTTTCATTCATATTTCACACAATTATCGCAGACCTTTTGTACATTTTCACGAGTGCAACCACAAAAACATTAAAAAAATGTATCCATTGCCTAGGTTAGGTGATTTGTTTGACCAATTACGAGGCTCACAAATATTTTTGAATATGGATTTAAGATCAGCGTATCACCAACTTTGTGTTAAGGAAGAAGACATACCTAATTCGTATCGAATATTGCATATTTCCCCCCGTTATCTTTATGCATTCTAGCACTTTTATGGTCCTAAATTCCTATAATTATGCTCATTAACCAGACAACCTTGGATTTGGATATACACATGCTTTGCAGGGGTTAATTGTGCTTTTGTAGGTATTGGAACGCTAAAAGTGAGGTTCAGTTGCATTTCGGAGAAGTTTCGTCATCGAATGCTACTTCAAGGGAAATTTGGTCTTTTAAAACTCACTATTTTTTATGTAATGAAGTTACGAACATGTAGATCATCAAATTATCTTTCTATGGCCTCTGACCGTGCGTCATTCTGACTCCGTATGTAGAAGTTATGCCCATTTCCGGAAGGTTTTAATATTTTCTGCTACTTCAAGGGCATTTTGGTAATTTCATACTGCATAATTTGGAGGTTTCAAAATGGAATCATGTATATAATTGAATTAGCTTCACGTCGGTTCTGACCACGCCTCATTTCGATTCCGTATGAGGGAGTTATGGCCATTTCCGTGCAACGCGTCAAAATTGGTTTGGAGAGGAAAAGTGGGTTGTCGCCAGCCCAAGGCAAAATCCAAAAGTCCGGTCGACCGGTACCAAAACAAAGGTCGATCGGTCCCATCAGATATGGACGAAAATTGACTTATTTTGGGTTTTTTGGCTTGGTTTTGTTGGAGGTTTATTTTGGGGTATTAATGGAATGTTTGGGGCTTTTCTTTGAGGATATATTTCATTTTAGGTTAGAGAACTTTGGGGATTTTTGTTGGAGCTTCCCTCTCCTCTTTTCTCTTTGGGTTCATCCCATTTATGTAAGTATATTACTATTCATTGTCACTTTCCTTTGTTTAATGCTTATTTACTTGATTTCTTGCTTGTAGTTACTTTTATTGCTTAGATAGTTAGTTATAATTTGTTAATTCTTATTTGCTTTTGTTAATTAGTTGTTTTACTTAGTTTAATCATGTGTAGTGAATAGTTTTACGGGTTGGGATTGCATTTTCTCCATTAATGGGCGTCGAGCTCCGAAAGTTAAGTTTTGGGGAAAATTGCATTTAATTGAAACCTCGGGTATTAAAGTCGGATTATTATGCATTTAACTTTCTTTGTCACGCAACGTTAGTGTTTATATCGATAATCCGAATTTAATCCGCGTGTGACCATTTTTGATTAAATGTTTAATCTCGCAACTTTGGGTTAAATTCCTTATTGTGTGATGTTTATACTTAATTGAAAATGCTCGATTAAATGTTTTCGAACCAAAATTCTAATTATTAGTTGTTTAGCCCATGGTGGGGACACGATCCCGATTCTCGTTTTATTAATTCTAGTTTAGACTTAACTTCTTATTTATTCCATTTTCTTTATTTCCAACCTATCATCTTTTACACTTTTATTTTAAGAGTATTAAATCCTATAAATTCTAGCAACTCGTCTCCGTGGATTTTTGATACCTGACTTGCCGTTATACTTGTATCGCAAGTGCAGTCATAATTTAGGTTTTTGTATTAAAGCGGTGAACATAAAACAACGATTAGCATTTTGACACGCGCTACTTTTCACCCTTGATCAAAATGGCGTCGTTACCAGGGGCTAGTTTGTTTTAGACTTTATTTGATTTAGTATTTCGTATTATTTCTTTCTATTTGTATTATTTGCTAACCTTTTTACAGGACTTCCACATTTGAGCACTTAGAAACGCTCGAATTTTTCCCGCGTGCACCTATTTTGTGGAGTTTGCCACTTGAGCCATTATTGGGGTAAGCCTGTCTTATTCGAATTCTTTCGATAATCCTTGTTATAATTCTCAAAATTCTAGGCCTATGACTTTCGGTGAATACTTAGCATCCCAAAGTAAAACAAATTCAAATACTACTTTGGGCGAGTATAACGAAAGTCAAAACTTAGGTTATTGGAATTTTGATCATGATGATAATGATTTTGGGCCTTTACCTCCTTATAATAGGAATTTTGAAACGAATTGCAATAGTCTTCAAGATTCCTATATTAATGAGTTTTCGTTTAAGTCCGATGGTAATTTTCAAAGTTCCCATTTTCATGCATCCGCACCTCGACCCATGACATTCGCTGAGGGTTTGTGTATGTATGAAAATGAGAAAATTCAAAATCTCTATCGGGAAGAAAATCGTCTGTGGGAACATGAGTTGGATTTATTATTTGAGTCCGACGATGATTTTTCTTCCGAGACTTTCGAAGTCGAGGAATGTTTTGAACCAAATGAAGTACTTGTGCCTACTTTGGAACAAGCCATTCTAGACTTTGCCCATTGCGTAATAGATATTGAAAGTGAGGATAACAATGACGCAATATCGATTTGCAATGAAATGATTTCTTCTTTAGCCCCCCAAAGAAGAACATTTCATTGAAAATGATATTATTTCCTTTGAAATTCCAACTTCATGCGATGATGATTCATCTCATGAGTTTGAATTTATTTCATCCCCATTTTCATTCTCTACTACCACACCGTCACAAGTACCCGATGATTCAGTTTTAAACTTTAATGTTTTAAACCTTATCGCCGATGAGGAGTACTTGCTCGATTCCCCCTCCACGATCGCATCTTTGCCTTTGTGTGTGCCGCCTCCCATTCCAACCTCAAAATCATTGAGAGGATATTCTTCTTTTCTCGGTCCCCACTTATTTTTGTCACCCGTTCAATCCAAACCCCCCATCGTCCCACCAAAACTTTTAATTGGCGATGGTTCCTTTCTTCCGCCTTACACATGCCTTCCGTTGTTCAAACGGAATTCATATTTTTTGGAAGGCATGCTTGTATGTGAGGGTACACCGATTATCCTCCAAAGTCAAATCATTTTCACGGTGGACCCTCAGCTATTTAGACTTCTAGTGTATAGTTAGTGTGAAGCCTAAATAGTAGGTTGTATATAGTTAGCTTTTTATTTTTTCTTTCCTTTTTAATTTAGTTTAGTATAATTAGTTAACTTATTGTTATTTGTTTTTGCAATGCTCGGTACTAAATTATTTTGTAGATTCTTTGGACTTGTTCTTATGGGGATCGCTCCTATTTTGGGTAATATCGCTCTTTTCCTCTCTTTAACTTGGTTCTTAATTAACATTGAGGACAATGTCAAGTTTTAAGTTAGGGGGTGTGGGATATTCTATCCATTGCTTTAGTTAGTCCATGTTTTTGCTCACATGTTAGTTATTTACTATGCTTTTCTTAGAAAAATCAAAAATTTCAAAAAGATTTTCTTTTTTTTTCTCCTTTTTTGGGCTTTTTGCCCTTGTTTCCGATGATAAATTTCAATAATTGCCCGATCCAATTGACAACTCAATGATGCATGTTCTTGATTTTAGAAGTTATTAGAATTTAGTCTCAATTATTGATATTATGAATAACTTCATGAATTAAAATTTAATCCCATGAGAACATGCACTTTTATGGTTATATTGATTTGGTTTAAGATTTTTATAACTGGGTAATCTTTTGTTGCATTGTATATACTTACACCGAGTAAGCTTTGTACCTTTCATCATTTGTGGGTGTATACACTATTCTTTCCTCTTTGAAAACGTTGAATTCGTCGGTAATCTCACTATTCTTTCATTTGACCGTTCATTAATTGAGTTCATACTTGAAATGTGTTACTTGATCATGATTTTCATATATTGTTTTGATTAGAGAATCGCGTAAACTTTTGGAAATGATCATAGGCCCTCTTTGATATATCACCCATATTGTCCTTGACCTCACCCTTATATGTTTACCCTTGTTAACCCCTTTGAGCCTAAATATAGCCTTTCGTTTCATAACCCAAATCCCATAACCAACTCTAAATTGGAGTTTTAGCTCATACATACACTTTCCATACCTTTGTTTGGAATGTTACTTGGGATCTAATGATGTTGTTATGTGTTGCGGTTGCAATTTAGGCATATGAGACTTTGATACGTAAAGAAAAGAAAGTAGTAAAAAAAGTGAAGAAAAAGAGAAAGCAAAAAGCAAAAGAAAACAAAAGAGAAAAATGAGAAAAAGAAGAAAAGAAAAAGAAAGAGAAAGTTATAAATGTTGTGTATATAGTTCAATAAGATTTGAGTACTCTCCAATTGATATATGTAATGCCTTTTTGGAACTTGTTTTCCAATTTTGATATTACCCGCATTTTCCCATTATCCCAAGTTTTCATCCCGAACACTTTGAGTCCGTATATACATTCCTTCATTTTGAACCCTAGCCATACCTACATTATAACCCTATACAAGTCCTATGTGATCTTAGGTTGATGTAATTTAAAAGTTTAAATAGTTTTGATAATCTGTGAAAATACATTTCGCCTCTTTTTATGTGCGGCATCCTTTCATTGAGATTACAGTTTTTCAGTTTATATATAGCGTTCTTCTTTTGTGACATGTGTGCGGCCTAGTTTCCATTTACATTTACTCTTTAGCCCGCATGTTCTGTGTGTTAGCTCCCTATTTCAAGTGAATTCACTTGATGAGTGTAATGCCCGTGAGGGTTGAATATATGCTTGCTTTAATGTTTATCCGGTTTATATAAGTTTTTTCCAAATCACACTTTGCATGTGCTCTCTCCCCTCCCACATTTTAAGGTTTTAATTCTATGAGGTGCATTCTATAATGTTAATGATTTGGACTTTTGATTGAATTCATTGAATTTGCTAATAATGTGTATGAAATCCTTTTCGCCATTGTTGGGCTTGTCGCTTGTTGGTTTGGACTTATTTTGAGGAAACCATGTGATGTTTGTGGGTACCGTCCCTGAAAACCCTCACAAGATGACACTCGTCCACTAGGGTAACCTAGCGGTTTAACAGCTTATTGCATATGCTAAATGAAATCGTGTTCCCTACGAAAGTGGCAATTATATTTCGATGCATATATGCATTTTGTATTTCCTTCTGTGGACTAATTTTGTTTGTTTCACCACTAGGGACTAGCAATGTTTAAGCTAGGGGGTGTGATTCGTATCGAATATTGCATATTTCCGCCCGTTATCTTTATGCATTCTAGCACTTTTACGGTCCTAAATTACTATAATTATGCTCATTAACAGACAACCTTGGATTCCGATATACACATTCTTTGCAGGGTTTAATTGTGCTTTTGTAGGTATTGGAACGCTAAAAGTGAGGTTCAGTTGCATTTCAGAGAAGTTTCGTCATCGAATGCTACTTCAAGGGCAATTTGGTCTTTTCAAACTCACCATTTTTTTATGGAATGAAGTTACCAACATGTAGATCATCAAATTATCTTTCTGTGGCCTCTGACCGTGCGTCATTCTGACTCCGTATGTGGATGTTATGCCCATTTTCGGAAGGTTTTGATATTTTTTGCTAATTCAAGGGCATTTTGGTAATTTCATACTGCATAGTTTGGAGGGTTTCAAAATGGAATCATGTATATAATTGAATTAGCTTCGCGTCGGTTCCAACCACGCCTCATTTCGATTCCGTATGAGGGAGTTATGGCCATTTCCGTGCAACGCGTCAAAATTGATTCGGAGAGGAAAAGGCAAATTCCAAAAGTGCGGTCGACCGGTCCCAAAACAAAGGTCGACCGGTACCATCAGATATGGATGAAAATTGATTATTTTGGGTTTTTTGTCTTGGTTTTGTTGGGGGTTTATTTTGGGGTATTAATAGAATGTTTGGGGCTTTTCTTTGAGGATATATTTCATTTTAGGTTAGAGAACTTTGGGGATTTTTGTTGGAGCTTCCCTCTCCTCCTTTCTCTTTGGGTTCATCCCATTTATGTAAGTATATTACTATTCATTATCACTTTCCTTTGTTTAATACTTATTTACTTGATTTCTTGGTTTGTAGTTACTTTTATTGCTTAGATAGTTAGTGATAATTTGTTAATTCTTGTTTGCTTTTGTTAATTAGTTGTTTTACTTAGTTTAATCATGTGTAGTGAGTAGTTTTACGGGTTGGGATTGCGTTTTCTCCATTAATGGGCGTCGAGCTCTGAAAGTTAGATTTTGGGGAAAATTGCATTTAATTGAAACCTCGGGTATTAAAGTCGGATTATTATGCGTTTAACTTTCTTTGTCACGCAACGTTAGTGTTTATAGCGATAATCTGAATTCAATCCGCGTGTGACCATTTTTGATTAAATGTTTAATCTCGCAACTTTGGGTTAAATTCCTTATTGTGTGATGTTTATACTTAATTGAAAATACTCGATTAAATATTTTCGAACCGAAATTCTAATTATTAGTTGTTTAGCCCATGGTGGGGACACGATCCCGACTCTGATTTTATTAATTCTAGTTTAGATTCAACTTCTTGTTTTTTCCCTTTTCTTTATTTCCAACCTATCACCTTTTACACTTTTATTTTAGGAGTATTAAATCCTATAAATTCTAGTAACTCGTCTCTGTGGATTTTCGATACCCGACTTACCGTTATACTTGTATCGCAAGTGCAGTCGTAATTTATGTTTTTGTATTATGGCGTTAAACAGAAAACAACGATTAGCATTTTGACACGCGCTACTTTTCACCCTTGATCAATACCCAAAATTTCTTTCTGAATGTGACGTGGCCATTTTTAATTCATCGCCATGCCTTTTGGATTGACTAATGACCCCGCTTCTTTATGGACTTAATGCATAGAATATTTCATCATTTCCTGAATCAACTTTGGATCGTCTTTATAGATGACATACTAATTTATTCCAAGACTAGGGCAGAACACGAAGAGCACTTATGAATCGTATTGGAAACCCTTCGTAAACATCTGTAGTATGAAAACAAAAGTAAATGCGATTTCTTCATGAAAAAGGTAAAATTTCTTGGTCATGTACTCACTGAAGTAGGTATATAGCTGATATGACCAAGACTACGATAATACTTGACTGCCCTCAACCTACCACCATCACAGAACTACGTAGCTTTATAGGACTTGTTGGATATTATCAATGCTTTATTGAATTATTTTCTTAAAATGCCATACCTTTAATGAAATTAGCTAGAAAGGACGCCCGATTTGTCTGGATCTCCTATTGCGAATAAGCCTTTTGTACCTTAAAATAAAATTTAACCACTGCCTATATCCTAACCATTCATTCCAATAATAACAGGTATGACGTTCCCTACATGGACTCAATTGTATATTAATGCAACAAGGGAAAGTAATCAAGTATGGATCAAGACAATTGAAGATTGATGAGTGTAACTACCCGGTACACGACATTCGCAGCAGTAGTCTTTGACCTGAAAATTTGGAGATATTATCTATATGGAGAAGAATTTTAGGTATTTTCAAATCGTAAGAGTCCTAAGTAAAAATCATGCAAAAAGATCTAAACCTTTAGCAAAGACGATGGATATAGTTTTTAAAGGATTACAAGTTTAACTTACTTTACCATCCAAAAAAAGGTAATATAATTGCGATACCTTCAGCCCAAAATCTAGGGAAGGCTCCATAGAATGTTTGTATTTTTAGAGACCATTGGAGACTACAATCTACAATGAGACTACTCCAAGACCGAAGTTGTTCTATGCAATATTATAACTTGCTCGATTCTTTATAAGACAATCATTGAGCTACAAGAGCAAGATGAATTTTTCGCTGCCAGAAGCAAAAACTCTGAAACAACCTCCCAGAAAAGATTAGATTTAGGACCCTGAGCGAGGGTTAAAATTAAAAAATCATGTATGTGTTCCTCTCATATACTCCTTACGAGAAGAAATCCTACCATAAGCCTATGATTTTAAATTCATGATTCACATCGGGAGCACCAAAATGTATCAAACTCTCAAGCAACATTATTTTTGGTTCAGTGTGAAGAAATGTATTGTACACTTCGTAGAAAATCATCTAACTTCATAACTAGTAAAGATTGAACATCATCACCCTAGCGGTTTACTCCAACCACTCCCTATCCCTAAATGAAAAGGGGATCATATAACCATAAACTTTGTCAGCGTACTTCCTCGAACCTTTTAAGGATACAATTCTTATAAAATACTCCCATTTTCTACCAACCTGATCCACCGACTCCTTCCATCGACTAAGTGAACTCTCTATTAAGTAAATTATAACACTTCATGGTATACCTATGTCCATCGTGTCTGATCGAGACCCTAGATTTATAGGAACATTTTGGCAAGTCTTATAAACCTCCTTGGGACCCAAACTCTACCTAAGCACTGATTTTCATTCTCAGACTGATGGAAAATCTAAATGAGTAATTCAAACTTTTGTAAATATACTACGTACTTGCACATTAGACTTTCTCGATTCATGGAGTAATCATCTTGCCTTAATCGAATTTGCCTACAATAATAGTTACCAAACTAGCATTTAAACCACCCTTTATGAAGCTCTCTATGGACGATCTTGTCGTTCTCCTTTATGCTGGATTGAATCAAGGGAAATTCATATGCTTGGAGATAATATTATCACTAAAATCGTAGAAGAGATACTTCTTCTTCGAAAAATATTACATTCAGCCTAGAGTTGATAGAAGAGTTGCGCCGAAATTCACTGAAATCCCTTAGAATTTCAAATAGAAAACCAAGTGTTTTTATGAGTATCTCCACGAAAGGGGATAATTCGATTTGAAAAAAGAGGAACATTATCATCTCACTATCTTGGTCCCTTTAAAATCATTAGACTTATTTGATATGATCGAGTGAGACCTCATCATAGGACAAGGGTCGTTAGCACCCACAACCGACTCTCAAAGGACCGCACCTAGGTTATCTCTAAGAATCGTCCATGTTAAGGTTGGACTTATCGTCCACAACCTCGTCCATTCAGTAAGTCGAGACCTTAGGCAACACCTCACCAGTAAAGACATCTCTCATCCTTTGCTGTAGCCGACACCGGAGAATGATCCATATAGCCTGCCTCGGCTTGATGTCTTCGATTGAGGCCACACTTGTCACTTGCCAGCATAAAGTCATGCAATACATTAGGAAACCTCATACTCTGCCCGACCAAGACCTTTGCGAACGACATTTATAGTATGAGGAGTACAAGGATCCAAGATAGCATGTCCCATGTGCAAAAATCTATTTTAATAAGATTATTTCCTCACGTGAGCGGATATTACATCATCATTAGTTACATGCACTATAGACAAATGTCATGATCCTATTGGTACCTTCTATGTTCACACGCCTATTGCATGCTTAGGGGGTGCATTACACCCCATAAGCACTATAAATACTTGTCTTCTTCATCATGGTAGGGGGATCACATATTAGAAAACCTGTTGAAACTCTGTCAAAAACACAATAGAGAGATAAATACTGAGTGCTTGTATCTCAAGGCCATTAGAGCCCATATTTAATGGATTTATCACACTCACATAGTGGACGTAGGCCCTTCAAAAGACTGAATAACTTATATCTGGTGTTATCTTCTTCTACGCCTCATCTCTTTCTATACTTTTATACCTGTTTATACCCCCATTATTGTGCTGGTTTGAGCTTACATATCATACTGACTTGGTGGTACCAATTCTGGTATCATTAATCTTACGCCATCTGTGGGAGAGATGTTATTATCACTTCCCCTCTCTAGATTATACTCACCGAAGTCTCTGGTGGTGAACCAGTCCTCCCCCCTGTGTGGAGCTGTTTTACCATTGAAAGAGCTCTAGTTGAACCTCTAAGCTTATACTCTTCAGTTTATAGCTCATCCATCAGATTTAAAACATGGCATTATAATTTCCACCTCCATCTAGTGGACCTAGCTCTAGTCATGCCCCCCTCAATCATAAATGGCAAATGATAACTTGGTTTTTTGCATGTATGTCGTTGTTTGAAAGCCAAGTTAGTCAAAAATCCTCAAATACCTACAAAATATAATAAACTGAAGTATAAAGGTAAGTAAGGGTATCAATCCATTTCCTAGGGAGTAAAGCAAATGGAACAAATTCAATCGTAATTCACTTTTTATTTTCTTTTTGTGCTTTTTCACTTTTCTAATTTTTTTTAGCTTTTTCAATATTAAAACAATAAGGTGAGGTGATGATTTGAACTAAACTAAACTAAAATGAAAATAACTAACTAGAAAGATACTAAAATGAATAATAAAGTCTAAACTAAAATAAAAGATAAAGTGAGGTAAATAATTGTGAGAACAATCAAGGAGTGGGATTACACCACAAATTTTAGTTATTCTAATTAATTAATTTAATTATTTGAATACTCCCAAATTAATATCAAAATTACAAACCAACTCTCGTTGCAAGTGTAATTAGAATAGTAATCTTTTAGAAAGTTAAGTTTAACACCCCACAACTTTAGAAAAATATATCTACACTCCTTTTAATTAATCAGCCGCTAGGATCGATCAATTAGAATTTATGTCAATCATATAAAATAAATTTAGAGTTGAAATTCAAGTGATAATACCCCACTTAAGAAACCCCTATCTCTAGTTCGAATCTAAAATGGGTATTATCACTAGAATTTCGATTTTCTCTCGAAAACCATTTATCCTCTCTCGAGGCGTAAATCTAAGGGGGAGGGATCAAAATTAACATTCAAAGGGACTTTTCAAGTAATTAAACTAATAAAAATTAAATAACATCAAATAAAGGTTTTACCCCACCCCTTGAAAGGGGATTTAGCCTAACATGATATTAAACATGACAAATTAATAATCAAGGCTACTAAAATAAAAGAGAAGAGAATAGAACAAGCAAACCAAATCTCTTTGAGAATGTTGAACTCTAGTCTTCCAAATTGAAGCATACAATCCCTCCAATTGAGCATCCAAATGCTTTGAAATTAATTATTCACTCAATTAACTCTCTTACAATATTTAATCTCACAAATATCTAAAATAAAAAAAGGAAAAACTATTTACAAAGGATAATTTTCTCTACAATTCTCTCTCTAAAATTCCTATCTAAAGGCTCTCTTTTATTTGATGATGAGTTTTTGGTCTTCAACTCTATTTAAATACAAGGCATGGAGCATGGGGGGTTAATTTGGGAATTGACTTGGGTGTGCATGAGAATGGTGAGGGGAGAATGGAGTGTGAGGTCATGTGGGTGAGGTGAGAAATAAAATCTGATTTGTGAATGAGAGGTTTGAGGGCATTTTTGGGAAGTTGGGTTAGAATTAGTAGTTGGGGTTTTTTAAGAGTATTTGGGTAAATTGATTTTAAGGGAATAAATTGGGTTTTATGGCATGTGGGGAATTAATGAGTTGACTTGGTCTTGGCTTCTTGGTTTGATTTGGCAGGTGGCATTTGGGTTTTTGCCAAATGGGTTTGAATGGATTCAAAGTTTAGGCATGGTGGGATTGGAGTCTCCGGGCGACATCAGGGTTGCCGGAATAAGGGTGCGCCGGAGTGGATCGTGGTTTAGGTCGCCGAAATTGCAGGGGTTAACGCCGGAGGGATGCGAGAGAGGCACGACGTCGGCGAGTCTTGGGCAGGGGCGAGAGAAGAATGACGCCGGCGGGTCTTGGGCAGGGGCGAGAGAAGCACGACGCCGGCGGGGTCGCGAGTTGAAGTGGGGGACGCCGGCGGGATGAGGAAAGAGAGACCGGAGGTTGACAGGGGCATTCGTCGTCGGTATGGCAGGAGGGCGTTGGTCGGAGGTGGCTGGATGCCGGGGAGGGCTAACGGTCGCCGGCGTTGGGGTCACAGGTGAGATGGTATGGTGATGGAGGTTTCGGGAATGGGGGTATGTGCAGGTGGTTGGGTTTGATGAGAGAGAGTGGTGAGGTTAATGGTGTTAATGGATGATAGATGAGAGAAGAAAATGGGTGTTGGAGGTTGAAGATGGGGGTGAGGGTGATAGAGTGTGTGAGTGTGTATGGGATAAGGGTGAGGGTGAGGGGTTCTTTTGGTGTGTGTGGGTATATGTTAGTGGGTGTATGTTAGTAGGATGTGGATGAGGGTTGGGTATAAGTGGGTTTATGAGTAGGGGTGTAAGTGAGTTTATGCATGTGTTTAATTTATACCCTTAGAAATAATAATATTAACTAATAAAAATAAAACTCTAAAAAATTAAAATCCATAAAATAAAAATCCTATTTCTAATAAAAATAAAGACTCAATTAAAAATGAAACTAAAAAGAGAAATAAAATAAAATAAAATCTAATAAACTAAAACTAAAATCCTAAAAAGAAAATGCGAAATCTAATAAAACTAAAAATACATAAAATCCTAAAAATTCTAATCCTAATAAAATAAAATAAAACTAAAACTAAAAACTAATAGAATAAAAATCAAAATACTAAATAAAAAGAAATATAAAAATTGGAAAATAAATCCTAAAAATTCTATAATAATCCTAAAATAAATTCTAGAAATTCTAAATAAATCTAAAATAAATTCTAAAAATAAAAATGACTCAAACTAAAAATCTATAAATAATAAAATAAAATAAAAAGGAAACAAACCAACACACACAGGGCTTGGGTGACAGTTTGGGCTAGGATAGGGTAGGCTAGGATTATGGGATTGGGCAATTAACTCCATAAAATGCGCAATTGCCTTGAAATACGCGTTTGAACACCGCAACGTGCATTCGGCCTACAAAATAAACATTTAAGCACATAAAACTCATATTGTCGAGAATTAGCAACTAAAATACATCTATTCGGGGTATAAATTGTACAGTTTTGGGTGCTTATCAGTAAAGGTGACGGCGGCATTGAAATCCTTGGTAGCTAGCTAGCAGGCGACGTAGGAGGAATTGGCCACCTTCAGCTAAAATATATTGGTGAGACTAGAGGGGATAATGCCGAATATGATTACTTCGACATCCATGAAGCATCGTCTAGATGCCAAGGGACCACCCTAGGCACTGCACAAGGAGTTGTTACCTTGTCAACGACGGAGAAATGTTGCTGACCCTATGCGTTTATGCCCGTGGAGGCACGGTCAGCACTGCTCAGAGGATCAGTATGATAACTATGAGGGTGAAGACGCTCAGGTTGAATGCTGGGAGCCATATGAAATATCAAGAAACACTGTACACCCCATTTAAGTTAGCCGAGGACATAGTAAGCGACCTTTCCAAGATGCTCAACCAAGGGGCTCAGTTTTTGATTAGTTGAGTAAAGGGTCGGCCTTTGAAAAGCTCGGCCCTGTGGGTGATCTCAGAGATCAATTATCCAGGTTAAGGAGTATTGTTGGCTTCATAATAGAAGGAGCAAGGTGCCAACCCATATGTGGCCAAGACGAGGGGCTGGGATAAGTGAACAACCGACAGAGGTTTCTGGTAAGGGAACCTTTAGTTCGACCGTCAGAGGTGGAAGGAGATAATATCGTACATGCTAATGTTATAGCCACGGACGAAAGGCCCTAAAATTACTCGATTCATAGGTTAGAAGATAAGATTGGAGACATTCTCAAAATACGAGATCCCTTACAGAGGGGCTATTAAGAAGGCTCTCCTTTCATGGTTAGGATCGTCAATTTTCCAACCCCGGCCAAGTTCAAGCCACTAATGGTCACTCCCAAGTATGTTGGAAACACTAATCTCGTACACCACATAGAGATGTACCAGTCACCTATAGACATTTACTCAGTCTTAGATGAGATGATGTGTCGTGCCTTTTCAAGAACTTTGACCGAAACAACCCATGTATGGTTCACTTCACTCCCAAACAATTCAATTGAGAATTTCAAGAATCTCGCCGAGAGATTCATAAACAACTTTTGTTTTGGGGTGATACACCAAAAGAAGAAAACTCACCTCTTATGCATCAAACAGGGGAAGAATGAGAGCCTTAGGAAGTATATTGCGAGGTTTAATAAGGAAAAGCTAGAGGTATAAGATTATGAGGAAAGCATTGCAATAACATCTTTGGTAGGAGGTCTGCAGAAGGGAAAGCTACTCCAGAAGCTTGCTGAAGACCCATCGAAGTCTATGGCTAAGCTATTGGCGATGGTTGATAAGGTCATGTACGCTGAAAAAGCTATGGCATCAAATTATGAGGATGATAAGGGTACTAGAAGTAGGGGAAAGTTCTAGAAGAAGAACAAAAATGGAAAGAAGAGATTGGCGAATGGCAAGTTTACTGACTACACTCCCCTCACAGTCAGTTGCGAACACATTTTAAATGAGATCAAGAATGATCGGTCCTTAAGGTGGCCCAAAAGATTGAAATATCCTCCTCACAAGAGGATAAAAAACCTATGGTGTGAATTTCACCAAGACCATGGCCACCAGATAAAAAAAAAAAAATTCCCTGAAGGATGAAATAGAGAAGATGATGAAGTTCGTAAAGATGAGAAAGTATGTAGACAATCATAATTTAAAGGGTGGCCAAGACGACACTAAGAAGAAGAAGAAAAATGGCAAGTGTAAGACAGATGCTGAAGCCGACCGAGATGATAATGAGTCGGACGACTGTGATGAGGATGACCGTGACCTGCCTCCTAAGTTTTCTAATCCAAAGAGTCATCTCCATATGATCTCACATGAGGTTAAGATGATATGTGGGGGGCTTTGGGAGGAGGAAAGGAAGTCGTTGATAGAAAAACACATGTAGAATAGGTAAAATCTCTCCTACCAAAGCATAAGACTGTCAACTCAACTACAATTTAGCTAGTAAAAGGTAAGAGAGCCAAGGTTAATATTAATAGTTTGGTAGTTAGCTTATCAGGTTAGATGTCATGAGAATTTTTGCTCCACGTGATGACCCTTTGGTCATCAATACTCTAGTGCATGGCTATGAGGTTCCAAGAATTCTGGTAGACGGAGGAAGCTCAGTCGACGTTATGTTTTAGGATTGTTACAAAGATCTAGATCTGAGAAAGAAGAGGTTAATTCCATATCACCAACAACTCATAGGCTTTAGTGGTGAGAAGGCACATCCCCTGGGTATATATGATATGGAAGTGAGAATGGGAAACAGCTGGTCGAAATGTCTTATAAGGAAGATCAACTTCTTCATCATGGATGAGAACGTCTATTCTGCCTACAATAGAATTCTGAAAAAGGTAGCCCTTAAGGAATCTGAGGTCGTGCCCTTAAAAATCCACCATATGATTAAACTATCAACCCCATATGCAGTAGGGGAAGTTCAGGGAGATCAAGTTGAGGCACACAAATGCTACTTCAACTGAGTTGAGAAAAGAGAAGTATACAAAAGGTCCACTACTACCTACAATATTGATACTTTTGACCCTAGAGATGAGAAGAAGCTGAAGAAGGGTGAGGCCGTTGAGGAGGTAGAATCCGTCTTCCTCAATGAGGACGAGCCGAAAAAACTCCAAATTGATAAAACATTAAGTGTAGACACCCCATTATGTTACCCCCTAACTTTCCTTAGGTCCCTAGTACCTCCCTTCATCACCATAAACCCAGGTTATGTCCCGAGTACTAACTTCGAGGCCATCGGGCATTCCTCGGCTCAGTTTGACCAAAAAGTCAAACTTTTCATCTCGACCGAGACTGAATGAATCTTCTAAGGGCACTGAATACCCTTTCTAACGGTTCTCCCCATGCGCGATTCCGACTTACCATGCGGACGGACGATCCGTTTGCATCCGAAACCTGACCTAGAGGCCACCGGGCGCTCCCGACCTCTATTTGACCTAAGTCAACTCTCCATCCCAACCGAGGCTGAATGAATCTTCGAAGGGAACCGAATATCCTTTCCAACGGTCCATTCCATGCGCGATTCCGACTTTCCATGCGGACGAACGACCCGTTTGACTCTGGGAGGTCATTGAATGTTTCCCGAGCCCAGTTGACCAAAGTCAGCTCTCCAAACTGGGTCAAACTCTTTGGAATGTCGAAGTAAATCTCCTAAACTTTCCAACGGTCTGCCCCGCACGCGATTCGAACTTACCATGCGGACGAACGATCCGTTTGCATCCGAGCGATTCCCCGTCCAATGGATCGACAAATGCTTTCGAGCCATATATGACCCAAAGTCAACTCCCGAACCTGGGAGCGATAAGGAATTTCGAAGGTCTCTGAATGACCTTTCCAATAGTATGCCCCGTGCATGATTCTGACCAACGGTTTGCCCTCGGCGGTCGATTTTCTGAAAAAGCCTGAAGCGCACTTCCAAATGGCAGGTTCCAGACCCTGCCTATCGATAGGTGCCGATAGGCAGGAACGGGTCTATGCCGATCGGCACTTAACTAGGCCTATAAAATGAGGCCTTCACCTCATTTGCAAAGGGAGCCCAGATCTGATAGAAATCTCTCTCAACGCATCCCAGAAACCTCTCCCGAAGGCAGCGTGATTTCAACTTCCAAATCCCTTTTTTACTTCCACTTTTCATCATCATTTTCATCAAACTTGGTGAATTAGCCACTCTCCATCATCATCCAAGTGGAAGGGCTGCTCTCCAACATTCAAGATCAAGCTCAAGATCTTCAAGAAGGTCCAACTTTCTCAAACTCTCTCTTAAGTTCTCTTAAATTCCCAATAACTTGTTTTGTTATTTAACACTTATATTATCTCATCTCACACATCCTAATATACTTTTTATTTAGTATTATTGTACATCTTTTATTTTCATAAAACCCAAAAAACAAGAAAAAAGGGTTTGCTCATAAATTCCAAGTACGATTTCTCACACTTTTTCCACATTTTTCTCACAACTAAAGCACTTTTTCTACACACACACACACACACACACACACACACACACACACACACTTACAAATAAGAGATTCCCCATTTGGATTTATGGGATAAACCCTACCCCTCATTTTGTATGCGAACTACGTGGACTTTGATGCCTTTATAGGCTACGTAGGTGTCTCGGGGTAAAACTCGAGACTCGAGTCCTTTCTCTCAGTTTTTCTCTCATTTTCTATCTTCTCTAAATCCATTTTCCTTATATTCTTTATACTTGCCCTTAATAACGTATTGCTCCATATGCGTTATCGTTTCATTATAACGATCAACGTAGGGGTAATCGCGTAAATCTTATTTTTCTAATATTATTCTTACATCTTTCTACGGATGACTAGCTTTATCTTTTCCATGATACAAGTCGAGGATTCCTACCTCTATTCCATATATACACATGCACACATATCACTGGGGGAAACAAAAGGAAAATAGCAAATATTCATGAGAGACCGAAAGGGAGGAATGGGTGCCTAACACCTTCCCATTTCATAACTAAGCCTCCGAACCCTTCTCAAATCGTCTTGGTTTTGCACGCACCAGTATGTCTTTGGATGCCATCCTTCGGGATGGCTTCCCCTTTTTCTTTTGTCTGTTTTGAGTAAAATAGACTGGCGACTCTGAATCTCTCTACATTTTTACACCACATCTCAAACGACGTCGGCCGAAGCACTCCCGAGAGGGACGTGCGGACCCGAAGGATACTTTCCTCCATGCGCCCGCCCGCACGACGAGGATCGGGGATGGCCACAGTGGCGACTCTGCTGGGGACTATGTGTGTTTTGAGGGCTTGAATCTATTTACATGATGATATATTTGTTTATGTTTCCCCCTATATCTGCATGTTCCCCTTTCTCATATGTATCCCATGCTTATGCTTATGTTCACACACTTGTAGAAATTTCTCCATGTACACTTCACACCACGTGCACTTAGGATCACATATATCCCCATGTTTCACGCATTACGATACCAATAAGAGAATCATTCATGATTCACACAACATCACCAAAGGGCATTGATATTGACAAAATTTTACCCAGTAATTGGAGGGTCACTTCGTGATGGGCGTGGGTCCGGCAGGTCGCAGTTAGCCTCAGTGATATGACTCTCACCTTCCATTGGCCAAGTACCTTCGACGTATATCGAACGGTTGCCCCGCATCGTATCGCTTGACCGAAGTCATGACGGGAGGTATATCGCAGGGAATTCATTCACGTACGTCGAGTATATCGAATTCTCTCTCACACGTATCGTCCCCATGAGGTATATGGTGAGGCAATTCACGTACACTCAGGTATATCAAATGGCTTGTCCATACGTACCGATTGCCCGCAAGAGCAAGACGTATATCGTGAAAGTCACGCCAAAGGGGGGAACCCATGCCGAATCACCCAACCAACTGCATACCCGCATATAGGTGTCAGACCTAGGACACGCACTTTAGATTGCCGGTTTCAACCCGAAACTTTGCCGAAATTCCGGGTTGACCTGTCGCCCAATTTTCACGCATTTTTAAAATGGGACCCTGTCCGTGAGCCTGATTACAAGCCCAAACTATAGCTTTGCATATATTAAGACCCCCACTTTTCTAGGCCCGGGCACCGTCCAACATTGCATTTAGGAGAATTAAATACAAATGAAAACATAATAATCATAATAATCATGATGAGTTCCGTCTCCAAAAGTATTTTTCCCTTCTTTATCAAAAATACAAAAACATTTCTCCCTTCTTTATCAAAAATCCAAAAACATTTCTCCATTCTTTATCGAAAATCCAAAAATAGTTTTTCCTTTTTTCTCAAAAATAAATCTCCTCCTACGCCTTCTCAGGTCGATCGCAAGCCCTTGGCCTGGCTCCCTATTGGCTTCGGTCTTCAGTCAAATCACCCAGGAGTTTCATCCGTTCTTCTACTACTTCTTCCGAGTCCGAAATCCATCCATCTTCCATGGAGAATACAGATCAAGCACCAGTCATACAGCTGGATCTGACGACAGTCCTAGATCAGCCCGTGTCCAAGATTGACAACCTCCAAACTGAGGTCCGAGAAATGCAACGAAACTTGGTTCTAATTCTTCAAGAGACTAAGGCCCTATTCCCTCGTGCTATGGGTCCACCCGAGACCATCTGGGTTCCCGAAGAATATCAGCACGCTCCACGTGCCCCTCCTGCCAATGGGCCACCGCCTGCCCAGCTTTCAATGCCCAATATTGCCCAGCCTATGGCTAACCTGCCTGTGGTCGCTGATCCAAAAGAGGAGGAGTTGAATAAAGTCAAAGAGGATCTCAAGATGCTCATCAAGAAGTTTGACCAAGTCAGGATCTTTGGGAATTACATGGACTACACCCACATGTCTCCTTATCCTAAAAAAGGTTACCCGAGAAGTTCAAGATGCCAAATATCGAGAAGTTTGGAGGGAGTGGACCCCCAATTGTTCATCTTCGCAGTTATCATTGTTCCATGACTCTACTAGGGGCTTATAAAGAAGTGATGGCCCAATTGTTTCAGCAAACTTTGAAGGATAGTGCCCTCCGATAGTTTTTATCTCTTCAGGAATCCAAAATCCGTAGCTAGGAGGATATAGCCCGAGAATTCATTTCGCAATATAAATACAACGAAGAGCTTGAGGTCACCCATCATGATTTAGAGCTGCTTAAACAGAATCCTGGGGAATCTGTCAGTAACTTCATAACTCGGTGGAGGGAGCAAGTAGCTACCATGACTAATCGGCCATCCGAGGAAGAACAGGTCAACATAGTGAAGAAAAACTTCTTGCCCCATGTCCGAGCGACAATGGAAGGACAATACTATCCCCACTTACGGGATCTCAGAGAGGCTGGAGTGGAAATCAAGGAAAGCCTCGTTAAAACAGAGGTTGAACCAAAGAAGGTGTCCGGACAATTCACCCCTAGAAAGTATGACAAGCCTACCAGTGCTACCATCTCGACCATCAACAACATCTCTCAACCAACCACATCATGGGCACTAGAAATACGCCTTGCCCCCATTCGAAGGGAATACACTGAGCTCCATGCTCCCCTCTCCAAAGTTTACCAAGCCCTGTTGAGCCGAAACCTCATCAAAACCTTGGATCTCCGTCCATTGCCAAATCCACTCCCAAGAAACTTCAAGGCCGATGCTCATTGCGCCTTTCACCAAACTGCCGGCCATACCTACCCACCAATGCTTTAACCTTCTAAACATAATCCAAGATCTCATTGACCGAGGTACCATCGCCCCACCAGCCAATCCTAAGCCAAGCACTACTCACAGCCCACTCCCAAATCACACCAATTCCATCTTCTTGGAAGAAAACCCAGATTTCGATCCCTCAACTCAAATCACACCCATATACTCTCCTAAACCTCTTCAGATTTGCCCATATTTCCTCCTACACCCTACTAGCCTAACTGATCAGGCACTGTCACTCCTTACCAGAGCATGCATCACTGTACGTTTTTGTTCTGAAAATGGAAGTGGAATTATCGGAGGTGTTAAACCAACTCCTAGAGTTAGGGCTGAAATTACCCTCACAGATGGTCATCGATTGCCAGAAGTTCAACACACTGTTCTTGGATGCAAGAAAATGGGCCCGAGATTCAGACAAGTGGGTGGTACCAACCGACGAAGTCAGCCTAGATGATGTTCTCCAGACTATGGCAGAATTATTCGGGGAAACCAACAACATTTGCAGTATCACCGGGTTACTTGACACTTTGAAGCTACAAGGTCACTTGGTCCCTTCAATCACACATATCCCCACAGAATGGGAGGACCTGTATGAAGAAGCCGTTGGAATTGTGGAATGCATCGAATTTACATGGAAAGACAGAATTGTTGCCACCGGATGGGGGGGAGAATTTGAAGATTCGAGTAAAGAACAAGCTTCAGGAAGATCTGGCCCAGTAGCCGACATATGTGGGATGATATCATTTGAAGAACTCCTCGGAGAAATAAATAGGGTGGCAGCACAACCAGAGATTGATGAGTAAACGGGATTCATGTTCTTTCCTTCTTCAGTAAATCACATGACCAGATTAGGGAGACATTACCAGGTTCCCAGCTCGCTACCAGTAAATGACAAAGGGAAGGGCGTTGAAAACCTTCCTATGCCAGAGATGACCATCGAGGAGAGCAAGATCCTCGATCAAATGAAGAAAACCCAATCTAACATCACTCTATGGGGACTTTTCATGTCTTCCCAGCTACACAGAAATGATTTAATCAAATTTCTCACTAGACCCATAGTTCCTCCATCTACCATACCCGAAGAAGTAAGAAATTTGGTCGGATCCTTGACCTCTACCCGAATGCTATCATTTTCTGAAGAAGAAATCCCCAGAATTGGGCCGAATCACAATCATGCACTTAATATCTCCGTCGAAGTTATGGGAAAGGCCGTGCCACTCTCTCTTGTCGATAACGGATCCGCCTTGAATGTTTACCCATTGAGAACCTTCAAGTGTTTAGGCCTGAAAGAAAGTGACCTCGCTCCAAACTCCGCCGCTGTGCGTGCCTACGATAATACCCGTCGTGAGGTGGTGGGGTCCATAAAACTTGCGATAGGGGGTGGTCCTATAAACCCTATCGGTTAATTACAAGTCATAGACATCCCAGCTTGTTTCAACCTATTTCTCGGATGACCCTGGCTCCACAATATCAAAGGTGTGTCTTCCTCACTCCATCAGAAATTAAAGTTTTTCGCCGACCGGCGAGTCATCACCATTTTGGGCGATAACGAAAATACCAAGGGTGCAAGAACCAACAGTCCAATTCTTGAGATACAACACGGGTCAAATGATACGCTCCTATCAGGATTTCGAGTTGAGCCAGTCCTACTCCCGGCAGGGGACAGTTTCAAAGAAAGGGTTTGTCCAGAATATGACCCTCACGGCAATGTCAATGTGATTCAGATGTTCAGAAACATGCACTTTATGCCCGGACTGGGTCTAGGGCAAAGGCAGCAAGGGATACTCGAGCCCATCGAACTGAAGAAGGCTTTTCCTCCTTGTGGCTTGGGTTATCAACCATCAGAACAAGAGATCGAAATGATCCGCCAATCTTGACTAAAGAGAATATTAGAATGTATCCAAACTATCTCAGGAGACTCCTTGAATGGACGATTCATTAAAGAAGGCGAAGACTTCCCCTTTTGCGATTTTCCAGAACCATGGTATGACCACATAAACAAGAAAATGAGGTCGGGAATGGAGATCCTTTTCCAAGACAGCTACCCATGGGCTGAAAGTTTCCCACATCAGGTACAACCTCTCATCAAAGATACCAAAGAGACTGAGGAAAGAGATTCCGAAGATTCCTTTAACTTACAGATACTAGGGCTGATACTCTGCATGGTTCATTCTGGCACTACATCAATGGACCCATCCCATCTGATTAAAGCTGCTGATACTCCTCTCCTCAACTGAAATGCTGCGCCAGTTCTACCCCTTGAAATCTCCCCTAACCCCAATGTTTACCCTATTTCTTCTTCTGTTGTCTATCCTTGCTCAAATGTAATTGAGACCTCTTTTGATGAGGTTCTCAATGCTGTTTTTCCTATTAATGAAATAAATGAAGATTTTGAGTATCTTGCTGTGCCTTACATTAACTGCTTGAATTCTAATTAAACTTTTGATGATGATGATTTTTCAAATGAACAATTCTTAACTGATCTAAATAAGGTTAATAATAAACAACATAACCACGTTCAAGTTAATGAAGAAGAGACTGTTGTTATTAATCTCGATTCTAGTAGCCAACTGTGCGAGATTAGGATAGGGGCCACCCTTGACGAGCATGAGTGTGCACAACTCGAAGAATTGCTGAAGGAGTTCGTAGATGTCTTCGCATGGTCCTATGATGATATGCCCGACATCAATCCTGAAATAGCTCAGCACGAGATACCCACTCTCCCAGATTACAAGCCAGTGAAACAAAAATTGAGAAAACTCCGCACCGAATGGTCGCTCAAGGTCAAAGAAGAGGTGGTGAAACAGTTAAACGTGGGTTTCATTCGGGTGATCGAATATCCCACATGGCTAGCCAATATTATACCTGTGCCGAAATCAGGAGGGAAGGTTCGAATGTGTGTAGATTACTGAGATTTAAACAAAGCTTCTCCAAAGGATGATTATTCGCTACCCAATATCGACATGATCGTGGATAACACATCCAATCATGCTCTCAAGTCTTTTGTCGATGGGTTTGCTGGATACAACCAAAATAAGATGCACCTCGACCACTAAGAAAAAACCGCATTCATCACCCCATGGAGAACCTTTTGCTACACCGTCATGCCATTTGGTCTCAAGAATGCTGGGGCTACCTACCAAGGGGCTGCCACAACCATCCTGCACGATCTGATCCACAAGGAGGTCGAGGTTTATGTGGATGATATGATTATCAAGTCCAAAACTAGATAAGGTCATGTTACCTCCCTCCGGAAGTTCTTCGAACGACGGCGACGGTATCAGATGGGACTTAATCCACAGAAGTGTGTCTTTGACGTTACAAAGGGAAAAACCTTGGGATTCATGGTCAGTAAAAACGGAATAGAAGCAGATCTTACAAATCTGAAGGTCGTACTTGAGATGTCACCGCCCCGAACAGAGAAAGATGTCCGAGGTTTTCTTAGGAAATTATAATATATCAGTCGGTTCATCAGCCAGCTAACCTCCATCTGTGAACAAATCTTCAAACTGCTCCGAAAAGTTTCAACCAAGGTTTGGAACGAGGTCTGCCAAGAAGCTTTTGATCGAATCAAACAATACCTGACCTAACCTCCAGTGCTCATGCCACTATAGTCTGGTCTCCCTTTGCTCCTATACCTAACCATAACCGACACTGCAGCCGGGGCTTTGCTAGCCCAATATCTTGAAGACTCCCGGAAAGAAAGAGCCATATATTACGCCAGTTGCAAATTGGTCGGGTACGAGGTCAACTACACTGCCTTAGAAAATGCATGTGTCGCACTTATCTGGGTCACCCAAAAGTTGCAACACTACATGCTCTCCTTCCCCATCAAACTTGTATCCCGAATGGATCCCATCAAATATCTGCTTGAGAAACCTGCCTTATCCAGCCGAATGGCCCGATGGTTGATGATCCTAACTAATTTCGATATCGTGTACATCACACATAAAGCTATTAAAGGAAGAGCCATCTCTGACTACCTTGCCGATTACCCCATAGAAGAAGCGGAGGTTCGGATTTTCGAATTCCCAAATGAAAATATCCTTTGCACCGATCAAGACCGCCTTCGATGGAAAATGTTCTTTGACGGCGCTGCCAACAAAAAGGGATATGGCATTGGGATACTTCTGATCGCCCCAGATGACTCCCACACTCCCATCGCCATAAAATTGGATTTCCTTTGCACCAATAACATGACGGAATACGAGGCATGCACAGTGGGCCTCAAGGTTTCTCTCGAGAAAGGTATTCAATACCTTGATGTCTACGGGGATTCTGCCCTTATCATCGGTCAAGTGCTCAGAAATTGGAAAGTAAAGGACGAAAAGCTCCAACCCTCTCATGACCAATTAGAAGAGTTAGCCTCCCGATTCCGAGATATCACCTTCCATTACCTACCCTGAGCAAAGAATAACCTAGCTGATGCTCTCTCCACCTTGGCCTCCATGGTCGACATGCCCGAAGGAATAACAATGACCCCCTTCCTAGTTCAAAATCAAGACAAACTGACCCATTGCTACCATATTAAGCTTGTCTCCACTGAAGATCCCGAACTAGCCGATTATTGGTACTATGATATCTGGTGCCTCCTAAAACATGGTAGGTATCCCTAGGGTTCCAACAAGAAAGATCGAACGACCCTCCGAACACTGGCCGCCCAGTACATCATCTGCCATAACACTGTAATCAAGAGGAATTTCGATGGAAATCATCTACACTGCATCGCAGGGGCTGAGATTGAGAAAATAATGCAGAAAATCCACATCGGGGAATGCGGACCCCACATGAATGGTCACATGCTTGCCAAGAAGATCATTCGACAGGGCTACTACTGGACCACCATGATCTAGGATTGCACCACCTATGTCTGGACGTGCCTCAAATGCTAACAATTCTCCAATCTTCAACACTTGCTTCCCCGAGAATTCTACAACATGACCTCTCCCTGGCCATTCTCCACCTGGGGTGTCGACATCATAAGGAAGGTTACACCAAATGATTCAAACGGACATGAGTTCATCCTGGTTTCCATTGATTACTTCACGAAATGGGTCGAGGCTGAGTCATACGTAGTATTAAATGCCAAGAAAGTGGCCAAATTCCTCAAGAAAAATATCATCTACCGATATGGGGTCCTGCACGAGCTGGTATCAGATAACGGGTTGCATTTCGAAGTAGAAGTCATAGAAGTAGTCAACGAGTATGGGATTCAGAGACACAAATCTTCTCCCTATCGACCTCAGACCAATGGTGCAGTTAAAGCCGCCAACAAGAACCTCAAAGCCATCATCAGTAAGATGACCGAAAGTTGTAGGGATTAGGCCGACCGGATCCCATACGCCCTCTGGGGATATCGAAATTCTACTGGGGATACCCCTTACTCCTTGGTCTATGGCATGGAAGCATTCCTACATGTGGAGCTAGAACTACGCGTCATGCTCGAAAGCAAAGTTAGTGGAGAAGACTAGTGCCAAAGCCGTCTTGATGAGCTAGCCCTCCTAGATGAAAGAAGATTAAAAGCACTTTACCACATATAGGGGTACCATCGCTGAATAGCGCGATCATTCAATAAGAAAGTCAAGGATCGCGGTATCCGAGAGAGAGACATAGCCCTCAAGGAGATAATAGAACCCATCTGGGACCCCAGAGGGAAATTCAAGCCCAATTGGAGCGGCCCCTACATTGTGAAGAAAATCTTATCTGGCGGTGTCGCCATGCTCACTGACCTAGATGGGGAAGAGATGGGTCGTCCAGTCAACTTGGACCGTCTCAAGAAATTCTACCCCTAGTCCTAAATCTCGGCGCACTACGACTCTTCTCATCCCCCTTCTATTCTTAAAAAAAATCTTCATTTCCCTCTACCCAAAACTACGTGGGCCTGATCCTATACAAAAACTATTTTAAAACATTTAAAAAAAAAACCTAGAGGTACATAGGCAGCTCATGCACCTCACATGAGTACGGCCCTTTATTTTTCACAAAATACCATTCTTTTCATACCTCCGAGAACGGCGGTTCATTCTAAAATTATTTGAACAAAAGGATTATGTATGCCTTAGCGATCCGTATAGATAATTCAAAATATAAAACTCATCAAAAGGCACAGCTGGGTGATCCGAAACTTATTTATTTCATTAATAAGAAATTACAGTACGAATTACATAAGAAAAAGGAACATATAACTCCCTTCCCCCTACTACCATAAAAAGCCAAATAAAACCCCCACATACATTCCCTATTACATAGATAAACTCCCTAGGAGTCCTACCCACAGCTACCAGAGGAGCCTGCACCCTCATCATCTACATCCTGAGGACCCCAAGTTTCCCCTGCCTGAATAGAGTGCCGTAAACATTCCATGGATCGATGCGCCTTAACCATCTTCGAAAAAACCACAACACCCCCTTCCATGGAGTCAGATAAAACAAACCATCTTTGTCCTGTCTCCACTGCCAACATCTTGCTGACTACTTTCCTCCACAACCACTTCATAAAGTCTTTGGAGACATGCCAAACCTTCCTGATAAACTGAGAGGGATGGGTCGATGGACGCTGATTTTGCCACAGAGATCCAAGCAACAGACGCAGGCGCTCAGTCAAATCTTCTACTAGAAAGAAGTTTGAGGTCCGAGGGGGCACGACCTGGGCCCAGTCAAATTGGCGCAAAAGTCGCTAAGGGAAGTAAAAAGAGGTATGTCTGAGACCAACCAGCCGCACATATGAATACTCTCCTAGCTCCAGAACAAGATGAAACTGTCCCCACCAAGGCACTGACTAATACAACCCACAAGTCCCATGCTCCACAAACCAATTCTCCCAATTCGCAACATACAGGCCAACGCGGATGAAAGTGCGAAAAGAAGTTGGGTACGGCCGATAAGGGATATTCTGGAGGAGTCGACAAGCGGAATCTTTCAGACAACCACATAAATAGCATCACAGGGCTACCCCTCAAAAAGTCAGAACGGCCTTCTCTCTAGGCATCCAGGCCATTCAGAGTCTCCACCAATATCACCACCGCAGGATTGCAATGGTATGACATCCATGAAGTAATGGCTGCAAGTTGTGGGTCCACTTACACCTCCCCAGTCACCAACAGTAATTTTGAAACCAGGCCCAGAACCACGGCTCCAGCATAGCCAGCATCACCTACTTCCCTCAAATTCACGGACCGCAACACCGCCGGGGTGGAGATCATTCCTCCAGTAACCAATGATCTAGTCATCGAAGGCGAAATATGAAGAAGCCCGACCAACAAATCCCTAGGAGAACGAGAAAATTTGGGCAAAGCCACGACAACATTGGGATTTACACCCAATATTGCAGAAAATTCCTCGTAGGTAGGACAAACTTCTTCTAACCCAAAGCGGAATACATGGTCTTCGGGGTATCAGAATTGTACCGCGGCTGTCAGCACATTCCACTCAAGAGGCCGATTGTGCCACAAGGAGAGTCGACGCATGTTGAAAGCATCGTAGTCGACATTATAAGAGCACATAACTTCCAAGGCTTCGAGGTAGTTGGCAAACTCAATGCTACCAGGGAGATCCATCTTGCAAGGCTAAGAGATGGTGGGCAAGTAGGTAAGAATGCAAAGGTGTGATGAAAACACTCCACCCTTCCCCCTTTTTATACTTGAAAACCCTCACAAGTACATAATCCCTGCAGAAATCGGAGGGAATACTACCCCACAAGGTACCAAAGGTTGAAGAGGGTACCAATCAAAGTTTTGAAGTGATTGGACTCGACTGAACTACCGATAAGCAGGACAGGGTGCTTGCCGATCGGCAACCCCCCATTTTTAGAAATTTTCCCTTTTCCTCTTTTATCAAATCAGAAAACTCAAATAACAATAAATTGATATTCTCAACAGAATTTCAAAATCCCTTTAAATTTCCCCTTTTCAATCAAAAACTTTCCTTCAATTTTTTTTTTCAAAAATATTCCTTTTTTTTTTTGTCTCAACGGCAAAATAAAAAGCGCGTGTTCATGCATTCATTCATCATTAAATAAAAGACAATAAAAAACTCCATTGCATTGCATATATCTATTTTCTGTGTTACATCATCTTTACAGGAAATAAAAAGAAAAAGGCAAAAACTATGGGACTCAGTTCGAACCCATATTCTCTCTCTCTCTCACTAAGAGCTTCCACCCCTGCGATGTGCTCTCTTCCCCCTGCGGCGAGATGACGCACCACCACTACCCGAGCCAGAGTCCTCTCTAGACGAGGTAGACGGTACCAAGCAAGAAGGAACAGGAACCGAATCCCGAATATGGGCAATCGCCAAATATATCCAGTCTCTAATGTCCCTTAGCCAAGTGGTCGACACCCGAACTTACTGCAAGGAAAGGCCAAATCAGTATCAAAGAAGAAATGACCAAAACAGAAAAGAAAGTACGAGAGGAACATAAAGGTATACTGCAGGTCGAAGGACCTCCTCTGTCAAACCCAACTCCTTCGAATCCATCGCATGAGGACGGTGCAGCATAGGCACCATCCCTCCATTAGCCCGCCGAATGTTTTATGAAGGAGTGTGCAACCGCAAAAAAGGGACCTCCGAGGTCACCACCGCCGCAGATGCCGACGGACCACCACTGTGGGAAGATCCCACCGCCCGACTCGAACCCGCCGGAGGGTAGGGCAGTGCATCATATATGCTGGGCGCCATCAACCGGCTCGTCACAAAGTCCATATAATCATACGGCGCAACTGTAGCGGTGTATAGCAAGTAGGACTCACCGATCAACGCCGCGATCCTCTCATCCTTCAACAGCAGTCGCTCCCGTCTCATAGACGTAGGAGGCTGTGCAGGTGGCACCACCACCTCCTCCTCAGCAATCTGACGAACCACCCTCTCCCCGAGGTACCAGGAATGGCCGAACTCATGCGCCAACAAATGCCTCATCCGCGCGTTCGCCCCGGTCGCCCCCGCATCCTGAATGGTTGTCCCCCACGGGTAAAAGGTCAGCTGAAAATCTCTAAGCGAGCATAAATAAATACAAAATCAAAAGGAGCAAACACCAAGATTGAAATGGAAAGAGTCTTACCCTACCACCGATCAGGTCATTTAAGACCTGATGCACCGCCTCCAGGAGAGAGATCCCTTCAACTGTCGATCGTCCTTACGCCATCGATACAATCGACAGAAGTCTCCAATAGTGTCGTCCTTCAAAGAAATCAGCGGGGTATTACACCTAATCACCTCATAGAACCACGTCTGAATTAACAAGCAAAAAGAGACGCATAAGGAAAATGCGAGTGCATGAAAGGAAAATGTGAATGCATGAAAAGAAATGCACAAACTAAAGAATACCTTAAGAAGGTATGTGGCCCCAGTGAAGGTCTGCCGGCAGCACCGGCTGAATGCATCCAGAGAAAAGTAAAGGGTCGCCCAGGTCAGACTCCGCCAATCATAGAAAGGGATGTTCGAAAACATCCTCAAGTACGGCAGGAATCACAAATAAACGACGTCGCCGCTCGACGCCACCATGAAACCTCCCAATACCATAAGAATGAATAACTGGGCCATCTGCCTCACTTGCGGCCCGTCCTCCACATCGATCTCCCTACCCAAAAGAACATCCTTCAGCAGGGACAACCGGATAGAATCCACAGAAACTATCCTCCCTACATCACCAAGTGCCGCACGCACTGCCTCCGGTCTCACCCGTAAAGAGCGATCCACCTCTATCTGCTCTCCATCACAATCTAGCCCCAGCAGCTGTTGCACGTCTATGGGAGTCACTGTCATCTCCCCGAAGCCGAAATGAAAGGTGTCGATAGTGTCCCACCACCTCTCTCCCAAAGCGCACAGGACCGCTATCGAACGAGGCGTCTCATCCAGCGCTGATGCCAACCACCCAAAACCCGCTGATGAGACCACCCAGCGCACCACAGGTAGGAGATGCTCCCAGACATCCTTGAACCCCGTTGTCCTGCGGGCACGCATGTTCTTCAAAGAAATATCAAACTGGTAAAAAGAAAAGTCTCATCAAAAGTCAAGGAAGAAAAATCACCAGAAAGAGAAGAATGCCAAAGGTCGAGTTACATACATAACCGCCGGGGATCACTCTCGAAGAGCGATGACGCGATGGATCCCGTAATAAGGTCCGTTCATTCGAAATAGGCTCAAATGTATCAAAGGAGTTCTCACTCCCCAAAGCAAGAGGCGCCCTAGCCCTCCACTCCACATTCGCCCAATCATCAACGGTCAATCACTCCCGGTGAACTGCAATGCTCACAAAAGCGACCATTTCTTGAAGAACGGAATGATAAAACGATTTGCAGAGAAAAAGAAAGCAAAAGAAGCTTTGAAAAAAATGAGGGGATTCACCCCCTTTATATAAGATGCCAAGCGCCATGCCGATCGGCATCTCCCCCTACCATACCGATCGGCACTGACCCCTTACCTTCCTGAGGTAGCCCAAAAGTCCGTGCCACTGCCCAATGGCACCCTTCATACTATGCCGACCGGCACCCCCTTAAATTTCATACAGAAGTTCCCAGAAAATACCAGAAAGCCTCCAAAAATCCCTAGAAAATTCCAAAAAATCCCAGAAAGGATTCAAAGCCTTTTCACCAAGAAACTTTTGCGTTCCCTCGAGCGAAACCCCTCTTCCCCAACGGAATCCTCAAAAACAAAGTGAAAACTCCTCCCAGCAAAGCTCCAGAGGATCCCTAAGGATCACCTGATCACTTCCCCAGCGGAATTCTCTTACAGCACCCAAAAAAGGTTATCCCCCCTGCGAGGTCTCCTAAAATCAGAAAGCTCTTTCTCCAACATTGGCCCCGGTCTTGGATCATCACCACTCTTGGGTCAGAATCGGCCCCGGTCTTGGATCATCACTTGAGTTAGGTTAGAATTGACCTTGGTCCTCGATCGTCACCACTCTTGGGTCAGAATTGACCTCGGTCCTCGATTGTCACCACTCTTTAGGTCAGAATTAACCTCCATTATTAGACCTTTACCCTAAGCCCGCAGATTTGGCTTTGACCCGCAGAATTGGTCACCCTCCCTAACACCACTTCAGGTCCTCAGAATCGACCTAAACCTCCGATCATCATTCATCCCCAGCACACTCCTTAGGTCCACAGAATCGGCCTCGACCCTCTGAATCGATCATACTCCCACAAAAGCATCATGTGGTGTCTATTCGACGGTCATCATTTATTCCAAACTCACCAGTCGAGGGGCTCTTTAGACACCCCATTATGTTACCCCCTAACTTTCCTTAGGTCCCTAGTACCTCCCTTCATCACGATAAACCCAAGTTATGTCCCGAGTACTGACCTGGAGGCCATCAGGCACTCCTCGGCTCAGTTTGACCCAAAAGTCAAACTTTTCGTCTCAATCGAGATTGAATGAATCTTCGAAGGGCACTGAATACCCTTTCCAACGGTCCACCCCGTGCGCGATTCTGACTTACCATGCGGACGAACGATCCGTTTGCGTTCGAAACCTGACCTAGAGGCCACCGGGCGCTCCCGGACTCTATTTGACCTAAGTCAGCTCTTCAACCCAACCGAGGCTGAATGAATCTTCTAAGGTCACCGAATACCCTTTCCAATGGTCCATCCCGTGTGCGATTCCGACTTTCCATGCGGACCAACGATTCGTTTGACTTCGGGAGGTCACCGAATGCTTCTCGGGCCCGGTTGACCAAAGTCACTCACCAAATCGGGTAAAACTATTTGGAATGTCTAATTACATCTCCTAACCTTTCCAACGGTCTGCCCCGTGCACGATTCGGACTTACCATGCAGACGAACGATCCGTTTGCGTCCGAGCGATTCCCCGTCCAATGGACCAACAAATGCTTCCAAGCCATATTTGACCCAAAGTCAACTCCTGAACCCGAGAGCGGTCCCAATCACTTTCTAAGGTCTCTGAATTAGATTTCCAATGGTATTCCCCGTGCACGATTCTGACCAACGGTTTGCCCTCGGCGACCGATTTTCCAAAAAAGCCTAAAGCGCACTACCAAATGGCAGGTTCCAGACCCTGCCTATCGGCACCTGCCGATAGGCAGGAACAGGTATATGCCGATCGGCACTCACCTGGGCCTATAAAAGGAGGCCTTCACCTCATTTTCAAGGGGATCTTAGATCTGATAAAAATCTCTCTGAACGAATCCCAGAAACCTCTCTCGAAGGCAGCGTGATTTTAACTTCCAAATCCATTTTTTACTTCCACTTTTCATCATCTTTTCATTAAACTTAGTGAATTAGCCACTCTCCATCATCATCCAAGTGCAAGGGCTTCTCTCCAACATTCAAGATCAAGATCTTCAAGAAGGTCCAACTTTCTCAAACTCTCTCTTAAGTTCTCTTAAATTCCCAATAACTTGTTTTCTTATTTAGTACTTTTATTATCTCATCTCACACATCCTAATATACTTTTTATTTAGTATTATTGTACATCTTTTATTTTCATAAAACCCAAAAAACAAGAAAAAGAGGGTTTGCTCATAAATTCCAAGTAGGGATTCTCACACTTTTTCCACACTTTTCTCACAACTAAATCACTTTTTCTACACACACACTTACAAATAAGAGATTCCCCATTTGGATTTATGGTATAAACCCCACCCCTCATTTTGTATGAGAACTACGTGGATTTTGATGCCTTTATAGGCTACGTAGGCGTCTCGGGGTAAAACCCAAGACTCGAGTCCTTTCTCTCACTTTTTCTATCTTATCTAAATCCATTTTCCTTATATTCTTTATACTTTCCCTTAATAACGTATTGCTCCATATGCGTTATCGTTCCATTATAACGATCAACGTAGGGGTAATCGCGTAAATCTTATTTTTCTAATATTATTCTTACATCTTTCTACGGATGACTCGCTTTATCTTTTTCATGATACAAGTTGAGGATTCCTACCTCTATTCTATATATACACATGCACACATATCACGGGGGAAACAAAAGGAAAGTAGCAAATATTCATGAGAGACCGAAAGGGAGGAATGGGTGCCTAACACCTTCCCATTTCGTAACTAAGCCTCCGAACCCTTCTTGAATCGTCTTGGTTTTGCATGCACCAGTGTGTCTTTGGATGCCATCCTTTGGGGTGGCTTCCCCTTTTTCTTTTGTCTGTTTTGAGTAAAATAGACTGGCGACTCTGAATCTCTCTATATTTTTACACCACATCTCAAATGACGTCGACCGAAGCACTCCCGAGAGGGACGTGCGGGACCCGAAGGATCCTTTCCTCGACGCGCCCGCCCGCACGGTGAGGATCGGGGATGGCCACATTAAGGAAGGAGGTCAAAGAGGAGTTGGTTAAGATGTTAAGGAATAGGCAAAGCATCTTTTCTTGGATCCACAAAGACATGCCTAGAATTGATCCAAATGTTCTCTCCCACAAGCTTAATGTGGCCGAGGATGCAAAGCTGATATGACAGAGGAGAAGATTTTATTCATAGGAAAAGTACGATGTCCTCCGGGAAGAGGTGGAAAAGTTAGAAAAGGCAGACTTCATCAGAGAGGTCATTTGCCCGGAGTGGTTGGCCAATGTTGTCATCATCCCCCAAGGCCAATGGAAAATGGAGGATGTGTGTTGATTTTACAGATCTGAATAAAGCTTGCCCTAAAGATAGCTTCCCATTGTTGAGGATCGATCAGATGATAGACGCTACCATCATCCATGAGTTAATGAGCTTTATGGATGCCTACTCAGGCTATAACCAAATATTCATGGATCCAACCGACGCTGAGAAGACAAACTTTATAACCGATAAATGGACCTATTTCTATAAGGTCATGCCATTTGGAGTGAAGAATATCGGGGCCACATACCAAATGATGGTCAATAAAATATTTGAGGACCAAATTGGGAAGACAATGGAAGTTTATATCGACGACATGTTGACGAAGAGCCTTAAGGCCGACACTCACGTGGCTGAACTTGAGCATACTTTTGACACGACGGATGAGTATAAGATGAAGCTCAACCCCACCAAGTGTGTCTTCTGTATCGGAGTACGCAAATTCTTAGGCTTCATTATGAACTAAAGGGGGATTGAGGCCAACCCCAAAAAAAACTGGACGAGTGGCTACATTAAATATGCCTTCCAAGATTTGAATTCCTCTCTTAGATCGCCACTCTTATTATCTAGACGGGTCCAAGGAGAGAAATTGTATCTTTATCTGGCTGTTTCAAAGTCAGCTATTAATACCGCTATTATCAGGGAAGACGATGGAATTTAGAAAATGATGTACTTTAATAGCAAGGCCCTCTAAGGGGCCGGGAAAAGATACCCCAAAATGGAGAAGCAAGCCTATGCTTTGATCCATGCCTCAAGGAAGATGAAGCCCTATTTCTAGTCACATACAATGATGGTCCTCTAAGAAGGTCATTTACAAGCCTGAGAAGTCCGAAAGGCTAATGGACTGGGCAATTGAGTTAGGGAAATTTGAAATCATCTAATAGCTACGAACGACCATTAAGGGGCAGGCCCTAGCAGGCTTTATAGTTGAGTTCACATGGGATGAGGGCAACACAGAAGAGATTAAAGCTATAGCCTTTGAGTGAAAAAGCAGTGTGTGTCCTCCCCCGACTGAGACGGGTTCAGGAAGAAATAAGGTGTCTGAGAATGAGGAGGAGCGATATCTCTTCAAGAATGGAGCCTTAAAAGAAGGTAGTTTTTCTAAAAATGGAACTGTGTGGAACCTCTTCATTATTGGATCTTCATGTGAAAATGGAAGTGGGGCAGGATTAATAGTGTCAGCGCGACATGGGATCGATATTAAGTATGCATTGAGGTTCAACTTCAAATCCTCTAATAATAAATCAGAGTATGAGACCCTCCCAGTGGTCCTCTCCCTTGTCTGGGCACTAATTGCTGGCTAACTCCTTGTCCATGGTGATTCCAGGTTGGTTGTTAACTAAATTTTGGGGGTATATGAGTCCAAGGACGATAGAATGGACAAGTACCTAATAAGAGTGAAGACATCATTGAAGCATCTTAGTGAAGTAAAGTTGAAGAGAATACCTCAACTGGACAATGGCCGAGCTGATGCTCTGGCAAGGTTAGCCTCAACCGCTAAAATAGAAATTAGAAGAATGGTCCCAGTAGGGATTCTCCATCGGCTGACAATTGAAAGAAAATAAACTAATGTAGAATTTTTCTTTAACTTGAGTATTCGAGCTTCCTGGATGGATTCTATCGTCTAATATATCAGAGAGGGGGAATTGTCAGAGTCTAGAGCCGAAAGAAAGAAGTTGAGGTATAAAGCTGTTAAGTTCTCCCTCATAGGAGACATCCTATATAAAAAAGGGTTCTTGCTTCCTCCACTCAGATGTGTCCATCCATTTGAGGTAGAGTATATTTTAAAGGACGTGCATGAAGGATCGTTCTCCATCCATATTGGAGGGAGGTCATTAGCTAAGAGGATCATCACTCAAGGTTACTAGTGGACGACGCTGGCTAATGTTACAGCTGGATATGTTAAGAAGTGTGATAAGTTCCAGAGATTTGCCACCATACCCCACCAGCCTCATCAACCTCTTATCTCCATTACTTCTCCTCTGCCATTTTTGATCTGGGGTATTGATTTGGTTGGGCCATTTCCAAGTGTTGTGAACAATTATCATTATTTGATTGTGGCGATTAACTATTTTTCAAAGTGGGCAGAGGCCGAGCCAATTATTACAATCACATAGAAGAAAGTTTTTCAGTTTATCTAGAAAAACATAATCTGTATATACAGCCTATCTAATACCTTAATTTTGGATAACAAAATGCAGTTTAAGAACATCTTGTAGACACCCCATTCTAGCACCCCGTAACCTCTCTTAGGTCCCTAGCACCTCCCTCCATCACTATAAACCTAAGTCATACACCGAGTATTGACTTAGAGGCCATCAGGCACTCATAGGCTTCGTTTGACCAAAAGTCAAACTCTTCAGCTCATCTGAGACTGAATGAATCTTCAAAGGGCACTGAAACCCCTTTCCAGTGGTCCATCTCGTGCATGATTCTGACTTACGGTGTGGAGGAACGACCCATTTTCCCTTGAAACTTGATCAGGAGGTCACTAGACGCTCCCAAGCTCTGTTTGACCAAAGTCAACTCTTCAGCTCGACCGAGACTGAATGAATCTTCAAAGATCATTAAAAACCCTTTCAAAGGGTCTTCCCCGTGCACGATTTTGACTTACGGTACAAATGAACGATTCGTTTTACTCCGAAAGGTCACCGAATTATTCTAGGCCCCGGTTGACCAAAGTCAACTACCCAAACTGAGTCAAACTCTTTGTAATGCCGAAGTACATCTCCTAACCTTTCCAACGGTTAGCCCCGTGCGCGATTCTGACTTACCATGCGGACAAACGATCCATTTGCGTCCGATGATTCCCCATCTAAAGGACCGACGAATGCTTTCGACCCAAATTTGACCCAAAGTCAACTCCCAGACCCTAGAGAAGTCCAAATACTTTCAAAGGTCTCTGAATTACCTTTCCAACAGTTTTCCCTGTGCGCAATTCGGATCAACAGTTTCATTTTATGATCGATTTTTCGAAAGAACCTGAAAGAGACTGCCAAACGGTAGGTCCCAAACCCTACCTATCGGCAGTGCGCCAAAACCCACCTACTGATTGGAAGGACCAAGTCTATGCCGATCGGCAATTCCCTGGGCCTATAAAAAGGAGGTCCTAACCTCATTCCAAAAGGACCCAAGATCTGAAATCCATCACTCTCAGCTAACTCAGAAAACCTCTCTCGAAGTCAGCATGATTTCCACATCCAAATCCCTTTCAAACCTTCACCTTGCATCACCTTTTTGATCAAACTTGGTGCATTAAGCACCCTCCATCATCACCCAAGTGAAAGGTCCATCTCTAACACCCAAGATCAAGCTTAAGATCTCCAAAAAGGTCCAACTCTTTCAACCCTCTCTTTAAATTCTCCTAAATTAACATTAACTTATTTTATTACTTAGCACTTTTATTCCCTCATCTCACATATCTTTATATACTTTTTATCTAGTATTATTTCACATATCTTATTTTCATATAAATAAAACCCATAAATAAGAAAAAAAGGGTTTGCTCATAAATTCCAAACGGGAATTCTCACACTTTTCTCACATTTTCCTCACAACTAAAACACCTTTTTACACACGCACATAAATAAGAGAAGTCCCGAATTTAATTTATGGGATAAACCCCACCCCTCGTTTTGTATACGAACTACGTGGACTTTGACGCCTCTATAGGCTACGTAGGTGTCTTGGGATAAAACTCGAGACTCGAGTCCTATTCCTACTTTTCTCCCATTTTCTATTTTTTCTATATTCTTTGAACTTAACTCTCTTAGATTCTATATATTTACATATACATATACTTGTTCATAGTGGCATATTATTCCATATGCGTTATCGTTCCATCATAACAATCGACATAAGGATAATCGCGTAAATCCTATTTTCTAATATTACTTTTAGGGATATTCCTATGGATGACTCGCTTTATCTCTTCCATGATACAAGTCGATGATTACTATCTCCACTACATATACACATGCACACATATCACGGGGAAATAAAGGAAAATAACAATAACCCATGAGAGACCGCAAGGGCGGAATGGGTGCCTAACGCCTTCCCATTTCGTAACTTAGCCTCCGAACCCTTTTTTGAATCATTTTTGGTTTCTTATGCATCAGTATGTCTTTGGATGCTGTCCTTCAGGATGAATCCCTTTTCTTTTGTCTTTTTTGAGTAAAATAGACTGTAGACTCCATCTCTCTACATTTTTCACCTCATCATCGACTCCAGCGAATCACTCCCGAGAGGGATGCGCGGGACCAAGATCCTTCGGACAAGAAGAAGATCCCCCATCTTCTTCGTCTGTTCCGTCGCAAGGATCGGGGATGGCCAGAGTGGCGACTCCGCTGGGGATATTCATTTTGAGGGCTAGACTCTATTTACATGGGTGTTATCTTTACTTATATATTCCCTTATTTTTCATGTTCCCCTTTACTATTCATATGTACCTCATGCCTATGCTTCTATTCGCACAGTTGTAGAAGATTCTCCATGTACACTTTGCACCACGTGCACCTAGGATCACATAGGTCCATATGTTGCATGCATCACCCATCCATACTTGGTATACCAATTGTACTTGTACTTTTCTCCCTATTTGTCATGATCAAGAAAGAAACTCTCATCATAAGATACTAATAAAAGAATCATGCATGATTCACACAACATCACCAAAGAGCATTATTATTGACCAAATTTTGTCCGGTAATTGGAGGGTCACTTCATGATGGGCACTGGTCCGACAGGGAGCAGTTAGCCTAAGCGATATGACTCTCACCTTCTATTGGCCATGTACCTTTGACATATATCGAACGGTTCCCCCGCATCATACCGATTGACCGAAGTTATAATGGGAGGTATATCGCACATAACTCATTCACGTACACCGAGCATATCGAATTCGCTCTCACACGTACCGTCCCCACGAGGTATATAGTGAGGAAATTCACGTACACTCAGGTATATCAAATGGCTTGTCCACACATACCGATTGCCCTCAAAAGCAAGGTGTATATCGTGGAAGCCATGCCAAAGGGGGGAACCCTTTCCGATCCATCAACCAACTGCATACCCATATATAGGTGTCAATCCTAGGACACACATGTTAGATTGCCAATTTTGACCCGAAACTCTGCCGAAATTTTGGGTCAGTCAGTCGCTCGAATTTTTGCGCATTTTTAAAACGGGACCCTGCTCGTGAGCATAGTTACAAGTCCAACTATAGCTTTCCATATGTTACAAACCCAACTTTTCCATGCCCGGGTCCCGTCCGACATTTCATTTTTTCATTTAGGATAATTTAATACAAGTGAGAACATAATAATTATAATAATCATGCTAAGACCCGTCTCCCAAAATATTTCTCCATTCTTTATAAAAAATCCAAAAACATTTTTTCTTTCTTTATCAAAAATCCAAAAAAACATTTCTCTCTTCTTTATCAAAAATCCAAAATTATTTTGTCCTTCAATCTCAAAAAGAAAAAAATATCAAAAATATTTTCATTCTTTTCCTCAAAAATAAATCCCATTTTACGCCTTCTCAGGTCGATCGCACGCCCTTGGCTTGGCTCCTTATTGGCTTCGGTCTTCAGTCAAATCACCCTGGAGTTCCGTCTGTTACCCTGCTACTTCTTTCGAGTACGGAATCCATCCGCTTTCCATGGATAACACATATCAAGCACCAGTTGTGTAACCAGATCTGACAGCAGTTTTAGCTTAGCTTGTGTCCAAGATTGACAACCTCCAGACTGAGGTCCGAGAGATGCAACGAAACTAGGATCCTATTCCTCAAGAGCCCGAGGCCTTATTCTATTGTGCTATGGGTCCACCCGAACCTATCTGGGTTCCCTAAGAGTATCAGTACGCTCCACATGCCCCTCATGTTAATGGTTCGCCGCCTGCCCAGCTGCCTAGGCCAAACCTTGCCCAACCTGGGGCTAACTTGCCCATGATTATTGATTTGAAAGAGGAAGAATTGAACAAGGTCAAAGAAGATTTCAAGATGCTAACTAAGAAGTTTCACCAAGTCAGAATCTCTGGGAATTACATGGGCTACACCCACATGTCTCCTTATCCTAAAGCGAGGTTACCCGAGAAGTTCAAAATGCCAAATATCGAGAAATTCAAAGGAAGTGGACCCTCAATTGTTCATCTTCACAGCTATCACCATTCTATGACTCTCCTAGGGTCTTCTGAAGATGTGATGGCCCAATTATATCAACAAACTTTGAAGGATAATGCCCTCAGATGGTTTTTGACTCTCGAAGAGTCTAGAATCCGTAGCTGGGAGGATGTGGCCCGAGAATTCATAACGCAGTACAAATATAATGAAGAGCTTGAGGTCACCCACCGTGATTTAGAGTTTCTAAAACAGAACTCTGGGGAATCAATCAGTAACTTCATAGCTCGGTGGAGGGAAAAAGCATCCACTATGACTAATCAGCCATCCGAGGAAGAACAAGTCAACATAGTGAAGAATAATTTCTTACCCCATGTCTGAGCAACCATGGGAGGACAATACTATCCCCACTTCTGAGCTTTCAGAGAAGCAGGAGTAGAAATTGAGGAGGGTCTTGGTAAAACAGAAGTTAAACCAAAGAGAGTGTCAGGACAGTTCACTCACATAAAATATGATAAGCCTGTCAGTACTGCAGTCTCAACCATCAATAGCATCTCTCAACCAAGCACCTCATAGGCACCAGAAAGATGTGTTGTCCCAATTCAGAAGGAATACACCGAGCTCCATGCTCCCCTCTCCAAAGTCTATCAGGCCCTGTTAAGCCGAAATCTTATTAAACCCTTGACCCCCGTCCATTACCGAATCCACTCCCAAGAAATTTCAAGGCAGATGCCCATTGCGCCTTTCGCCAAACTGCTGGCCATGCCACCGACCAATGCTTTCACCTCCGAAACATAATCCAAGGTCTAATAGACCGGGGTACCATTGGACCACCATCCAATCTTAAGCCAAACACTACTCACAACCCACTACCAAATCATACCAATGCTATCTTCCTAGAAGAGAACCCCGAGTTTGATCCCTCAACTCAAATCACACCCATATACTCTCCCAAACCTCTCCAAACTTGCCCATGTTTCCTCCTACACCCTATTAGCCTCGATGATTAGGCACTATCACTCCTTACCAGAGCATGCATCGGTGTCCGTACCCGTTTAAAAAATGGAGGTATGGAATTATCAAAAGTGTTAAACCAACTCCTAGTGTTTGGGCTGGAATTACCCTCACAGATGATCATTGATTGCCAGAGATTCAATACGCTATTCTTGGAAGCACAGAAATGGGCTCGAGAGTCAGATAGTTGGGTAGTACTGATCGATGAAGTTAGCCTAGATGATGTTGTCCAGATCATGGAAGAATTATTCAGGCAAACCAACGATATTTGCAGTATGGCCGAGTTACTTGATACTCTGAAGCTACAAGGATGCCTGATCCCTTCACCCTTACTTATCCCCATAGAGTGGGAAAACCTGTATGAAGAAGCCATTAAGTTGTGGAATGAATTGACTTTACATGGAAAGATATAATTATTACCATCGGATGGGGGGAAGAATTTAAATATTCAAATTAAGAGCAAGCTCCTAATAAAACTGGATCGGTAGCCGACATGTGTGGAATGATATCATTTGAAGAACTCCTTGGAGAAATAAATAAGGTGGCAGAACAACCCGATATTGATGAGGAAATGAGGTTCATGTTCTTCCCTTCTTCAGTAAATTACATGATCGGATCAGGAAGGCATTACCAAATACCAAGCTCACTACCAGCAAATGATAAGGGGAAGGGCATTGAAAACCTTCCTATGCCAAAAATGACCCTCGAGGACAGCAAGATCCTCGATCAACTCAAGAAAATTCAAGATAACATTACTCTATGGGGGCTTTTCATGTCTTCCCAGCTACACAGAAATGCTTTGATCAAGTTGCTCACTAGACCCACAGTTCCTCCTTCCAGCACACCAGAAGAAGCAGTAAATCTAGACGGATCCCTGACCTCTACCTGAATGCTATCCTTTTTCGAAGAAAAAATCCCGAGAATTGGGCCAAACCACAATCATACACTCATCATCTCCGTCGAAGTTATAGGGAAGATAGTACCACTCTCTCTTGTCGATAATGGATCCACCTTGAATCTCTGCCCATTAAGAACCTTCAAATGCTTAGGACTGAAAGAAAGCGGCCTCGCTCTAATCTCTGCTGCTATACGTGCCTATGATAATACCCGTCGAGAGGTGATGGGATCCATAAAACTTGTAATAGGGGCTGGTCCTATAAACCTTGTCATTAAATTCTAAGTTATTGACATCCCATCTTGCTTCAAACTTCTACTCAGACGACCTTGGCTCCACCGTATCAAGGGTGTGTCTTCCTCACTCCATCAGAAATTGAAGTTCTTTACCAACGGACGAGTTATAACCATTTTGGGCAACGACGATAATACCGAGGGTGCAAGTACCAGCAATCCAGTCCTTGAGATACAACACGGGTCAAATGATATGATCCTATAAGGATTCCAAGTTGATCCACTTTTACTCCCGGCGGGGGACAATTTCAAAGAAAGGGTTTATAAAAAATACGACCCTCATGGCAATGTTAATGTAATTCAGATGTTTGGAAACATGCACTTCATGCCTGGACTAGGGCTAGGGCAAAGACAACAAGGGATACTTGATCCCATTGTGCTGAAAAAAGATTTCCCTCCTTGTGGTTTGGGGTATCAACCGTCAGAACAAGAGCTCAGAAGGATCCGCCATTCCAAAATAAAAAGAAGATTAGACTGCATACAGAGTATCTCAGGTGACTCCTTGAATGGATGGTTCATTAAAGAAGGCAAGGACTTCCCCTTTGGTGGCTTCCCAGAACCCTGGTATGACCATACAAATAAGAAAATGAAGCCTGGAATGGAGATATTTTTCCAATACAGCTACCCATGGGCCAAAAATTCCCAACACCGTGTACAACCACTCATCAAAGATACCGCAGATTCCGAGGGAAGTGAATCCAAGGATTCATTTGAATTACATACACTGGGGCTGACACTCTGCATGGTTCATTCAATCACTACATCACTGGTTCCAGCCCACCTGATTAAAGCTGCTGATTCACCTTTCCTCAACTGGCACACTGTGCTGATTCTACCTATTGAAATCCCACCTAACCCCAATGTTTACCCCATTTTTTCTTCTATTGTCTTTCCTTGCTCAAATGTAATCGATACCTCCTTTGATGAGGTCCTTAATGCTATTTTTCCTATCGATGAAATAAATGAAGATTCTTAGTATCTTGCTTTGCCTTATATTAATTGTTTAGATTCTAATCAAACTTTTGATGATGATGATTTTGCAAATGAACAATTCTTAACTGATCTAAATAAGGTTAATAAAAAACAACATAACCTTATTCAAGTTAATGAAGAAGAAATTGTTATTGTTAACCTCGGTTCTAGTAGCCAACTATGCGAGATTAGGATAGGGGCTACCCTTAACGAGCATGAGTGCGCACAACTCAAATAATTACTGAAAGAATTTGCGGATGTCTTCGCATGGTCCTATGACGATATGCCCAGAATGGATCTTGAAATAGCCCAACATGAGATCCCCACTCTTCCAGATTACAAGCCGATTAAACAAAAGTTGAGAAAGCTCTGCACCGAATGGTCGCTTAAAATTAAAAAAAAATGGTCAAACAGTTAAACGTGGGCTTCATTCGCATAATCGAATATCCCACATGGCTAGCCAACATAGTGCATGTGCTAAAATCAAGAGGGAAGGTTCGGATGTGTGTAGACTATCGGGACTCGAACAAACCCTCTCCAAAGGATGATTATAAATTACCCAATATCGGCATGATTATGGATAACACAGTCATTCATGTTATCAAGTCATTCATCGATAGGTTTTTCGAATATAACCAAATCAAAATGCACCCAGATCACCAAGGAAAGACCGCATTCATCACCCCATGGGGAACCTTTTGCTAAACTGTTATGCCATTTGGTCTCAAGAATGCTGGGGCTACCTACCAGAGGGCTGCCACAACCATCCTGCAAGATTTGATTCACAAGGAGGTCGAGGTCTACGTGGATGACATGATTATCAAATCCAAAACTAGAGAAGGTCATGTTCCTGCCCTCTGAAATTTCTTCGAACGGTTGCAATGATATCAGATGAGACTCAATCCACAGAAATGTGTCTTCGGAGTTACAAAGGGAAAAATGTTGGGATTCTTGGTCAGTGAAAGAGGGATAGAAATAGATCCTGCCAAATTGAAAGCCATACTTGAGATGCCACCTCCTTGAATGGAAAAAGAAGTCCGTGGTTTCCTTGGGAAATTGCAATACATCAGCCGGTTCATCAACCAGCTAACCTCCATATGCGAACCTATTTTCAAACTCCTCTAAAAGGATTTAACCAAGGTTTGGAATAAGGCATGCCAAGAATCTTTTGAACGAGTCAAGAAATATCTGACCCAACCTCTGGTACTCATGCCACCACAGCCTTGTCTCCCCTTTCTCCTATACCTAACTATAACCGACACTGCAGTTGGGGCTTTACTAGCCCAATACCTTAAAGATTCCCATAAAGAAAGATCCATCTACTACGCCAGTCTTAAATTGGCTGGGTAAGAAGTCAACTACACTGCTTTGGAAAAATCATGAGTTGCGCTTGTCTGGGTTACCCAAAAGTTTTAACACTATATGCTTGCCTTCTCTATTAAACTGGTATCCCGAATGGACCCCATCAAGTACTTGCTTGAGAAACCTTCCTTATCTAGCTGAATGGACTGGGGGTTGAGGCTCATAGCTGAGTTTGATATCGTGTACGTCACACAGAAAGCCATAAAAGGAAGAGACATCTCTGAATACTTCGCTAATTATCCCATGGAAGAATATAATGATTGGATCTCCAAATTCCCAGATGGGAACATCCTCTGCATGCTCAAGACAACCTTCGATGGAAAATGTTCTTTGACGGCGCTGCCAACAAGAAAGGATATGGAATTAGGATACTTCTGATCACCCAAGATGACTCCCACACTCCCATCGCCATCAAATTGGATTTTGCCTGCACCAACGACATGACTGAATACGAGGCGTGTACGGTAGGCCTCAAAGTTTCTCTTAAGAAAGGAATTGAATGCCTAGATGTCTATGGGGATTCTGCCCTCATCATCGGTCAAGTGTTCAGAAAATGGAAAGTCAAGGACGAAAAACTCCAACCCTTCCATGCCCACTTAGAATAACTAGCCTCCCAATTCCAATATATCACCTTCCACTACCTACCTCGAGCAAAGAACAACGTGATCGATGCCCTTACTACTTTAGCCTCCATGGTCGATGTGACAACCCGAATATAATCATGATAAATTATGTTTAAATCATGATTATCTTATGTGATATGGATAATATGTTATTAGTATATATAATGTTAAGTCATCATGTTTAGTCTAATCCTACTTTCATAAATCGTGAAATGCCAAGTTATGTATAAAGACAAAATTTTGTTAATTTCGATAGAAATGTCCCCATTTAAGACTAGTTTTGACCATTATAACATAAAAATTGACTTGAGGTAAAAACTAGATAATTGAAGACATATGAGTTAGGGTTGTAACAAAACAAACGGTCCATCAAACGGATGTCCGAGTAAGAAGTTAGGATGAATTTACGAACAAGGGGAAAATATGTCCATTCCCTTTAAGTGGTAAATTGTCTTTTATTAAACCAAATGGTTTAATTTGATTGGCATGGGAGGCAGCCTTGGCCGACCTTATAACCTTGAAATAACTTTATCCTTTAGCCAAAATCAACCATTAAAGGGTTTTACCTTGAGGAAAGAGAATTAGGGAGTTTGGGAAGGAAAAGTGCAGAAAAATCCGTACAAATTACGTAAAAGTCCCGAAGGTAATCCTAATCGGAAATCTTGTTATTGTTATTATATTACTGATTTAGATGATATAAATCATTATTTTTTTACTATAATTTCATCCCTTTATATATAGGTATGGTTAGATTCAAGTTTAAGTTAAGTTGAATGTACAAACCCTTAAAATTGCTTTGTATTGAAACCACTTGCATTCAAACTTGTATATCTCTTTGTGTGCTTACTTTAATTGATAAATTCGAATTGGATATGAAATTAGACTCATATATTCATATCATATCCTAAAATTAGAATCTATATCCTTGTTTTTAGGCCTTAATGATGATTTCAAGTTGGTACATAGTTCTTGTTTGTATATTTCATTTCGGTATGCCCTGAGTTTGGTCAAGCTTTTGACATAGCAAATGATGTCAAAAAATTATGAAACTTTAATTATATACTATTAATTATGTTACTTAAAATGGGTTGAAAACTATGGAAAGTTATTCTCTATAAAAATTATGAAAAATCTTGGAAGTCGGAGAAACAATAGAGGAGCTTGTAGGCAGATATCTTGTGTTGTAAAGAAATGTTCATAACTTGCTGTAGGAAGCTTGAAAAATTACACCGTCACTTGTACAGGAAAGTATATTCATATATGTTTTCATATTGATAAGGTTGGACACCTGTATTTATACAATTTGGGAATATAGGATGGTTGAGTATATAAGACAATAATTTGAGGCCATACTGAATACCCCAGGAAAGAATATTGTTATCTCCTCTTTCTAAAGAGTATTTTGAGTACATGTTTCATGTGTATATACATTGAGAAATATGTTTTTATATTTACTTGGGTTTAATTATAAATCCCTTATGAGGTATTTCCTATGGTTGAATGTTCATAACTTTATCAACATGTGTACCATCGTGTTGTCTTTACTCATGTTTCATGGAATGTGACTGAAATGGAATTATATTATTGTTTTATAGTTATTGAAAGTTACATAATTATGTTAGGATAATACTTATTATTGAGATTCAGTACTGATTTAGTTGGATTGACAGGTGTAAGGTCTAATCAACCCAGTTCAGTTCCACCCGAAGGAAACGTAAATACATAATTGACAACCCAAGGTAAGTGTACTCATTGGAATGATGTATTTTTATACTGTTACGAATATGATCATAATGTTATGAATATAAAATTATTGATTTCGGTTTACCGAAATGGTAGGTTACTCCTCGACCCGGAATGGGGGAGATTTGTCTATTAATGATAAGGGGTAACTCCTCGACCAGGAATGGGGGAGAATTGTCTATTTAGACAGGATATGTGAATCATGATTCGGAAAAGTTGGTCATTAATTATGAGTGAGCCGGATAAGTTAATACATAATTATATGGACATGATTTATTGCATTTAAATTTATGCAGTAGTATAGTAGTGATGCATTCACTGGGCTATTTTTGCTCATGGTTCCTATGTTCACATTTTTTAGGCAACGCGATGTCACTGCCAAATCTAGGAGGTCGGGTTGGGTTGGCCAGGAATGGGAGAAACATGTATTTTTTGTGTAAATGATGTAATTAAGTTAACTTATCCTTCAATAAAGTTTTTATGGGCGTGAATACTCTTATGTTGTAAAAAGGTTTTCAGTTATATGGATTTACAATGATGACTCTGAAATTAAAACTCGTGTTTATGGTTTCGTTAAATTAATCATGGTTTGACTCACTTTGACTTTCAAACTTAATTATAAGTAACTGGGTGGGGGTGTGTCAGCTTTTGGTATCAAAGCCTAGGTTTTAGAGGTTCTGGAGTGTGAAGAGTCTAGATTTGGCAGTGAATGTTAGAAATATATTTTATTTGATACTAACGATTATGTTAGGAAAGATATGTCTATATGTATGTTGTTATATGTTTGGTTTATTTCAGATATAAAAGAATGGAAGGAGGAAATGTTAATGTGAGAATAGAAGATGAGGCTTCAAATATGGTAGCAGAAGCGGAGGTTGAGCAACCTGTTTATAGAAATATAGAACCCGAGCCAGAACAACTGACAGATATGCAAAAAATGGCACGTGCTATGACTCTAATGGCAGAGCAACAAGTTAGATTTATGGCTCAGATGGAAGAACAACCGACCAGGCAACTGGAGACACAAGCATTGGCTAGGGTTGAGGAGGTGATACACCGGGAAGAAAGTAGTACTTCTTATGAGAAATTTATTAAGATGAACCCACCATCGTTCGAAGGAGAAGTTGATCCAGCAGAGGCATAAGTCTGGGTTAAAGAGATTGAACTTATATTTGGGGTAATGAGGATGCCTGAAAATCAACAGGTGACCTTGGCGACGTATATGCTGAAAGGAGAAGCTAAGTACTGGTGGGATGCCACAAAACATTTGTTAATTACTCCAGGAGGTGAAAATGTGATCTCTTGGGATGCTTTTGTTAAAGCCTTGTATGACAAGTATTTCCCCCCAATGTATCGAGAACAAAAGGAGAAATAATATTTCATGTTGAATCAGGGAAGCATGACTGTTAGAGAATACATAGCTAAGCTTACATCCTTATCTCTATTTGCTTCGAGGTTTATACGGAATGAGGAAGACATATGTAACTGATTTGTTGATGGACTAGAGTTAGTTATTAAATTAAGGCTATCGGCTTTAGAGACTGTTAGTTATTCATCATTGGTGAACAAAGCCCTGCTGGTAGAAAAGGGTGTGAATGAAGCTAGAGGGAATCGAGAACGAGGTGTAAAGAGAAGCAGATTTGATCCAAGTTATCAAAAAGGTAGTGATACAGAATATTCGAGACTTGGAAGGAAAAAATTCCAGCATGGTAGAGGCATGGGAGGTAGTTCGCAAAGGGGTGAAGCAAGTGGTGGAAGAGGTTAAAGAGTTTCAGTACAAGGAGATCTGAATGTGTGTTTCTTTTGTGGGACATCAGGTCATATAAAGATAAATTTCCCAAAGTTACAGAATATAGAATGTTTTAACTGTCATCAGAAGGGCCATATGAGAAAGAATTATCCTATGTTATCAAGAGTGGTTTCGGTTAGTAGTGTGGGGACTTTTAAAGGATCCACTCTAGGGAATCAAACCAGGGGAAGGAATACAGGACAAGAAAGTGGATCAAAGGCAGGAGGAAGAGTGTTTGCGATAACATTGCAAGATGCCCATGCTATACCAGAAGTGGTTACAGGTAAACTCTCTATTGCAAACAAAGATTTATATGCACTCATTGATCCTGGATCTATGCATTCATTTGTGGCATTACATATTGTTTCATATTTGACTAGACCATGTTCATTTCTCAATTGTGCCTTATATATTGCTACCCCAATGGAAAGTGTGATTCTAGTTGAGCACGTTTATAAAGATTGTGTCTTACGAATGGGTGAGCGAGATTTCTATGTTTACTTGATACCGTTGGCCATTCGGGATTTTAATATTATATTAGGGATGGATTGGTTATCATCATATCATGCTTCCATTGATTATTTTAAAAAAGAAGTTACATTTCATCTGCCTGGTGAACCCGAGTTCCAGTTTACAGGGAAGGGAATGTTATCCCTAATTGTCGTATCTTAGTAATTAAGAGTAGAAAGTTATTGAGTAAAGGTTATATATGGTATTTATCTTATGTTGTTGATGTTACTAAGGAAGAACTTAAAGTTGAAGATATACCAGTAGTTAGATAATTTTCTGGTGTCTTCCTAGAGGAATTGCTAGGATTGCCACCCGATAGGGAAGTAGAGTTTTTCATTGAATTAATTCAAGCTACTAGTCTGATTTCCCTTCCTCCTTATAGAATGGCACCAATAGAGTTGAAAGAATTGAAAGTGCAATTACAATATCTGATTAGCAGATGTTTCATTCGGCCTAGTGTTTCTCTATGGGGATCCCCAATGTTATTTGTGAAAAAGAAAGATGGGACAATGCGATTATGTATTGATTATCGATAATTGAATAAGGTGACCATTAGAAACAAGTACCCTCTACATCGTATTGATGATTTGTTTGACCAATTACAGGGGCACAGTTTTTTTGAAGATTGATTTGAGATAGGGTTACCACCAATTGAAAGTAAAGGATAGTGATATTTCCAAAACAGCTTTTCGGACTCGATATGGGCACTATGAGTTTTTGGTGATGCCGTTTGGATTAACTAATGATCCAGTAGTTTTTATGGATTTAATGAACTGGGTATTCCACCCTTTCATTGATTCATTTGTGATTGTATTCATAGACGGTGTGTTGATTTACTCGCGTAGCATGGAGGAACATGAGAAACATTTAAAACTTGTATTGAAGATTTTGAGAAAGAATAAATTATTTTCTAAATTTAGCATGTGTGAGTTTTAGTTGAATGAAATTGTGTTTTTAGGGCATGTTGTCTCGGGAAATGGGATATATGTTGATCCAAAGAAGGTGGAAGCAATCGTTGAATGGGAAAGTCCTAAGAATGTGACAGAAATTAGGAGTTTCCTAGGATTGGCAGGTTACTATCACAGATTCATTAAGGGATTTTCAGCAATAGCATTACCATTGACAAAGTTTACTCATAAAGAAGTGAAGTTTGCATGGGATGAATAATGCGAGAGGAGTTTTAAATAATTAAAGAATCGGTTGGTTTCAGCCCCTATACTTACTATTCCATGTGGGAATGAGTCTTTTGTGATCTATACAGACGCTTCATTTTAGGGGTTAGGATGTGTTCTTATATAGAATGCAAAGGTAATAGCATATGCTCGCAAATAATTAAAGACGCATGAACGAAACTACCCTACACACGATTTGGAGCTAGCAGCCATTGTTTTTGCTTTAAAGTTGTGGAGACATTACTTGTATGGAAACTTGTGAGATATTTCCAGATCATCAAAGTTTAAAATACTTGTTTACACTAAAAGAACTGAATTTGAGGCAGAGGCGTTGGATAGAGCTAATTAAAGACTATGACTGTACCATCCATCATCATCCTGGGAAGGCCAATGTAGTAGCAGATGCTTTGAGTCGAAAATCATTAGGGATTCTTGGTTGCATACGGTGTGCCCGTGTTGGAAATATTCTTGACTTGGCATCAATGGGGATCGAATTGAAGTTTTCAAAAAGGGGAGGATTATTAGAACATGTCACAGTCAGACCTTTATTGGCAGAACGCATACGAAATTTATAGTTCAGTGATCCATTCCTTGAGAAGAAGAAACAAGATGTCCTGGATGGTAAAGAGAGTGACTTTGAGATTAAGAATGATGAATCGTTGTGTTATAAAAATAGGATTTGTGTACCGAATGATCCACCCTTAAATAAGGATATATTAGAATATGCACATAGTTCTATTTACTCTATGCATTCGGGAGGTACCAAAATGTACAGAGATTTGAAAGAGTATTACTGGTGGAACAATATGAAATGTGAGTAGCAGAATTCATAGCTAAATGTTTAGTATACCAACAAGTAAAGGAGGAGCATTAGAAGCCGGTGGGATTATTACAGTTATTGCCTTTTCTGGAATAAAAGTGGGAACATATAACGATGGACTTTGTTACAGGATTAACCTGGTCACCAAAGGGGCATTATTCTATTTGGGTGATTGTAGACCGATTGACGACGTCAGACCATTTTCTTCTAGTTAATACCACCTACACTGTTGACAAGTATGCATGTATGTACGTTGATGAGATTATCCGTTTACATGGGGCACCAGTGTCAATTATATCAAATAGATATCCAACATTAAGTTCTAAGTTTTGGCCTCGTTTACAGAATGCCATGGGCACAAGTTTGAAGTTCAGCACTTCATTTCATCCACAAACTGATGGGCAATCTGAAAGGACGATTCAAATATTAGAAGACATGTTACCAGCTTATGTATTTGGCTTCAAGGGTAGTTGGGATGATCATTTGCCATTAATGAAATTCTCGTATAATAATAGTTATCAGTCCACCATTGGTATGGCTCCGTATGAAGCTTTATATGGGAGGAGATGTAGAACGCCTTTGTGTTGGGATGAAGTAGGTGAAAGGAAAATTTTGGGTCCTGAATTGATAGATATGAATACAAAAAAGATTAAAACGATTCGGGAACGGATAAAGATAGCGCAAAGAAGGCAGAATCTTTATGAAGATAAAAGGAAATATCCATTGGAATTTGAGAAGGGAGATTTTGTATTCCTGCATATTTCACCGTGGAAAGGCGTAATGAGGTTTGGGAAAAAGGAGAAACTAAGTCCAAGATACATTGGACCATATGAGGTACTAGAAAGAATTGGGAACCTGGCATATAGATTAGCATTACCTTCAGATTTATCCCATTTACATGATTTGTTTCACGTATCTATGCTTCGTAAGTATTTGACGGATCCATCTCATCAGTTGAAAACTCAACCAATTGAACTGAAGGAAGACTTGTCATACATCGAGGAACCATTGGAAATTATTGATCGTAAGGAGAAGGTATTGAGGAATAAAGTTATTCCCTTAGTTAAAGTTATGTGGATAAGACATGGAATTAAAGAAGAAACTTGGGAAACGGAGGATAGTATGAAGAAACAGTAGCCCCATTTATTTGGTAAGGGACCTTTATATTAAATTTCGGGGACGAAATTTTCTAAGGGGGGTGAGTTGTGACAACCCGATTATAATTATGATAAATTATGTTTAAATCATGATTAGCTTATGTGATATGGATAATATGTTATTAGTATATATAATTTTAAGTCATCATGTTTAGTCTAATCCTACTTTCATAAATCGTGAAATGTCAAGTTATGTATAAACATAAAATTTTGTTAATTTCGGTAGAAATGTCCTTGTTTAAGACTAGTTTTGACCATTGTAACATAACAATTAACTTGAGGTAAAAACTAGATAATTGAATACATATGAGTTAGGGTTGTAACACAACAAACAGTGCATCAAAGGATGTCTGAGTAAGAAGTTAGGCCGAATTTACGAGTAAGGGGAAAATCTATCCATTCCCTTTAAGTGGTAAATTGTCTTTTATTAAACCAAATGGTTTAATTTGATTGGTTGTCATGGGAGGCAGACTTGGCCGACCTTATACCCTTGAAATAAACTTATCCTTCAGCCAAAATCATCCAGGAAAGGGTTTTACCTTGAGGAAAGAGAATTAGGGAGTTTAGGAAGGAAACGTGAGGAGAAAAAGTGTAGAAAAATCCGTACAAATTACGTAAAAGTCCCGAAGGTAATCCTAATCGCAAATCTTTTATTGTTATTATATTACTGATTTTGATGATAGACATCATTATTGTTTTACTAAAATTTCAGCCCTTTATATATAAGTATGGTTAGATGCAAGTTTAAGTTAAATTAAATGTACAAACCCTTAAAATTGTTTTGTATAGAAACCACTTGCATTCAAACTTGTATATCTCTTTTTATGCTTATTGTAATTGAGAAATTCCAATTGGATATGAAAGTAGGCTCATATATTCATATCGTATCCGAAAATTAGAATCTATCTCCTTGTGGTTAGGCCTTAATGATGATTTCAAGTTGGTAGATAGTTATTGTTTGTATATTTCATTTCAGTATACCCCGAGTTTGGTCAAGCTTTTGATATAGCCAATGAAGTCAAAAAATTATGAAACTTTAATTCTATACTATTAATTATGTGTAATGAAAATGAGTTGAAAATAATGGAAAGTTATTCTCTATAAAAATTATGAAAAATCTTGGAAGTCGGAGGAACAATAGAGGAGCTTGTAGGCAGATATCTTGTGTTGTAAATAAATATTCATAACTTGCTCTAGGAAGCTTGAAAAATTACACCGTCACTTTTACAGGAAAGTATATTCATATATGTTTTCATATTGATAAGGTTGGACACCTGTATTTATACAATTTGGGAATATAGGATGGTTGAGTATATAAGACAATAATTTGAGGCCATACTGAATACCCCATGAAAGAATATTGCTATCTCCTCTTTCTAAAGAGTATTTTGAGTACATGTTTCATGTGTATATACATTGAGAGGTATGTTTTTATATTTACTTGGGTTTAATTATAAATCCCTTATGAGGTATTTCCTATGGTTGAATGTTCATAACTTTATCAACATGTGTACCATCGTGTTGTCTTTACTCATGTTTCATGGAATGTGACTGAAATGGAATTATATTGTTGTTTTATAGTTATTGAAAGTTACATAATTATGTTAGGATAATACTTATGATTGAGATTCAGTACTTATTTAGTTGGATTGAGAGGTGTAAGGTCTAATCAACCCTGTTCAGCAAGGAAACATAAAGACATAGTTGACAACCCAAGGTGAGTGTACTCGCTGGAATGATGTATTTGTATACTGTTATAAATATGATCATAATGTTATGAATATAAAATTGTTCATTTCAGTTTACCGAAATGGGAGGTTACTCCTCGACCCAAAATGGGAGAGATTTGTCTATTAATTACAAGGGGTAACTCCTCGACCAGGAATGAGGGAGAATTGTCTATTTAGATAGGATATGTGAATCATGATTCCGAAAAGTTGGTCATTCATTATGAATGAGCCGAATAATTTAATACATAATTATACGGACATGATTTATTTCATTTAAATTCATGCAATAGTATAGTAGTGATGCATTCACTGGGCTATTTTTGCTCATGGTTCCTATGTTCACATTTTTCAGGTAACGCGATGTCACTACGAAATCTAGGAGGTCAGGTTGGGTTTGCCAGGAATGGGAGAAACGTGGATTTTTTGTGTGTAAATTATGTAATTAAGTTAACTTATCCTTCAAGAAAGTTTTTATGGGCATGAGTACTCTGATGTTGTAAAAAGGTTTTCAGTTATATGGATTTACAATGATGACTCTGAAATTAAAACTCGTGTTTATGGTTTGGTTAAATTAATTATGGTTTGATTCACTTTGACTTTCAAACTTAATTATAACTAACTGGATTGGGGTGTGTCAGTCGACATACCCGAAGGAATAACAATGGCCCCCTTCCTAGTTCAAAATCAAGACAAACCAACCCATTACTACCACATTACGCTCATCACCACAAAAGATCTTGAGCTAGCCAATTTCTGGTACAATGATATTTGGCACCTCCTCAAGCATGGTAGGTATCCCGAGGTTTACAACAAGAAAGATCGAGCAACCCTCTGAAGACTGGCCACCCAGTACATCATCTGTCACAAAGCACTGTTCAAAAAAACTTCGATGGAACCCATTTACACTGCATCGCAGGGACTGACAATGAAGAGATAATGCAAAAAATCCACAGCGGGGAATGCGGGACCCACATGAATGGTCACATTCTTTCCAAGAAGATCATCCGACAAGGTTACTACTGGACCACCATGATCCAGGATTGCGTCGCCTATGTCTAAAGATGCCTAAAATGCCAACAGTTCTCTAACCTTCAGCACCTGCCTCCGTGAGAATTATACAACATGACTTCTCCTTGGTCATTCTCCACCTGGTGTATCGACATCATAGGGAAAGTTACACCTAAGGCTTCCAACGGGCATGAATTCATCCTAGTTTCCATTGATTACTTCACCAAATGGGTCGAACCTGAGTCATATGCATTCCTGAACGCCAAGAAAGTGGCCAAATTCATCAGGAAGAACATCATCTACTGATATGAGGTCCCGTATGAGATAGTGTCAGATAATGAGTTGCATTTTGAGACAGAAGTCAAAGAAGTTGTCAACGAGTATGGGCTTCAGAGACATAAATCTTCTCCCTATCGACCTCAGACCAATGGTGCGGGCAAAGCAGCCAGCAAGAACCTCAAATCGATCATCAATAAGATGATCGAAAGATATCGAGATTGGGCCGATCGAATCCTTTATGCCCTTTGGGCTATCGAACATCGATCTGAACCTCTACTGGGGCTACCCCTTACTCTCTAGTCTACGGTATGGAAGCAGTCCTACATGTGGAGATGGAAATACCCTCGTTGCGTGTCATGCTTGAAAGCAAGGTCAATGAAGAAGATTGGTACCAAAGTCATTTTGACGACCTCACCCACCTAGATGAAAGGAGATTGAAAGCGCTTTATCACATACAAGGGTACCATCACCGTATAGCACAATCTTTTAATAAGAGAGTCAAGGAACACGATGTTCGAGAGGGGGATTTAGCCCTCAAATAAATAGTAGAGCCCATCTGGGAACCATAGGCAAATTCAAGCCCAATTGGAGCGGCCCATACATTATCAAGAAGATCTTATCCGGCGGTGACTCCATGCTCACCGACTTAGATGGAGAAGATATGGATCGTCCTGTCAACCTGGACTGCCTCAAGAAATTCTACCCTTAGCCCAAAATCTCGGCGCTCTACGACTCTTCTCGTCTCCCTTCTATTCTAAAAAAATAAAAGTAAAGTAAAAATAAATAAATAAATCTCCATTTCCCTCTACCCAGAACTACGTGGGACTGATCCTTTGTAAGAACCATTTTCAAAAAAATTAAAACCTTGCAAAACCCCCCAGAGGTACATAGGCAACTCATACATCTTACATGAGCACAGTCCTTTCTTTTTAAAAAAACACTATTCTTTTCTTATCTCCAAGAACGATAGTTCATTCTAACATATACTTGAACAAAAGGATTATACATTCCTTAACGATCGGTATAGATAATTCAAAAATTCAAAAGTCATCAAAAGGCACATCTAGATGATCAAAAACTTTTTTATTTCACTAATAAGAAGTTACAGTGCAATTATATAAGAAAAGGAATGGATAAATCCCTTCCCCTACCTTCCTAAAATGCCAAATAAATTCCCAAACTTATCTCCCATTACAAAATAAACTCCCCCAAGAAGTCCTACCCACAGCTACCAGAGGAGCCCTCTCCATCATCATCATCTGCATCCTGGGGATAAGCTCGAACCAGATTCAGAAAAACTACCACACCACCCTCCATGGTATCAGATAAAATAAGCCACCTTTCTCCAATCTCCACTGCCAATATCGTGCAGACCACTCTTATCTACAACCAATTCATTTAATCCCCAGGGATGTGCTAAACTCTCCCAACAGACTGAGATGGACAGGTCGACGGACACCAACTCTCCTACAGAGAGCCAAGCGGCATGCGCAAATTGTAGACACCCCATTTTGTTACCCCCTAAACTCTCCTTAGGTCCCTAGCACCTCCCTTCATCACTACAAACCCAGGTCATACCCCGAGTACTGACCTAGAAGCCATCGGGCACTCCCAGGCTCCATTTGACCAAATTCAAAGTCTTTAACTCGTCCGAGACTAAATTAATCTTCGAAGGTCACTAAAAATCCTTTCCAACGGTCCGTCTCGTGCGTGATTCTGACTTACCATGTGGACGAACGACATGCTTTCCCCCGAAACTCAATCAGGAGGCCACTGGGCGCTCCCAGTATCTATTTCACCTAAGTCAACTCTTCAACTCGATCGAGACTGAATGAATCTTTGAAGGTCACTGAAACCCCTTTCCAACGGTCCATCCCATGCGTAATTCCGACTTACGGTACGGACGAACGATCTGTTTTACTCTAAAAGGTCACCGAATGCATCCAGGGCTTGGTTGACAGAAGTCAACTCCTGAACCGGATCAAACTATTTGTAATGTAGAAGTAAATATCCTAACCTTTCCAACGGTCCACCCCGTGAGCGATTCGGACTTACCATGCAGATGAATGATCCATTTACGTCCGATGATTCCCCGTCCAATGGACCGATGAATGCTTTAGAGCCACATTTGACCCAAAGTCAACTCTCGAACCCATGATCAGTACAAGGACTTTCAAAGTCTTTGAATTACCTTTCTAATGGTCCACCCCGTGCACGATTCTGATCAACGATTTGCGTTCTGCGACCGATTTTCCAAAAAGGTGTGAAAGACACTACCAAACGGCAGGTCCCAGACCCTGCCTCTCGGTAGTGTACGTGAACGCACCTACTGATTGGTAGGAACATAGCTATGCCGATCGGAAACACCTTGGGCCTATAGAAAGGAGGTTTGACCTCACTTGCAAGAGGAGCCTAATCTGATAGATATCACTCTCAACAAATCCAGAAAACCTCTCTCGAAGTCAGTGTGATTTCCACACCCAAATCCCTTTCCAACCTTCACTTTTCATCATCCTTTTCATCAAACTTGGTGAATTCACCACCCTCCATCATCATCCAAGTCTAAAAGATACTTTCCAACATTCAAGATCAAGTTCAAGATCTTCAAGAAGGTCTAATTTTCTCAACTCTCTCCTTAAATTCTCATAAATTCACAATAACTTGTTTTTATTACTTAGCACTTTCATTATCTCATCGTACACATTCTAATATACTTTTTTATTTATTATTATTGCACATCTCTTATTTTCATATAAATAAAAACCCCCAAAATAAGAAAAAGAGGATTTGCTCATAAATTCCAAACGGGAATTCTCATACTTTTTTTACACTTTTCTCACAACTAAAACACTTTTTCTACACACACACACAGAAATAAGAGAATCCCCTGGTTGGATTTATGGGATAAACCCCACCCCTCTATTTGTATGCCAACTACGTGGACTTTGATTCCTCTATAGTCTACGTAGGCGTCTCAGGGTAAAACCTGAGAGTCGAGTGCTATTTTTACTTTTTCTCTCATTTTCTATTTTCTCTAAACTCCACTCTCTTATATTGTATATATACATATATTTGTTCTTAGTGGCGTATTATTCTACATGCGTTATCGTTCCATCATAAGGTCAACATAAGGATAATCGCGTAAATCCAATTTTCTAATATTTTTATACCTTCCTTCGGATGACTCGCTTTACCTCTTCCATGGTGTAAGTCGATGATTCCTATCTCCACTATATATAGACATGCACACATATCACGGGGAAAATAAAAGGAGAAAAGCAAAAACCCATGAGAGACCGAAAGGGCAGAATGGGTGCCTAACACCTTTCTATTTCATAACTTAGCCTCCGGACCCTTTTCGAATCATTTTGGTTTCGTATGGATCAGTACGTCTTTGGATGCTGTCCTTAGGGATGGCTCCCTTTCTTTTGTCTGTTTTGAGTAAAATAGACTCGCGACTCTATCTTTCTACATTTTTGACCTCACCCAAATGACACCGGCTGAAGCGCTCCCGCGAGGGACGCACGAGACCTAGGATCCTCCCTCACTTGCTCGCCCATCACGAGGATCGGGGGATGGCCACACAAACACTCTGTCAGGTCTTCTACCGGAAAGAAATCTAGTGCCCGAGGTGGCACGATCTACTCCCAGCCAAATTAGCGTAAAAGCCGCCAAAGGAAATAGAAAGAGGTCTATCTCAGACCAACCAGCTGAACGTACGGGTATTCTCCTAGCTCCAGAATAGGCAGCAACTGTCCCCATCAAGGCACTAACCAATACAGATTTAGAGCCCCATGCTCCACAAACCAGTTCTCCCAGCTCTCAATATCCAAGCCAACACTGATAAAATGGCTCGAAAAAAAGTAGGGTACAACTAATAGAGGATATTCCGAAGGAGTCACCAGGCAAAATCTTTCAGACAACCAATGAACAAAATCATAGGGCTACCCCTCAGAAACTCAGAATTTCTGGAAAATGGAGGAAAATAAAGTTTTTGATAAAATTATTTTTATTGCTCAAACATGTTGAATATTATTTTTGAAGGCGAGAATTTCAAACGATTTCGAAAATGGAGTTAAAACGGATTTTAAAATGATTTTAAAATGTTTTTAACTCTTGGAGTTGTTTTGACTTCCACCTCTTCATTTCTTTGCCTTATATAAAGGAGTCTTTTGGATTCCAACTCTTCATTTCTTTGGATTATAAAAGGAAGTCGTGGGCAACCCTTTTTAACCTACTTTTGGCACAAATTTTGGCAGCAAATATATTTTATATTCCTCTTCTTTTTATATACACATTGGCCCTTGAGATTTGTGAGTTCCAACCTTCGATTAGAGGTGTTCTTGGGGCTATTTTGTTGGAGGTTCTTGGAGGAGACTTTTTAGATCTTTTGTGTTGATCTTGAGGATGTGATCATTGGTTTCTCATCATGGTTTGAGGTATGGGGTTTTACACAATATGCTCCTTAAATCTCGCGAGTGTCATTCTCTTTGAATTCTTGTTTAATTGAACTCATATTTGAATTGATAAATTCATTGAAATCTGGAAAATAATTGTTGAAATTATTTTGATTCATGTGGTATCATTATATTATTGTTGAGCATGTTGTCATGAGATTTTAATATGGCACGGATATTGGGCACCCGCCAAAATTCCTGTTCCCCGGCTATGGCTTGATAAAGCATATACGGATGTGGTGAGGCCTGGTGACCCGGTTAAAGTGTTGTTGAGAAATTATATTGATAAATGCTTTGAGATTTGCATTTTGATTTGAATATTCCTACTCGTGTTGTTACGCTTTGTTCATCGTTAATATATTTGTTGAGCATCTTTCTTATCGTATTGTGTACTTCCCCATATTTTCTTTTAGTTGGCAGGTTAGCGTGTATTTGAGTGCTATGGACCAATTGGGATGATTTTAGCGTGGATTATTTTGAGAAGAATATTTTTGGAAGATTTGTATTATTTTATTGTATTGTATAGAGCATTGGTGATTTATATGATTTCAAGAGACTTTGTTGTATTGAATTTAGAGAAATTTGAGATTAGTGGATTTATATTATTGTGGGATTCTTTTAGATGCTCTATACCTTGTCACTTATGGATTTGAATTTATTTTATCGCATTAGCGCTCCGTTCGCTCTCCCCAGGCGGGCGGGGTCTTACGAATGGTATCAGAGCTTACATATACGAAAACCCTCGGGTCTTGGGTTTTGGATTCATTGCGTGGTTAGCAATTTTTGGAGATAGAAAATTTTAGGTGATATTCGTGATAGGCATCTAGATTAGATGTGAGGAATTTATTTTTGGAGAGGAAATTATTTTTGGAGATTGTTAGCCTGATATTGAGAGTTAGGCATTCGGCGAATTTCGGGGGCGAATTTCCATTGTTAGTGGGGAAGTGTAATAACCCGCGTAATTTTGGGCTATTTTAATTAATTTCTGGAAAATGGAGGAAAATAAAGTTTTTGATAAAATTATATTTATTGCTCAAATATGTTGAATATTATTTTTAAAGGCGAGAATTTCAAACGGTTTCGAAAACGGAGTTAAAACGGATTTTAAAATGATTTTAAAATGTTTTTAACTCTTGGAGTTGTTTTGACTTCCACCTCTTCATTTCTTTGCCTTATTTAAAGGAGTCTTTTGGATTCAACCTCTTCATTTCTGTGCATTATAAAAGGAAGTCGTGGGCAACCCTTTTAACCTACTTTTGGCACAAATTTTGGTAGCAAATATATTTTATATTCCTCTTCTTTTTATATACACATTGGTCCTTGAGATTTGTGAGTTCCAACCTTCGATTAGAGGTGTTCTTGGGGCTATTTTGTTGGAGGTTCTTAGAAGTGATTTTGTAGATATTTTGTGTTGATCTTGAGGATGTGATCATTAGTTTCTCATCATGGTTTGAGGTATGGGGTTTTACACAATATGCTCCTTAAATCTCGCGAGTGTCATTCTCTTTGAATTATTGTTTAATTGAACTCTTATTTGAATTGATAAATTCATTGAAATCTGGAAAATAATTGTTGAAATTATTTTGATTCATGTGGTATCATTATATTATTGTTGAGCACGTTGTCACGAGATTTTAATATGGCATGGATATTGGGCACCCGCCAAAATTCCTATTCCCGGGCTATGGCTTGATAAAGCATATACGGATGTGGTGAGGCCTGGTGACCCGGTTAAAGTGTTGTTGAGAAATTATATTGATAAATGCTTTGAGATTTGCATTTTGATTTGAATATTCCTACTCGTATTGTTACGCTTTGTTCATCGTTAATATATTTGTTGAGCATCTTTCTTATCGTCTTGTGTACTTCCCCATATTTTCTTTTAGTTGGCAGGTTAGCGTGGATTTGAGCGGTATGGACCAATTGGGATGATTTTAGCGTGGATTATTTTGAGAAGAATATTTTTGGAAGATTTGTATTATTTTATTGTGTTGTATAGAGCATTTGTGATTTATATTATTTCAAGAGACTTTGTTGTATTGAATTTGGAGAAATTTGAGATTAGTGGATTTATATTATTGTGGGATTCTTTTAGATGCTCTATACCTTGTCACTTGTGGATTTTGATTTATTTTATCGCATTAGCGCTCTGTTCGCTCTCCCCGGGCGGGCGGGGTGTTACAAATGGTATCAGAGCTTACGTACACGAAAACCCTCGGGTCTTGGGTTTTGGATTCATTGCGTGGTTAGCAATTTTTAGACATAGAAAATTTTAGGTGATATTCGTGGTAGGCAACTAGATTAGATGTGAGGAATTTATTTTTGGAGCGGAAATTATTTTTGGAGATTTTTAGCCTGATTTTGAGAGTTAGGCATTCGGCGAATTTCGAGGGCAAAATTCCGTTGTTAGTGGGAAAGTGTAATAACCCGCATAATTTTGGGCTATTTTAATTAATTTCTGGAAAATGGAGGAAAAAAAAGTTTTTGATAAAATTATTTTTATTTCTCAAATATGTTTAATATTATTTTTAAAGGCGATAATTTCAAACGGTTTCGAAAACGGAGTTAAAACGGATTTTAAAATGATTTTAAAATGTTTTTAACTCTTGGAGTTGTTTTGACTTCCACCTCTTCATTTCTTTGCCTTATTTAAAGGAGTCTTTTGGATTCCAGCTCTTCATTTCTTTGCATTATAAAAGGAAGTCGTGGGCAACTCTTTTTAACTTACTTTTGGCACAAATTTTGGCAGCAAATATATTTTATATTCCTCTTCTTTTTATATACACATTGGCCCTTGAGATTTGTGAGTTCCAACCTTAGATTAGAGGTGTTCTTCGGGCTATTTTGTTGGAGGTTCTTCTAGGAGATGTTGTAGATCTTTTGTGCTGATGCTGAGGATGTGATCATTGGTTTCTCATCATGGTTTGAGGTATGGGGTTTTACACAATATGCTCCTTAAATCTCGCGAGTGTCATTCTCTTTGAATTTTTGTTTAATTGAACTCATATTTGAATTGATAAATTCATTGAAATCTGGAAAATAATTGTTGAAATTATTTTGATTCATGTGGTATCATTATATTATTGTTGAGCACGTTGTCATGAGATTTTAATATGGCATGGATATTGGGCACCCGCCAAAATTCCTGTTCCCGGGCTATGGCTTGATAAAGCATATACGGATGTGGTGAGGCCTGCTGACCTGGTTAAAGTCTTGTTGAGAAATTATATTGATAAATGCTTTGAGATTTTCATTTTGATTTGAATATTCCTACTCGTGTTGTTACGCTTTGTTCATCGTTAATATATTTGTTGAGCATCTTTCTTATCGTATTGTGTACTTCCCCATATTTTCTTTTATTTGGCACGTTAGCGTGGATTTTAGCGCTATGGACCAATTGGGATGATTTTAGCGTGGATTATTTTGAGAAGAATATTTTTGGAAGATTTGTATTATTTTATTGTGTTGTATAGAGCATGGGTGATTTATAATATTTCAAGAGACTTTGTTGTATTGAATTTGGAGAAATTTGAGATTAGTGGATTTATGTTATTTTGGGATTCTTTTAGATGCTCTATACCTTGTCACTTGTGGATTTTGATTTATTTTATCGCATTAGCGCTCCGTTCACTATCCCCGGGCGGGCAGGGTGTTACAAATGGTATCAGAGCTTACGTATACGAAAATCCTCGGGTCTTGGGTTTTGGATTCATTGCGTGGTTAGACATTTTTGGAGATAGAAAATTTTAGGTGATATTCGTGATAGGCATCTGGATTAGATGTGAGGAACTTATTTTTGGAGAGGAAATTATTTTTGGAGATTGTTAGCCTGATTTTGAGAGTTAGGTATTCGGCGAATTTCGAGGGTGAAATTCCATTATTAGTGGGGAAGTGTAATAACCCGCGTAATTTTGGGCTATTTTAATTAATTTCTGGAAAATGGAGGAAAATAAAGTTTTTGATAAAATTATTTTTATTTCTCAAATATGTTGAATATTATTTTTAAAGGCGATAATTTCAAACGGTTTCGAAAACGGAGTTAAAACGGATTTTAAAATGATTTTAAAATGTTTTTAACTCTTGGAGTTGTTTTGACTTCCACCTCTTCATTTCTTTGCCTTATTTAAAGGAGTCTTTTGGATTCCAACTCTTCATTTCTTTGCATTATAAAAGGAAGTCGTGGGCAACCCTTTTTAACCTACTTTTGGCACAAATTTTGGCAGAAAATATATTTTATATTCCTCTTCTTTTTATATACACATTGGCCCTTAAGATTTGTGAGTTCCAACCTTAGATTAAAGGTGTTCTTGGGGCTATTTTGTTGGAGGTTCTTGGAGGAGACTTTTTAGATCTTTTGTGTTGATCTTGAGGATGTGATCATTGGTTTCTCATCATGGTTTGAGGTATGGGGTTTTACACAATATGCTCCTTAAATCTCGCGAGTGTCATTCTCTTTGAATTCTTGTTTAATTGAACTCATATTTGAATTGATAAATTCATTGAAATCTGGAAAATAATTGTTGAAATTATTTTGATTCATGTGGTATCATTATATTATTGTTGAGCATGTTGTCATGAGATTTTAATATGGCACGAATATTGGGCACCCGCCAAAATTCCTGTTCCCCGGCTATGGCTTGATAAAGCATATACGGATGTGGTGAGGCCTGGTGACCCGGTTAAAGTGTTGTTGAGAAATTATATTGATAAATGCTTTGAGATTCGCATTTTGATTTGAATATTCCTACTCGTGTTGTTACGCTTTGTTCATCGTTAATATATTTGTTGAGCATCTTTCTTATCGTATTGTGTACTTCCCCATATTTTCTTTTAGTTGGCAGGTTAGCGTGGATTTGAGTGCTATGGACCAATTGGGATGATTTTAGCGTGGATTATTTTGAGAAGAATATTTTTGGAAGATTTGTATTATTTTATTGTATTGTATAGAGCATTGGTGATTTATATTATTTCAAGAGACTTTGTTGTATTGAATTTAGAGAAATTTGAGATTAGTGGATTTATATTATTGTGGGATTCTTTTAGATGCTCTATACCTTGTCACTTATGGATTTGAATTTATTTTATCGCATTAGCGGTCCGTTCGCTCTCCCCAGGCGGGCGGGGTCTTACGAATGGTATCAGAGCTTACATATACGAAAACCGTCGGGTCTTGGGTTTTGGATTCATTGCGTGGTTAGCAATTTTTGGAGATAGAAAATTTTAGGTGATATTCGTGATAGGCATCTAGATTAGATGTGAGGAATTTATTTTTGGAGAGGAAATTATTTTTGGAGATTGTTAGCCTGATATTGAGAGTTAGGCATTCGGCGAATTTTGAGGGCAAAATTCCATTGTTAGTGGGGAAGTGTAATAACCCGCGTAATTTTGGGCTATTTTAATTAATTTCTAGAAAATGGAGGAAAATAAAGTTTTTGATAAAATTATTTTTATTGTTCAAATATGTTGAATATTATTTTTAAAGGCGAGAATTTCAAACGGTTTCGAAATGGCGTTAAAACGGATTTTAAAATGATTTTAAAATATTTTTAACTCTTGGAGTTGTTTTGAGTTCCACCTCTTCATTTCTTTGCCTTATTTAAAGGAGTCTTTTGGATTCCAACTCTTCATTTCTTTGGATTATAAAAGGAAGTCGTGGGCAACCCTTTTTAACCTACTTTTGGCACAAATTTTGGCAGCAAATATATTTTATATTCCTCTTCTTTTTATATACACATTGGCCCTTGAGATTTGTGAGTTCCAACCTTCGATTAGAGGTGTTCTTGGGGCTATTTTGTTGGAGGTTCTTGGAGGAGACTTTTTAGATCTTTTGTGTTGATCTTGAGGATGTGATAATTGGTTTCTCATCATGGTTTGAGGTATGGGGTTGTACACAATATGCTCCTTAAATCTCGCGAGTGTCATTCTCTTTGAATTCTTGTTTAATTGAACTCATATTTGAATTGATAAATTCATTGAAATCTGGAAAATAATTGTTGAAATTATTTTGATTCATGTGGTATCATTATATTATTGTTGAGCACGTTGTCATGAAATTTTAATATGTCACGGATATTGGGCACCCGCCAAAATTCCTGTTCCCGGGTTATGGTTTGATAAAGCATATACGGATGTGGTGAGGCCTAGTGACCCGGTTAAAGTGTTGTTGAGAAATTATATTGATAAATGCTTTTAGATTTGCATTTTGATTTGAATATTCCTACTCGTGTTGTTACGCTTTGTTCATCGTTAATATATTTGTTGAGCATCTTTCTTATCGTATAGTGTACTTCCCCATATTTTCTTTTAGTTGGCAGGTTAGCGTGGATTTGAGCGCTATGGACCAATTGGGATGATTTTTGCGTGGATTATTTTGAGAAGAATATTTTTGGGAGATTTGTATTATTTTATTGTGTTGTATAGAGCATTGGTGATTTATATTATTTCAAGAGACTTTGTTGTATTGAATTTGGAGAAATTTGAGATTAGTGGATTTATATTATTGTGGGATTCTATTAGATGCTCTATACCTTGTCACTTGTGGATTTGGGTTTATTTTATCGCATTAGCGCTCCGTTCGCTCTCCCCGGGCGGGCGGGGTGTTACAAATGGTATCAGAGCTTACGTATACGAAAACTCTCGGGTCTTGGATTTTGGATTCATTGCGTGGTTAGTAATTTTTGGAGATAGAAAATTTTAGGTGATATTCGTGATAGGCATGTAGATTAGATGTAAGGAATTTATTTTTGGAGAGAAAGTTATTTTTGGAGATTGTTAGCCTGATTTTGAGAGTTAGGCATTCGGCAAATTTCGAGGGCGAATTTCCATTGTTAGTGGGGAAGTGTAATAACCCGCGTAATTTTGGGCTATTTTAATTAATTTCTGGAAAATGGAGGAAAATAAAGTTTTTGATAAAATTATTTTTATTGCTCAAATATGTTGAATATTATTTTTAAAGGCGAGAATTTCAAACAGTTTCGAAAACGGAGTTAAAACGGATTTTAAAATGATTTTAAAATGTTTTTAACTCTTGGAGTTGTTTTGACTTCCACCTCTTCATTTCTTTGCCTTATTTAAAGGAGTCTTTTGGATTCAACCTCTTCATTTCTGTGAATTATAAAAGGAAGTCGTGGGCAACCCTTTTAACCTACTTTTGGCACAAATTTTGGCAGCAAATATATTTTATATTCCTCTTCTTTTTATATACACATTGGTCCCTGAGATTTGTGAGTTCCAACCTTCGATTAGAGGTGTTCTTGGGGCTATTTTGTTAGAGGTTCTTAGAGGTGATTTTGTAGATATTTTGTGTTGATCTTGAGGATGTGATCATTAGTTTCTCATCATGGTTTGAGGTATGGGGTTTAACACAATATGCTCCTTAAATCTCGCGAGTGTCATTCTCTTTGAATTATTGTTTAATTGAACTCATATTTGAATTGATAAATTCATTGAAATCTGGAAAATAATTGTTGAAATTATTTTTATTCATGTGGTATCATTTTATTATTGTTGAGTACGTTGTCACGAGATTTTAATATGGCATGGATATTGGGCACCCGCCAAAATTCCTATTCCCGGGCTATGGCTTGATAAAGCATATACGGATGTGGTGAGGCCTGGTGACCCGGTTAAAGTGTTGTTGAGAAATTATATTGATAAATGCTTTGAGATTTGCATTTTGATTTGAATATTCTTACTCGTATTGTTACGCTTTGTTCATCGTTAATATATTTGTTGAGCATCTTTCTTATCGTCTTGTGTACTTCCCCATATTTTCTTTTAGTTGGCAGGTTAGCGTGGATTTGAGCGGTATGGACCAATTGGGATGATTTAAGCGTGGATTATTTTGAGAAGAATATTTTTGGAAGATTTGTATTATTTTATTGTGTTGTATAGAGCATTGGTGATTTATATTATTTCAAGAGACTTTGTTGTATTGAATTTGGAGAAATTTGAGATTAGTGGATTTATATTATTGTGGGATTCTATTAGATGCTCTATACCTTGTCACTTGTGGATTTGGGTTTATTTTATCGCATTAGCGCTCCGTTCGCTCTCCCCGGGCGGGCGGGGTGTTACAAATGGTATCAGAGCTTACGTATACGAAAACTCTCGGGTCTTGGATTTTGGATTCATTGCGTGGTTAGCAATTTTTGGAGATAGAAAATTTTAGGTGATATTCGTGATAGGCATGTAGATTAGATGTAAGGAATTTATTTTTGGAGAGAAAGTTATTTTTGGAGATTGTTAGCCTGATTTTGAGAGTTAGGCATTCGGCAAATTTCGAGGGCGAATTTCCATTGTTAGTGGGGAAGTGTAATAACCCGCGTAATTTTGGGCTATTTTAATTAATTTCTGGAAAATGGAGGAAAATAAAGTTTTTGATAAAATTATTTTTATTGCTCAAATATGTTGAATATTATTTTTAAAGGCGAGAATTTCAAACAGTTTCGAAAACGGAGTTAAAACGGATTTTAAAATGATTTTAAAATGTTTTTAACTCTTGGAGTTGTTTTGACTTCCACCTCTCCATTTCTTTGCCTTATTTAAAGGAGTCTTTTGGATTCAACCTCTTCATTTCTGTGAATTATAAAAGGAAGTCGTGGGCAACCCTTTTAACCTACTTTTGGCACAAATTTTGGCAGCAAATATATTTTATATTCCTCTTCTTTTTATATACACATTGGTCCCTGAGATTTGTGAGTTCCAACCTTCGATTAGAGGTGTTCTTGGGGCTATTTTGTTAGAGGTTCTTAGAGGTGATTTTGTAGATATTTTGTGTTGATCTTGAGGATGTGATCATTAGTTTCTCATCATGGTTTGAGGTATGGGGTTTAACACAATATGCTCCTTAAATCTCGCGAGTGTCATTCTCTTTGAATTATTGTTTAATTGAACTCATATTTGAATTGATAAATTCATTGAAATCTGGAAAATAATTGTTGAAATTATTTTGATTCATGTGGTATCATTATATTATTGTTGAGCACGTTGTCACGAGATTTTAATATGGCATGGATATTGGGCACCCGCCAAAATTCCTATTCCCGGGCTATGGCTTGATAAAGCATATACGGATGTGGTGAGGCCTGGTGACCCGGTTAAAGTGTTGTTGAGAAATTATATTGATAAATGCTTTGAGATTTGCATTTTGATTTGAATATTCTTACTCGTATTGTTACGCTTTGTTCATCGTTAATATATTTGTTGAGCATCTTTCTTATCGTCTTGTGTACTTCCCCATATTTTCTTTTAGTTGGCAGGTTAGCGTGGATTTGAGCGGTATGGACCAATTGGGATGATTTAAGCGTGGATTATTTTGAGAAGAATATTTTTGGAAGATTTGTATTATTTTATTGTGTTGTATAGAGCATTGGTGATTTATATTATTTCAAGAGACTTTGTTGTATTGAATTTGGAGAAATTTGAGATTAGTGGATTTATATTATTGTGGGATTCTATTAGATGCTCTATACCTTGTCACTTGTGGATTTGGGTTTATTTTATCGCATTAGCGCTCCGTTCGCTCTCCCCGGGCGGGCGGGGTGTTACAAATGGTATCAGAGCTTACGTATACGAAAACTCTCGGGTCTTGGATTTTGTGTTCATTGCGTGGTTAGCAATTTTTGGAGATAGAAAATTTTAGGTGATATTCGTGATAGGCATGTAGATTAGATGTAAGGAATTTATTTTTGGAGAGAAAGTTATTTTTGGAGATTGTTAGCCTGATTTTGAGAGTTAGGCATTCGGCAAATTTCGAGGGCGAATTTCCATTGTTAGTGGGGAAGTGTAATAACCCGCGTAATTTTGGGCTATTTTAATTAATTTCTGGAAAATGGAGGAAAATAAAGTTTTTGATAAAATTATTTTTATTTCTCAAATATGTTTAATATTATTTTTAAAGGCGATAATTTCAAACGGTTTCGAAAACGGAGTTAAAACGGATTTTAAAATGATTTTAAAATGTTTTTAACTCTTGGAGTTGTTTTGACTTCCACCTCTTCATTTCTTTGCCTTATTTAAAGGAGTCTTTTGGATTCCAGCTCTTCATTTCTTTGCATTATAAAAGGAAGTCGTGGGCAACTCTTTTTAACTTACTTTTGGCAGCAAATATATTTTATATTCCTCTTCTTTTTATATACATATTGGCCCTTGAGATTTGTGAGTTCCAACCTTAGATTAGAGGTGTTCTTCGGGCTATTTTGTTGGAGGTTCTTGGAGGAGATTTTGTAGATCTTTTGTGCTGATGCTGAGGATGTGATCATTGGTTTCTCATCATGGTTTGAGGTATGGGGTTTTACACAATATGCTCCTTAAATCTCGCGAGTGTCGTTCTCTTTGAATTTTTGTTTAATTGAACTCATATTTGAATTGATAAATTCATTGAAATCTGGAAAATAATTGTTGAAATTATTTTGATTCATGTGGTATCATTATATTATTGTTGAGCATGTTGTCATGAGATTTTAATATGGCATGGATATTGGGCACCCGCCAAAATTCCTGTTCCCGGGCAATGGCTTGATAAAGCATATACGGATGTGGTGAGGCCTGCTGACCTGGTTAAAGTGTTGTTGAGAAATTATATTGATAAATGCTTTGAGATTTTCATTTTGATTTGAATATTCCTACTCGTGTTGTTACGCTTTGTTCATCGTTAATATATTTGTTGAGCATCTTTCTTATCGTATTGTGTACTTCCCCATATTTTCTTTTATTTGGCAGGTTAGCGTGGATTTTAGCGCTATGGACCAATTGGGATGATTTTAGCGTGGATTATTTTGAGAAGAATATTTTTGGAAGATTTGTATTATTTTATTGTGTTGTATAGAGCATGGGTGATTTATAATATTTCAAGAGACTTTGTTGTATTGAATTTGGAGAAATTTGAGATTAGTGGATTTATGTTATTTTGGGATTCTTTTAGATGCTCTATACCTTGTCACTTGTGGATTTTGATTTATTTTATCGCATTAGCGCTCCGTTCACTCTCCCCGGGCGGGCAGGGTGTTACAAATGGTATCAGAGCTTACGTATACGAAAATCCTCGGGTCTTGGGTTTTGGATTCATTGCGTGGTTAGACATTTTTGGAGATAGAAAATTTTAGGTGATATTCGTGATAGGCATCTAGATTAGATGTGAGGAACTTATTTTTGGAGAGGAAATTATTTTTGGAGATTGTTAGCCTGATTTTGAGAGTTAGGCATTCGGCGAATTTCGAGGGTGAAATTCCATTATTAGTGGGGAAGTGTAATAACCCGCGTAATTTTGGGCTATTTTAATTAATTTCTGGAAAATGGAGGAAAATAAAGTTTTTGATAATATTATTTTTATTTCTCAAATATGTTGAATATTATTTTTAAAGGCGAGAATTTCAAACGGTTTCGAAAACGGAGTTAAAACGGATTTTAAAATGATTTTAAAATGTTTTTAAATCTTGGAGTTGTTTTGACTTCCACCTCTTCATTTCTTTGCCTTATTTAAAGGAGTCTTTTGGATTCCAACTCTTCATTTCTTTGCATTATAAAAGGAAGTCGTGGGCAACCCTTTTTAACCTACTTTTGGCACAAATTTTGGCAGCAAATATATTTTATATTCCTCTTCTTTTTATATACACATTGGCCCTTGAGATTTGTGAGTTCCAACCTTAGATTAAAGGTGTTCTTGGGGCTATTTTGTTGGAGGTTCTTGGAGGAGATTTTGTAGATCTTTTGTGTTGATCTTGAGGATGTGATCATTGGTTTCTCATCATGGTTTGAGGTATGGGGGTTTTACACAATATGCTCCTTAAATCTCACGAGTGTCATTCTCTTTGAATTCTTGTTTAATTGAACTCATATTTGAATTGATAAATTCATTGAAATCTGGAAAATAATTGTTGAAATTATTTTGATTCATGTGGTATCATTATATTATTGTTGAGCATGTTGTCATGAGATTTTAATATGGCACGGATATTGGGCACCCGCCAAAATTCCTGTTCCCCGGCTATGGCTTGATAAAGCATATACGAATGTGGTGAGGCCTGGTGACCCGGTTAAAGTGTTGTTGAGAAATTATATTGATAAATGCTTTGAGATTTGCATTTTGATTTAAATATTCCTACTCGTGTTGTTACGCTTTGTTCATCGTTAATATATTTGTTGAGCATCTTTCTTATCGTCTTGTGTACTTCCCCATATTATCTTTTAGTTGGAAGGTTAGCGTGGATTTGAGCGCTATGGACCAATTGGGATGATTTTAGAGAGGATTATTTTGAGATGAATATTTTTGGATGATTTGTATTATTTTATTGTGTTGTATAGAGCATTGGTGATTTATATTATTTCAAGAGACTTTGTTGTATTGAATTTGGAGAAATTTGAGATTAGTGGATTTATATTATTGTGGGATTCTTTTACATGCTCTATACCTTGTCACTTGTGAATTTGGATTTATTTTATCGCATTAGCGCTCCGTTCGCTCTCCCCGGGCGGGCCAAGTAAGTCGGACGAAATTCTTCCAAGACAAAGCAGAATACATGGCCTTTGGGGTACCAAAATTGTACCACCGCCATGAGCATGTTCCACTCTATGGGTTGATTACACCATAAAGAGACAATACGATAAGAAAGAATTATAGTTAATGTTGAAAGCATTATAGTTAATGTTGTAGGAGCACATCGTCTCCAAAGTCTTGAGGTATTCGGAAAACTCAACACTACCAGGGAGAGCCATCTCACAGAATAAGATAGGAAGAATGCGAAGGTGTGATGAAAACACTCCACCCTTACCCCTCTTTTATACTCGAAAACCCTCACAAAAGACATAACCCCTACAAAAATCAGAGGAAACCCTGCCCCACAAGGTACCAAAGGCTGAAGAGGGTACCAATAAAAGCTTTGAAATGATGGGACTGAACTGACTTGCCGATAGGTAGGACAAGGTGCTTGTCCATCGGCAATCTCCAATTTTTGGAAATTTCCATTTTTCCTCTTTTATCAAAAATAGAAAACTCAATAAATAAATTGATATTCTCAACATAATTTCAAAAAATCCTCTTTATTCACTATCGGTCTCCCTAATCCGTACAACACTTTATTCACTATCGGCCTTTATCCGAGAATTTTGTGAACATTTGAGATCCCACCGTCTCATCCGCCCAGTTTTCCCAGAGAAACTCGCTGTTGCAAGTGTCCCACCGGGCTTCTCCATGGGCCAAACTTCCGGCACCCATAATTATGGTGACCACATTTTCACCACTTTCTACTTCTCGCGGTACTTGGGAAAACTACATCAACTGTAATTAGTAGTCGTAGTAGCAAGACAAGGAAGTGTTACAAAAATGGAGCGACCTCCAAAGCGGTCCTCATCCCCGACCACAATTTACAGTCCTTAGTAGTTCCTTCTCATGACGCCCTTCTCCAATCAACCTAATGTTCTCACACGAATGCGCAGAAGATTCTATAGATTCTGCCTCATGGCAGAAGAATGAAATCTCACAAGAGAAACCAACGATCTTAATCCTAAGGCTTTATGTCAAATCAAGAGCAACGCTGAAACTTAAGGTGTCCACACAGATTCCTAAGGACTGTAGAACCTGATGCTCTGATACCATCTGTGACAATCCGCTCACCAAAATAAGGGGTGGCCAACCTAATACTCCAATATAATGGAATCATAGATGGAATCATTCTCAGCATCACCATAAAAATATAGAGTATCCAGGATAACCACCCAATATTTCAGAAAACGGGTTGCCAAAAATTTTGAATTTAAACTAAATAAAGTTAAACAAACAACCCATTTCCTGAAAAGATAGGGGAAACCACTAGGATGTATATATATATATATATACACTATAACACCAGGTAATAAATAAGAGGACCAAATATGTTATCGGTCCGCTGATTCATACGGCATTATTAAACAATTTCAATAAATTTATATATATTACATTATATTAATCAATTACAAAAGCTTGGGCCTCGCCCGAGTGAAAGAGACCCGATCTTAACTAGAATACAAAAAAATGAAAACGTTTATACTAATTGTATCCCGTAATACCCGCAATGCATCATGGCTCGCCGAAGATATCGGAATATGAATTCAAGTCAGGCATCCTTGCGGCGGAGTACCTGAGCGGAGACAAGATACATATGCAACAAGAAACGTAAACGGGTCAGGGCCCGGTTCTATATGATTACCAGATGAATAAAGAGTATGACAGTTATGAATATAATCATGCTAGAGAGAATAAAATCTATCTACACAGTTCTAAAACATAACTAAGACAGAAAAGAAAAGCATGGGTAACATAAATCTAAAAACTTCCATTTCATTATTATGTTCCTTATCAGGAACTCATAATTACAACATTTATGCTCTTTACTAGCATTTCATTCCTTATCAGGAAAATATAATTATAATTTTAAGCTCTTTATGGATTTTATTTCAATTACATGCCCATCCTGGCATAACCATTCCTTAGCAGTAATATCATCAACATTAAATGCTCTTTGTGGCATTGTACTGTGCTCTTTGTGGCACTTCTTCATGCTCTTTATGGCATATAATCCATCAAGTCCCACTTGATGATGAATAGTTATATTTATGTACATATAACGATTCTAAAACCGCCCCTCCGAGTTTCCCCACTGGGCGCGCCCCTAAATGACCATCATCTTCCAGGGCCTATCTATACAAGACAACCTGGGAACCTATCGCAATACGTCGGGAAGCGGCCATATGCCTGCGGGAGAGTCAAGACCACACCCGGAATCTCCTCACCAGCGCAGAAAACATAACATATCGCTCATATGGCCTATGTACTATATCCACCCTGCATTCACTAGCCAGGGGGCATCACCAAGCGCGCGAACTTCCCTGATGATGTCATTTAGAGAGGTGTGTATCAACCATTTTATTTACCATTTTCAAGAATCAAGTAAATTATCATTTACCGAGTTCATGATTAAGTAAATTATCATTTACTAAAATCAATACCATTTCCATGTATATGTTTAATTTTATCCGAAACCACTTCCGTTTACTTTATTTGTAAATAATATAACTTATTATCCGGAGCCACACGATAAATTATATCGTTGCTACAACCTCCAAGGAGTAATTGAGACTCTTAATTAACTCCAAACATTTTAGGGTGTTATTATAATCCATCAATATTAATGTAGCTCTATTGAGCTCCAAAAGTCTCCCAAACATAACTCTAGGAGTCATAGTTCCATAATAATTTACTAGAAAAAGAATGCCCTAACATCAATTGGCAAAACCACGGAAAAGTCCCCACATAACCCATTCCTAGTGTAGGGAAAGTACTAACTCAATTTCAACTCTAGGACACCTAGTTTACTTCATTAAAAAGGTTCCTAGGCCCTAGAATTAAAGAAATGAATTTGGGACAAAACTAAGAAAATCCCTCAAAATGCAGGGCTTCCGAATCGATTCGGCCTAGCCGAATTGATTTGGGTTCAAGAAAGCGAATCGATTCGGACCATCCGAATCGGTTCGGTCAACCCAGACCTGAAAACTGTCTCAAGGCAAATCGATTCGGCCCTCGGTTCTGCAGAATTTCCTAGTTTTGTTTTAAGTGTTTTGAGCCCTAATTTTCCAAACCTCAAATCTCTTCCATTTTTACACACAACCAACAATATTTATCTACTCAAAATCATCCCAACATGATTACTAACTACTAAAATCCACAATTCCATTATCAAAACTAAGATTTAGGTTTAATTCCCACAATTTCCTCATTTAAACCATAAATATACATACAAAACTAATCATACAATTTATACACCTTAAATCACATATTAGCAAGTAGAAAACTTTCCTTGATGTAGGAAATATCAGATTTCTTTGAGTAGGAGCATCAATCCATCTTCAATCTTCATTTTTCTCTTCTTTCTCCACTTTTCTCTTTTCTTTCTTTCTCTCCATTTTCTCTCTATATGTTCAAGACATAAAATGGGAAAATAAGGGATTTAGGAAACTAAAATCGGGGCTTAAGTTAAAACTCCCAACTTAAGTGGTTAATACCACATTAAAATGACTCGCAAATACGCATATAAGCTAAAACCAGGTAAAAGTGCTCGAAATCCAAAAATACAACGTGACACTTATTTTGACTGTCTCGCACCTTCCGAGACTAACTACACCCTCTAAACTGGCATCCGAAAATTTTATAAATTATTTTGAGTTCCAATTTCATTTAAACCATCGTGCCATTTATATACATGACACTATAAACATGCAACCTGATGATATTTACTTCCACATACTGTAAATATGCATCATTCTAGTAAATATTAACTTTCAATTCATTCAATTAATATTTACTCCAGTCCCCACATTTTATATAATTACCTTATGCGTTAAAGTTAATATAAAATGAGCCTCCCAGAATCGAGGGTTGTTACAGTGGATTTATATTATTGTGGGATTCTTTTAGATGCTCCATACCTTGTCACTTGTCACTTGTGGATTTGGATTGATTTTATCGCATTAGCGCTCCGTTCGCTCTCCCCGGGCGGGCAGGGTGTTACAAATGGTATCACAGCTTACGTATACGAAAACCCTTGGGTCTTGGGTTTTGGATTCATTGCGTGGTTAGCAATTTTTGGAGATAGAAATTTTTAGGTGATATTCGTGATAGGCATCTAGATTAGATGTGAGGAATTTATTTTTGGATAGGAAATTATTTTTGGAAATTGTTAGCCTGATATTGAGAGTTAGGCATTCGGCGAATTTCGAAGGAAAAATTCCATTGTTAGTGGGGAAGTGTAATAACCCGCGTAATTTTGGGCTATTTTAATTAATTTCTAGAAAATGGAGGAAAATAAAGTTTTTGATAAAATTATTTTTATTGTTCAAATATGTTGAATATTATTTTTAAAGGCGAGAATTTCAAACGGTTTCGAAATGGCGTTAAAACAGATTTTAAAATGATTTTAAAATATTTTTAACTCTTGGAGTTGTTTTGAGTTCCACCTCTTCATTTCTTTGCCTTATTTAAAGGAGTCTTTTGGATTCCAACTCTTCATTTCTTTGCATTATAAAAGGAAGTCGTGGGCAACCCTTTTTAACCTACTTTTGTCACAAATTTTGGCAGCAAATATATTTTATATTCCTCTTCTTTTTATATACACATTGGCCCTTGAGATTTGTGAGTTCCAACCTTCGATTAGAGGTGTTCTTGGGGCTATTTTGTTGGAGGTTCTTGGAGGAGATTTTGTAGATCTTTTGTGTTGATCATGAGGATGTGATCATTGGTTTCTCATCATCGTTTGAGGTATGGGGTTTTACACAATATGCTCCTTAAATCTCGCGAGTGTCATTCTCTTTGAATTCTTGTTTAATTGAACTCATATTTGAATTGATAAATTCATTGAAATCTGGAAAATAATTGTTGAAATTATTTTGATTCATGTGGTATCATTATATTATTGTTGAGCACGTTGTCATGAGATTTTAATATGGCACGGATATTGGGCACCCGCCAAAATTCCTGTTCCCGGGCTATGGCTTGATAAAGCATATACGAATGTGGTGAGGCCTGGTGACCCGGTTAAAGTGTTGTTTAGAAATTATATTGATAAATGCATTGAGATTTGCATTTTGATTTGAATATTCCTACTCGTGTTGTTACGCTTTGTTCATCATTAATATATTTGTTGAGCATCTTTTTTATCGAATTGTGTACTTCCCCATATTTTCTTTTAGTTGGCAGGTTAGCGTGGATTTGAGCGCTATTGACCAATTGGGATGATTTCAGCGTGGATTATTTTGAGAAGAATATTTTTGGAAGATTTGTATTATTTTATTGTGTTGTATAGAGCATTGGTGATTTATATTATTTCAAGAGACTTTGTTGTATTGAATTTGGAGAAATTTGAGATTAGTGGATTTATATTGTTGTGGGATTCTTTTAGATGCTCTATACCTTGTCACTTGTGGATTTGGATTTATTTTATTGCATTAGCGCTCTGTTCGCTCTCCTCGGGCGGGCGAGGTGTTACAAATGGTATCAGAGCTTACGTATACGAAAACCCTCGGGTCTTGGGTTTTGGATTCATTAAGTGGTAAGCAATTTTTGGAGATAGAAAATTTTAGGTGATATTCGTGATAGGCATCTAGATTAGATGTGAGGAATTTATTTTTGGAGAGGAAATTATTTTTGGAGATTGTTAGCCTGATTTTGAGAGTTAGGCATTCGGCGAATTTCGAGGCCGAAATTCCATTGTTAGTGGGGAAGTGTAATAACCCGCGTAATTTTGGGCAATTTTAATTAATTTTTGGAAAATGGAGGAAAATAAAGTTTTTGATAAAATTACTTTTATTGCTCAAATATGTTGAATATTATTTTTAAAGGTGAGAATTTCAAACGGTTTCGAAAACGGAGTTAAAACGGATTTTAAAATGATTTTAAAATGTTCTCAACTCTTTGAGTTATTTTGACTTCTACCTCTTCATTTCTTTGCCTTATTTAAAGGAGTATTTTGGATTCCAACTGTTCATTTCTTTGCATTATAAAAGGAAGTCGTGGGCAACCCTTTTTAGCCTACTTTCTTCACAAATTTTGGCAGCAAATATATTTTATATTCCTCTTCTTTTTATGTACACATTGGCCCTTGAGATTTGTGAGTTCCAACCTTCGATTAGAGGTGTTCTTGGGGCTATTTTGTTGGAGGTTCTTGGAGGAGATTTTGTAGATCTTTTGTGTTGATCTTTAGGATATGATCATTGGTTTCTCATCATGGTTTGAGGTATGGGGTTTTACACAATATGCTCCTTAAATCTCGCGAGTGTCATTCTCTTTGAATTCTTGTTTAATTGAACTCATATTTGAATTGATAAATTCATTGAAATCTGGAAAATAATTGTTGAAATTATTTTGATTCATGTGGTATCATTATATTATTATTGAGCACGTTGTCATGAGATTTTAATATGGCACGGATATGGGGCACCCGCCAAAATTCCTGTTCCCGGGCTATGGCTTGATAAAGCATATACGGATGTGGTGAGGCCTGGTGACCCGGTTAAAGTGTTGTTGAGAAATTATATTGATAAATGCTTTGAGATTTGCATTTTGATTTGAATATTCCCACTCGTGTTGTTACGCTTTGTTCATCGTTAATATATTTGTTGAGCATCTTTCTTATCGTATTGTGTACTTCCCCATATTTTCTTTTAGTTGGAAGGTTAGCGTGGATTTGAGCGCTATGGACCAATTGGGATGATTTTAGAGAGGATTATTTTGAGAAGAATAGTTTTGGAAGATTTGTATTATTTTATTGTGTTGTATAGATCATTGGTGATTTATATTATTTCAAGAGACTTTGTTGTATTGAATTTGGTGAAATTTGAGATTAGTGGATTTATATTATTGTGGGATTCTTTTTGATGCTCTATACCTTGTCACTTGTGGATTTGGATTTATTTTATCGCATTAGCGCTCCGTTCGATCTCCCCGGGCGGGCGGGGTGTTACAAGTAATTCGGACAAATTCTTCCAAGCCAAATCAGAATACATGGCCTTTGGGGTACCAAAATTGTACCGCCGCCATGAGCATGTTCCACTCTATGGGTTGATTACGCCATAAAGAGACAATACGATAAGAAAGAATTATAGTTATTGTTGAAAGCATTATAGTTAATGTTGTAGGAGCACATCGTCCCCAAAGTCTTGAGGTAGTTGGCAAACTCAACACTACCAGGGAGAGCCATCTCACAGAATAAGAAAAGAAGAATGCGAAGGTGTGATGAAAACACTCCACCCTTACCCCTCTTTTATACTCGAAAACCCTCACAAAAGACATAACCCCTACAAAAATCAGAGGAAACCCTGCCCCATAAGGAACCAAAGGCTGAAGAGGGTACCAATAAAATCTTTGAAATGATGGGACTGAACTGACCTGCCGATAGGTAGGACAAGGTGCTTGTCGATCGACAATCTCCAATTTTTGGAAATTTCCCTTTTTCCTCTTTTATCAAAATTAGAAAACTCAATAAATAAATTGATATTCTCAACATAATTTCAAAAAATCGTCTTTTCAAATTTATATAATTTCTCATTATGAATAAAACTTTCTTTCAAACTCCCAAAAATATTTTACGGTCTCAGCAACAAAAGTAAAAAGCGCATATGCATGCATTCATTCATTCGTCACTAACAAAAGATAATAAAAAACTTCATTGAATTGCATAGATATTTATCTATGTTACATAAATCTTGCAGGAAATAAAGAGAAGCATAAAAACAACAGGACTCAGCCCGAACCCACATTCTTTCTCTAAGATCTCCCACCCCTGCACCGCGCTCTCTTTCCCCTACCGCGAGAAGAGCACCACCGCTACCCAAACCAGACTCCTCCCCAGATGAGGCAGACGACACCAAGAAAGAAGGAACAGGAACCATGTCTTGAATATGGGCGGTCGCCAAAGATGTCCAGTCTCTAATGTCCCTCAGCCAAATTGTTGACACCCGAACTTGCTGCAAGAAAAGGAAAAATCAGTATCAAGCAGGAAAGATAAAAAAGAAACCAAAGGAGAAGAATAGAAAAGATATAATTAAGGATAAAGGACCTCCTCTGTCAATCCCAACTCCTCTGGATCCATCGCATGAGTACGATGCAACATAGGCACCATCTCTCCATCAGCCCGCCGGATGTTGTATGCATGGGTATGCAACGTCACAAAGGGGACCTCCGAAGTCATCGCCGCCGCAGACGTTGACGGACCACCACCACTGTGGGAGGACCCCACTGGACGAATCGAACCCGTAGGAGGGAAAAATAGTGCATCATATACGCTGGGCACCATTATCCGGCTCTTCATGAAGTCCATATAATCATATGACACAGCCGTATCGGTGTATAGAAGGTAGGACTTTCCAATTATCATCGCGATCCCCGCATCCTCCGGAAGCAGCCTATCCTGCCTCATAGACATAGGTGGCCTCGCAGGTGGTACCACCACATCCTCCTCAACAATCTGTCGGACCACCCTCTCCCCGAGATACCAAGAGTGGAAAAATTCCTGAGCCAGCAAATGCCTCATCTGCGCATTCATCCCAGTCAACCCCGTGTCCTGAACGACCCAGTAGATATAAATCAACATGGAAGCAGAGCACACAAAGACCAATATTGAAGAAGGAAAAATTCTTACCCTATCATTGGTCAGGCCATTCAAGACCTGTCGCACCGCCTCCAGAGAAAGAGACTTCCTCGATTGCCGATTGGCCTTTCTCCACCGATACAACAGGCAGGAGTTCCCAACAGTCTCGTCCTTTAGAGAAATCAACTGGGTATTACACTTAATCACCTCATAGAATCACGTCTGCCAAAGACAAATATCCACAATAAAAAAGAGACGCACACGGAAAATGAGAATGCATGAAAGGAAAATGCGCAAATTAAAGAATACCTCAAGAAGATACGTGGCTCCCGTAGTTTGGCGACAACACCGGCTGAATGCATCCAGAGAAAAATAAAGGGTCGCCAAAGTCAGGTTCCCCCAATCATATAGAGGGATGTTCGAAAACATCCCCAAGTATGGTAAAAACCATAAGTGGATAACGTCGCCGCTCGACGCCACCAAAAATCCCCCCAATAGCAACAAAATGAACAGTCGGGCCATCTCTCTCACCTAAAACCCTTCCTCCACATAAATCACCTTACCTAGCAACACATCCCTCAGCAGGGATAACCGAATGGAGTCCCCAGACACTATCCTCCCCACATCGCCAAGCCCTGCCTACACAGCCTACGACCTCACCCGCAGAGAGCGATTCACCTCTATTTTCTCTCCATCATAATCCAGCCCCAGTAGTTGCTGCACGTCTATGGGAGTCACAGTTATCTCCCCAAAACCAAAATAGAAGGCGTGGGTAGTGTCCCACCACATCTCCCCTAGAGCGCATAAGACCGCCATCGAATGAGGCATTTCATCCAGTATAGATGCGAGCATCCCAAAGCCTACTGATGATACCACCCAATGCACCACAAGTGGAAGGTGATCCCAGACATCCTTAAGCCCCTTCGTCCCGCGGGAATGCATGGTCGACAGAAACATCATAATGTCAAAGAAAAACCTCGTCAAAATCCAAGAAAAAAAGGAAATCACCATAAAGGAATGCCAAGAGTCATTTTACTCACATAACCGCCAGGGTTCACCACCCTCGAAGAGCGATGACGCAATGGCTCTCGCAGTAAGGTTCGCTCATCCGCAACCGGCTCTAATGCATCAAACGAATTCTCACTCCCCAAAGCAAGAGGAGACCTAGCCCTCCACTCCACATTCGCCCAGTCGTCAATAGTAAACCACTCCCGATGTACTGCAGTGCTCATAAAAGCGGCCATTTTTTAGATTACAAATTGCTAGAATGTTTTGTAGAAGAAAATTGCAGAGAGAGAGAAGGCAAGAAGATGTGAAAAATAAGGGGAACTCACCCCTTTTTATAGGATGCCAAGGGTCATGGCGATCGGCATTGCACCCTCACCTATCGATCGGCACTGCCCCTTTACATTCTCAAGGAAGTCCAAAAGTCCGTGCCACTGCTGAATGGCACCCTCCACACCATACCGACCGATACCTCCCTCAAATTTTAGTACAAAAACTCCCGAAAAATACTAGAAAACCTTGAAAAATCCTCAGAAAATTCCCAAAAATCCCGAGGAGGATTTAAAACATTTTTACTAAGAAAATTCCACACTCCCTCAAGCAGAACACCTACTTCCCCAGCGAAACTCTCAAAAGCCAAGTGAATCTCCTCCCAACAATGTCCCCGAAGTACCCCTGAAGTATCCCAAACCTCATGTTATCTCCTTACCCCCGAAGTATCCCCGAACAAAGCATCCTAACCCTGGACCACCTAATCACTTCCCTAGTGGAATTTACAGCATCAAAATGGTTGTTCCCTCGCAAAGTCTCCAAAAGATAGGAAAATTTGCCTAGCAATCAACTCCCTAGCTCAAATCAAAATCACGAGGTAATTTCCTCGGCAGTGTTCCCCAAGAACATCTCAACTTAAGCCCTCAGAATTGGCTTCTCCCCATAGAATTGGTCATCTCAACTTAAGCCCTCAGAATTGGCTTCGACCCGTAGATTTGGTCATCTCAACTTAAGCCCTCAGAATTGGCTTTGACCCCTAAAATTGGTCATCTCAACTCAAGCCCTCAGAATTGGTTTCGACCCGCAGAATTGGCTTCGACCCGCGGAATTGGTCATCTCAACTTAAGCCCTCAGAATTGGCTTCGACCCGCAGAATCGATCACCCTCACCTTCAAGCCCTTAGAATTGACTTTGACCCACATAATTGGTCATCTAAACTTAAGCCCCCATAATTGGCTTCGACCCGCAGAATTGGTCATCACACTTAAGCCCTCAGAATTGGCTTCGACCCACATAATTGGTCATATCAACTTAGGCCCTCAGAATTGACTTTGACCCGCAGAATTGGTCATCACAACTTAAGTCCTCAGAATTGGCTTCGACTCGCAGAATTGGTCATCACAACCTAAGCCCTCAGAATTGGCTTCGACCAGTAGAATCGGCCACCCTCATCCATAATCCCTCAGAATTGTCTTCGACCCACATAATCGGTCATCCTCATCCTTAGGTTCTCAGAATCGGCCTCGACCCCCTGAATCGGTCATCCTCATCCCTCAGGTCCTCAGAATCGACCTCTTTCAAAGGCATCATGTGGTGTCTATTCGACAACTATCGTTTATTCCAAACTCACCCATTGAGGGCCTCTGTAGACAACCCATTCTAGCATCCCCTAACCTCTCCTAGGTCCCTAGCACCTCCCTTCGTCACTACAAACCTAAGTCATAACCCAAGTACTAACCTAGAGGCCATCGAGCCCTCTCAGGCTTCGTTTGACCAAAATTCAAACTCTTCAGCTCGACCGAGACTGAATGAATCTTTAAAAGGAACTGAAACCCCTTTCCAACGGTCCGTCCCGTGCACGATTATGACGTACGGTGTAAACGAACGACTCGTTTTCCCCCAAAATTTGATCAGGAGGTCACCGAACATTTCTAGGCTTCATTTGACCAAATTCAACTCTTAAGATCAATCGAGAATGAATGAATATTCAAAGGGCACTTAAAGCCCTTTCCAACGGTCCACCCCGTGCATGATTCTGACTTACGGTACAGACGACCGAAAGGTCACCGAATGCTTCCAGTCCCTGATTAACCAAAGTCAACTTCTCAAACTGACTCAAAATCTTTGGAATTTTGAAGTATATCTCCTAAAATTTCCAACGGTCCACCCTATGCCCAATTCTGACTTATCATGCGGACGAACGATCTGTTTGCGTCCGACGATTCCCTGTCCAAAGGACCGACGAACGCTTCAGAGCCACATTTGACCCAAAGTCATCTCCTGAACCCGGGATCAATCTGAAATATTTTCAAAGGTCTGTAAATTATCTTTCCAATAGTTTTCCCCGTGCATGATTCGGATCAACGGTTTGCGTTTTACGACCAATTTTTTGAAAAAACCTGAAAAAAATGACAAATGGTAGGTCCCAAACCCTGCCTATCTGTAGTGCACCCAAACACACCTGCCGATTGGCAGGACCAAGTCTATGTCGATTGGTAATGCCCTGGGCCTATAAAAAATAGGGCCTAACCTACTTCCAAGAGGACCTAAGATCTGAAATCCATCACTCTCAGTAAACTCAGAAAACCTCTCTCGAAGTCAGTGTGATTTCCACATCCAAATCCCTTTCCAACCTTCACCTTTCATCACCTTTTTCATCAAAATTGGTTAATTAAGGACCCTCCATCATCACCCAAGTGCAAGGGCCTCTCTCCAACACCCAAGATCAAACTAGAGATATCCAAGATGGTCAAACACTTTCAACCCTCTCTTTAAATTCTCCTAAATTTGCATTAACTTGTTTTATTACTTAGCACTTTTATTCCCTCATGTCACATATCTTAATATACTTTTTATCTAGTATTATTTCACATCTCTTATTTTCATATAAATAAAACCCAAAAAATAAGAAAATGAGGGTTTGCTCATACATTCCAAACGAGAATTCTCACACTTTTCTCACATTTTCCTCACAACTAAAACACCTTTTTACACACACACACACACATAAATAAGAGAAGTCCCCGATTGGATTTATGGGATAAACCCCGCCCCTCATTTTGTATGTGAACTATGTGGACTTTGATGCCTCTATAGGCTACTTATGCGTCTCGGGATAAAACCCGAGACTCGAGTCCTATTCCTACTTTTCTCCTATTTTCTATTTTTTCTATATTCTTTGAACTTAACTCTCTTAGATTATACATATTTACATGTACATATACTTGTTCATAGTGGTGTATTATTCTGTATGTGTTATCGTTCCATCATAACGATCGACGTAAGGATAATCGCTTTAATCCTATTTTCTAATATTACTTTTAGGTATATTCCTATGAATGACTCGCTTTATCTCTTCCATGACACAAGTCGATGATTCCTATCTCCACTACATATACACATGCACACATATCACGGGTAAATAAAGGAAAATATCAATAACCCATGAGAGACTGCAAGGGCGGAATGGGTGCCTAACACCTTCCCATTTCATAACTTGGCTTCTGAACCCTTTTTTGAATCATTTTTGGTTTCGTATGCATCAGTATGTATTTGGATGCTGTCCTTCGGGATGACTCCCTTTTCTTTTGTCTGATTTGAGTAAAATACACTGGCGACTCCATCTCTCTACATTTTTCACCTCATCACCAACGCCGTTTGAAGCTCTCCCGAGATGGATGCGCGGGACCAAGATCCTCCCAACAAGAAGAAGATCCCCCATCTTCTTCATCTCTACCACCGCGAGGATCGGGAATGGCCACACATCTCCTTAGAGAAATATTATGAACGAGTTAGCATTAAGCAGTTCTTCTCCACTCCCGACAGACCCTAAGCCAATGGGAAAACAAAAGTGATAAATAGAATGATTCCTAATGGAATCAAGAAGAGATTGTAGGATGTCAAAGGAAGATGGATTGAAGAGCTGTATATTGCCCTATGGGCTTAGTGGACAATGGAGAGAACTCCAACTGGGGAAACTCCATTAATGTTAGCTTTGTCTCTGAGGCAGTGGTGCTGATATAGGTAGGTCTCCCAACCCACAGAGTTCAGATGTACGACCTATAATATAACGTGGAAGAAAGGAGACTGGACTTGGATCTTGTGGAGGAATGAAGAGAATATGCTCACGTTAGGCAGGCTGCCTATCGACAAAGGACAACAAAGTTCTAAAATAAGAGGGTAAAAGCTCGGCCACTAGTAGTAGGAGACCTGGTGCTGAAGAAGACGTGACAGAAGCCTAACAAGCTTCATCCGAACTGGCATGGTCCGTATAGAATGGTTGAGGAGGTGGTTCCAGGGATGTATCGATTGGAAAATTTGGAAGGGGAACCGTTCTCCAACCCATGGAATGCCGAGCACCTCAAAAAATACTACCAGTAAGATTCTAGTTTTTATTCTCTTTTTAATTCCAATATAATACATGTATATGCGAAGCAGATGATGAATGAAAAATGAATGAAGTTCAATAAAAAATTATAAGTGTTCGTTTATAGTTGTCTATTTGTTGCTTGTATGTATCAACTCATCTTAAGCTATAAAAAATCATTTGTGGTGACGTAGACTTAAGTTACTATCAGTGACATGACAGTCCAGACGGAGTTAACCTCGTCCATGTCAATAGCATTGATAGGGCTTCATTTATTTAAACATCATTAACTTGGTTGAAATTCTCTCTCGGACAAGACGACAGTGCATGGACGATACGACACTCATCCATACACTTTTAAAACGATGAGAGGGGACTTATAATACAACACCAAAATTTTGTGGATTCAAATTACGGATCACTTAGTTATGGTTCATTTATTTAAACATCATTAACTTGGTGAAAATTATCTCTCGACCGAGACGACAGTGCATAGACGAGATGACACTCATCCATACACTTTCAAAATGACGAGAGGGGACGTATGATACGACACCATAATTTGGTGGATTCAAATTATGGATCACTTAGTTGTGGTTCATTTATTTAAACATCATTAACTTGGTGAAAATTCTCTCTCGGTCGAGACGACAATGCATGGACTATATGACACTCATCCATACACTCTCAAAATGACGAGAGGGGACTTATGATACGACACCATAATTAGGGGGATTCAAATTCAAAATCACTTAGTTGTGGGTCATTTATTTAAACATCATTTAGTTGGTGGAAATTCACTCTTGGTCGAGAAGACAGTGCATGGACGAGATGACACTCATCCATACACTTTCAAAATGATGAGAGGGGAATTATGATACAACACCATAATTTGGTGGATTCAAATTCAAAATCACTTAGTTGTGAGTCATTTATTTAAACATCATTTAGTTGGTGGAAATTCACTCTTGGTCGAGACGACAGTGCATGGATGATATGACACTCATCCATACACTTTCAAAATGATGAGAGGGGACTTATGATACAACACCATAATTTGGTGGATTCAAATTCAAAATCACTTAGTTATGGTTCATTTATTTAAACATCATTAACTTGGTGGAAATTATCTCTCGGACGAGATGACAGTGCATGGACGAGACAACACTCATCCATACACTCTCAAAATAACGAGAGGGGACTTATGATACAACACTATAATTTGGTGGATTCAAATTCAAAATCACTTAGTTATGGTTCATTTATTAAACACCATTAACTTTGTGGAAATTCTCTCTCGGCCAAGACGACAGTGGATGGATGAGAGAGGACTTGTGAATTATGGTTGATTAAAAATTAGAGCAAACATATATGCATATCAGAAGAAGTAGATGAGAATAAAGAGCTTCATTAAAAATAAGAGTTATACAAAGACAAAATACAAGGCCACAAAGGGCCTTCCCCATAAAAGCAAAAAGTGACAAGAGCTTAAACATTAGCATTCGGCTGAGTTGCCCTATCACCATGAGTAATCTCGGCCTCATGTTGGTAGTCTCAGCCCCATCGTCATTTATTCCAGTCTCAGTAGCCATACCATTATTCTTCGTGACTTCAATGGGGTTGGTATCCACAGGGTCGGCCAGATTTTCAACGTCGGCTGGAGTAGTATCGTGACGAGGATCGCTGAAGTCAAGGCCTATGAAGTCATCAGGGGATAGGTCTCCAACCTCAGCATGTTTAAGGGAAGCCCATTAGCCAACATTCTTAATGCCCCTCTCAAGATATTCGAAGGAATAGACTCCGAACGCATCAAATTCCTTAAAATCAGCTATAGCTTGGGTTTTAGCTTCGTCAAGGGAGGCCTTAATCGTAACATCAATATTAACCTGCTTATTATTGGCCATTTTCTTCAGGGCATTGGCATGCTCGGTCTTCAAAGTGGTATTGTCCTTCTTTGACTTCTTAAGAGCCGACTTTGATTTTGAAAGCTCATCCCTGAGCTTGTTCTCTACAACTTTCCCTTCTGAATCAAGTGCAACCTCTTGTTGATCTAATCTCCCATACGATAGAGGGAGACTCCACTCTATAAAAATGTATGGTGATTAGTCAGTATGATATAGAATTCATGAATAGGCTACACTTGGTGAGTTTTTAAAATACATGAACGAACTTATGGATGGAAAATTCAGTCAGCAAGGAAATGTCCAGAGATTGAAGAAAACATATATCACCCTCAGAAATGAGAGAGCCGACACCATCTATAGCTTTCTTGGCATAGCCGAGAATTCTCTCGTCGTCAAGTTTTAGTTGTGAAGGACGAGCAACCAAAGCCTCATCTATGGAGATTGGAATTTCCTGGTTAGGCCGAACCTATTTTGATGGATGATGGAAGTAGTATCCTCGGCTCCTCACTTTCACTCCCATTATTGTCGTCCCGACTGGGGCCACCAACGGTAGAGTTCTTGGCTGGAGGAACAAGGGCATCGACATTCTTGTCATGTCCACTAACAAGCTTACTCAAGTTCGTAGCCACCATCTTTCAAAGGTCATCCAGTGTATTTTCTGGGAGTTTTATAAAGAGTGAATGAGGTCAGCTATGAATGAGTACAAGATAGGAGACAACAGTTAGTGAGAATAATTACTTACGTAGATTGGTTAAGGGGTCAACCCCCAGACCTTTCTGAGACAAATAATAGCGGGTTTATTAAATTCTCAACCTTAACGAGATGACCTTTGTCACCTTGATCACAAAGTTTGTTAACCTTCTCAAAGGCCCCATAGTTCAATCAGATTCAAGTTTAGCCGATGTAGAGGCTTTAGCCCATCTCAGAGGAGCCCTAGGCTCATAGGTTCCACAAGCTTGGTTGGTGTCAAATTCCCAAGCCCCAGAAATAAAAAAGTATCAGGGCTTCCAGTTGTGATTTGAGGTTTGAGTGACTAACAAAATATTCTTCTCAGACTTCCTAGCTACAAGATGATAATATCCACGATGAGTCTTGGAAGACGATAGAGTATAACAAGCCAGGAAAATGTTAACTAGAAGGTGTTGGTGGATAATCCTCCTGAGGGAAATAAAGCCGAGAATAACCCTCCAGACATTCAAATAAAGCTGAGAGGGGGCAAGTCCTAAAGGAGCTAAGATGGAATGAATAGTTAGGTGAATGGGTAGTCAGAAGTCAATCTTGAACATCTGCTTATAAACACATACCTCATCCTCTCGGCCATGGAAATCTCTTTCATCCTTAGTGGGTTTTCTCATAGAAATGGAGGGAGCTATGCCATAGAGGTGTCTCCAAATTAGAAGGTCGACCTCAGATCCAGCGCTCTCATATTCATTAGTAACATACGTATCAAGCTCACTTTCCTCACCACTATCTTCTGGTGCCTCATCCTGAGGATTATTTAGGTCACCACAAGAGAATATCTGGACAAACTCGGCTCCAGTTGCAGCGGAGATAGGAATTGTTCCTATAGGAGGATAAAATGCTACATTAGGCTCAACTATTTGGACAGAGTCAGATTAATTTGATATCTCGGCCTATGAGAAGACGATACATGAGAAGAAGCCTCGTTTTGTAATGCAAAATAGGCCATGGCTTCCTCAAATGAATCCACACTCTCGACCAACTAAGAGGTAGACATAGGGTCGCCAGAAGCAGAAGATGAATAATACATTAGATCAGTGGGTTCATCAACTTGGGGTATATGACAACTAGTGGAGGTGGATAAATGGGATGAGTTGGGAAGGCCTCAGCTTTGTGACTCTCGTCTTTCTCAGCCTCTACCCTCATAATCTAATCAAAACACTTCTCTTTAAGACCGGGAAACTCCTTGGCCAGCTTATATAAGCGTTGTAACAATAAGGGACAAGACTCAACTAGGGTAAAAACTGAAGGAGCAAACAGATTGAAACTTTGAATCCAATTGACTCAAGATCAAACTCAGGAAGTTGAAAAGATTTCACCAAGAACACCACGCGGAGGACTTACCAAAGAAGATGACTAAAGACAGCCTAAAAATGCCATCAGTGACTGGTTAGATCCTAAAGCTCTCAAACCTAACCTCCAATACCACTCACAACCTAGAAAAACTCACACACGTGGAAGATTTAAACCATAAACCACCTAATACCCTCGCCGAAAAATGACAAACTCACCGAAAAAATCAAAAACAAGAAATACAACAAACCAAAGGCAGTAAGATATTAAGAATTGATCAAGGAGAGTACCTAAATAAGAAGAAACCTCTTGAAGGAAGGAGAATGATTGAGAAAGCCTTGGACATATAAATCTTTAGAAAACAGGCTCTAATGACGTGTGAAAAAGGTTAAAGCTTGAGTTTTTGGGAAAGGGAAAATGTTTTGGGGTTTAAATATTATGAAGTGACTACACACATTTCCCCAAGACACATCATCAATTGAGGCACAAAATCCAAAGTGCTCAACCGTCGAATCAGTGTTAGGGTAGATGCTATCTAACCAGAACTGAGACACGTGTCACACAACATCTCATTAGAAGACTAGACCGACTCATATCCCCCATCCACCTCTTCACATAGATGGCGAAGGGTAGGGGTAATTGATATGACCAAGTGAGACCTCGTCCTAGGACGAGGGTTATTAGCACCCACACCCGAGCCCTCAAAGGACCTCACCTAGGCCGTCTCCAAGAATTGTACAGTTAAGGTCGGCCTCGTCGTCCCCAACCTCACCTAGGCCGTCTCCAAGAATCGTATCAGGGAGCACCTCACTAGCAAGGACATTTTTCATCCTCTTCTCCAATCGACACCATGGAATGATCTGTACAGCCTGCATCGGCCTGATGTCTTCGATCGAGGCCACACTTGTCACTTCCAGCATAAATCATTCACTACATTAGCATACCTCCTACTCGGACCGACCGAGACCTCTGCAGACAAAATTTAAAGGACGATCAGTACAAGGATAAAAAATATCCCACGTGGACAAATCTGTTACAATAAGATTAATACCTCACGTGAGGGGATATTGCATCATCATTAGTTACATGCGCTATAGACATATGTCATGATCCTATTAGGAGCTTCTATGTTCATACGCCTACTTCATGCTTAGAGGGTACATTACACCCCCTAAGAACTATAAATACTTGTCTTCTACCTCATGGTAGGGGATCACATATTAAAAACCGTGCTAAAACTCTGTCAAAAACAGAGTAGAGAGAAAGCTTGAGTTCTTGTATCCCAAGGTAATTAGAGCACATATTTGGTGGATTTCTCACACTCACATAGTGGACGTAGGCCCTTCAAATGTTGATCCACTTATATATGGTGTTATCTTCTTCTTTGCCTCATCTCTTTCTAAACTTTTATACCTGTTTATACTCCATTTTTGTGTTGGTTTGAGATTACTTATCATAATGACTTGGTGATACCAATTCCAGTATCATCATTGGACGTATTAGAGTAGTAGATTATTGTCTAGAATTAGAACCTGTCAGAAAATTAGCACCTCGCTATGTTGGTCCTTTTAGAATCACTGGACGTATTGGACTAGTAACTTATTGTCTATAATTACCTCTCGAACTATCCAATCTCCATGACGTGTTTCATATTTTACAATTGCGGAAGTGTAACCCGATCCAAGTCATATCATCACTTGGAAGGGTATAATAGTCAAATTTATCCACAGATTTGAGGAAATTCATATTCAAATTCTCGACCAAGAAGAAAAGATTTTTGCGGTAAAACCATCCAACTAGTCAAGGCAACCCCACAAAACTAAAGTAGCAACCTAGGAAATAGAAGATATTATGAGACAATAGTACCCCACACTTTCTCCAGGTAATTTCGAGGATGAAATTTTTTTATGTAGGAAGAATGTAACAATGCACCATAAATAGACCTTTAGACCCTCTAAAGTCTAATAACTCTAAAGAAACCCTAAACTTTTGTCAAATTACAAAAATGCCCCTAAAGAAGAATTAAGTTAACCTATACTTTCCTATATCAAGTTGATGCCAATTTCATAAAAAGCCAAATGACTTATAATTTATGGTAACATCATAAACCAATCCATCGAGTTTGAGAAATTTCACATAAGCCCCTAAACTTTTGTAAAATAACTTTAAAGCCATAAAATATATACAAAAACTATCTAAGGCCCCAGACCGAAACCCAAATTTATTTACCCTTCCCCATGTTGACATGGGACAAGATGGACTACCAACATGGAATGTGCCATGTGGATTAACCATGGTACCCATTTACCATTCACATAAGACTTGGTGGTGTAACACCGCGTATTTTTAGAAATACTTAAATTACATGTGTCATAGTAATTTAAATAAATTGAAAAATAAAGTTAATCTAAATAAATATTAATTATCATGAAATGGATTGATATTTATATATTATTATATTTATTTGTGTGATCAGTAAATGAAATTGTGTTATTTTAGATTACGTCATAAGTGAGTAAAACTGACGGGTTGACAATATCTTATTTGGGACGCGTGTGTGAGGTCAAGTGGGGAATAGGATGTTATAATTACGATAATTTTCTCGGGTGATAATTTTAAGTGTACGGTTGATACAGAATGGGTCCAAATAGTCAAAATTAAGTACCTGGGGGTAGTGTTTGGGTTTCGGGGGCTTTTTAGACTAGTCGAAACTAGTATAAGGGTCTTCTAGTCTTCTTAATGGAAGATGAAAAGGCAAAAATTGAATTTAGGTTAAGGGTAAGATAAGTAGTCATTTTAGACTTCCAAAGGTTTAGCTGAGTGATATCAAGAGTTGGAGAGAAAGTGGAAAGGAATTGAATAGAAACTAAAGAGTTCAAGAAGAAAATGAAAACTCGAAAACTCAAGAGGATTGAAGAATTTTGGAAGGAAATTTTAGGGGCTTTTATCATCATCTATATACAAATTTAGACTCTAAAAAGTGATTAGGAAAAGTAGCTAACTTGTTTAATAATTTCTGTTTATTATTCCGTTCATATCATTATTAGTGAAAATTGATTTGGTTGGGATTTAGGTAAAAATGAGTTTGGGGGATATAAATTCATAGTATTGAGACATGAATTATATGAATTAAAATCTGGAAATAGAAACTCATGTAGAAAGAATGATTCTTATGAGGTTTGGAATTTAGGAACGAGTGGTTAAATGTGAAAACTATTAAATTATAGAAACATAGTGATGAATCCTATGTAGTTGTCATGAATATATGAATTGAAGATGAAAATGGAGTATTAATTTTTATAGTTAGAACTATTGTCGAATGGGAATTTTTGTTGGATTTGTAGAGAGAATGAAATGGGTGAGAATTGTTGAATTTCGTAAATGATGACTCTGGGCAGTTCTGGAGGAGCGAACCAGTTCTCCCTCAAGCCAAACCGGTTCGGTGTACCTGTTGCACCCAAGTTGTTTTTTTTATGGTTCTGTTAACGAATTAAATTTTAGGGAAAGTTATGATATTCGGGAATAGTTTGGGACTCCTGAAAAAATGGTTAACAATGGTATAATACCTTAGGATCAGTTGGAATATATATAGGGTAGGAAATTGAGTATTTGGGAGAAATTTTTCCTTGAAAAATTTATTAACAGATTGATAATGAAAATTCAGGAAAATAGGGATATGAGATGTTTGAGAAATGTACTTATCGAGAATTAATATTTTGATAATCAATTATTTAATTAAGTGAATAATTAAATGATTGAAAATGAAAAAGATATTCGAAATTGTTGGGCTAAATGCTATGAATGATAGGAATGGTTAGCCGAAACAATTGGAAAATATGTATGGCTACAGTATATGTGTATCATTATATCTGTGTGTATGATATAATTAAGTTGATATACCACTCTAATGCTATCATCAGAGGTTGCTCAATGTGGGTGATCTTCCTCGGCAAAAAATAGCAGGCTCAATATTGACCCCAGGTCATAGCACCATGCATTCCCTTGTGAGGTTAGGGACCTAGTGAGGTGATTTATGGTATGGTCATGACTCACTGGCTCAGGACTATGACCGCCTCCAATACATCTATGATTTTATGGAGTTCGGTGTGAGATTTAGAAACGGTATCCTAGGATGACGTGCGTATGCCAGGTGCATAATAGCCTTTTTGAGATTTACATCCGCGAGGTAATGCTCTAGGGATTGCGGTTGAATATATATCATTACACCAAATCTGTCGAATTGTCACGGTCATTAACCTTGACAAGTTGGACTTGTCAAGGTCAATGACCGTGATAAGTCTGGGGGTGACAACATTTGTTGTCACAGACGTGTCACGATCAATGATGGTGATAAGTTCATTAGAATTGTCAGGGTCATGTCATGGTCTATGACCTTGACAAGTTTTATCACGGTTATAAACTGTGACAAACCCGTGACAATTCTGGGCAGTATTGAAAAATATCTGCTGGGCAGTATGGCCACTGCCACTGCCCAACAGTATATTTGTACCTGTTATAACAATGTTGTATCTGTTCAAACATCATATATCCAAATAAAATAGAGATATTGCAAATGTACATTCAAAACAATATGCATCACGATATAATTCAAATGTAACAACTTAAAACAATTCAATTCAAATAATGTCACTACCTGTCTGGGGTAACGTTAACTCTGAGGAGGTGAGTAGGCCACACGATATACGAATTGACACACCCAACAATATACATCGTGCAGCCACAATGGGGAGTTTTCCTTCTAGGGTATCACATGCGATACGATCACCTTAGATTCGATGTATTGAAGCGAACATCGATGAAGTAGCATACCCTAGACGGTATTCAGGTCTCTCAAAACCTGCCCTATCCGCTGGCCATCAAGTGTCGACAGAAGTCGTTCGAAGGGAGCCAAATAGGGGACTGGATCATCAAAGTTTACACGCGTCGGTGATGAAGCAGTGAGGTCCACCTCCTCATCATCTTGCACCTCCTCCTCCACCACCTTCTACTTACCTTTCCCCTTACGGTTGTTTCCCACAGACGCTTCACGAATGAGAACATATCTTGGACCGTTTCCTCCAAATGGGACAGTTTCACGTCATGCGAGTCCACCGTTCGAGCCAACCTGGTGTTGCTCGTCTTCAATTCGATGATCCTAGATTTGGCCACCCGCGAGCTCACCCCCTTGTCCTCCCCTTCGGATCAACGTCAATCACTTGACTGAGTGCGTCTGTGGACAAAGATGCCTTGTCAGCATCAGACTGCGACTCATGCACTTCCTTAAGCTTTGTCTAAAATGACAAAAAGCACATGATTACTTAAATAAGCAAATAAAAACATTACAACGTAATTAAGAAAAATTAAACTCTCGGATTACTTACAATCATGGACGCGATAATTGGGGACACCTCCTTATCCTTATCCTTACCCTTCTTCGTCTGAATAGCCGCATAAGTATCGATCCTATGTGGCATACTCCCAGGGCCACTCCCTGTCCCCTGAAATAAAATAATGCAAAATTAGTATCGGCCCCGCAAAGTAAAATAATGCAGAATAACATATTTCTATAATTATAGGAAAATTAAATCTTACCATCATCCTATGCTCCACCTTGGCGTAAGACGTCCGGCCGTAGTAGTGCACGCTCATCTTTTTAGCCTGATTTTCCCTCCCCAATTGGCGAGATGCCAATTGTCGCTCCCTGATCTCATTGTCAATGAACTTTTTCCATTGTGCCAATAAGATCGGCTCCTTCGGCGGGGAGGATTCACGCATTTGGATAACGGACTCTCGGATCTTCCCAAAGTACCGGGGTTGCATATTTTTCTTCCACGTCTTGTGTTGCTCCCTCAACTGCTCTAAGACGGAATCGCGTAGTTTTGGGTTCAAGCTGAATTGTTCCTATCCAACAAATATAATGTTATTTGAGAATAAATATAAATATAAATATAAATTGAAATTGAAATCGAAATTGAAAATAAAATATTCATTTAAATACATTACTAGTAGTGCCACCGAAATAGCTAACTTAAGCTCATTTGGCACCTCCTTCCAACTAGTGTATCCTGTGCCGATGATAGTCTTTACCAGTCTTGTTCTCGACGGCCATCCCCAATTTTACCCATTTGTGGAGCCTAGGGGCCAAGGATCCCTCCTCGCCTCCGCTACCACTGAGCCCAAATGACATCATCATAATCAATATCATCATCCTCACCTTAATACCAGAAGGAGACATTTTCTGTAGAAAAAATGTTGTTACTAGTACAAATCCAAATGAATTTGAAGACGACATGAAAATATGTACAATTACTACAAATCCAAAATCGAAACATCCCCCCCCCCCATATACACTGTGAAGGAGGGAGGTTGAGTGGGGCTAGGATCACTGTCCAGAGACTCTGATTGGTGCTTAGATTTCCAAATGGATTGAAACCATCTTTTATATATCCAAACAAATGTTGCGTTATTCTCGAGCAAAATCGAGATACTCTTAATTCATCCTCCTCCAAGCTGTATAATCAATAGGATGACGCATGAGATTACCCCTACTTCTTCCCTAGCATGCCAAGTCATTGCCTCCGCTACCCATGGTATTGTGAAAAATCTCTTTAATCTAGGCCCAACGGGAAAATATTTCAACACTTTTTGAGGCACTTTTGAGCTTGTGCGTTCCTTGCTAGTAGATTGGACATATCTAGGTTCATCGCAGACCGGACAATGATCGAGATTTTCATACTCCTTTAGGTATCGTATGCAATCATACACACAAGCATGAATCGATTTATACTTCATTCCCAAACCTTTCAAACTGTTCTTCATAACAGGATAGCTATTTGGAAGCATATTCTCCTTAGGTAGTAATCCCTTCACCCAATTCAGAATTCCTGTCATGCTATTGCTAGATAAACTGTACTGCATCTTCAAACTGTGCAAACCATCCATGGCATGTAAAGTTGCTTGATCTTTCTCACATTCAGATTATAATGGTTGGGTCGCCTTAAAATGTAAACTTTGGTAGTCATCGTCAAGTTTTATCGTGATATTTTCACAAGAACCTGAACCATGTACATCATCAGTAACCTCATTCTCCTCCTCTTTATAAACTTTGTACGCATCATCAACTAAATCCTCTAACATATTATGATCTATGTCGTCCAGTTCTACATCTATCCTACTTGTTGAAGGTTGTTGTGAAGGTTGTTCGGGGACAAAAGGAGCTTTCAATTCACCGTGAAAACTCCAAAATCGATAAACATCTTGCATACCCCATCTTAACAAATGTAGTTCTACTATTTTTGACTCAAACACCTTACCATTCTTACACCTAGCAAACGAATATGGAAACTCTTCATCATTATGATATCTCTTTGTGTATTTCACAAATTCATTAGCACCTCTTCGAAACACATGCCCCATTTTATTTGTCTCACTCGTCCACTCTTTGTATTTCGGATATCCCATCACAGCTACCACAACTAATCACATATTAAAGGTAACAAGCGTATATTCATGGATTAGTATAAAGAAAACATAGATTTATAGAATGTTTCATTTAATTATGTCCAATTTATATTCGATATTTAAATTTCAAATTCAAATTCAATTTATAATAGAAATTCTTATTTCCTCCATCTCCTCTAATGGGTGAGTGGTCCTATCCCATTCAAGACCGCATATTTATGTAATATACTTAACAGCTCATGCACATTGTTACGATTTGAGAAAAATTCGGCAGCATATCCCCGTAGTTCTCCAAGTACACGACATAGATTGGCAAACGTGAGTGTTATTTCAATTGATCAATTGAAATAGCAGTCACACTTGTCAATCTAGTATGTACCCGGAGAACATTAGGATACGACTGCAGAACTTCCTCCAAAATTAACAACTTTAAGCCACTAAGAATATTATTATACAGAAATTATGCAGTCCCAAACTGTCCAAACGGGACAATTCGAGAGATATCATTACAGGGATAATGACTCTCGAACGGGTCTAAGAGCTATTGAATGCGTACGCATAAGAACTAGAAGGCTAGTATCTATGCGCACTATATGTAATTTCAAGTATGTTTCATTTAATTATCATGCAATATATATATATATATATATATTGTTCGTTATACAAAGTAATTTTGAAAAAAAATTGAAAAATCCCACCCCCATTTGGACAATAATCCAGTGGTCATGCCACTTTTAAAATTAACCAACCCAACATCGATCCACTATAATCTAACTACAATGGAAACAACAAATGTGTATCCCTTACTCCTTCTAATTTATCTACTCAATTAATTCTTTTCATCAATTAAACTAACAATTAAAGTATACAATTATTAATTTACTAATTTACAATGAGGGGCAATCCTACTAAAAAATTAATCAATCAATTCTTTTACAAGGGGCACTACAATATGAGGGGCAATATCTAATAAACCAATAAAAATTTAATTAAAAAAAACACACACATGAACATATACACACACACTCACATATAAACACACACGCACATATACACACACACACACACCCTGTTCCCCTCCCCACCACACACGCGCACACACACACACATACACACACACAGACGCCCATATACACACACACACACATACACACACACACATACTCACACATATATATATACACACACACGCATATATACAACCCCCTCCCCTCCCCCCAACCTTGTCCCCTCCCTACACACACACACACACACATATACATACACATATACACACACATATACATATACATATACATATACATATACATATACATATACATATACATATACATATACATATACATATACATATACATATACATATACATATACATAAATGGAGGAGAAATAGAGAGAAAACGTTCCAAAATTATAGAGAGAGAGAGAGTGCAATCGCTAGAGAGAGAGAGAAATGGAGGGAATTAGGATCGGTGGGAAAAAAGAAGAGGGAGGGTTTTTTACTGACAGAATTGTCACGGACATTGACCGTGAAAACTTTACAGGATTGTCATGGTTGTGACAAGTCCATGACAACTATACTTGCCACGGTCATTGATCAAGACGAAAAATGCGTGTTTTTTTTCACGGTCAATGACCATGACAAGGCTAGTCGCTTGAAGGATGATAATTTGACCATTTTTGTGTAATGTATAATAAGTGATATATATGTGTACTTATTGTGATACGAAAAATAAATAAATAAATAAATATATATATATATATATATATATATGTGTGTGTGTGTGTGTGTGTGTGTGTGTGTTTGTGTGTGTGCAAAAAATTATATAAGGGCTTAAGTCACTAAGTGTGAATAATAATTTAATAACTAGTGAAAGTTATTGTAAATGAGTTACGTGATATTAACTTGTGAATATTGAATTGATATCTAGTGAAAGTTATTTGAAATGAGGTGATATATTATAGTTGAGAATTACAATTGTTAAGCTAAAGTGAAAGCTAATTATATAAAATACGCGTGACACATGGTAGCGTATGGACTTAAGGGTACTTGGAGACTAGTTAGGTTAGATAGCATAACTAGGAGGTTAAAATACAATGTTAGGTGTGCACTATAGTTGAGGGGTGAGTAAGGACTCATGTGAGTTCAATACCAATTTAAATATGGAAGAATACGCTCATATTTATTATGAATTTTAATTACTTACAAAATATTTTCAAAAGGCTTTGAGCTCTGACCCGTATCAAAATATTTTTAAAACCTTTTAGGCATTCAGCTACAGGGACGCCAAACATGATCATTAATTTCAGGTCATCGGAGCTGCAGTCGTTGTGGAGTATTGTAGAGATGGTTTAGTCGGCTTCTATATTTGAGATTCTAGATAGGACTCAATCATTTATTATTCGGACATGTCGCCTAATTTCAGTTTTTATTTCATTTTTATTCATTTCAGTTTTGATGAATATTGTGTTGAATTGTAAACTGACGAGTTGTTTGATTAATGGATTTTATTGTCATATGATTTAATCATCTGAATGTAAATTTTTTTAATTATGTGATTGAGTGTTGTTGCATGGTTTTAATTATAGTGTTTTTTATGATGTTTTAATAAGGATAAAATTGAATCACGGTTAAATTAAATAATAGGTGGTTAGTAATTAATTGGTTTTCGACAATGATGATAAGAATGAGTCAAATGAGTTTACTGTTTTATTTTAGTAGGGGACTAGCCACCTGTTAGTTTAATAGGGGTGTCATAGGTGGAACTTGTGCAAACTCAACCCAATCTTCACCCCCAAATCCACTAATCAAATCCTCTCCACGAACCCTATAAAAGGCCTCCGTCACCTTAGTAAAAACGCATCCCAATTTCAAAGTAAAATTTTGAGAGTTTTTGCTTTCTATCATTTTATGCATGAATGTTTATTCTTTCAATTTAGTTACATTTCTAAACTTATACAGAGTAGAATTATGTATTTACATTTGAATGTTAACATGTGGAAGCACTAAAATAGATCAAAAACTAGAAAAAATCCATTAAAGTTTGATCTTCAATTGTGGATTCTGATTCCTTGACTTTGAACCAGTTACAAAGTGTGGTAAATTAAGCTTAGGTTCTCAGGATTGTAGTTGCAATGTTTAATTGAACTAAGAACATGTTTTGGTAGTTCAAATTGAAGCTCGAAGTTTTCGGACGTGGAATTCTCAGAAAGCAAATTAAAGAGTTTTACTCAACCAAAATCCCTCAAACCAAGCCTGTTTTGCTACATTTTCAATATAGCACAACACCCTTATGATGTCAAAATGAGAATCATAGCTTCTAGTTACTTTTGTTCAGTCAAAATTTTTCCATTTTTATAAAAACTTAATATCTCAATTTAGCCCACCAAAATCTTTGACACTTATATGGTTGGATTATTGTTCAAACGTTATGCAGTTTTCATTCAGGAACCAACTCAAATGCATTCCTAAACGTCTCAAATTTGGAGTTAAATTTTTTAAACTCTAAAGTCAATATATCGACGGTTGAAGTTAAAGTAGGTTACACGCGTGCGAGTGAGGGTTAAACCAGGCAGATTTGGAGTTTGACCGAAAGCGTGAAGGTGTCTCTAATCAGAAAATTCTGATATTTTTCTCAAAAATCTACTTTTATATTTGGAAAAAAATGATATATTACATCATTCTGTTTGGATCCCTAGAAATAATTATCTCAAGAAAACCAGTTTTGAAAATTTAAACTAAGTTTTCATTTTACACATGACCCCTTGACCTATTTTTTAAGTACTTCAAAACATATCCAAACTTTTTCCACGAATTGTTTATTTCAAATAAAGCCTTTTTTTCTCTTGTCACTGAATCCAAATCCAAATAGAAATAAAGAAGTCATTATTTTAAAATTTCTTTAAAATTACACATTACACCCTCTTAGCTATTTTTACACGAAACTTATTACAATTTATCATCCTACTGCATCACATAAGCATTATTTTGGGCCTATATCACCTACTCATAATCTCTATGATTTCAGATAACCCACTCAACAAATCAAGAATCCCTAAATTCAAAAGTAGGTGATTTTAAGTTCAGTTTTAAATAATTGAACATATGTCATTTCAAATTAATGATTGTTATATCACTATGTGATAATTTTGAACTCATTCTTCGAGTAAGAACTCTTTTGTGTAGTTTATAATATTTCGTATATTGATTCTCTTGAAAAGTCAGTTATGCCTAAACCCGATCGAACCGCTAGATAACCTCAGTTAAATCCTAAATTATTTACCCTTAATTATGGAACAATCCTACAACATGTTACTTAATTGAATTTTACCCTGCAATTTATACCCTTACACTGAAACCTCTAGTATAATACCTTACAATTCTGGGATTAAACCCCGATATACCATGAAAGTTCTAATTGACCTGTAGGACTCAGATGTTTAGAGCCTAGTTACTATTTGTTACCTACGTATGAGTGCCATTCAAGCTAATTATGCCAAGCTATTCTATTATGTCTCATTTATTGGGATTTCCAGTCTAGCTATATAATGCTTTGGAAGATATTGTAACCATACGAACACGCTATTGAAGCCCTATAACCGATAATTTGCGGGTTATTTTTTTATACTCTAAACCCTTATTCTGGTAACTCGATGGACCATTTGTCCAGTTAGACTTCACCATATTTTTCATTTACATATCATCAGACTTCACTATACCCCTGATAGCTCCTTGATATTATAGTTCATTTCCAAATTTCTTTTATAAAGTTACATTTAAATCAAGTTGCATTCTAACGATATTTTTCCTCTCACACTTTGTATAGAAATAAAAATTATCTACTTGGCATGTATGATTAATTATTTTCCTACCAGATGAACAATGAACTCGAGAAAAATGAAATATCCCCCGCGCATTTGGACTTTTACTCAATTTCACCCCAAAAATATTTTCAGTTTCGTATGTATGGACAATAGCAGACAAGGATGGAAAACCCCGTTGAAATATCTACACAGCAACTTATCATCTTTTGTGAACGACAAAATTACCGATATGTGTATCATATCCTAAAATAAATTTGTTGTTCTTCTCCCTTTCTTACCTTAAACAACTATCAAAACTATCTTATTAGACTCCTAATATGAGTATACATACCTCCTACGTTGTTTTGAAAAGTCCCCAAGTCATAAAACTCCTTGGTTTAAAAATAGGACTTAAAAAAAAATTCCAGCGCTGAGGTCTTTCAAACCGATTCTACTTTTACCCGAACTGGTTAGCCCGAGATTTTATATATTTCACTTTTGCCCCTGGATTTTTATACCAATTTCAAACGCGCATGCCTTCTTCATCGTAACTCAAATTTGGGTGCCGTTTCTTCTAGTGTGCTTGTGACCTCGATACTTTTGACTTTTCAGTTGGCTCCTCCTCTGAGTTCTGAGTAAAAAATTATGAAATTAGCCGCGACTTTCCTTTATTTTGATTCTTTCATTGTTTTGATTTTCCTCTTGCATCCATTTGCACTAAATACCTGCAAAATAAGAGAGAAATACAAAAAACTCAAAATACTAGCCAAAAAGGTTAATAACTTAAATATGATAAAAATCTAGTCTAACTACACTGCACAGGATCATAAAAATAGTGAAATTAAGGGGATAAATATGAGATATTTATGCTTAATCAAATCCTCCTAACTTAGAACGTTGATCATCCCAAGCAATGTAAAAGAATAAGAGTATGATTTAAATGATATTCTAAACAATTATTGGGATAGAATACCTCTTTTGCGTGAAATCGATTGCATTTAGCGTATTCAACAAGCCGTTAAACTCCTAGGTTACCTTAGTACGAGGAGTAGTGTCTTGTGAGGGTCTGCTGTGAACTTATCCACAAAATTCATTTTTCACATGGCTTAGGAAAATACCAAAATAACTAAAAATAGTAAAATTTAAACTCCTAAAAAATAATCACATCAAATTTTTATTCGATAATCTCAATTCATAGTTTATGTGTGCAAACTTGAGAATGAAAATGCTAACTTTCACTAATTGATCATTATATTACTTTTCAAAAATTCTCTTTGATTAAATTTCTCACGAAATGTACTCACAAATGAATCACTCGGTTTGTGGATATTTTCTCTTGATATGCTTGATATATGGAGTAAATGTAATTGAATATGAGTTCATGCATACAAATTGAAAGGAAAAAATATTTTATAGGTGAAAAGATTTCATGAACGCATTACTATCATCGAAAAATGTGAAACCTCATTTTTATTTGCATCGTTATGTCTCTTTACTATCTTTTTGTCCTTAAGCTCTCCACCTGATAATTAATTTCGTTATTCGAACTCGGTTAGGACTTTTTTTAGTTAAGATATTTTGGGTAATAATGGGAATGCTGGGAAATTTTGGCGTTGGAAAATTTTCTTGCGATGTCCATTGGTACTTTTTGGGCTTTTGCACATTTTCTTTTTTTTTTCTCTTCTTTTACATTCTTTTTTTTTCTCAATTTTCTTTTTTTTTTCATTTTTTTTCTTTCTATTTTTGTTTGAGCAATTTTTTCTATTTTTATTGCCCCTTTTCATTTACTGGACGAACTTAATTGGTCAATTTTTTGATTGTCTCAACTCCGGGCCAACTGAATTTTTTGGGTTAAGAAGTGATAAGGGTATAAATTATTGGGATCAAAGTAGTTTGCCAAAGGATAGTTTTTCGGATTACTTCATTTATCCGGATTAATTTTATGGCTAAAGTAGTTAAGAAATGACTTCTTATGGCTAAATGTTTGGATGACAAATGATGGCCTAACTTCATTTATCCGGATTACTAATCACATTACCATACGTATCTCGAGATTAATTTTAATTGAGAGACATATTTAGAAGGTTTTAAAAACATATCTCACTCATTTTTTATAACTGATCAAACAAATATTTAGGGATCATTAACAACTTTTTAACACTGAAAAGGAAAATTGATTTAACTTTGAACTAGGATTGATTTAATTACTTGGAAAAAGTGATAGACTAAAAAATCTCACCAGGTTAAAAATCTCCACACTTATTTGTTAACTCGTCAACTTTCGCTCAATTTTGACTTTAGATCAATTTTGAGCTTTGTACATTAGGTTTTTATGATTTGAGACTTCAACAAAAATTTAATGATATTTTTGAAGATTTTAAATTCCAATTTTTATTTAGTTTGAAGAAAAATGTCTTTGACTTTTTTTTGAAAATGTTCATTTTTTGGATTTTTTTTTTGACATTTTTCAATTTTTTTAGGCATTTTAAATTTTGTGAATATAAAGGCGCACTTGTTAACCCCCCCTCCACCCCCACCCCCAACTTAGACTTTTGCATCATCCCCAAACAAAAAGAGTAAAATCTAAAAACGAAAAGAAAGAGTGCGAAAATAAAATGAATAAATAATTAAAATGCAATTTTTTTCGTCAAACTCAAATACATCACATTAACAAAAGATAGGATATTACATAGTTCATTTTATGAAAAAAATACATCATTAAAAATGAAAGAACTACATAACATAAAAGCCAACACATATGCTCAGAAATTCATGCTGAATTTGGGGCTAAATTTTGATGGAAAGGGGGGAAATTTTTTTGGATTTTTAAATAGGGGTAGTGAATCAATTCGGCCCTAGGGCAAACCGGTTCAGCTGAACATTCTTACCAACGTGAATTTATCTCCCTTTTTTCGTAAGGTAGTGGTGATGGGGAAACATTCAAAATCACTACAAGAACCATAATTCCACTTTCGGTGATTGGACCACTTCAAAATCTCATTGTTTTGTGATTTTAGCTTTCTCGGGACTTGTTAGACAAAATTGGTACTCCTAAATTTTGCTAATGCGGACTCGATTAACTCCTAAATATGTGAAAACACACACGACTCTCAACTATCCTCATCTCTCCAACATCATAAATCAAAAGTTAGAACAATTGGAAATCGACCCAATAGGAAGAATGGACACCTGGAGCCATATGATAAATGAGGTAAGTGAAATCATCAAGGTGCCCAATCACCTCATAACATATTTATTCTGACTTAGAGATATTATCATACTGAAATGTCGAATGACACACTTAGCCTAGCTTTCCCTTAAACTCAAGAAAGCATGGATTGGGCTCAAAATCGTAGGAAACACTAGTCATCTCCCCAATCACATTCGAGAAATAAAATAGCATGGGTGGATGGTCACATAGAAGGAATTGATATATCCTATCTTTCCAGTCTCTCTCCTCTAAGTGACAACAAGAGCCCAATAACGATTGAAATGGATCATTGAAGTTCTCATCCAATGGACCGAATTCTTTCTCAAAATTTTCTAGGCTCATATATCCTAACTCTCTATCTCTCTCTTGCTCAATTTTTGAATCCTTTATCTAGCTACCAACTAAGTGATCTCTCTCGCTCTCGTCTACTTTCTCTCTCTTGTTCTCAATAGCTGTCACTGAACACGCTTCACATTGATGCTCAAAATTATTAGCCTTAAGTCATTCGTGAACCATGTCCTCAATAAGATCCAATTTGTGTAAATCATCCTCATCACACACCTCCTTGGTGATGTGAAGATGTTCTTTTCGAGTGTCATATGAGCGAACGTGAGTTGCATTTACTCATTACACATGTTAGTCAATGCGTTAGTCGTGGCTAGGAAAGGGTAGCCAAGAATAATGGTTACATAATGACTCAATGGGGAGGAGGGTTCCATGCCCCAAATGAAAAAATATAACGGGAAGTAGATTGTGTCAATTTGGATAATCACGTCTCATAGAACAATCCACAAGTTGGAGAGTAATTTTGGTGGATGTAGGATCTCCCAAATCAAGCTTCTTATAGATGGAATAGGGTAGAATGTTTACACTCGCCCCTAAATATAATAAAGCTCTCTCAATTTTATTATCTCCAATAATACACAAAATGGTGGGGGCTCTTGGATCTTTAAACTTTGGTGGGAGGTCGCTCAAAAGTACCGAACTGACATTTTGTGCTAAGAACACCTTCTTCTTTACCTTTAATTTACGTTTCACAGTGAGCAAGTCCTTGAGAAATTTTGCATATTCAGAAATTTGCTTGATAGCTTCAAGAAAAGGTAAATTAAGCTTCACTTGCTTAAGCACATCTAGAATGTCATCAAGGTCAACCCCTTTAGAAGGAGGGGCCAACTGTTGAGGGTAGAGTGAAGCTATAGGGGAGCACACTACCACCTTAGGAATGACTGTGTCATATTTTTCACTCTCTTCCAAGGGGGGATCTTCGGTCTCTTTCATGTCAGGCGAAACCTCCTTGTATTTTTGCATGTCGTGTGGAAGATATGAAAATTCAATAACTCCTACACTACGTGTCATCCCATATTTTAGGGAGTATTTAAATTACACGTGTGCTCGTAATTTAATTAATTTTAAAAATAAACTGAATTGAAAAAATATTAATTAGTGAATATTGGATTAATATTTATGTGTTATTACATTTACTTGTGTGATAAGTAAATGAAATTATATTATTTTATATTATGTCGTATGTGGGTAAAAGCGATGGATTGACACGATCTTGTTCGGAACATGCATGTAGAGTCATGTTAGGAATAAGATGGTAAATTAATGATAGGTGACTCATATGGTTATTTCGAGTGCATGTTGGATCTGGAATATGTCAAAGTAGTCAAAATCAAGAACCCGAAGGTAGTGATTGGATGTCGGGGACTATTTAGACTAGTTAGGACCCCCTTGGGGGTATATGGGTCATTTGGAACTTATGGGTTAACCTAATTTAGGTATTAAATAAGATATTCACTACACCAAAAATGCTAATCTGGCACGCTAAGGGAAGGAGATTTTGGCACGATTTTAAACCGTGCCAGAATCTGGTGCAGTTTAATCATAAACTTAAAACAGTGACAGACTCTAGCACGGTTCTAAACCGTTCCAAATATGAGTACATTTCATTAAAAAAATAACACCCCAAAATTTCAAGGGGAACCAAAATTTCAAGAGGACCCAACCGTTCTAACTTAAATCTCTCTCTCTCTCTCTCTATACCCACACTACCCGACTTTACTCCTCGATCCACACTACCCGGCGCCTCCTCATCGTAGCCTCTCGATGCCTCCATTATCAAAGATATCCACGAACTTCCATCATCCATGCTACCCGACTTCACTCCACGATCCACACTACCCGGCGCCTTATCGTCGCTGCCTCTCGACGCCTCCATCATCCCCACTATCTATAAAATCGAACCAACACAGGTATTTCAATCATTAGGATGTGTACACGTGTGTGTGTGTGTATATATATATATATATATGTGTGTGTGTGTGTGTGTGTGTGTGTGATTATAGATTTTCATTTTAACTCCTTTATGACTTGTTGATGAATTGATTGTTCATGTATGTGTGAGCAAACACACTGTGTGGAGTTGGTAGGGAAGAAATGCAATACATATATGATTTTTGTCATTAAATCTTGAGGAAAAATGAGAATATTAAGGCTTATAGAGAAATCTAGATTTAGAAATAATCGTCACACGTAGTCTGTGTGTGTGTGTGTGTGTGTTCGTATAGTTGTATATTTTCCTTTTAACAGCCCTGTGTCTCGTTGATGAGTTGATTGTCTCTGTGTGTAGATTTGGAGCTGGAAGGGTAGAAATGAAATAAAAATGGGATTATTTCACTAAAACTTTAGAAAAAAATGAGAAATAAAGGTCTATAGATAAATCTAGAATTAGAATTCGAATTAGTTGCCAAAACGTGTACGTGTGTATATATATATATATATATATATATATATAAAATAATGCTCTTTTGCGGACTAGTCCGCATTTTAAGAATGCGGACCGGACATGTGTCACCTAATGGTGCGCCTAGAAATTATCGCCTAAATTATAGTCACACTCTCTCTCTTTTCTAGGCTCACCGCCAGGTGACACATGTCCGGTCTGCATTCTTAAAATGCGGACTAGTCCGCACAAGAGCAGGGCTGTATATATATATATATGTTTGTGTATTGTCATTTTAATACCTCAGTGTCTCATCAATGAATTGATTGTTTATGTATATATGTGTGCATGCACATAGTGTGTGTACTTGAAGGTTGAAAGGAAGAAGTGCACTAAGGATCAGCTTTTGATTGGTATGAATATGTATCTTTGCACATGTATGTATATACATGTAATTGTACACTTTAAATTTATTAGCTCTATGTTTGGTTGATGAAATAGTGCCAAACTTTGTTGCAAAATGTGGCTATAATGTTGTTGTGAGCAATCACCGGGGGATTGGGGGAATATCAATAACTATAAGTAAGTATTCACTATATGGAATTTTTCTTTATTTCTTTCGTTCTTTATTTTTTTTCTTTTTATTTATTGTCCAGTAAGAAACCATTCAATAAATTTCTGTAATTGAATTATATATAATGATGTAGATACTTGATTCTTCTGGATTATACTTATCTCTCACTTTTTTTTTTCTTTTTTTCTTATCTATCAATCTGTTTACCTAAAGAGGAAAAGGTCATTACCCAATGTTCATCTCCACTAATAAAATATTATTGGCTATAAGTTTAATCTTTGGTTTTGTTTGCACGGAGTGCCTATCCTTAGGCTTGAACAAGCATTGTCATGTTTGGTAGGGTGAGATTTTACCATTACACCAACCAATTTACAAATATATTATTCTAGAATGATATGCTTCAGTTTTTTTGTTGGACAATTATGTTTCAGAAATAGAGAGAATGCATGTTGTTCCATCACAAGTGAAATGACATATTTTGTCTATGTTCGCCTCTATTGTGAGTTGATTGAGTGAACCATATGAAAAGTCTTCTAACATGAATGAAAGTCCATTTGTAAATTTTCTTTTGGCAGTTGGTTGTCATCCATTTGGACTGTTCACTTATGCTAAGGATCTAGTTAGCATGGATACAATGGTAAGATTATTGTTCATTCCCTTTGCACTTGTCTTCTTTCTAGTTTATTCTCTGGTTAATTTTGATCGCATTAACGTATTGTAGGTCAGGATGTTAGGGGTTTATATGTAGAAGTAGCTTCAGAGCAAGGCCAAGGCCAAGGCAAAGGAATTACAAGTAATGTAACTTTCACATGTAGAATCCCACTAACCCGCTAGTCAAATGGTAAAACTCTACTATTATATTTTACTTGTAATATTCTATTAGTTTAATCTGTAAATTCAAGGATATGTTTTCAACTGTATTTACTGTTATAATGATATTGCCTAATTTTCCATTACAAAATAATTGCCTGTTGAAGAGAAGATCGATCGTATAATTTGAGTATTTATTATTTATTATGGTAATCTCAAATTTCTATGCGTTCATGTAAAGATGAGTTGTTTGTCATGGTGCGAGGGTTGAGGTGGGCTTGGTGAATCATTTGATTTTGAGGAATAGTGGTGGGTGTTTTGGGTTGGGGTGGATGGCGTGGGGGAGTTTGGTTGTGAGGAGATCTATTGTTAGTTTAGGTGGGGTTGTTGTTCTTGTGTGGAGTAGTTGGTTTGTGTTGATATTGATAAAGTGAAGATGAAGAAGTTCTTAAAGTCGTTTGCTTCGTTGTCTATGAAAAGGGATGTTCATTCTAATTTTACAGTATTTAAAAATTGTTCATAAGACATTTAGACTATTAAGATATAGTGGATGGAGCAGAAATTGGCCTGTACCATTAGAGTTTTTTACAACATCAAGCTGAGACATAATAAATCCACTAGATGCAAAGCTCTACTGGTAGTAATAGAGGCCTATTTCTGCTTCATCCACTATATCTTCATAGTCAAAATGTCTTCAAGGAAATTCTGAAATACTGTAAAATTAGAATTAACATCCTTTTTCATAGCCAACGAAGAAAATGACTTTATAAATTTCTCCGTCTCCAGTTTATCAATATCAACAGAAACCAAATTCGCCGCATAAGAATAACACCCCCAGCCAAATTAACACTAAATCTCCTCAAAACCAAACTCCCCCTCCCAGCTATCCACCCCAACCCATGACACCCACCCTTATTCCCTAGGCCCCAAATGGCCCCGTAAGAGTAACTAACACCTCGTAGGAGACTAATTTAACTTGTAGGAACTGACCGCGTAGTCATGGGTCTCTCGGTTTGAGAATATGACAATAATTTAAAAATATTTATATTAAACTAAAAATAAAGCCGCTAAAGGGTGATAACCTAAGACATCCCCGAAATGGTCCCGTAAGAGGCACTAACACGTCATAGGAGACTAACGTTACACGTAAAAACTGACAAGGTAGTCACGGGTCTCTCGGTTTGAGAATATGGCAATAAATTGAAAATATCTATATTAAACTTAAAAACAAGTCGTTAAAGGGTGAAAACCCAAACTAACCCCCAAACAGCCCCGTAACATGCACTAACACCTTGTAGGAGACTAATGTAACCTATAGGAACTGGTGGCGTAGTCACAGGTCTCCCATTTTGAGAATATGACGATAATTTGAAAATATATATATTAAACTTACAAACAAGCCGTTAAATGGTTAAAACCCATACTAATCCCCAAACGGCCACATAAGAGGGACTAACACCTCGCACGGGACCAATATAACTCGTAGGAACTGATCGCGTAGTCACGGGTCTCCCGGTTTGAGAATATGACTAGAATTTGAAAATATTTATATTAAACTTAAAAACAAGTCGTTAAACGGTGAAACCCAAACCAGCCCCCAAACGGCCCCGTAAGAGGCAGTAACACCTCGTAGGAGACTAATGTTACACGTAGGAACTGATCGCGTCTTAAGTGTTCTCCCGATTTGAGAATATGATGATAATTTGAAAATATCTATATTAAATTTAAAAATAAGCCGTTAAAGGGTGAAAACCCAAACCAGCCCCAAAACGACCCAGTAAGAGGGACTGACACCTCGCACGGGACCAATGTAACTCGTAGGAGCTGATCGCGTGGTCACAGGTCTCCCAGTTTGAGAATATGACCATAATTTGAAAATATTTAGATTAAACTTAAAAGCATGGTTAAAGGGTGAAAACTCAAACCATCCCCCAATCGCCCCGTATGAGGCAGTAACACCTCATAGGAGACTAATGTAACTGGTAAGAACTGACCACGTAATCACGGCTCTCTCGATTTGAGAATAGGACGATAATTTGAAAATATATATATTAAGCTTAAAAACAAGCCGTTAAAGGGAGAAAACCAAAACCAGCCACCAAACGGCCCCGTAAGAGGCACTAACACGTCGTAGGAGACTATTGTTACTCGTAGGAACTAATTGCATAGTCACGTGTCTCCCTATTTAAGAATATGTCGATAATTTGAAATTATCTATATTAAGCTCAAAACATACCTTTAAAGGGTGAAAATACAAACCAACCCCCAAACGACTCCTTAAGAGGCACTAACACCTCGTAGGAGACTAATGTAACTCGTAGGAACTGACCGCATAGTCATGGGTCTCCTGAATTGAGAATATGACGATAATTTGAAAACATCTATATTAAACTTAAAAACATGTCATTAGAGGGTGAAAACCCAAATCATCCCCCAAACGGCCCCGTAACAGGCACTAACACCACGTAGGAGACTAATGTAACTCGTAGGAACTGGTCACGTAGTCACGGGTCTCTCAGTTTGAGAATATGATGATAATTTGAAAATATCTATATTAAACTTAAAAGTAAGCCGTTAAATGTTAAAAACCCATACCAGTCCCTAAACGGCCCCGTAAGAGGGACTTACACCTTGCACGGGACCAATGTAAATCGTAGGAACTGATCGCATAGTCATGGGTCTCACAGTTTGAGAATATGACCATAATTTGAAAATATTTAGATTAAACTTAAAAAAGGTCGTTAAACGGTGAAAACCCAAACCAGCCCCCAAACGACCCCGTAAGAGGCAGTAACACCTCGTAGGAGACTAATGTTACTTGTAGAAACTGATCGCGTATTCAGGATTCTCCCGGATTGAGAATATAACGATAATTTGAAAATATCTATATTAAACTTAAAAATAAGACACTAAAAGGTGAAAACCTATACCAGCCCCCAAACAACCCCGTAAGAGGGACTGACACCTCGCACGAGACCAATGTAATTCGTAAGAACTGACCGCGTAGTCATGGGTCTCCCGATTTGAGAATATGACCATAATTTGAAAATATTTAGATTAAACTTAAAAACATGTCGTTGAAGGGTGAAAGCTCAAACTAGCCCCCAAACGACCCCGTGTGAGGAAGTAACACCTCATAGGAGACTAATGTAATTCGTAAGAACTGACCGCGTAGTCACGGGTCTCTCGATTTGAGAATATGACGATAATTTGAAAATATCTATATTAAGCTTAAAAATAAGCCGTTAAAGGGTGAAAACCCAAACTAGCCACCAAACGACCCCGTAAGAGGCACTAACACGTCGTAGGAGACTATTGTTACTCGTACGAACTGATCGCATAGTCACGTGTCTCCCGATTTGAGAATATGTCTGATATGCCGAAAGTGTACCCTCATACTCAGGATCACTAACCTCGGCTAGCCTCACCGCCGATAACAGGTGGCATACAACAACCATCGGGAAGGTCATCTCTTCATTGACCAACCTCGGTTAGGCAACAATCGAGGTCAACATCACCATATGGGGTAAGGTTATTGCAAACATCTTACTCTGCTTGAGCCGACATTACATATTATCTCATGCCCAACCTCGTCCAATCTTCTTGGCCGAGGTCATCGTGGTTATTTACAAGGCAAAACAACACTATCAAACTTCACCAACCTCATACTCGGCCAGGCCGAGGTTACAACAGTTAATGACACAAGTTCGAGCACATGCAAGCGCATGGAAGGTTTGGAACACGTGTGCAAATTAGTTATAACCGAATCATTCCCCTCACACGAGGGAATATTTTGGTTACCATTATCTACATAAAGATTAGCTAGGTGTCATCAGGATACTAGTTCAATCCTCATACACATGCTCATTGCTTGCTTGGGGGGAACATTACACCCTCCAAGCACTATATATATAGGTCTTCCTCTACCTTGTAGAGGGATCAAAAGTTATAACCCTAGCTAAAACTCTGTTTGTATACACCGTAGAGAGAAAAAGCTTGAGAGATTGTATATATGTCCGTTGGTGCCTTCATTTAGTGTAATCCTCACACACTCACAGTGGATGTAGGCCAAATTGGCTGAGCCACTTATATAGTAGTGTCTCTCCTCTTCTCCTCACCTCCCTCTACTAGATATTTACTCTTTATACAACCATTGTTATTGCTAACTTGAGCTTATCAACACCTCATCTAGTGGTTCCGTTTACGGCAACATTATTTTTGGTGTCGTTTATGGGAATGAGAAGCTATATCTCTTCCTTTTTGAAGCTTGGACTTATTGGAGACTCCGATGGTGCACCAGTCCCTCCCCATTACGTGGAGTTGTTTAACCATTGAAAGAGGTCCTCAAAGGCATCAAGCTCCCTAGTATTTTCATTTACATGATCTCTAGTCTTTTTCCATGGCACCAGAGTTACCCCACCCCCATATGGTGTTGGAGGTCTTAGTTCCATTCAAGCACCACTCCAGTCCAAAATGTTTGAGGTGGCAGCAGCCTTATAGTACTTAGCTGCAACTCAATAAGCGATGCACGAACAACTTTCCCAACTAAGCCAAAACATAATAATGAGGCCACCTGGGGTATCACCAGAGACGATAACTCCGACAGCCACTCAGCCACATCAACAGGCTGGGGGACCACCCCAAGCACCACGAAAGGGCCTAGCTACTCCTTAGCGAAGGAGGGATGTTTTTGACCCTAGGCGATTACGCATGGAGAGGCAAGGAAACCCTTTCCCTGAGGATAGGTACGATGACATTGAGGCAGAGGATGCTCCGACAGATTGTAAGGAGCTGTATGAGGTCACACAATAACACTATATGTCCTATCCAGCAGAGCCGAGGTCAGTGTGAGAGAAAAGACTATGATGCATGCCAAAGAGGATCATCTTTTGATCTCTTAAGTAGAGGTTCGGACTTTAAAAGGCTCGACCCAGTTAATAATCTGAGGGAAAGGTTGTCCAGATCAAGAAGTCTCGCTTGCTCTAGAAAGGAAGGAGGTGACTGTCATCCCCGTAATGGCCGACCCCCACACGGCCGAGACTGTGGTCAGGGGGAGGTCAACAGTCGACGTTGTGCAGTAGCTAGGGAACCCTCAGTCCACCCCTTGGAGGTGGTTGGGGACAACCTCAGCCAAGCCGATGTTGCTAAACCATGGAATGACTCAATTCAACGAGAGGAAAACAAAATTGGAGATCTCGTGAAAAGTCAAGACCCGTTGCAGAGGAGGTACTCAGAGGGTTCTCAATTTATGACAAGTATTATCAACTTCTCGACCCCTTCCAAATATAAACCTCCAATGGTGTCTCCCAAGTATGATGGAAGTACCAAAACAGTCCATCATATTGAGATATATCAGTCTGCATCTAACATCTATTCCATCCCTGATGAGATGAGGTACCGAGCTTTCTTAAGAACTTTGATCGGGGTTGCGCATATCTGGTTCACTTCTCTTCCTAAAAATTCAATTGAGAGTTTCAAAGGTCTGGCCGAAAGGTTCATTCTGAGGTGACCCCGAAAATGCGGGTCAGTGCGCAAAGACTTTATATGCGGAAGTAAACTATTGTTGAGTAAACACCTTAAACCTACGAGTTTATATAAATGATGCCAAGAGGGACCAAATTAAACTTTTACTTAATCTGATTAACTTTTATGAAAATAATTTTAATTTTCAAAGTTAATTAAAGTCCAAAACAGATTCAATTTTTAGGCGAGTTTCTAATTATTTAGTCCTACCTTTTCGTGTGAGGTGAAATGCAAGAAATGTACAACACACGGTATTTATTTAACGTCGCAAAAACCCTTCCCTGGGAAAAACGACGAACTCCTCTAGGAGTTACCTAAACTACTTCCACTAAAACAATAAATCAACAGGAACGAGTTACAAACAACAAACGTAACAATTAAAGAAGAATGATCTAGCTATTACCCCACACGACCAAGTCTACCCTGGTTGCTTATTCAGTTCTCTCTTTAACTTGTCCTCACTTGTTTTTGCGTTCTTCACTTCCACGCCTCCCCTTTAACTTCTTTAAGCGCAGGTTGGCTCAGTGCCTATTATTTACTTTCTAGTGAAGTGTGTGATGCAACAGAATATATAACACCTATATCTTTGCAAGTCTTGTGCTATTCAAATCAAATCAGTTTGACTTTGAATACACCTTTGAAAAACTTCTTTTCTCTTTCTTTAAATCTCGAACACTAGACTTGTTCAGATATTACACAACCAAAGATGTGTCTACGTGAATACAACGTGAGTGATTATATGTGAGTGATATGAGATGCAAACAATTTCTGAATTACATAAGCAATCAAGTAAGCATGTTCACACAGATATATTTCTAGATTGAACAGAAATAAAACATATCAAGCATACAGTCAGAAATAATACAAACTGTTTATAACTAGCTCAGATTAAAATGATTTAATCCAGTTTAGTTTAAGTTCCAATCAGTCTGAACAGTTCAGGTTCTTGATTAGGTCCAGTATGTTCTTGTTCTCAGTCCTTGGTCAAGTATACAGGTATAACTATGTTTAGTCCAAGGTCATATTTCCAGTATCAGGTAGTTCTGTTCCGGTTCACAACTTGTATTAGGTTTAAATCTCTAAACCTAGAATCAGTTGTACTTAAATGTAAATCAGATTTCCAGAAAGAATCAATTTAAAACAAAGTGTTTTAAATGAAGTAAGATCAATACTGGTTCTAGTGTGTGTAGTGTTTATAAAATATATACCAGCACAATACTTACACAAACACTTTAGATCTAGCACATAACAAATCTGAAATTACAAGAAAGCAAGAACAATGATAGAGAGACTTACAAAACGATTTTTCAGAATGAAAAATCAATTGATTTGGAAATGCAGAATTTCTGAGATTAAAAACCTTCCATTCTTGAATCCACAAAACGACTTGAAGACTCAGCAATGTTTTGTAAAGAATACACACAAGATTTCTCCGAAAATACTGGTGTTTAGTCTCTCTCTCTCAGAATTAATTTTGGCAGAATTTATGCTCAAAAACGAATTTTCTCGGGTTTAAAAAAAATGAAGACACAGTGTCTCTATTTATATTGTGCACAAGTGTGTGCTGATAGGTGTAAATTAGAATCACATAGATTACTAAAGAATTACACAGAACCGTTGATAAACAATAGATCTTGTGGCTGAGAAAGAAACACAAAATGTTCCATTAAAATTAAGACACGTGTAAAGCAAGCTGTTACACTAACAAATTAACAGACTAATAAACAAAACGTTTATTAAAATACAGTCGTTTTGTAAAAGATAAAGCCAGCTGTAAAAACTGACTGCGTACCAAAGACGCTACAAATATTACCGTTACACCAACAATAAAACTGCGTCGTTTTAGATGAAAATCCAAAAACAATTTTCGGTTTTGCAGAATACCGTGGGCGGATTACACAGGCTGTAAAGCATTAATAACATGACCGTTAAGAAATTGAGCCACGCGTCGTCTTAAAAAAAAACAATTAAAACGCGACGTCGTTTATAAAAATACCGGTTCTGGTTTAAACAAAAACCGTGTGCTTAAGAAGGTTACAGAACCAAGGAGCGGTACTGGGTATGGCTGGTACAGCCTAAGGCATGGGCTATGCACAAATGATAAAGGCTATGACCTGTGAGGTCAAATCGTGGCCAGCTCCCAAAAACCGAGTACACCTACTAAAGCCACAAAAAAAATTAACTAATCCTAGGTGGTCAACTCAATACATAACATATATATATATCGTACGCATACCATGACCAAGACAAAGCCAATCAGATGTGGCAAAGCAAAAAGCATGGGTCAAGTCTGCCAAAAGCATTAAATGCTAAAAACAATCCTATATATATTATCATTAATGCATGCATACATATATAATATACTAACATATCTATCTATATCTATATATATCCTAACATGCACACACATTTAGGGACACATGCATATGTAATATATCATGCATACATAAAAAAAAACACACGCATACATAAGCATGAATAAATATATATAATGACACGCACATGCACAAATACAACATAAAATAACAAAATGTATTTTCAACTTCAAAAAAAATGTTCTGCAATTTTTATTAAGAAAAATATTTAGTGTCAAACTTATTTTCACAAAAACATGTTTCTTATAAAAATTCCAAATTAAAATTTTTTGAACTCAAAAATAATTTTATTATGACGAAACAAAATATTATCATAAGGTATGATAAAAATGCAAAATGCAACGAGGTGTCGTGTCCTACATGACTAAAATTCCTATGAGCCATAAGATTACCTTTTACTCTGAGATGGCGGACTGAATGGAGTGCACATATGATGTAGATGGACAAAGAGAGCTTGGAGTCGATATGGGGATACTCAATCCAAAATTACAAAAATATTTTGTCAAAATTCTAGTCCAACTAGATGAAGTCCTATATAGCTAAAGCACGAAAAGCAATTCCTAAGTGTGCTCTATATAGGGCCTTCACATTCACAACTTCTCTTTTGGGGTACAACCTCAGAAGAAAATAACCCATCTGTTGTATGTCAAGCAGGGGAAGAATGAAAGCCTCGGAGATTACATCACGAGGTTCAACAAGGAAAAGTTAGATATCAAAGATTACGAAGAGAGCATAGCCATCACAACTCTCATTAGGGGTCTGCAGAAGGGAAAGCTCTTATGGAAACTAGTCAAAGATCCCCCTAAGTCAATGGCCGAGTTGTTGGCAACTGCTGGAAAAGTCATGAACGCAGAGGAAGCTATGGCTGCAAAATACGAGGATGAAAGGGGGAGCAGTAGTGGAGGCAAATTTTAGAAGAAAAATAAAAATGGTAAGAAAATATCTACCGACGATAAATTCTCATACTACACTCCTCTGACTGTAAGTTGTGAACACATACTCAATGAAATAAAGAATGATAGATCTCTAAGATGGCCAGAGAGGCTAAAATCTCCTCCATATAAGAGAAACAAGAGCTTATGGTGCGAGTTCCATCAAGATCATGGACATTTGACTAAAAACAGATTCACTCTAAAGGATAAGATTGAAAAAATATTAAATTCTGGAAAGCTCAGAAAGTATGTGGGTGGTAGAGCTTCTAAGGGAAGAAGAGATGATCCAAAGAATAAAAGAAATGATAAATGTCGGGAAGATACCCCTGCCAAAAAAGCTGATGCCTCAGATGATGATGACGATGACCCTGATCTCCCACCAAAGGATGACAATGTCTGATTAGGCATAAATTCTTCCCATTTATCCACTTAATTTAGAGGCTTTTATCGCTCCGCAAAATGTAAATCAAGTGGATTTATATCATATCATTTCTCTTGACAAGTTTCTAATGAGTACGTCGAGTTTCGTGTTTTCTTCATCTATTTTGCAGGTGTTCAGTATTTTAATCTGAGTTCCATATCAAAAGATTAAAACAAGTACAAGAGGGAAAGGTTTATGCAAAGACTGTCAAGACAAAACCGAACCTAAGTGGAAAGAAAAATAACCGATCCCATCCTAGGAAAGTTCCTGTAAAGACTGTCAAGAGAGAACCAAACCAAAGGGAAGAAATAACGATCCGATCCTACACCTAGAAAATTGCCTGTAAAGCATTGTCAAGATGTAACCGAATCAAAGTAGAGGAAAAACGAACCGATCCCATGCTCGAAGAACTCTCTATAAAGGCTGTCAAAGATTATTCGAACTTATCCACTTGTAAAAATTAGAATCCTGATTGGTTCAAACTCTTAGATTTCGTAGATTATAAATTGTAACTCCTCCCAACATGTAAATGAGGCTTCTGATTCATTAGGGAAGCTTTGTAATCAGATTTAGAGAAGAAGAACAATAAACCCTAGTTGCTTTCAGTTTGCAAGTCAAGTAATACCACTCTAATTCTTATTTTACTGCAATAATTACTTTTCTAATAGCAATTTCATCACTCTTCATCTTCATTTAATAGAAAAAATGTTTTCTTTCATTCTAAACGCGTGTTCTTCCAGTTTTTATATGTGTGGATAAGTTTTTAAGGGTTGGGGTGCATGAACCCCACCCGATGTAATTCACGATAGTGGAAATAGAGTTGGAATCAAAACATTAGATGAATTGTATCGTAGTTCTTACGATACAGATTTATTTCAGCCTTTGCTTACATACTGTGCGGGTTACGATCCCTTATATGTGTAATACTTAGGAGAGATAAAGACCGAATTTTAATTCAGCCTTTGCTTACATACTATGCGGGCTATGATACCTCATATATGTAATACTTAGGAGTATTAAAAAGTCTGATTCATTTAAAGCTTTAATTCTGAATCTAGCATCCTATGAAGTGAATTACTAGGGTGTGGGGGATTGTAACCCGACCTATTTTTCCCATTCATAGTTAAAGTTTTAGTCACGTTGTTTGAAATTTCGCAGTAGAATAATTGCGTTCATAATTTCAAAATTGTGTATAGTTGTAGTTGTTTCCCAAATCAGATCATCTTTTCCTTTTTCTTTAGAGTCAAAGTTAGGTTTTCTTCGTCTGTCCAACGTCGTTACAACTCTGTTGTCCTATTTCCCTGAGGATCGATACCCAACTTGTGGGATTATTACTCGAGCCACAGGCTTGCACTTGAGCCTAGAGAGTACCCACTTCTGAGACACATTCTTAGTCGCGTCAAGTTTTTGGCACAGTTGCTGGGGACTTCGGTAGACTTAGTATTAGATCAAGTCAATCTCAAACTTTGACAAAAAAAAATCCAAAAATCCAAAAATATAAAAAATTTAAACGCTCAAAAAGATACTCCATCTCTCAAAAGTCTATTAATGCAAAATTATGAACTCACTCCAACTCCCCCCCCCCCCATAATACTCCAACCCACATTCACGAAAACTCGATTGTTGAGTACGACCCTGATAGCCCTCACACTCCTAATGCTCCACAATTTTGGGTTCCACCTCCCACACCGTCACACTCAATCACAAATAACACTCCGTTTTCCCACTTAGGACACACTTCAGAGCACGCTCCGAGCATACCAAGTGAGGACACATAGTCATTAAGTGAGAAAGACATGTCACAACATGGTAGTACAGCCGCCGGTGAGGAAGAGGTCCCGTACTGCCCGTTGAGAGAAATATTATATCCCGAGCGTACAGTCACTCCGGGATGCATTTTACTCCCGTACAATGCAAGGCAATTTCTCTTTAAGAATGGGATGATCTAGATGCTTCCCCACTACCATGGAATGGAGTTTGAAAAGCCATATCTCCATAATAGGGAATTTGAGGATGTGTGCGAGACCCTCAATGATCAAACTTGCATACAAGATGTGATTCGCCTCAAACTCTTCCCGTTCTCGCTAAAAGGTAAAGCTAAGACCTGGCTATGGTCTTTACCTCCAAATTCGATTACATCTTGGAATGATCTGTGATCTAAATTTCTCAAGAAATTCTTTCCTACACATCGAACGAATTCCATCAAGGCTCGAATTCAATCCTTTCGACAACTAGAAAATGAGTTATTCAATCGATGATATGAGCGTTTCAATGAGTTAATCACTCGTGCCCTCATCATGGATTGTATAAACTGCAAATCACTTCCTTCTTCCATAATGGGTTGAATATCAATTCCAAGCAACTCGTTGAAACCATGTGTGATGGTTCCTTTGTCGAATTAGATGCCAACGATGTTGAGTTTCACCTGAGGTATGTCGCTGAGACTACCCAAGCATGGGATACATCTGACCATAATGCTCATAATCAAACTCGCCAAAAGACCACCACTCCATCGGCGTCCGACCTATTTCACATAGAAAAGAATGCTCTGACGGACAGTCAGCTCGATTTTATTGAGAAAGTAATGCGAGAAGTACTTGAGATGTGTGTAAGAAGACCAACTGGATCCATCCTAAACTCCGTTGAGAAGGTGTGTGCTATTTGTGAGGAGGGACATTCAACAAAGGAATTCCCGACGATACCCGCCTACAAAGTTATGCTTCAAGCGCAAGTAAGTGGTATAGGAGGATTTAAGGGTAATTTCGGTGCACCGCACGAGAATTCTTACAACCTTTCATGGAAAAACCATCCTGGGTTTAGCTATGGGTAACAAAATGCAGCAATTGATCCCAATTCACATGTTTCCCCTCCTTCACCATCGCACTTTCAACAAGATCCCTACATGCAAGGACATGTGCAAGCACCACCACCTCCAGGGCCATATATCACTCCATCGCGGAGAAATCTCGAGGATACGATAAACCAATTCATCACTGCGTAGAACGAAGACATGACCGCATGATCAACGACATAAATGCGAATATTTCAAAGTTGCAATCGTCATTGAGTATCCAAGAGAAGGGCAAGTTTCCTGCCCAGGGTGAAAGACCTCCCCAAGGCCAAATTAGTGTTAGCTCCACCTTTACAGAACATGAGGAGCAATTTCAAGCTGTGACCACTCTTCGTAGTGGGAGAGTCGTTGATTTATCACCTCCTCCACATGACACAACTAAAGACAAGGAGATTTCGCCCGGCACGAAAGAGGCCGAAGATGTCCACTTAAAAAAAAGTGATAAAGAAGACACTAGTGAGCCCGGGGTAGTAGTGAAACCACCATCCGTAGCACCGTTTCCTCAAATATTAGTTCCTGCCCATAACAGGACCATAAGTGAAGAAGTGCTAGAAGTGCTTAAGAATGTAAAGTTGAACTTACCTTTCCTCGATGCAATAAGGCAAATTCCATTCTATGCGAAAGTCATAAAAGACTTATTGATAGTCAAAAGGAGGATAAAGGTAAATAAGAACGTGTTTCTTGAACAAAATGTGAGCTCAGTCCTTCTTAACGATCTCCCCCCGAAATATAAAGATCCCTATGCCCCTACCATTTTGCTGCACCATTAGAAAGAACAAATTCGAAAAAGCCTTACTCAATTTGGGAGCAAGTGTCAAAATTATCCCTTATTCGATTTATAGGAAACTTGATCTGGGTGATCTTAAGATCACAAGAATCACTCTCCAGTTAGCGGATTGAACCATGAAGATACCAAGGGGTATAGTTGAGTACATGATAGTCCAAGTGGACACTTTCTACTTCCCATTAGATTTTGTCATTTGGGACACAGATCCCTCCTTCGCCTCGAAAAATAATGTTCCCATCATCCTTGGACGCCCATTCTTAGCTACGACTAATGCACTCATCAATACTCGGAGTGGGAGAATGAAATTAACATTCGGTAACATGACCCTCGAGATAAATATTTTTAATAATATCAAGAACGAGGGTTATAAGGTAGAACCGCAAGAGACAGATCATTTAGAGACAACACACGAGCATGGGAGGACCCACACGCGAGAGACGATAGGGGTATGCCTTTTTATATCAAGTGAGAGCGACGGTTGCAACATGGAGAGAATGGTAGGGGAGGTATGCGTATTAATTGAAATAAAGAGTGTGAGAGAGATAGATAATTTAGAGGGCATCGGGAGAAGTTTGTATGAGTGCTTAGAGGAGAGCGAATGGCGAGACACGATAGATTCTTTTCTCCTCGATTGCTACCCACCCAAACCACCTAATAATTTTGAGATGGAGAGAGGAAGGAAGGATGTGGAAACAAAGAAAGAAAGAGAGATAAAGGAGTTGAGCCTAGCAAAATTTGAGAGAGAATTCGAGCAGGTGGATGAGAGCCTTAACGACAAAGTCCAATCTCTATTGGACTTAGGGAGTCATTTAGGAGAGAGCGAGTGGAAAGATAAAATTGATGAGTTTCTTCGCAATGACCATCCACCCATGCAACTTAAGTCCTCGGAGGTAATTTAAGATAATACTCAAGTCCCGTCTGACTTAGAGCCCGACCCATGTAGTACGCATTACGAGTATTCTTTTCCGATTAATCACGATGAGTCTCCCAGTATTTCCTTTATTTATGGGCAAGGGCCCAACTTATTTCGATTATTGGTGTATGACGGGTAGAGGGGAGAGACTAGGAGAGCAACGGATCCCGTGCAAGGGGTTGGGTGATTTTTGGAGATAAAATGAGAGGTCGTCGCACCCCCGACGCGTATGGGGTGATTTTTGTTGTATTTTTGAGTCATGTAGGAGTGTCATATAGTGTCTTGGTGCATTTTGATAATTTTCTTCTTTTATTTATCACACTTATTCTTTTTCTTTTTTAGATTTTAGTCCTTTTTGCTTGAGGACAACGAAAAAGTCTAAGTTGGGGGGTCATAAGTGCGTCTTTCTAAAACTTCACAATTTTTCAAAAAATGCCTACAAAATTTCAAAAAAATCATAAAATCTTGAAAAACCCAAATTTTTTTTTTCAAAATAAATAAAAATTGAAATTCAAAATTTTCGAAAATATCATTAAAAGTCGATTTAAAGTCTCAAATCGTAAAAACATAATACACAAAGCCGAAATTGACCAAATATAGAAATTGAGCGAACGTAGGCGACTTAACGAATAAATGTGGAGATTAATAACCCCTGGTGAGATTCGATCCTTTCATTCTTATGAAACTTTAAAAGTCAATCCGAGTTAATTCTTAACTCAAAAGTTCTTTTCAGCGTCTAATAAGTCGTCGAGGGTCTCAATCCTTTCACTTTGAACGGTTATGGAAAATGTGTGTGATATTGCCTTGAAACACGTGTCAAAATAGATCTCTAAACGTAATTAATCTCGAAAACGTTCATGGTAAAGCAATTAGTATTTTGCACAATGAAGTAGGCCCTCGTTTGTCCCCCAAAAATATTGGCCCGAAAAAGAGCGAAAAATTATCCCTTTTGTAACCCAAATTGAGTCGAATAATTTTTTCCTTTCGTTTGACAACCCGAAAAAACCTAATTGGCCCAGAATTGTGAAAAGTGATAATCAGAAATTAAGTCCAAAAAGTGCAGAAAAAGGGGCAAGAAGAAATAGCTATGCTCAACAAAAATAGCAAGAAAAGAAAAGTGTGAAAAATAGAAAAAAATTTGAGCAACTACCCGGAAAAACACCAATGGACATCATAAGAATATTTTCCAATTTCAAAGTTCCCAACCATTCTCATTTTACCCAATACACCTTTAGCCCGAGAAAGTCCTAATCGAGTCCAGTATTGCGAAATTGGTTACCGCGTGGACAACAAAAATACAAAAAGATAATAAAAGAGATCAAAGATACTAATTAGAGGCAATGTTCCTATTTTCTTATATCCGTAATCCAATGGTGAGATTCGGTTACCATAGATTTTCATCTTTCTACTTGTATGAATGAACTTGGTTCCAATACAATTACTCTTATAAATCACGCATACCGAGAGAATAACCACATTCTAAGTGATTCGTTTGTGAGAGCATTTCGTGAGATTTTGAGATCAAAACGAATTTTCGAATAAGTAACGTAATGGTCAATTGGTGGAAATTCGCGGTTAAATTTTCGGTTTCACACACACGAACTATGATTTGAGACTCTTGAACATGAAGTGATGAAGACTATTTTCTCGAAAAGATAGAATTATGTAATTTTTGCATATTTTGAGTTTTCTTTGAGTCGAATTTTGTGGGTATATTCTCTACAAGCCCTAACGAGACACAACTCATCCTACTAGGGTAACCTAGGAGTTTAAAGGCTTGTCGCATACGCTAAATGCAATAGCTCTCCTGCGAAAGAGGTATCCTATCCCATTTTTGAGTTAGACTATGTCTTGATTCTTTTACATTGACCGGGACGATCAAAGTTCTAAGTTAAGGGGGTTTGATTAGGCATAATTTCTTCCCATTTATCCCCTTAATTTAGAGGCTTTTATCACTCCGCAAAGTGTAATTCGAGTGCATTTATCTCATATTATTTCTCTTGACAAGTTTTTAATGAGTACACCGAGTTTCATGTTTTCTTCATCTATTTCATAGGTGTTCAGTGGTTTAATCCGAGTTCCGTACCAAAAACTGTAAAGAAGTACAAGAGGGAAAGGTTTCTACAAAGAATGTCAAGACAGAACCGAACCTAAGTGGAAATAAAAAGAACCAATCCCATCCTGGGAATGTTCCTATAAAGACTGTCAAGACAGAACCGAACCGAACCGAACCGAACCGAACCAAACCGAACCGAAGGGAAGAAATAACAAAACGATCCTACACCTGGAAAACTTCTTATAAATCATTATCAAGATGGAACCGAACCGAAGTAGAGGAAAAATGAACCTATCCCATGCTCGAAGAACTCTTTGTAAAGGCTGTCAAAGATAGAACTGAACCGAACCCCTTAATAGGATCGATTCCCTTCTCGATTATTCGAACTTATCCACTTGTAAAAATTAGAATCCTGGTTGGTTCAAACTCTTAGATTTCGTAGATTATAAATTGTAATTCCTCCCAACATGTAAATGAGGCTTCTGATTCATTAGGGAAGCTTTGTAATCAGATTTAGAGAAGAAGAATAATAAACCCTAGTTGCTTTCAGTTTGCAATTCAAGTAATACCATTCTAATTCTTGTTTTACTGCAATAATTAATTTTCTAATAGCAATTTCATCACATTTTATCTTCATTCAATAGAAAAATGTTTTATTTCATCTTTTCCTTTTTCTTTAGAGTTAAAGTTAGGTTTCCTTCATCTGTCCAACGTTGTTGAAACTCTGTTGTCCTATTTGCCCGAGGATCGATACCCGACTTATCGGATTATTACTTGAGCGACATGCTTGCACTTGAGCCTAGAGAGTACGCACTTCTGGGACACATTCTTAGTCGTGTCAATGTCCTAGTAAAAAGAGTCGGTATGATCTCATTTGGTGTGAATACTATCTGTGGAGGACTAGCAGGGGGTGGCTCAGAGGTTGCTGATCGCAAGGCTCATGTGGCAAAGGCTAAAGCAGTGACTAAGTCCGAGTTTATGAATTTGGCTTCTATAGAGGTTAAGTGTGAGAAGCGAAAAAAGGTAGATATGGTCATCCTCGTAGTCGGCTTCTCACGACTTGATATTAATGGTATCTTAGCTCCCCACGAGAACCCTTTAGTCATCACCACAAGCGTGCATGGATGTGAAGTTCAGAGGATCCTTGTAGATGGGGGCAGCTTTGGAGACTTTATGTTTTGGCCCTGTTTTAAGAGTTTGGGTCTCAACCGAGCAAGTTTTGTCCCTTACCATCACCCTTTGATTGGTTTCAGCGGGGAGAAGGTCAATCCATTGGGAATTTATGAAATGGACGTGAGAAGGGAGATGAATGGCCTAAGAGGTTGACTAGAGAAATCAATTTCTTTGTGATGGGTGAAAATGTCTTCTCAGCCTACAACCTCATCATGGGACGAGTAGACTTCAAGAAATTTGAGGTCGTGCCTTCAACGGTCCACCAGATGCTAGAATTCCTGACTCCTAATGGAGTAGGGGAAGTGCAAGGTGACCGAACTTCAGCGTGGGAATTCTACTTCAACTCTGCAAAAGAGAGAGAGGCTCATAAGAGGGAAACAACCACTTACAACATTGACACTCTTGATCCTAGAGATGAAACCAAACATAAGAAGGGAGAGGCCACGGAGGAGCTAGAATACATCATCCTCGATAAGAACGAGCCGGAATAAAACATCCAAGTCATCAAAACCTTAAAGCCTGAAATGAAAGAGGAACTAGTGAAGCTGTTAAGGAAGAGACAAAGTATCTTTGCCTAGAGCCATGCAGACATGCAAGGTATTGATCCTGAGATAATGTGTCATAAACTCAATGTTGTAGAGGATTCCAAGCCTATTAAGCATAGAAGAAGGGTATATTCAAGAGATAAATACGAAGTCATCAGAGATGAGGTTTGAAAGCTTGAAGATGCTAAGTTCATCAGAGAAGTTATATACCCTGAGTGGTTATCTAACGCTGTCATAGTACCCAAAAGTAATGGGAAATGGAGGATGTGTGTAGACTTCACGGATTTAAACAAGTATTTCCCAAAGGACTATTTTACCCTACCTCATATAGATCAGATGGTGGATGCCACAGCTAGACATGAGCTCATGAGCTTCATGGATGCATACTCCGAGTATAATCAGATCTTTATTGACTCGGCCGGCTCAGAGAAGATAACCTTCATTACAGACAAAGGGACATATTACTACAAGGTCATGCCTTTTGGCCTAAATAATGAAGGGGATACATACCAACATCTTGTGAATAAGATGTTCGAAGATCAGATAGGCAAGTTCATGGAAGTTTACATAGATGACATGCTGACGAAGAGTCTGAATACCGACACTCATGTGGCCGACCTTGAAAGAACTTTCGACACCATGGACAAATACAGAATGAAGCTCAACCCTGCCAAATGTGTCTTTGGGGTAGGAGAAGGTAAGTTTTTGGGATTCATCATCAACTAAAGGGGAATAGAGGCTAACCCTAAGAAGATTAGGGATTTTCTAGAAATGAAGACACCCAGAACCATCAAAGACATTCATAGGCTGACCGGATGAGTGGCTGCACTTAACTGGTTTGTATCTAGAGCTAGAGATAAATGTATTCCTTTTTTCAAAGTTCTTAAAAAGGACTTCGAATGGAATGAGGAATGTGACATAGATTTTAAAGAGATGAAGTCCTACCTCGGTTCCCCCTACTCCTATCTCGACCAATTCAGGGTGAGAAGCTCTATGTGTACTTAGTTGTCTCAGAGTCAACCATCAGTGCTACAATAGTAAGAGAAGAGGATAGAGTACAGAGACTAGTGTACTTCAACAAAAAATCACTTCAAGGGTATGATCAAAAGTACCCGCAGATTGAAAAGTTAGCCTATGCTCTGATACATGCGTCTAGGAAAATGAATCCATACTTCCAGGCCCACTTCATGGTCATCCTTACTGATTCCCAACAAAGACAGGTCCTCCATAAGCCTGATAAGTCAATAAGGCTAATGACCCGGGCAATCGAGTGGTGGAGTAAGATGTTATTTATTAATATGCCCATATACACCCTAGGTCAGGTCGAGAGTGTCCTCCACCCAGACGAGGGCTCAGGCCCGAGAAAACCCTCCAAGGGGCCGACCCCTCATCAGGCTCAAGATGACCCTCTAAGGGGCCGACCCCTCATCATGTCCAGAAGACCCTCCAAGGGGTCGACCCCTTATCATGTCCATAAGACTCTCCAAGGGGCCGACCCCTCATCATGTCCAAATGAACCTCCAAGGGGTCGACCCCTCATCATGTCCAGACGACTCTCCAAGGGGCCAACCCCTTATCATGTCTAGACGACCCTGCAAGGGGCCAACCCCTCATCATGTCCTGGATGACCCTTCGAGGGTACGACAGTACGAGGACTCACATCATAGGCCGAGGGTGGCATCATCACAGTGCGTGATTTGGGAGATGCGTGGAACAGTTCGTGTGGGACTCATATGGCACGTGAAAGACCGTTATAACAATATCAACCCCTCACGTGAGGAAATATTATGTCATCATTAATCACAGGTGTCACCTCCAGGTGTCAGCAGGGGATTGGCGAGATCATAACTCACATGCACCATGCATGCTTGGGGGTACACTACTCCCCCCAAGACCTATATATACTTGTCACCTACAACCCTACAAAGGGATCGATAATTATAACCCTAGCTAAAACTCTGCTTCTACACAGTAGAGAGAGAGGGAGCTTATGTGCTTTGTATCCAAGGCCATTAGTGCCCATATTTAGTGGATCACACACTCACAGTGGATATAGGACTGATTGGCTGAGCCACTATACATCATTATCTTATTCCACTTATACTCATCCCCTTCTATACACTTATACACATATATACATTTCTATGGCTGCCATTTTTATTACTGTTTGAGCTCATCATCATTTACCTGGTGGTGCTGAATCTTATCATCATCAGTTTGGCACCATCTGTGGGAATGAGAAGACATCTCTTCCTTTATACAACTTGACCTCACTAGGCACTCTGGTGGTGGACCAGATCTCCCCCTTTGTGGAGCTATTTCACCATTAAAAGAGACCCATTAAGGTTTTCAATCTCATCAGTCTTTTGATAATTCAGCTCTCTATAGCTCAAACACATGGCACTGGAGATGCCACCACCACCTCTTCCTCCACCGGATAGTGGAGTAGGACACAGTTCCAGTCAACCACCACCTCAGTCTGAGATGGCTGATGTGGCATCTGCCTTGAAGTCTATGGAAGGAAGTCAGCGGATTATGTAGGAGAAGTTCACAACTCTTAGTCAAAACATACTAAGACCACCGGGAGTCTCATCGGAGATGATTACTCCAGCAGTAGATCCAGGGCAGCATGAGGCCAGGGGAATACCCCAGGCACCACGCAAAGACTTACTGCCTCCTCAGCGACGGAGGGATATTGCTGACCCCCGACGTCTATGCCTGGGGAGGCAAGGAAACCCTTGCCTAGAAGGCAGGTATGGTGATCTAGAGGGAGAGGAGCCCCCCATAGAGTGCTGGGAGCCGTATGAGATCTCCAATAATACTGTGCGACCTCTCCAAGAGATCGGAGGGAAGTGTGGAAGGCAAAATCATGACGATCACCAAAGGGGCTCTGCTTTTGATCGTCTGAGCAGGGGGACAGCCTTTGAGAGGCTCGACCCAGTAAACGACCTGCGGGAAAAGTTATCCCGAATGAGAAGTATTGCGAGGTCTAGGAGGGAGGCAGTAGATGGTCGACCCTACGGGGGACGACCCCATGGACGGGACGACGACTAGGGGGAAGTAAATAGCCGACACATACCTACCGCAATAGAACCCTCTATTCACCTCAAAGAGGCGGTAGGGGACAACATCGGCTAAGCTGACCCTACGAGGCGCTGTAACGACTCGATCCAAAGGTTGGAGGAAAAGATTGGCGATATTCTGAAGAGATGGGACCCTCTTCAAAGAGGATACTCCATAGGCTCACCCTTTGTGGCGAAGATAGTCAACTTCCCAATGCCATCTAAGTTCAAGCCACCAGTGGTCACCCCACGGTATGATGGGAGTACCAACCCTGTCCGTCATATTGAGATGTACCAATCAGCGACAGATATATACTCTATCTCAGATGAGATGAGGTGTCGTGCCTTTTTTGGCACTCTGACTGGGGCTGCACATGTCTGGTATATGTCTCTCCCTAAGAACTTGTGACACCCCGCCTAATTAATCCCGGGTGATCAGTCCTAAATCAAGTTAGAAAAGGTTTCTCAGTTGGTCCATTCTTAGCATCACTCTTGTCTTTTTAATTACTAACCACCTAAGTGAGAAAAGTAGACTGGTGCCAATTTTTATCTTTCAATTAATTAAATAAAAACTCATGCGGAACAAAAATAGAACACATTCACAGTTAACTAAAATAACCATCCACAATTAAGATACCTAACCGAATTAACCATTGGTCCAATTATCCAATACAAATAAAGATAATAAGAAAATCTCAACAAGTCTGATACTGATAAATGAACTGTGAGCGATAAGCTCAGATAACTACTAGAGAGTCTCTACACGAATGAAAGAAGGAGGCGTCTATCAAAGACCCGCAACATCCACAGGTGCTGCAGCAACGGATACCTGGAATAGAGTCAAGCCTGGCGCCCTTGTGGTTGGACACCTAAAAGGTTTTTAAATTTTTTTATAGCAAGGGTTAGTACCCAAAAACATTTGAAAATATTTAACAAATGATTAACTTGCAGTAATAAATGAACACACATGCCCTTCATATTTTAGTTAGTGCCGCACTCTCTTGAGGATTTCCTTACCCCTCCTCTAAGGTGCACTATTAACGCTTTTATTTAATTTACTAGGTTCTACGCTCCTAACCCAATACTTATTTTGTCCCTTGAAATTTACCTACCCTAACCGAGTATACTTTGATTCATGATTTTTAAGTTATTATAAACGACAACTTAATTAAATCATCACCCTTTTATTTTCATATAGCATTCACACCTGTTATGCACGTAATACATTTTACACTATGTATTAATCATCTCATATATAATTCTTTACCTAATTATATATTTAATCATATTACCGCATTCACGAACATACTGAAATAACATTTAATACAAATTTCTGACCGAGTAACAATACTCACAAAATATAAGTTTTTCCCAAGCGCTATCCCACTAGGCGTATTCACATAACCTAGTTATCCAAGTTAGATTCGCTCACTAACTTAGTTTAATATACGAATTTGGAGGCGGTCATATTCCTTCCCTGAAAGTGAGATGCCCCTCACCCATATAACGAACGCTATGACCTGGGATTATACTCGCCCTACTTCTCAAGCTAGGGGATTCATCCACTACGCGCAACCTCCCCCTATAGCACTAGAGTATATACTAATAATATCCAATCACTGATATTAATGCACACACGCTATATATATATATATATACAGTAACACCCCGTACATATATATAAATATAAAATGTCCCGGCTACACCATGTACACAATCCGTAACATAAGCCTATTTAATTTATTAAGAGTTTATGGTCCAACTCTAATCATTAATTAATTCGCACATTAATTAATTAAGTCACCTTTGGTGTCGCCCCCACCATAAAATTGGACTTACTCTCGTAGTCCGAATCAACCTCTCCCGAGTCTAAATTCCCGACTCCCAAATTATTTAGCCTTTACCTAAATAATATTTATCTCTCGGTATTCCTCAACCATTATCCCCGAACTTGTTCTCTAACTATATTTAATCCTTTCGAACCCTTCCCAAAAATTCAACCTTAGTGTATCACACCTAATTTCTCCAAAACCCAACAAATTTAAATTATGATGTCACACTAAGTCGTCTCCAAATTCTAATTAATTTTATTCACCATTAATTAGATTTAAAACCCATGTATAAATTTCTCACCAAATTAATTCATGGAAAAAGATTAAATTATATTTTCTTCAAATAAAAGAAAACTAGGCGAATTGTCAAAATCTACCGACCTTCGATCGATCGACCCCAGAACTTCGATCGATCGATCAAACAGGTCTTCGTCTTCTTCGTGAAGATAGTTTCTGCCATGGACGAGTTTCATAAAACCCTAACTCCTTCTATCAGCAATCTCAAGACCTTTTAAGAATCATACAAGTTAGGAACCTTATTAGGGACCTCCAGAATGTCCTCCAACGTTATCAATTCGTCCATTAACTACAATTTCTGAATTTGGGAAATTATTCATCTTTAATTCCTTAACTATTTACATCCCAAATTCCTTCACCAAATTGGTTTCTAAATATCCAGATATTATCCTACCAGATTCGTATCAACTTATAATATCTGATTTCTACAAGAATTCTCATTCAAATTTGTAAATCAGATTATTATTTTCAAAACCTTATGTTTATGCCATGAACACCCAAAACGAATTTTGATCAAACACATCACATGAATATGAATTGAAATACAGATTCAATACTATTGCAAGTTATCCACTTGCCTTAGGTTTCGTAGTGTCTTATTCGGAGATGAATTCCAAGGTTGAAGATGATCCTTGTTGGCTCTCTAGTGATTCCAAAACTGCCTTTTACTGCTATTAGGGTTCCTTAATACGATTAGACTTTTTCTAAAACTCTATCAGCTGTTTTCTTATTCCTTCTAATTCCTTAATTTACCTAAATCCCGTTTTTTGCCTAATGGGCCAAGCCCAAGTGACCCAAATGCCCCCATGTGGGCCCGGCTATGTCTAAAAACGCCCAGTGACCCGTTTACTACCCCCGGGTACACTTTTCTGACTATCTCGGCCCATCCGGACTCAACCGTACACTCAGAATTGGCATCCGAATTTATTTATAAAAACACTTATCCCCCCACCCCTTTAGTCTATACCGACTCCTGGTTGAGATAAGTGCATACCCTGTCATTAATACTCGAAATGACTTAAATAAATAATTACTATTCACTTAGTAAATAAATTCTCGTAAATATTAACCATTTACTCCCCGATTAATATTTAAATAAAATTTCCCTAATTACTTCAATTAAAATTACGACTCACAAGAAATTTTCAATTCCCGAATTAATTACATATTTAATGCATGAAAAAATGAGGGGTGTTAGATATTCCCCCCCTTACAAAGGAATTTCGTCCCCAAAATTAGGTCATACCTGTGATGAAAAGCTCTGGATATTGCTCCCGCATATCCTCCTCCCGCTCCCAGGTAGACTCGTCAATGTTGTGATGACCCCACTGTACTCTAACTAGTGGAACAACCTTGGATCGTAATTTTCGCTCGCTACGGTCTAGGATAGCCACCGACCTCTCCTCATATGAGATGTCTGGCTGTAAATCAATTTCTTGGAGTGGAATGTGCCAGAAGGCCCTCTCGCTCCTGCGATATTTCTTCAGCTATGCCACATGGAACACGTCGTGTATCCGCTGAAGGTGCTCCGGTAATCCCAGCCTGTAGGCTACAGGCCCCACCCTCTCGATAATAGGGAAAGGTCCCATGTGTCTCGGTGATAGCTTACCTTTATTGCTGAACCTCGTCACCCCTTTCATAGGGGACACCCGGACCAATACCTGATCTCCAACCTCTAACTCCACATGTCTCCGTGAAGCATCAGCGTAACTTTTCTGCCTATCCTGAGCTATCCGAATCCTCCCTCGGATCAGCTCTATCTTGGAACGTGTCTCCTGAACAATCTCCGGCCCCAATAGTTTGTTGTCCCCCACCTCTAACCAACAAGCGGGTGAACAACAAGGTCTCCCGTATAATGCCTTGAATGGTGCCATGCCGATCGTGAATTGGTAAGAGTTATTATACGCAAACTCTACCAGAGGAAGATATTTCTTACAACCTCCCCCAAAGTCTAGTATACACATTCTGAGCATATCTTCCAACATCTGATTGACTCTCTCGGTCTGTCCGTCAGTCTGTGGGTGATAGGTTGTACTCAAACGTAACTCCGTGCCCATGGCCTCCTGAAAAATCTGCCAAAAGTGGGCCACAAAGATCTTGTCCCTATCCGACATAATATTAATCGGTACCCCGTGCAGTTTAACAATCTCCGCTATGAATAGCTGTGCATAACGCAGCGTCTCAAAGTCTGTGCGAACCGGTAGGAAGTGGTCCACTTTGGTCAACCGATCCACAATAACCCATATGGAATCGTGACCCTTATGTGATGTCGGTAACCCTGTAATGAAGTCCGTAGAGATGCTCTCCCACTTCCACACGGGAATTTCAAGTGGCTGTAGCATCCCTGATGGTCTCTGATGGTCAACTTTCATGAGCTGACACGTGGCACATTTCGAAACAAACTCTGCTATGTCCCGTTTCATTCCTGCCCACCAATACTGTCTCCTCATATCCTGATACATTTTATCCCCACCGGGATGGACCGCTAATCTAGACCCATGAGACTCTGTCATAATAGCATGCCTCAACTCCGCATCCTCTGGCACGATCAATCTCCCATTATAGCGTAAGCCTCCCTCCGAGCTTATCGAGTAACCCTCTGCTCCCTCAGCTACCAACTGGCTCACCCTATTCGGACAGATCTGATCCTACGCCTGAGTCCTCATAACCCGCATAATGATCTCAGGTGTAATGGATAATGCTGACATACAAGCCCTGGCTACATCATCCTCATATCGAAGTTCTCTCCACTTCGCTTTCCAGACTTCGGATATTTCCCCAGTCGGTCTCCGACTCAATGCATCTGCTACCATATTAGCCTTACCAGGATGATAGTGAATATCAAACTAATAATCTTTCACGAATTCTAGCCATCGCCTCTGTCTCATATTCAGATCCTTCTGAGTGAAGAGATACTGAAGTGATTTGTGATCCGTGAATAGCGTGAACTGCTCCCCCAGAAGATAATGTCTCCATATCCTCAAAGCAAAAACGACTGCTGCTAACTCTAGGTCGTGAGTGGGGTAGTTCCTCTCGTGGGGCTTTAGCTTCTTGGACGCATAAGCTATAGCCCTTTCCTCCTGCTGAAGCACACCCCTAAGTCCCTGTAAGGATGCGTCAGTGTAAACCCGATACTCTAATCCTCCATTCGGCAATGCAAGCACGGGTGCAGATGTCAACTTGTCCTTTAACTCATCGAAAGCTAATTGATAATGATCATCCAAGTGAAAGGTACCCCTTTCCGAGTAAGATTCGTCAAAGGGCCCGCAATCTTTGAGAATCCTTTAATGAACCGTCTTTAATAATCGGCCAACCCCAAAAAACTTCACACTTCTGTCAGTGTCGTGGGCTGTCCCCACTCCCTCACCGCTGATACTTTACTTGGATCCACCGCAATACCCCGGTCTGACACCACGTAGCCAAGGAATTGAACCTCCTGTAGCCAAAATCCACAATTACCAAATTTGGCATAGAGTTGGTGATCCCGTAATGTCTGTAACACTATACTTAGGTGCCCTGCGTGCTCCTCCTCAGTACGCGAGTAGATCAGGATGTCATCAATGAACACGATAACAAACTGATCAAGAAACTCCCTGAAGACTCTGTTCATGAGGTCCATGAACACTGCTGGTGCATTGGTGAGCCCGAATGTCATCACCCTGAACTCGTAAGATCCATACCGCGATAAGAAAGCGGTCTTCGAAACATCTTCCTCTCGTATACGTAGTTGATGATATCCTGACCTCAAGTCGACCTTAGAGAAATAAGACGTCCCTCTCAACTGGTCAAATAGGTCGTCAATCCTAGGCAACGGATACTTATTCCGTATCGTGGCCTTATTCAGCTCTCTATAATCCACGCATAACCGTAGTGAGCCATCTCGCTTTTTCACAAATAACACCGGTGCACCCCACGGTGATGTACTCCGTCGTATGAAACCTTGACCCAGAAGCTGCTGAATCTTCTCCCTCAGCTCACGCATCTCTGAAGGGGTCATACGGTATGGGGCCCGAGCAATTGGCCTCGTCCTCGGTGCTAAATCGATCACAAATTCGATTTCCCTGCTAGGTGGCAACCATGGTATCTTCTGAAACACATCCTCAAAGTCTCTCACCACTGGGATTGAATCCAATGGAATAACCACCTCCTGTGAGGTTTCCTCCTCAATGTAATACACGTGTGTGCGTGACCCTCCCTCGGGTAGTGGCATTGCTATCAAGAACATCTCCTGCCCTGGAATGGAGAACACGATGGTCCTTTTGTAGCAATCCACTGTCGCCCGATAACCTGCCAACCAATCCATACCCGAGATGACATCGTACCCCTCCATATCTAACACTAAGAGGTCCGCTGCTAAACTAAGTCTCCCAATCAAAATGTCCACACCCTGACAAATCGAGTGAATCGTAGCCCCGCTGCCCACTAGCGACTCTACACACATCCGAAGACTACCCGCGGTCTCTAGTAGTCCGACCCATTTAGCAAAATTAAATTTAATGAATGAATGTGATGCTCCCGTATCAAAAAGAATACTACCCTCATAACCATGAATGAGAAACATACCCTCAACTGCTGGCGGTGCTTGCTGCACCGGGGGATTAGGAACATCCCGGATGTTATACACACATCCGTAGTGCATCTGCCCCTGCTAAGGTGGGGCTGGTGCTGCCGGTGGTAATTGCCCCCGTCGCCCCTGTTGGGCCTCCTGCTGTTGACCTCTGCCCCTCTGTGGGCACTCCCTCTTGAAATGTCCTGGCTGGCCACACACAAAACAGCGTCTCTGTCCATCCCCCTGTTGTTGGCCCTGTTGGCCCTGACGCGGCTGGCCTCCCCCATTGTTCCCTTGGCCCTGACGGCCCTGAGGAACCTGTTGCTGCTGATTCGGGCCCGACTGCCCCTGCCTGAACCCCTGTCCTCCCTGTTGGAAACCACCAGGCTTAAACTTCTTAGCCTGATTCCCTTACTGACTACCCGCCTACTGCTGAGCACCACTTGTGTCACTACTAGTAACGGCCTTGCCCTGTTGTCTTGGCTCCCCTGTTTGCTTGCTCCCCTTCGCATGGAAGCAATGATCCTGGCAGTGTACAAGTGCGGCATTAATGACGTCTGTATACGTCAATAACTCCGGATTCCCAATCAAGTGTTGCCTGATCCTCCAGGCTAAACCGTCCATAAACCTCGATTTCTTCAACTCCTCATCGCTCGCTCATTTGGCACAAATTTTGCCAAACGGGTGAACTCTTCCTCGTAGTCTGCCACTGATCGGTCACCCTGAACTAAATCACTGAATTTCTTTCTCATCTCAGTCTCTACTGCTGGTGGAAAGTATTTGCGGTCGAACCGCACCCAGAACTCTGCTATCAGAATCAAGTTTCGCTCCTCGGTGGTGGTAACTGACTCCCACCACTGTAAGGCTGCCCCTGACAGATGAAAGGTAGCAAGCATCTGTTTCTTTACCTCGGTACACTCTAGCATGCGCAGATGGCGCTGAATGTTCTTCTTCCAGTCACAAGCCTCTATCACATCTGTGCTACCCCGGAACTCAGGTGGGTGACCCTTCTGAAAGGTCTCCCTAACTCTCTGCCAAGATGGTGGCCCCACTGGGGCCTGAACTGCTGGTGCCATTGGAGGCGGTGCCTGGGGCTGTGGAAAGAGAGCTGCCATAGCTCTCATTGTTGTTTCGACCGCCTGGGCCACTATCACTGCCACCCGAGTAGTGGAAATTAACTCGGGCGGGGGTGGTGGTGGCGGTACATGTGGCTCCTGGTGAGCCTCCCTAATTTCATCCCTAGCCTCAACCCTCTCCGCTCTCAGTCTCCTCGGTGGTATCTGAAATAGATTAAATCGCATAAGTACACAGTTTACAAAAAAATATTCACAGCAGAAATACGATATCTCACAAGCGAAAAATGAATCAACAGTCCTAATAATAGGGCTCTACCACAAACGAGTGCTACCCTGAAACGTAGAAAGCCGCACATATCCTAAGGACACTAGAACCTGATGCTCTGATACCATCTGTGACACCCCGCCTAATTAATCCCGGGTGATCAGTCCTAAATCAAGTTAGAAAAGGTTTCTCAGTTGGTCCATTCTTAGCATCACTGTCGTCTTTTTAATTACTAACCACCTAAGTGAGAAAAGTAGACTGGTGCCAATTTTTATCTTTCAATTAATTAAATAAAAACTCATGCGGAACAAAAATAGAACACATTCACAGTTAACTAAAATAACCATCCACAATTAAGATACCTAACCGAATAAACCATCGGTCCAATTATCCAATACAAATAAAGATAATAAGAAAATCTCAACAAGTCTGATACTGATAAATGAACTGTGAGCGACAAGCTCAGATAACTACTAGAGAGTCTCTACACGAATGAAAGAAGGAGGCGTCTATCAAAGACCCGCAACATCCACAGGTGCTACAGCAACGGATACCTGGAATAGGGTCAAGCCTGGTGCCCTTGTGGTTGGACACCTAAAAGGTTTTTAAAATTTTTTATTGCAAGGGTTATTACCCAAAAACATTTGAAAATATTTAAAAAATGATTAACTTGCAGTAATAAATAAACAGGCATGCTCTTCATATTTTAGTTAGTGCCGCACTCTCTTGAGGATTTCCTTACCCCTCCTCTAAGGTGCACTATTAGCGCTTTTATTTAATTTACTAGGTTCTACGCTCCTAACCCAATACTTATTTTAACCCTTGAAATTTACCTACCCTAACCGAGTATAATTTGATTCATTATTTTTAAGTTATTATAAACGACAACTTAATTAAATCATCACCCTTTTATTTTCATATAGCATTCACACATGTTATGCACGTAATACATTTTACACTATGTATTAATCATCTCATATATAATTCTTTACCTAATTATATATTTAATCATATTACCGCATTCACGAACATACTGAAATAACATTTAATACAAATTTTCGACCGAGTAACAATACTCACAAAATATAATTTTTCCCAAGTGCTATCCCACTAGGTGTATTCACATAACCTAGTTATCCAAGTTAGATTCGCTCACTAACTTAGTTTAATATACGAATTTGGAGGTGGTCATATTCCTTCCCTGAAAGTGAGATGCCCCTCACCCATATAATGGACGTTATGACCTGGGATTATACTCGCCCTACTTCTCAAGCTAGGGGATTCATCCACTACGCACAACCTCACCCTATAGCACTAGAGTATATACTAATAATATTCAATCACTGATATTAACGCACACAAGCTATATATATATACTATCACACCCCGTACATATATATAAATATAAAATGTCTTGGCTACACCATGTACACAATCCGTAACATAAGCCTATTTAATTTATTAAGAGTTTATGGTCCAACTCTAATCATTAACTAATTCGCACATTAATTAATTAAGTCACCTTTGGTGTCGCCCCCACCATAAAATTGGACTTACTCTCATAGTCCGAATCAACCTCTTCCGAGTCTAAATTCCCGACTCCCAAATTATTTAGCCTTTACCTAAATAAGATTTATCTCTCGGTATTCCTCAACCATTATCCCCGGACTTGTTCTCTAACTATATTAATCCTTTCGAACCCTTCCCAAAAATTCAACCTTAGTGTATCACACCTAATTTCTCCAAAACCCAACAAATTTAAATTATGATGTCACACTAAGTCGTCTCCAAATTCTAATTAATTTTATTCACCATTAATTAGATTTAAAACCCATGTATAAATTTCCCACCAAATTAATTCATGGAAAAACATTAAATTAAATTTTCTTCATATAAAATAAAACTAGGCGAATTGTCAAAATCTGCCGACCTTCGATCGATGGACTCCAGACCTTCGATCCATCGATCGAACAGGTCTTCGTCTTCTTCGTGAGGATAGTTTCTGCCATGGATGAGTTTCATAAAACCCTAACTCCTTCTATCAGCAATCTCAAGCCTTTTTAACAATCATACAAGTTAGGAACCTTATTAGGGACCTCCAGAATGTCCTCCAACGTTATCAATTCGTCCATTAACTACAATTTCTGAATTTAGGAAATTATTCATCTTTAATTCCTTACCCATTTACATCCCAAATTCCTTCACCAAATTCGTTTCTAAATATCCAGATATTATCCTACCAGATTGTATCAACTTATAATATCAGATTTCTAAAAGAATTCTCATTCAAATTTGTAAATCAGATTATTATTTTCAAAAACCTCATGTTTATGCCATGAACCCCCAAAACGAATTTTGATCAAACACATCACATGAATATGAATTGAAATACAAATTCAATACTATTGCAAGTTATCCACTTGCCTTAGGTTTCATAGTGTCTGATTCGGAGATGAATTCCAAGGTTGAAGATGATCCTTATTGGCTCTCTAGTGATCCCAAAACTGCCTTTAACTGCTATTAGGGTTCCTTAATAAACTTAGACTTTTTCTAAAACTCTATCAGCCGTTTTCTTATTCCTTCTAATTCCTTAATTTACCTAAATCCCGTTTTTTGCCTAATGGGCCAAGCCCAAGTGACCCAAATGGCCCCGTGTGGGCCCGACTATGTCGAAAGACACTTCGTGACCCGTTTACTACCCTCGGGTACACTTTTCTGACTATCTCGGTCCATCCGGAGTCAACCGTACACTCAGAATTGGCATCCGAATTTATTTATAAAAATACTTATCCCCCACCCCTTTAGTCTATACCGACTCCCGGTTGAGATAAGTGCATACCCTGTCATTAATACTCGAAATGACTTAAATAAATAATTACTATTCACTTAGTAAATAAATTCCCGTAAATATTAACCATTTACTCCCCGATTAATATTTAAATAAAATTTCCCTAATTACTTCAATTAAAATTACGACTCACAAGAAATTTTCAATTCCCGACTTAATTACATATTTAATGCATGAAAAAATGTGGGGTGTTACAAAACTCCATTGAAAACTTTAAGTTGTTAGCAGACCGATTTATCCATAACTTTTGATTTGGAGTGAGGAAAAAGAAGAAGACCACACACCTGCTCTATGTTAAGCAGGGGAATAACGAGAGCCTAAGAGACTACATATCCAGATTCAACAAAGAAAAGTTAGAGGTCGAAGATTACAAGGAGAGTATAGCCATAACAACCCTTATTGGAGGACTCCATAAGGGGAAGCTGCTATGGAAACTTGCTGAAGACCCACCGAGGACAATGGTTGAATTGCTGTCAACAATAGAAAAGGTTATGAATGTCGAAGAGGCGATGGCAGCAAAATACGAAGACGAAAAAGGAGGCACCGGTGGGGGAAAGTAACATAAAAAGAACAAAGAGGGGAATAAGAGGTCTATAGATGAATATTTCGCTGATTACACCCCTCTGACGGTCAGCTGTGAGCATATCCTCAATGAGATAAAAAGTGATCAGTCCTTGAAGTTTCTTGAGAAGTTGAGGAAAGCCCCCCACAAGAGGAACAAAAATCTGTGGTGTGAATTTCACCAAGACCATGGCCATGTCACCGACAAGTGTTTTTCTCTGAAAGATGAAATCGAGAAAATGCTAAAAGAAGGGAAGCTTAGGAAGAACATTGACAAAGGCGCCTTCAAGAGGGGCCGAGGGGACGACCCCAAAAATAAGAGAGGTGATGCATGCCAAGAAGATCCTCCAAACATAAGGGAAGCCCCTTCTGATGATGAGGACGACCCTGACCTCCCGTCGAGAGACGACCACGACCCTGTAAAGAGACTTAATATGATCTCACTCGGAGTTGGGATGATATTTCGGGGACTAGCAGGAGGAGGGTCAGAGGTCGCAGACAGGAAGGCCCATGTAGCTGAAGCAAAGGCAGTGACAAAAGCTGTACCCTTAACCTCTGTTGAGGCAAAGTCAAAAAATAGGAAGAAGGTTGATATGGATACTCTGATAGTGGGGTTCTAAAGAATGGACTTCAAACGCCTCTTAGCCCCACATGATGACCCTCTCATCATCACTACCAGGGTACATGTGTGCGAGGTGCCGAGGATCCTGGTAGATGGGGGTAGTTCTATAGATGTGATATTCTGGCCGTGCTTTAAATCCTTGGCCCTTAGCCGTGCAAGGCTCGCCCCATACCATCACCCCTTGATTGGTTTTAGTGGGGAAAAGGTTCATCCCCTAGGAGTGTATGAGGCTGATGTTAGAATGGGGGACGAGTGGCCGAGATGGAAAACCAAGAAGGTAAAATTTTTCGTGATGGACGAACAAGTCTTCTCATCCTACAACATTATACTGGGGCGAGGGGCCCTTAAGGAATTTGAGACAATGTCGTCCATTGTTCACCAGATGATAAAATTCTCGACCCCTTATGGGGTAGGGGAAGTCCAGGGGGACCAAACGATGGCACGAGAATGTTATTTCAACTCCACCGAAGAAAGAGAGGCGCACAAGAAGGAAACAACTACTTACAATATTGATACCTTTGACCCCAGGGATGAGAAAAAACTGAAGCAAGTAGAAGCTGCGAAAGAGGTAGAATCCATCATCCTCAATGAGGATGAGCCAAAAAAAACCATCCAAGTTAGAAGAGCTCTGAAGACAGACATCAAAGAAGACCTCATCAAGCTGTTAAGGAGAAGACATAACATCTTTGCATGGAGTCATGCAGATATGCCCGGGATCGACCCCAAAATTATGTGCCACAAGCTCAACGTGGTAGAGGGTGCAAAGCCGGTAAAGTAGAAGAGGAGAATTTATTCTCGTGAAAAATATGAGGTCATAAGGGACGAGGTCAAGAAGCTGTAAGATGCTGAGTTTATCATACAGGTCATCTATCCCGAATGGCTTTCCAACGCAGTCATAATCCCAAAAGCTAACGGGAAGTGGAGATGTGTGTGGACTTCACCGACCTCAGTAAACATTGTCCCAAAGAAAGCTTCCCTCTCCCCCGCATTGATCAGATGGTAGATGCTACCACATGCCATGAGATAATGAGTTTCATGGATGCCTATTCAGGTTACAACCAGATCTTCATGAGCTCTGAAGACTAAAAAAAAATGGCTTTCATTACCGACAAGGGTACCTACGGTTATAAGGTCAAGCCCTTCGGCCTAAAAAATGTGGGGGCAACGTATCAGTGCCTTGTGAACAAAATATTCGAATACCAAATTTGGAAGTCTATGGAGGTTTATGTAAATGACATGCTGACCAAGAGTTTGAAGGCCAAGGATCATGTAGCCGACCTCGAGAAGACCTTTGACACGATATACAAGTACCGGATGAAGCTCAACCCGGCCAAATGTGTCTTCAAGGTCAGAGTAGAGAAATTCTTGGGGTTCATCGTCAACCAAAGAGGCATTGATGCCAAACCTGAGAAGATAAAGGCCCTCATTGAAATGAAGACCCCCAAGACTATCAAAGACGTTTAGAGACTCATAGGGCGAGCGACTGCTTTGAATAGATTCGTGTCCAAAGCCACAGATAGGTGTTTACCATTCTTTAAAATTCTCAAAAAGGCCTTTGAATGGAGCAAAGAGTGTGATCAGGCTTTCAAGGAGTTAAAGTCCTATCTAGGGTCTCCCTTGCTGTTGTCACGGCCGGTACAGGGTGAACGACTACATGTGTACCTAGATATCTCAGAATCAACCATCAGCACAACCATTGTGAGAGAAGAGGATGGGGTACAAAATCCCATATATTTCAACAGTAAGGCACTCTAGGGGACAGTGCAAAAATACCCAAGTATGGAGAAGTTGGCCTATGCCTTAATCCATGCATCGAGAAAGATGAAGCCATACTTCCAGTCCCATACAATGGTCATCCTCACCGACTTTCCTCTCAGGCAGGTCTTGCACAAACCAAAAAAATCAGGGAGGCTAATGGCCTGGGCCATAGAGCTGGGAGAGTTTGACATTGTATATAAACCTAGAGTGGCCATTAAGGGGCAAGAGTTAATGGATTTTATGGCTGAATTTACATGGGAAGATGATGAGGCGGAAGAGGAAATCCTCAAGAAGACAGATACCCAACAAGGCAAAATTATTGATCCATCCATATGCAAGGCTGAGACAAGCACCGCTGGAGAAAAAATGGCAGAAAATGAGGAGGGAATATATCTCTTTAGATAGGGGTCCCTCACCGAGGGAAATTTCTCAGAGGAAAAGACCGTATGGAACCTTTTCATTGACGGGTTCTCTTCCGAAAGTAGGGGTGGGGATGGATTAATTGTAACAACACCTGATGGAACAGTCATATTTTGGTCCATAGTGATTCAAGACTAGCAGTGAATCAAATACTGGGAGCCTACGAGGCTAAGGATGAGAGAATGGCCAAGTATCTTGAAAGAGTGAAGTCATTATTGAAGATCTTCAGAGAGGTAAAGTTGAAGATGATACCTAGGCATGGAAATGACCAAGCCGATGCACTTGTTAGGCTGGCCTCAGTAACCATGACTGATATCCAAAGGACAGTCCTAGTGGAAATTTTGCTTCGAGCAATAATTGAAGATGCAGACGGAACACTTGGCACTTGCTTAAATATTGATAGGGAAGCTTCATGGATGGACCCTCTAATCAAATAGATTAAAGAGGGGGAGATTCCAGAAGCAAAACAAGAAAGGAAGAAGTTGAGATATAGAGAAACGAAAATTCACTGTCATTGGGGACACCTTGTATAAAAATGGGTGTTTGCTCCCCTTGCTCAGATGTGTGCACCCGTCTGAAGTCCCTCACATCCTACAATATGTGCACGAGCGGACATGTTCAAGCCATATTGGGGGCAGGTCATTAGCAAAGAGGATAGTAACCCATGGATACTGGTAGCCGACGGCATAGGTAAAAAGTTGCGATAAATGTCAAAGGTTTGCCACCATCCCTCACCAGCCCCATTAGCCTCTTACCTCCATAACATCCCCATGGCCATTTGTAGTGTGGGGAATCGATCTAGTAGGGGCTTTGCCCAGGGACATCAATAACTATCGATACTTGATCGTGGTAATTGACTATTTTTCAAAATGGGTGGAGGCAGAGCCGATGGTAACGATCACCGAGAAGAAGACCTTCCAGTTTATCTGGAAAAACATTATATGCAGATATGGTCTCCCTAACACCCTCATCTAGGATAATGGGACTCAATTCAAGAATACATCTCTGGAAAATTACTGCGAAAGGGTCGGTGTCAAACAATTCTTCTCAACCCCAGGCCGACCTCAGGCTAATGGGCAAACTGAGGTTACGAATAGAACCACCTAGATGGGATCAAGAAAAAGCTCGAGGAGACAAAAGGAAGATGGTCTGAGGAGCTGTACACTGTACTCTGGGCCTATAGGACGACGGCCAAGACACCTATCGGGGAAACCTCGTTCATGCTATTGTATGGCTCAGAAGCCGTCATCCCCACCGAAATTGGGTTTCCTACTCACAGGGTCCAAATGTATGACCCCTAGAGAAATATAGAAGAAAGGAGACTTGACTTAGACTTGATAGAGGAAAGGAGGGAAGACGCTGAGATAAGGCAAGCTGCCTACCAGCAGAGGACTGCCAGGTTTTACAACTAGAGGGTGAAGCAAAGGCCAATCGCAGTGGGAGACTTAGTCCTAAAAAAGACTTGGCAAAATCCTAACAAGCTCCATCCAAATTGTCATGGCCCTTATAGGGCCATTGATAAAGTTGTCCCTGGAACCTATAGACTAGAAAACCTTGAAGGGGAACCCTTTTCGAATCCCTGGAATGCAGATCATCTGAAGAAATACTATCAGTAATGTTGTAATGTCCTATCGGACCACAGTTGTAATGAATGTGTTTCTCCAACAGAACACTAGGAATGTTAATGAGAATGTCAAATTTGTCCCTCATCTTGTGTTTGTTAATTATAGTATAATTGGGGTTATCCTTGGTGGCAATTCCCCTCGGCTATAATGAGGGTTAATGGTGGGGACGACCCCCCATTCACCCCAAGAAGGACGAGGGGGACTTGATTGAAAACATCATTAAATTAGTGGTAACCACCCTCGGCTATAATGAGGGTCAATGGTGGGGATGACCCCCCATTCACCCTCAAGAAAGACCAGGGAGGACTTGATTTATAACATCATTAAATTGGTGGAATCCACCCTCGAATATAATGAGGGTCAATGGTGGGGACGACCCCCCATTCACCCTCAAGAAAGACGAGGGGGACTTGAAATTTTGAAACCATTAAATTGGTGGGAAACCACCCTCGGCTATAATGAGGGTCAATGGTGGGGACGACCCCCCATTCACCCTCAAGAAAGACGAAGGGGGACTAGATTTATAACATCGTTAAATTGGTGGGAAACCACCCTCGGATATAATGAGGGTCAATGGTGGGGATGACCCCCCATTCACCCTCAAGAAATATGAGGGGGGACTTTAAATTTAAAACCATTAAATTGGTGGGAAACCACCCTCGACTATAATGAGGGTCAATGGTGGGGACGACCCCCCATTCACCCTCAAGAAAGACGAGGGGGACTTGATTTATAACATCATTAAATTGGTGCGAAACCACCCTCGGCTATAATGAGGGTCAATGGTGGGGACGACCCCCCATTCACGCTCAAGAAAGATGAGGGGGGACTTGTAAGATGGGTGAACACAACAACAAAGTCAAATCATACAGAAAGACAGGAAGATGAATTATATTATAAAGTGTTACAGATGTTTGTCCAATAAAAATAGATTACAAGAATATTTGTTACATGAAGAGGGTATGGGCTACAGACAGCCACCCTATTGAGAAACATCAGAGGGCAAGGTTTCAACGTCAATTAGAGTAGTTTCTTCAGTGACCAAAACTGGCTGATCCTCAGATGTGACGATACCTTCAACATGCACTTGGGGGTCATCCAACTGAACTGCCTCAAGAGATGGGGAAACTGAAGACACGACATCATTAAACTTAAGGACGACCCACCGACAGGCCTTCCTGATCCCCCTCTCCAAGTACTCAAGACCGAAGCCTTGAAACTCATCTGAGAGTTTGTAATCCTCCATAGCATCGGCCTCGGCCTTCTTCACTGCCCCTTTAAGCTCAGCCTTGAATTGATCCCTCTGATTGATCAAGGACTCATCCTTTTCTTTGATAAGAGAGTCATTTGCCTTCAAATCGGCCTCGTGCTACTTCATCAGCTCATCCAGGACCCTTGCATGTTTGGTCCTTGCACTCTCCAACTCGGCCTTTATAGTCTCCATCTCGGTCTTCAGATTGGCCTCATGCTGAATATCCCTCTCAGCCTCATAGACCTTTTGTCAATTTTCATCCATCCACTTGGTGGCCGAGGTAAAGGTGCAGACAAACTGCATGGAGGCACACATGTTGAGAGGGGTCGAGGGAACAGTTCATGAAATATTGATAAATAAAAAGAGTAAGGTCGAGAGAGGTACCTAGGCCAAAGTGTGCAGACCGTAATCATAGACCTTATCTGGGGGCATCTTTATTAGGAAGTCATAATCCGCGGCCGAGGGTGCAGAAAACATCGAGGACTTGGCTGCCCTTACGTTGGCTATGAGGGAAGATGGTTCAGCCCTTAAGAATGCTAAATTTTGAGACCAATAGCCTACCATACTGGAAGAGGATCCGGTCCCCTCAGACACTTCCACCCTTACCCTCGTCCTTGAATCCGACCGAGGGTCAATAGGAACTTCTGCCTCTTTCCTTTTATTACTATCGACAGTCAGCTCAGCATGTGACGGCCCCATGACCCTTGTCTTCTTCTGAGCCTGTTTAGGCTCTTTGCCTTTTTTCTTGCCTGGGCCAGACAGCAAACTTGGAGCAGTCATCTCCCAAAGTTGATCAGTGTAAGAGGGTAGTTTAGATAAGATGGAGGCGTAACCCCTTTTAAGTATGGTGATGACAAGGTTAGTTAGAAAAGCACTAGTGATTTAGCCACAAGACATGAAGAGCAGTTTGGAATGTATGGAACCCATCTTATACTCACAAATCTCTCGTGTATAACTCACAATATAATAAAGAACTTCAAAAATAACTTAGCTAGAGGGAGAGAGAAGTAAGCACCCTAGATACACCTTGGTAGGCAGGCAAAAACATACTAAAACTCTCAAGGATCTCTGTTATGTATTAAAAGCTTCGTAATAAATGACAAAATGGTGGGTGGCAGAACTCTCTGGTTCTTTAATAAATCTCTCTAGTAAATAATTTCTCTAGTAATAACTTTTGAACTCTCAAAAGATCATCCTTTCCTCAGAGGTGGTTGGGGTCCTTAAATATCCCCCCACACCACCCCCGAGGCAACTCAGTCATTAAAGACTATGAAAGACATCTCTCATACTTTATGTCACGACATTAAATGCCTGATGCACTAGTTGTCTCCTACGTCATAAACATTAAATGCCAAGACATGCCTTTTTCCTAACCACTGTGTGTCAGGGGGTTGTAGTCGCAGAGGTGGCTCACCAACTATCTGACAGCCCCAAATACCACGGTGGTTTACTCAAGTGCATGTCTGACATTGTTTAGAAGGCTAGTGACATCACCCACAGTAGATGTGACATTTAAGTAGAGGGTTGTTTGGTCCATAACTCAATGCCCAATGGAACTCCAAGCTGCTCCGCTTGAGGTTCCACGGTCAGGGTCCTTCGGTGTTTTACCAGGTGTATCTAAGATGGTCAGGACAAGCCCCAACGGTGCCCCACTTCTCAATCCTCCAAACCAAGTCCCTCTAAAGTTCCCATGGTGAGGTTGTTCGATAGAGCATGAAAGCTCTCCCAGGCCCTGCCAAGCCTGGTCTCTCGCGAGTACCGTTCGACCTCACACCCATTCATTATTATCGTTACAACATTACAGTCATTACAACTCATAGTCAATATAAACAAAGCTATAATATGGCAAAGTAACAATAAGCTAAAGTACGAGTTGCCACGCCAAGCTACCACGCTTAAGTTGCCACGCTGATCTTATCCTCAGAACACTGTTGCTAATTGGTGGATTATCCCTAATCCCAGGATTACCTTCAGGCCCCCTCTACATTTGCCCCTTCATGGAGGGATTTGTTGTGGGAACAAGAAGTGCCTCCACGAAAACTTCTTAATCCGAGGAACCTTCTCTGTCTGGCCTGCTGCTTTTTCCTAATGCTGAGCCTCAACCGTTTCAGCTTGAAAATGTGAAATTCTCCCGAAGGACCTGCTAATATTCTCGCAGTAATGTTCGAAAAAGCGAAAAATTCTCCCCGATGTAACTGAGTCATAACTAAACAACGTTTGAGCTTCTATCGAGGGGACATCGTGTCTTTTTTGAACCGTTGGGACACCTTCCTTGTTGGGGGGTTTATTGGATATGTCAGAGAAAATCTTGGCGCCCAAAAACTGAATCTTGCTTAGGAAGGTAACGGTGGTTGTTCCCTAGGTGTCATTTCATTAATTGATGGCAGTTCCCCAGGTGTCACTTCATTAAATGACGTAACGTTGTCTTTTCCATGTCAGAACACTTCCCGAAGTGCCACGTGTACATTTGAAATGATTGCAGGCAGCCACACACGTGCAATGGTGGGAAACTTAAACGACGAACTTTAAAAATTAAACGGCCAAATCACTTAAAACCATTCTTTTTCTTGCTTTCCCACTACCTGCTTCAAATTTCCTTCGTTTTTTAGAGAGAGAGAGAAAGAGCTTCCATTGTTGATCGTCTGAAACCTCTATTGCTGTTTGAGCTTGTGCCATCCTGTTCTTGCTCTCATCTTCTAAGCCACCTCCTGTGGTTGTTCTTCCGCCATTGTCGTGCTCAGGCTCCTCTGACTCAAGGTTGTTTTTTGTTTGCTCTAACACTCTGTCATGGCATCTCAAAGTTACCTTACCATCTCTTCAACTAGTGCGCCGCCTGCTACTGCTGTTGCCACCACTACTGGTGCCTCTGCCTTGGACGCTGTCCGTCGTGAACAGTTAAGGTTTTATCGTCGCTCTCCCATTTTTGGTGAAAGGTGATTGCTTTGCTGCTGCTTGCAAGACTGTCAATTTTGAATGCAAGTTTGAGACCTTAGTGCTGGGTGACGAGGACGAAGAACCCTCGAAGTGGGGCTTTCTTCCTCCAGAGGGGACTCTCCGGTTTCGTCTGGAGCGAGGGGACTTCCAATGGTCCCAAATTGACTTCGAAGCACCAGGTGGTTCTCCTGCCCATTTTTCTTCTTGGAACTCTCACATGGTGAGTTCCTATGGTGATATTTTGAGTAAGATTGGCCTTCAAAGGGCCAAATGGTTTGGTGAGTTTACTCTCTCCAAAAATAATGCTGCTCTCCCCATTCTTGTTTCTCGTTGGAACGTGACGACTCACACATTTATTGCTACGTGGGGTGAGTTCACGATAACCCTAGAAGATGTCTGCGAGCTTCTGGGGCTCGAAGCAACAGGTCATGAGCCTTATACCGATGAGCCTCTCGACGTCGAAGAGACTGCTAACCGTTTGGCGTTGGACCGAATATGCCGAAGTTGCATCGGTTCTTCAAACAAAGCTACCTTCACTCCGCTGATTAACTATTTCTTCAAGGGTTCTAGTGAAGGTAGTTCTTCAATTTCAACGGATTCCCCTGGCCAAGGTACTTCGTTAGAGCTCCCTGCTTACATCCTTATGATTCTTTCCCATTTTCTTTTGACGGGAAAACCAAATGATCAGCCCCGAAGGGACCTTATCAACATATCCCTTCGTTTGGCCCGGGGCATCAAACTTCCTTTGGCTGCAATTGCCCTAGGGTCCCTCTACACCTGGCTTGACAGAACGTTGTTCGACATGGAACGATCACTTGGCCGTTATAACCTGGCCAATTTTGCTAACAGCGTCCTTCTAACCAGCTTTCTTTACGTGCGCTTTCCTGTTGTGGCGGCCAAGGCCAACCGTCCTCCTTCTGGGGAAACCATTCTGCCCCCACGCTCTTATATTTATCACAAGAGGCAGAGCCGAAAAGAGTTGGTCGCCTCAATTGATCGTTTTGAGGACTTTGTTATGAGGCCTTACGGAGAGGACGCCTTTGTTCATACTTGTGATTTCTTTCAGCACGAATCCAGGGTGGAACAGGTGGGGGTAGACATTGAAGATCCTCAGTTAGCCGTGGTACTTCTCCTTTCTCCGGGGTATCTGCCTTCCTACACCGAGTGGGGATATTCCAGCGAACATTATAACCCTAATCGGTGTAGTCGTCAATTTGGGTTTGATCAGGGGGCTCCTCGCTCAGTTTTCCAATCCTCAAACCCAAAGGTTAGCTTTAGCGAGGCATGTTCCTTATTTTCCTCCACTGCTGCGTGGGGGATAAGTGAATCAATGGCTGGGAGAGTCATCATTCCCTCCAACAAGAGGCAAGGGAATGTGACCAGTCTATTTGCCACGAAGTTCTGGCCGAGACAACTGGCTAACATTGCTGAATTCATAGATGGCGAGCCTGTGTACCCTCCAGTTCTTTCATTTTCTGCGTTGGAGCTAGGACTCAAAGGCAACTCCGTTCTAGGGATTGAGTTCCCTCTAAGCAAAACCCCTAAGAGGCCTTCCGAAGAGCTACCTCCGTTATGCCCCATGACTCCCACTGCCATATCCAAAGCGAAAAGTGCTGGGGTATCCAGGAAGACTGCTCCTTTGACTGGAGCTACTGCTGATGAAGGGACTTCGCAGCCGTCGACCAAGAAGGCCAAGAGTGGGGTGGCTTCCACGAAAAAGACAAAGTCCAAATCCCAGACTCCTGTGGCAGCCCTTCCCATAGCCTCCATTCCTCCTCCCATGTCTCCTGAAAGGGCCGAGAGGTTAAGGAGGGAGGCGCAGGCTGAGGTAGATCGGGTGAATGCAGAGTTTCAACGGCGCGCTGTCGTCGTTCCTCCCTCGGTTTCCTTCCCCACGATCGTCGTCGATCCCACTGAGCCAGCTACAAGGAGGAGAAAAAGTTCGAAGGTTCCTTAAGCCACTGGCAGTGACGTGACAAGGCTGAGGAGGAAGACTTTAGGCACCAAGTCCCAGCGGAAGCAAGCTTCCCCGGTGCAAGCTTCTCATTCTTCTTCCCAATCTGAGGTATGTACACTTATCTTGTTCTCTTTTCTTCTTTGGTTAGAGCAAGCCGGATTTGCTTATATATATTGTTCTTAACTACTTTGGTGCAGGGACTTAAAGAAACGGGGACTCGTTCTCCTAGCCCCCAAAGTCCCCCCATTAGCCGTTTCGTGGGCGGTCGTTGTGGGGCCATCTCATCCGATACGACCCCACCCCGTTCGCCAATGACCGGGCTTACTTACGCCCGTCGTTCAATCTCACGACGGGCGAGGGAGGCAGTTGGGGAGGGTGAGGTTATAGAGCCCATGGATGTCTCTTCGCCACCAGAGACAACACAATCTGAGATGCCTACTCCAGTCCCCTCTGGCTCACTGGCTTCCTCTGAGGCTGTTCTCCCCATCGTTCTGGTTGCTGCAGGTGATCCTGAGGTAATTATTTCATATTTAAATTTGTCTGATCTGGCATTCCTTCTCTTTCACCCCGTTCTGTGTGCTGAATTTAGGATGTTGGTTGCCCTAGGTCGAAGTATCCTCGCTGCTAGCAAACATTCTTCGTCCAACGGTCCTGGCGAGACCTCTGACCACAGTGCCCCTTTTCAACGTTCTGACTGAGGTAAGTTATTCTTGGATACATTTCGCCCTTTGTCCTGTATTTGTTCCTCTTTACTAACATTGGCTTTTATATTGCAGCTTTCTCCTGATCTTTCACCACCCTCATCTATTCCCGATGAACCCCTTGCTCTTGCTTTGGTACCTTATGTGGGCGAGGGAACTATGCCGATGGTTGAGGTTTCTGGGACCAGAGACCCCGTTGAGGATGATGAGGTAACAAGTCCCCTCCCAACGATTCCTGCCACTTTAACCTCCGTGATGACTCCCACTCCTGCCCCTGTTATGATTCAGGTACTTTCTTAATTCTCTGCATAAACTCCTTCTTATAATAATGACTTAACAACGAAAACGTTTGTTAAGATTTTTATATAATCTCCACCTTATAACGGTGACTTAACAATGAAAACAATTGTTAAGATTTTTATATAATCTCCACCTTATAACGGCGACTTAACAATGAAAACACTTGTTAAGATTTTTATATAATCTCCACCTTATAACGGTGACTTAACAACGAAAACGCTTGTTAAGATTTTTATATAATCTCCACCTTATAACGGTGACTTAACAACGAAAACGTTTGTTAAGATTTTTTATATAATCTCCACCTTATAACGGTGACTTAACAACGAAAACGTTTGTTAAGATTTTTATATAATCTCCACCTTATAACGGTGACTTAACAACGAAAACGTTTGTTAAGATTTTTGTATAATCTCCACCTTATAATGGTGACTTAACAACGAAAACACTTGTTAAGATTTTTGTATAATCTCCACCTTATAACGGTGATTTAACAATGAAAACACTATAATCTCACTGTTTCTTATATATCTTCTCAGGTTGCTCAGGGGGATTCCTCACCAGCTCTTTCACTTATGGGCAAACCACGTCAGGAACCTGTTGTTTCGGAAGAATCTGACCATGCTGACCAAGGTCCCATGACTGGTGTTGAGGCAGAAAGTGAATCTGGGTGCGAATTGCCTCTCCCTGACTTAACTCCTCCTGCCTTTTGCCTAATGGTGCTTCACAATTCTCCCCAAATGCCTGTGAGCCATCGCTTGGTGATTGAGCAGTTGGTGAACCATCACCCCGAGACCTTCACCGTGGACTGCCTACGGTCTAATATTCCCGTGATGAGTCATCGACTGCAAGGCATGGCGATCGTTGTTGCTGAGATTGCCAATACTCCCACTTCCAGTGTTACCCGAGCCCTCATTAATCAGTTTCTGGGTTTTCTGAAGGAATTGGGTCGTGACGGTTTCCGTTTCTACTGGCTTATAGCGTATTTGAAAACTTTGAAGAGTCAGCAGCTGATCGGCCAGAGGGAACTGTTGAGGAAGCACCAGGAGGACCAACGGGCTGAGGAAGTTAAGTTAGCTGAGCTGGCACCTCTTTTGGAATCAGCGGATGAAGAAATAAAGAATGCCGAAGAGGCTCTGCGTTTGGCCAAGGTGAAACGGGAGAGACTTCTTATTGAACGCGCACAGGTGCAAATCAGGCTAGAGGTTGCTGTCAACGCTCAAAGCTCCTTTGCGTCAGCTTCTTCGGGCCTTCCTGGGGATTTTTTCTCTTCCCCGGACCTATGGTTCCTCTTAGGGTAGAAAACTCTTGTATATATTTTCCTTCTTCGTCCATTTATGTAATTCTTGGGCAATAGTTCCCAATTTTTTGTAATGCTCTCTTGTTTATTGAATGAAAGAATGTATATTTTCCCGTTTTATCTTTGAGTTATGACTGCTTTCATATCGGTGTCTATACTTCACGTCATCAATAAAACTTGTATATTCATAATCAAAGACTAGATACATCGATGGTACAAACTCAATTGTTTACACATGATAGACTTTCAACCATTTATTATTAATTTTGAATGGCTTGTCTTCCTCCAACTTAGAAATTAAGCAATAACCTGAATCATGAGCTTCCTTCACGACGAAAGGTCCCTCCCAATTGGCTGCGAATTTTGGCAGAGGAAGTCCCTTAATGTGTTTCACCGCTGCTTTCAAAACGAGATCTCCCTCTACGAACCTCTTTGGTCTTACCAGGTTGTCATATGCCCTAGAGAGCTGCCTTGTATACATTTGAAAATACTGCATTGCGTTGTCTCTGTGTTCATCCAATGCCTCCAACTGCACATGCCTGTTCTGAGGGAGCATGCTACTTCGCAAGGCGTATCGAGCAGAGGGAACCTCCAACTCCACTGGAAGGATTGCCTCAGCCCCGTAGACAAGGGAGAACGGAGTGTACCCTGTGGGCTTCCTCTTTGTCGTTCGATAGGTCCACAATGCTGCTGGTATCTTGTCATCCCACGATCCTGGAAAGTCCTCCATTGTTTTAGCCAGGATATTAACCAGAGTTTTGTTAGTTGCTTCGGCCTGACCGTTCCCCTTCGGGTATGCCACCGTTGAAGTGTGATGAACGATGGAATACTTGTCTGTAAGCATTGTTACTTCTGAGTTGACAAAGGGAGTCCCATTATCTGAGAGAATAACCTTTGGGATCCCAAAATGGCAAATGATATACTCTCTGATGAAGTTACTCACTACCCCAGTCGTTGCCCTTCTAAGTGGTATTGCTTCAGCCCATTTTGTAAAGCACTCTGTTGCTACCAGTATCCATATCTTGCCCCTTGACGAAGGGTGTATCGCCCCCACGAGGTCGAATGCCCAAGTGTGGAAAGGATAAGGCGTTGCCAGAGAATGTAAGTCCACCGATGGGGCATGGATCATATTTCCATGAAGTTGGCAAGCTTTGCATTTTCAAACAAATTCGGAAGAGTCTTTCTCTATCGTTGGCCAATAATATCCCAACGTCATCAGCTGATCATATAACTTGGCCCCTCCTATGTGAGCTGGGTCATGGGCTTGTTTGAGGACCTCAATTGCCTCTTCTTTTGTGATGCAACGCAATGGCTTGTTGAAGTACCCCCTTCGATAAAGCTGCCCCTCTTGGATATAGAACCTTGGGGCCCTTCGCTTTAGTCCCATCGCATCCACTTTCTCCGTTGGGACAGTTACATCTTGAATAAAGTCGATATAGGGCTGCCTCCAGTCTGTTTGGGCTTCTATGAAATGGCACTCAGCTGCTTCGAAAAATAGCTGACACTTATCATAATTCCGTTGTAGTTCTGCCGCATCCTGTTTCATTCTAGGCCAAAAACATCCCCCTCTTTGAATTCTTCTATAGAGAGGTATCTCAGTTGTTTCGCAATGCTCCTCATGTGTTCTCTTCAACCTCCGCTCTGCTTCCTCTGGCCCAATGCATCTTGATAACCATCCCCCTGCATTTCTGTAGTAAAGATTTCCCTGGTTTGTAAAGTATTGGGCTAACTCTCTTAGTCCCATAACTCCTTCCCCGGATTCCAGTTGCTTCCTGATCTCTCCTCTTCAATCCGCGTCTCCCTCCATCGGTAGTATTGACTGTACCACCGAAGGAGCTGTCCTTCGTTGGATCGTAACGATAGTCGTATCGCTCCTCATGACCATCTTTTGAGCAATAGTGGCATAAGCGTCTGGATGACGGTTCATCGTTCTGGGATGTCTTCTGATTTTGGTCCGGTGGAACTGGCTGAGGAGCCTTTGAATGATCGTTCTGTACGGTGCCAAACTCATGTGCTTCAACGCATATTCTCCGTTAACTTGCTGAATTATTAAGTTCGAGTCACCCTTGATGCAGAGAGAACGAATTCCCCTTCGAAGAGCCTCCAGCAACCCTAGCACTAACGCTTCGTATTCTGCTTCGTTATTGGAGAAAGGGAAATCTAGTTTGTAGGAAAGGCAAATCTCCTCCGTTCCTTTTGAAAGGATGACCCCTGCCCCTCCTTTTTTCTCTGCCGAAGACCCATCAAACTGCATCGTCCATTCCTCATCGGTTGCATCCAGATAGTTGGCTTACAAGTCGTCTCCCGGAATGTCTTCTTTAGGTGGTTCAAATGTTCCAGATGGAAAGATTGCCAACAGATCGGCATACGCCTAGCTCTTGATGGCACGAGGAATCACACACTTTAAATCATATTCGGAGAGAATAAGGAACCACCTAGTTTCCCTGCCAATCAAGATAGTTCTAGCCAATAAATACTTAATAGGATCACATCTAGTTATAATATGAATTGTAAAAGACAACATATAATGTCTAAGTTTTTGTGCTACAAAGACTAAGGCCAAATAATGCCTTTCTAGGCTGCTATATCTAATCTCTGGCCCATGTATGATCCTGCTGAGGTAATACACCGGTCGTTCTTGCCCGTTAATCTCTTGTGCGAGTAAGGCTCCAATGGACCTTGTAGTTGAGGTGAGGTACAGCTGCAACGGTACTCCTGCCTGCGGAGGAACCATGATTTTTGGTGAAACGAGCAGCTTCTTCAACTCATCGAGAGACTCCTGGTGGTCCTTTTCCCATCTGAACTTTGTGTTTTTTCGCAGCAGTTGCATCAACGGGTGTGTTACCTCGGCCAATCCTAGTACAAATCTTCTGAGGTAGGAGACTTTTCCGAGGAAGCTTTTTAGCTCCTTCGCCGTTCTTGGGCACGGCATTTCTAAGATCGCGCGTTGTTTATCCTGATCCATCTGCACCCCTTGTCGATCAACCACAAAGCCTAGAAACTTCCCGCATGTTACTCCAAAGACGCACTTCAATGGGTTCATCCTTAATTTATACTTCCTACATCGAGTAAACACCTTCTTTAAGTCGTTTAGGTGGGACTCCTCCTTCTTCGATTTGATGACCAAATCGTCCACATAGAATTCTACAAATTTGTGGAAGAAATCGTGAAAAATGGCCATCATTGTTCTTTGATAAGTAGCTCCCGCGTTCTTAAGTCCAAACGGCATTACTTTGTACATGAAATTGCCCAACGGGGTTCTGAATGCCGTTTTCTCTGCGTCCGCGGGGTCCATCTTGATTTGGTTGTACCCTACGTACCCATCCATGAAGCTATACATCTCATGCCCAGCCGTGGCATCTATCAGGCTATCAATGGAGGGTAGAGGGAACTCATCTTTGGGGCAAGCCCTATTCAGATCTCTAAAATCCACACAGATCCTTATTTGGCTCTTGTCATTCTTCCCTACTGGCACAATGCTAGATAGCCATAGGGGATGCTGTATTGGTTTGATGAATCCTGCTGCTAACAAACACTGAACCTCTTCCTTAATCTTCAAGTCCAACTCAGGTTTATAAGTCCTTGTTGCCTGTTTCACCGGGATGGCTGAAGGTATCACGTTTAGCTTGTGGCAGCTCACTTCCTCATCCAGCCCTTCCATTTCGGTATACTTCCATGCAAAGACATCTATGAACTCCCAGATTAGCCCAACCAGGGCTTCTCGCTTCTCCTTACCGAGATCCTTCGCGATGAAGATGGGCCTTGGGTCTTCCCCTTCTCCTGCTAAGTTCAACTGCTCCAACTCTTGTGCCTGGGGCCTTGGTTGATTTGCCATGTAGTCTGGTTCTTCGGCGACCTCCTCCACGAACTCCTGTATGTTGGAGTTGTCTATCACCATACACTGCCCCTGCTGATCCACCAAGAAACACTCATATAACGGGTCAGCCCCATCCTCGGTCTCTTCGGCCGCCCGTTCACATCGTTATAAACGGTATACCACCTTCCCCTCCTTAGTGACCACCTTCTTGCATTGCCTGTTGGTAGCTATTGCCACGGCCTTCCTCTTCCTTTCTCTCGAAGCCTCAGCGATCCTTCCCCCTGAAAAGCGACTCAACACGCTTTGCCGCTGGGCCTCATGCTCCATAGGATCCACTCCAAGCCTTACTTTGTTTTTGAGCTGCCTTGTGGTACTTTGAGGTCGAGGGATCACCTGATGGGTTTCTTCGGTCCTTACCCCTTCGTTACTCGTGGCTTCTTTACTTTGCTCGTTCAGAGGCCCCATTCTATCTTTGATCGAGGGAATCCATGCCCCCTCCATTCTTCTCGTTAGGACTCAAGCGTCCTCTTCCAACTCCGTATAAAAGGCCGCATCTACAAAGTGAGCTTCCTCGATAGCAAAAGGCCTTTTTGTAGCCCTAATGGTCACTTTTGTTCCTTTGACATTCGCCTTGGCGCATTGATGATAAGTTGAAGGAACTAAACCTTGATTGTGCATCCACACTCTTCCTATTAGTAAATGATAGGAAGTTTCACTTTCTATTACATGGAACTTGATGTGGGAACTCAGATTTCCCATTACAATTCCCACATTCACATACCCAATGGATTTGGAAGATTGGTTGTCATACCCTAAAATTACCAGAGGCATGGGGACCAACCTTTCTTCTGGGATATCAGCTGCGTGGAAGGAGTTGATCGGCATAATGTTGATAGAAGCGCCCCCATCCATAAGCGTTCTTGCAAAACTAACCCCATTGATACTGGCCGTCACATACAAGGGCCTGTTATGAGGGAACCTTACAGCTCTATCTGCATCGCTGAAGGTCACCTCTGATAGGAACTTTTTCACCAGCCTCGCCATGGGTCCCCTCCATTTCAACGAGGGAACCGCGTCCTTCCTCGCGATGTCTAGGATCGCCTGAGTTATTTCCAGTCTGCTCTCCTTTGGTATCCCCACTTGATCGAAGAACCAAGCGAATTTTGGGGATTTTGAAACTGCGTTGTACTCAACGACTGCCTCTATTTCCTTGCCCTCAACGCTGTATACGTCTTCCACGTCTTTAGCGCTTGCTTCATCGTAGGCTAAAACTACGTTAGCCATTCCTGTGGTGCAACGTTCTAGAGTTTCTTCGAATTCCCTTTGCCTCATTGTTGGCCTTCCTTCTCCTCTTTCCGCCTCATCGTCGTAGGCCGTCACCAAGTTGGCCCCATGTGCTGGAAGCGGGTTGTTGTTAACGTTTTGTGGGGGGATCTGCAGCGTCCCTGCCTTCATGTACTTGTCAATGATTCTTCTTAGTGTGAAGCAGCTCTCTGTCGGGTGCTGGATCTTTCGATGAACCTGACAATATCTAGGATCCGCCTTCGTTGCATCATCGGGTTCCTCCGAAGGAACACCTTTTGGCAGGTAGACCGTTCCACCTTGGACCATGGCGTTATAACAACTCACAGCCTCTTCTATCGTGCATGGTAACGGTGGTGGGTCTTCTCTATCCCTTCCAAACTTCCTTTTGTTGTCCTTCTTCGCCGTCCTACCCCCATCTGCTCCTTCGGTGTATCCCACCCGTGGGGGTTGAGCCCTTCCTCCCCCAGGTTGTATCGGCTGTCTGAATATCATAGGCGCCGCCACCGTGTTTGGTCGTACGACCAATGAGATGTTCCTTGCATATTTTAAGAACGCCGAAAAAGTTCCCTCACGCGTCTCATTGATAAGATGACAGATGTACTCCGGGAGTAGTCCTTCGGCACAAATTTGTAATAGTTTGGATTCCTTGGCCTCCTCTCTCAAGTCCAGAGACCTTTCCCTGAACCTCCGAACGTACGCCACCACGTCTTCTCCTGGTCGTTGCTTCTCTCTCCCTAGTTGGGTCAGAGTGAATTCATCCTCTGCTAGAAAGAACTTTTGGACAAACAGCACATGCATCTCTTCCCACGTGGAAACACTTTTAGGGGCCAAATGAGAATACCATGTGTATGCTTTATCGGTTAGGGATTTGGAAAACTCCCTCAACCTGAGTTTCTTGTTGTTGCAATGCGCCCATAGGTGCTCAATAAAACGTTTAATGTGCTCTTTCGGATTCCCACCATTCCCTGTGTATTTTTCAAAGATGGGGGGAATATAATCCCTCGGGTAAGGCTCATCGTTGTATTCCTGAGGATAAGGTGTCCTAAAGTCATCATAGACTGAAGCTACCTCGCCTATAGACTGTGAGGAAGCCTGCACAAACTTTAACATCTCCTTTTGCATTTCTCTCCTCATTTCCTCCATGGGCGATGGGGCAACAACCAATGGGGGTGTTGGCTGAATGACCGTAATAGTTGGAGCCATCGTTACGGCTGGCGCCGTTGATACTCCGGAGATTCCCATTGTCGGATTCACAATGGAGGGTATGCTTGTCGGGGCTGCTCCCGTTGTACCTGCGCCCGGTGGAACCGTTGGAGCTACCCCTGGTGTTACGAAGGAATTGGCCTCAAGTCCTCCCAGCACCATTGAAACTGTAGGTGTTTGCAAAAACTCATAGAACTTGCTCATGAGGAGGGTCATCTGGGCAGGTCCCAGCCCAGCGCTCGTGGAAGCCTGCGTCACTCCTTGAGCGCCCGTTGTTGTCTGAACTGGGGGCACTTCTATTCGAGGAGCTCCGCTCCTTAAAGCCTCCAATTCTACCGCTGCTTGCTCTTCACTGTGTTGGATATCATCAAAGTTGAGCATTCGATTAACGTTATCTTGCGCCATACTCCTTCTTTAGAAGAATGCCTCCCCAGCAGAGTCGCCAAATGTAAGAGGGTAGTTTAGATAAGATGGATGCGTAACCCCTTTTAAGTATGGTGATGACAAGGTTAGTTAGAAAAGCATTAGTGATTTAGCCACAAGACACGAAGAGCAGTTTGGAATGTATGGAACCCATCTTATACTCACAAATCTCTCGTGTATAACTCACAATATAATAAAGAACTTCAGAAATAACTTAGCTAGAGGGAGAGAGAAGTAAGCACCCTAGATACACCTTGGTAGGCAGGCAAAAACATACTAAAACTCTCAAGGATCTCTGTTATGTATTAAAAGCTTCGTAATAAATGACAAAATGGTGGGTGGCAGAACTCTCTGGTTCTTTAATAAATCTCTCTAGTAAATAATTTCTCTAGTAATAACTTTTGAACTCTCAAAAGATCATCCTTTCCTCAGAGGTGGTTGGGGTCCTTAAATAGCCCCCCACACCACCCCCGAGGCAACTCAGTCATTAAAGACTATGAAAGACATCTCTCATACTTTATGTCACGACATTAAATGCCTGATGCACTAGTTGTCTCCTACGTCATAAACATTAAATGCCAAGACATGCCTTTTGCCTAACCACTGTGTGTCAGGGGGTTGTAGTCGCAGAGGTGGCTCACCAACTATCTGACAGCCCCAAATACCACGGTGGTTTACTCAAGTGCATGTCTGACATTGTTTAGAAGGCTAGTGCCATCACCCACAGTAGATGTGACATTTAAGTAGAGGGTTGTTTGGTCCATAACTCAATGCCCGATGGAACTCCAAGCTGCTCCGCTTGAGGTTCCACGGTCAGGGTCCTTCGGTGTTTTACCAGGTGTATCTAAGATGGTCAGGACAAGCCCCAACGGTGCCCCACTTCTCAATTCTCCAAACCAAGTCCCTCTAAAGTTCCCACGGTGAGGTTGTTCGATAGAGCATGAAAGCTCTCCCAGGCCCTGCCAAGCCTGGTCTCTCGCGAGTACCGTTCGACCTCACACCCATTCATTATTCTCGTTACAACATTACAGTCATTACAACTCGTAGTCAATATAAACAAAGCTATAATATGGCAAAGTAACAATAAGCTAAAGTACGAGTTGCCACGCCAAGCTGCCACGCTTGAGTTGCCACGCTGATCTTATCCTCAGAACACTGTTGCTAATTGGTGGATTATCCCTAATCCCAGGATTACCTTCAGGCCCCCTCTACAATTAGATATGTTCAAAGGAAGACCTGAAAAAGAGATGGTACATCAGAAATATATAGTAGGGATGAGGAAACACTTGAGAGAAAAGTAAAAATGTGGCAAAATTCTACTCACATAGTTCTGTCGGGGGGCCGACCCTCAGACCAACTTCGTTGAGGAAGCGAGGGGTCATCAAATCTTCAAATTTGGCAAGTTCACCCTGTTTCCCTTGCTCCTTCAGGTAGTCAACAATGACCCTCTCCTCCAAGATGAGTCCAAGGTCTGATCACGCTTTCATTGAAGGGTTGGACCATACCCTTGGTACCCTCGGACCATCTTCAACGGGTTTGCCCTCAGTGGGAATTCCCAATCCCCGAAGATAAATAAAAATCTCTTCTTCCAGTCATGATTGGAAGTCTAAGCCACATGAAGAAGCTTCTTGTCAGACTTCCTGGCCCCCAAATGGAAATACCCAGGTTGTTTGGATGATAAGGTGATGTTGTATCAAGCAATGAATAAGTCAGTCGATGGCTCATCGGTGAACGAATTCTTCCAAAGCGAGATATAGCCGAGGATAGTCCTCCACGAGTTGGGAGGAAGTTGAGAGGGAGCAACCCCAAGGGCAGACAAGATGTCGACTATAATAAGGTGTAGAGGGAACCTAACACCTAACCTTAGCATCTGCTCGTAAACATCAATGTCTCCCTCGTCCCCCTGGAAGACCCTCTCATCTTCAGTGGGGACCCTCATATTTATATTGGACTATATGCCAAACAGATGCCTCCATAGTAAGAGGTCGCTATCCTTATATGACGACACATAAGCTGAGGCGCTAGAAGTGTCAACTCAACCATCATCATCAGAGCTCTCATTATTGCCCCCGGATCCCTCAACCTCATCGCCTATCGGAGGGCCATCTGGAAAGGCTATTTGAAAAGCAAGAGGGGACACGAATGTCACAGGGATAACCTCTGCATGATCTGTCCCCTTGGCCTATCGGCCTGAGCTGAGGTTTGATATATCTTTCCACTCATAAGGACCGGCACCCGTCGGCGATGATGCTCTCTCACTTATTTCTCCCTCGTATGATTGACTCTTGACTGGACGACAAGAAGACCCACAGGACTCAGGGGGGTGTTATTGTGGCTTAAAGAATCGGGAAAATGGGTTGTACCAAATTAGGGTCAGCCCCTCGTCTTCTTTCGTCCTCTTCTTCTATTCGTCTAATCTCAGCAAAGAACTTCTCCCTCAAGGTTGGGAACTCCTTGGCTAAATCGTAAAGCCTCCTAAGCATTGAGGATAAGACCCTACACTTAAAGGAATTTGGATAAGCTAACTGCAAACAAGATTATAGTTGACTAAGTTTGACTTTTAGATCAAACCTAAGGAAATGAAAAGCTTTTTAGGTTTGAACACTCAAGAACAACTCGTCGGAGAAGAACGCCGGAGGGGTATAAAACAACAAAAGAAAAATTGAGTCCTACAAGCCTAAAGTAAGAAAGCAAACATCAATGGAAGATAAAGAGGGCACTAGGGCGGAAATATTACATGAGAAAGAACAGCGAGACTGCCAAGCGTGAAACGCTGAAGTTACAAAAATGGCGGTTTGAGACCGTTGAGAAAATAGAGAGAGAAATCCTGGGCATTAAGAATAAGGAGGAGAAAAGAAAATGTTTTAAAAATCCTTTATATACTTTGTTAATTAGTGGGCCCAGTAACCGAGGTTGTACACAGCCCACGAGGTGAGACATCATTAGGGCATAAAGTCCCAAGCTGTGTGTAGCCGCCACACTTGGGAAACTAAAACGATGATGAACATATGACAATAAGCAGCTTGACAGCTATCACTTACCCCTCATCTATCTCAACAAACATCGATAGCTAAGGGATGGGGGTGATTGATATGCCCATATACACCCTCGTCCAGGCCGAGAGTGTCCTCCACCCAGACGAGGGCTCAGGCCCAAGATGACCCCTCATCATGTCCAGATGACCCTACAAGGGGCCAACCCCTCATCATGTCCAGATGACTCTATAAGGGGCCGACCCCTCATCATGTACAGAAGACCCTCCAAGGGGCTGACCCCTCATCATGTCCAGACGACCCTCCAAGGGGCCGAACCCTCATCATGTCCAAACGACAGTCCAAGGGGCCGACCCCTCATCATGTCCAAACGACTGTCCAAGGGGCCGACCCCTCATCATGTCCAGGCGATCCTCCAAGGGGTCGACCCCTCATCATGTCCTGGACGACCCTTGGAGGGTATGACAGTACGAGGCCCAAACTAGGCTAAGCTCGCTACCATCAGGAACTTTTCCCTCGGCCTCACATCATAGGCTGAGGGTGACATCATCACAGTGCATGATTTGGGAGATGCGTGGAACAGTGCGCGTGGGACTCATATGGCACGTGAAAGACCATTATAACAATATCAACCCCTCACGTGAGGAAATAGTATGTCATCATTAATCACAGGTGTCACCTCCAGGTGTCAGCAGGGGATTGGCTAGATCATAACTCACATGCACCATGCATGCTTGGGGGTACACTACTCCCCCCAAGACCTATATATACTTGTAACCTACAACCCTGCAAAGGGATCGATAATTATAACCCTAGCTAAAACTCTGCTTGTACACAGTAGAGAGAGAGGGATCTTTTGTGCATTGTATCCAAGGCCATTAGTGCCCATATTTAGTGGATCACACACTCACAGTGGATGTAGGCCTAATTGGCTGAACCACTATACATCATTATCTTATTCCACTTATACTCATCTTTTTCTATACACTTATACACATATATACATTTCTATGGCTGCCATTATTACTACTGTTTGAGCTCATCATCACTTACCTGGTGGTGCTGAATCTTAGCATCATCATTTATTAACCTAGGGTTGCCATTAAGGGACAGGCACTTGCAGATTTTATGGCCGAGTTTACTTGGGATGAGGCTGAGGTTAAAAAGAATTAAGAGGCTGCAGATGTGCTAATAGAAAAAAATATCGATTGAACATCAGACGAGGCCGAGACAAGTGTTGTCAAATAAAAAATAGTTGAGAATTAAGAAGAGAGATACCTCTTCAGGCAGGGGACCTTAGCTGAGGGTAACTTCTCTTTGTATGAAACCATCTGGAACCTCTTTGTTGATGGGTCATCATGTGAAAGCGGTAGTGGAGAAGGGTTGATAGTGTCGACTCCAGATGGTACGGATATTGAATATATGTCGAGGTTTAACTTCAAAGCTTCCAATAACGTTTCAGAGTACGAGGCATTAATAGTAGGTCTTTCTTTGGCAAAATCGATCAATATCGGCCAGCTCCTAGTCCACAGTGACTCAAGATCGGTCATGAACTAAATCTCGGGGGAATATGAAGCCAAAGATGAAAAGATGGCCAGATATCTGAAGAGGGTGATATCGATGCTAGAAAGCTTCAAGGAAGTAAAGATAAAGAGAATAACTCAGCTAAATAACAACCGAGCTGATGCACTCATGAGGTTGGCATCAGCAACAAGAATAGACATAAGGAGAATAGTCCCAATTGAGATTCTGCTCAGGCCAATCATTGAAGAGGAAGAGGTTGCTAGACCTTGTTTAAACCTGAGTTTGGGAGCCTCGTGGATGGAACCTCTTATAAGATACATAAAAGAGGGAGAGCTCCCATAATCAAAATTAGAAAGGATAAAGATGAGGTTCAAAGCTGCTAAATTCTCTATTGTAGGAGACGTCATGTACAAGAAGGGATTCCTACTCCCTCTCCTCATATGTGTACACCCTTCAGAATTCCACTCATCTTGCACATGAAGGCTCTTATTCAAATCACATGTGAGGGATGTCGTTAGCTAAGAGGATAATCACGCAAGGGTACTGGTGGTCGACCTTGGCTAAAGATGCAGATGCGTATGTGAAGAAGTGTGATAAGTATCAGAGGTTCTCCACAATCCCCCATCAGCCACATAAACCTCTGACTTCTATCAATTCCCCTTGGTCGGTCGTAGTATGGGGCATTGACTTGGTAGGACCCTTACTAAGAGCTATAAATAACTATCGGTTCTTAATAGTGGCAATTGATTATTTATCCAAATGGGTAGAGGCCGAGCCAATGATCATAATCACTGAACAAAAGACTTTTAAGTTCATTTAGAAGAACATAATATGCAGGTATGGCCTTCCAAATACCCTCATCTCAGATAATGGAACCCAGTTTAAGAATGTTTCCTTAGAAAAATATTGCGAAAGAGTAGGGATCAAGCTGTTTTTCTCTTTTCTTGGCCTCCCCCAGGCAAACGGTCAAACTGATGTCATAAATCGAACAATCCTTGATGGGATAAAGAAGAGTCTGGAAGATGCCAAAGGAAGATGGATAGAGGAGGTATATGCTGTGCTTTGGGCCTACAGGACGACAATGAGAACACCAACAGGAGAAACTCCATTTATGTTAGCCTGTGGCTCAGAGGTTGTCATCCCAACATAGGTAGGACTTCCTACTCATAGAGTTCATACATATGACCCTCAGAGGAATGCGGAAGAGAGAAGACTCGATCTTAATTTGATTGAGGACAGAAGAGAGGATGCAAAGATAAGACAGGCAACCTATCAGCAAAGAACTGCGAGATTCTACAATCAGAGGGGTAAAGCCAAGGCCTATAGCTGTGGGAGACTTGGTCCTGAATAAGACACGGCATAAAACAAATAAGCTCCATCCTAATTGGCATGGTCCTTATAGGGTAATTGATGAGGTTGTACCTAGTACCTATCGGCTAGAAAATCTTGAAGGAGAACATTTCTCCAACCCTTGGAATGCCGATCACTTAAATAAAAATTACATATGATGTTGCAGTTGTTCCTATCTTTTGTAATACATGTACTAGTTTATACAAAGGATGTTAATGAAAAGATAACAATGTTGTGTTGATACTTTTGTTAAATTATGTTTTTAACATCATTAATTTGGTGAACTATGAGGTGAAACATCATTAATTTGCTGACCTCAGACCTTAAACATCATTAGTTTAGTGAAAGTTTAAGAGGTAAAACACCACAATTTGGTGACCTCAGACCTTAAACATCATTATTTGGTGAAAGTTTAAGAGGTAAAACACCACAATTTGGTGACCTCAGACCTTAAGCATCATTATTTGGTGAAAGTGTAAGAGGTAAAACATCATAATTTAGTGACCCCAGACCTTAAACATCATAATTTGGTGAAAATATGAGTAAAACATCATTAATTTGGTGAACTCAGACCCTTAACACCATTAATTTGGTGAACTATGAGGTGAAACATCATTAATTTGGTGACTCAGACCCTTATCACCATTAATTTGGTGAACTATGAGGTGAAACATCATTAATTTGGTGACTTGAGACCTTAACATAATTAATTTGGTAAAAATATGAGGTGAAACACCATAATTTGGTTACCTCAGACCTTTAACATCATTAGTTTGGTGAAATATGATGTGAAACATCATTAAATTGGTGACCTTAGGTATTAAACATCATTAATTTGGTGAAAATATGAGGTGAAACACCATAATTTAGTGACCTCAGACCTTTAACATCATTAATTTGGTGAAAATACGAGGTGAAACACCATAATTTGGTGACCTCAGACTTTAACATCATTATTTTCATGAAAGTATGAGGCAAAACATTGCAATTATAGAGCAACAAAACATCATATGAAGTACTAGAATCAAAAATGGCAAAGCTACTAATGATCGTATCATCTAGAGGATTCAGAATTACAAAACAAAGTATACACAACCTTCATTAGAGAACATAAAAACTAGAATTATAGGCAAAAAGTTCATCAAAATTACAAGTATTGAAAAGCCTCACAGGGAAAAGGAGAGCAACAAAATAGCCTATGTCCCGATAGGAGCCGACCCACCAATAGTTGTAATCGTCTGGTTAAGGCCGACGTTTGTGACTTCAACTCCATCGTATGATCGACACCATCTTCAGTCTCTATGACTTCAAGGGGTGTCGTCTTAGCTAGAGCAGTGTCACTTTCTTCAACCTCCTTTAAAACCTGATCAAATCGAGGATCTCCAAAGTCGAGGCCCACAATGTCCTCTGTAGTCAAGCTCCCGAACTCACCCTTCTTCATTACCGGCCACCTGCTGGTCCCTTTGATGCCCCTCTCTAGGTACTCAAAACCAAAACTGACGAGCTCATCAGACACCTTATAGTCCTCAACGGCTTTCTCTGAGCCATCTTCTAAGGCAGCTTTGACTGCAACATCAACCTTCGATTGAAGAACATCATCCCTGGCCTTCAGAGCTTTTTCATGATCCTTCTGGAGATGAGACATGTCGTTTTCCCTCTGCTTGATGACCCAGTTTAACCTTTCAACATCTGCATTCAAAGAGGCCTCAACCTTCTCAGTTTTCTTACCCTTTTTTTATAAGGGGCATCCTCTTCAAGGTCCAATCAATAAGGCGATGGAAAGACAAGACACCTTACATAGGAAGATTAGACGTATGAGTAATAGTTTCCATGAAGCCGAGGTAACATTTAAAAAAAAGATCAAATAAATGATACCTGGATTGTCTTGTGGAGGGTGAACTCGTCCAGCAAAAGGACATCCAAAGCATGAAGAAAATGCTTGGCTTCCTCAGTCATTATAGAGCCAATAACATCAACAGCCTTTAGACTGTGGCTAATCATGCTGTCTCTGATTTTGAGCGGAGATAGATGAGAAACCAGGGCATCGTCTGTAGAAATGGGTATGGCACGATCTTTGGCCTGACTCTTACTCGACCTTATATGCACCGATTCAGCCATGGACTTACTCTTTTTGCTAGCGTCGATCTTAGAGGTGTCGACATTCTTTTTTGTGACCGGCGGTGGTGCACTCTTACCACCCCGCTTTTCCATGATTTTCACTAAACTGGGTGTCGACATTTCCCAAAACTCGTTTGGTATGCCTGCTGGATGCTCTGCACAATACGAGTCTCTAAGTTAGTAAGTCAGAGAAAAAAATTTTAAAAGGCATAACTTGGGTAAGAAAAATGAAGACTTACAAAACTCTTCCAGTGGACCACCCCCCAACCCTGTCTGAGAAAGGTAATAGGGTGTCATCAGATGTTCATATTTAACGAGACGACCTTTCTCCCCTTGATTGCAAAGGTCATCAATGTTCTTGTAATTGTCCTGGATAAGACTAGGGTCGGATTTAGCAGCAAGGGAGACCTTCCCCCACCTCAGAGGGGTCCTTGGAACTGACATTCTAGAAGCCTCGTCTGAACCAAATTCCCATGCCCCATAAATAAAGAAGTACTGAGGTTTCCAATTGCGGTTTGAAATTTAGGTAACCAAAAGAATCTTTCTACATAATTTCCTGGCTAAGAAATTATAATATCCAAGATGATTTTTGGCAGACGAAAGAACATAAAAACTAGCAAAAACCCTAACTAGAAGGTCTGAAAGGTGGACACCCTTCAAAAGGATGATGGACCCAATCATAACCCTCCAAGCATTTGGGGAAAACTGGGAAGGGAAAAGATTATTTATGTGTGAAAGTATAGCTCTGATGGTTGGGGGGATAGGAAGAATAAAGCCCAACTTAAACATCTTCTCATAAACACAGAGTTCGTCATCTCAACCATCGAAGGCCCTTTCGTCCTTCAGAGGTTTCCTAAGTACGATTGAGGAATCTATTGAATAAAGGTTCCTGAAGGAAAGAAGGTCGTACTCATTTATGGTTCTCTCATACTCTTCAACTACATAGGTATCAAGTTCTCTCCCTTCATCATCATTATCATCCCCTGTAACTTCGGCCTGGGCAGTGGGAGGGGCACCACTAGGAAACCTCTTCGTAAATTCAGCCCTGTTGGCAGCCGATAGAGGAATAACATTGATAGAGGGGGGAATTACTACTCTGGGTCATATGATTTCTATGGAAGGAGATATACGTGAAGTACTAGCACCTTTATGGGACGAGGCACGAATAAAAACCTCGGAGTCCTTCGAAACCACATCTTACCTAGGAGAATAATCCATAGCCTCAGGGTTAGTAACCTCGGACTGCCTCACAATCGAGTTGATAGGAGGCCTACAACATCCATCAGGAAGGTCATATTTGGCAAGGTTAGTTCTTCATAGACCAACATCGACTAGTCAACAATCGAGGTGAGCAACACCTTATAGGGGCGGTTTATTGCCAACATCTTACTCTGCTTAAGGCGACATTACATCTTATCGCGTGCCCATCCTCAGCCAGTCTTCCAGGCCGAGGTCATCGTGGTTATTGATAAGATAAAGCAACATTATCGGACTACACCAACCTCATACTCGGCCATGCCGAGGTTATAGCAGTTAATGACACAAGTCCGAGCACATGGAAGGTTTGGAACACGTGAGAAAATTAGTTATAACCGAGTCATTCCCCTCACGTGAGGGAATATTTTGGTTATCATTATCTACATAAAGATCAGCTAGGTGTCATCAGGATACTAGTTTGATCCTCATACACATGCTTATTCCAGGCTTGGGGTGTACATTACACCCCCAAGCACTATATATAATGGTCTTCCTCTATCTTGTAGAGGGATCAAAAGTTGTAACTCTAGCTAAAACTCTGTTTGTATACACAATAGAGAGAAAAATCTTAAGGGGTTGTATCTATGTCCATTAGTGCCTTGATTTAGTATAGTCCTCACACACTCAAAGTGGATGTAGGACAAATTGGCTGAACCACTTATATACTAGTGTCTCTCCTCTTCTCATCACCTCCCTCTACTAGATATTTACTCTTTATGCTGACATTGTTATTGCTGACTTGAGCTTATCAACACCTCATCTGGTGGTGACGCTTATAGCATCATCAATGTCGATAATTTGAAATTATCTATATTAAGCTTAAAATATGCCTTTAAAGGGTGAAAATCCAAACCAGCCCCCAAACATCCCCGTAAGAGGCAGTAACACCTCATTGGAGACTAATGTTACTCGTAGGAGTGGACTGCATATTCACGGCTCTCTCGGTTTGAGAATAGGACGATAATTTGAAAATATCTATATTAAACTTAAAAAAAAGTCGCTAGTGGGTGAAAACTGACCGCGTAGTAACGGTTCTTCTTATTTGAGAATATGATGATAATTTTAAAACATCTATATTAAACTTAAAAACAAACCGTTAGAGGGTGAAAACCCAAACCAACCCCCAAACAGCCCCGTAAGAGGCATGAACACCTCGGACGGGACCAATGTAACTCGTAGGAAATGACCGCATAGTCATGGTTATACCGATCTACGAATATGATGATAATTTGAAAATATCTAGATTAGGCTTAAAAACAACCGTTAAAGGGTGAAAACCCAATTCAGCCCCCGAATGGCCCCGTAAGAGGCATGCACACCTCACACGAGACCAATGTAACTTATTAGAAATAACCACGTACTCACGGGTCTCCCGGTTTGAGAATATGATGATAATTTGAAAAGATTTACATTAAACATAAAAATAAGTCATTAAAGGGTGAAAACCCAAACCAACCACCAAACGGCCCCGTAAAAGGCATGAACACCTCCCACGGGACCAATGTAACTTGTAGGAACTGACTGCATAGTAATGGGTCTCCAGTTTTGAGAACACGATGATAATTTGAAAATATTTACATTAGGCTTAAACAGGTCGTTAAAGGGTGAAAACCAAAGCCAGTCCCCAAATGGCCCCGTAAGAGGCATGGACACCTTGCACGGGGCCAATGTACTCGTAGGAACTGACTGCGTAGTCATAGGTCTACCAGTTTATGAATATGACAATAATTTGAAAATATCTAGATTAGGCTTAAAAATAAGCCGTTAAAGGGGGAAAATCCAAACCATCCCCCAAACGGCCCCGTAAGAGGCTCTAACACCTCGCATGGGACCAATGTAACTCGTAGGAACTGACCGCATAGTCACGGGTCTCCCGATTTGAGCATATGATGATAATTTGTAAATTTCTAGATTAGGTTTAAAAATAAGACGTTAAAGGGTGAAAATCCAAACCATCCCCCAAACGGCCCCGTAAGAGGTACTAACACATCATATGAGCTTAATGTAACTCATATGAACTAACCACATACTCACAAGACTTTCAGTTTGAGAATATAATAATAATTGTAACTCGTATATGCAATTTTTCAGCTTGAATACGATTTGTTTTTTAAAATGACTTGGTTACTGATATCGTATCTTTTTTGTGTCCTATTTTTTTTGTAGGATGACATTCAATCGCTAGCTTTTATCCACTTGGAACACACGAAGAAGTTAATGCTTTACAACAGGGGGATTATTTATTTAGTGTCGTTAATATTAGGGATTCTTTTTTTTATGTTATGGCCGTGCAGGCATTAGTAGTTTTATTATTTACTTTTATCGCCGTGCTGGCTATAGTAGTTTTATTGTTGACTTTTATGGTCATGCAGGCTTTATATTGGCAGATTTTATATTAGCAGATTTTGGAATGCTCAAAAAATAGAGGAAACTCAGTCCAATTTTTTTTTGATCTAGGAACTATTAACTCTTGTGAGTTTTTGAAGTTATTGTCAACGTTTATGGCCGTGCAGGCTTTATATTGGCATATTTTATATTAACAAGTTTTGGAATGCTAAAAAATAGAGGAAACTCTGCCCAATTTTTTTTCTATCTGGGAACTATTAACTCTTATAATTTTTTGAAGTTTGTATGCACATTAGTTTATCAACAACCTGCGATATTCATAATTTGTGAATTTTCTTGATTTTCTTTTGCAAATAATAAATATTTTTCCTACCAGATTTGGAATTTGCAGATTTTCCAGATTTTTTTCCTATTAATATTTTTTTATTAATTGAAAAATCTGACATGGTTTAAAACCGTGCTAAAATCGTAACAATTTATAAAATTGTGCACGCATATTAAACAATCTGGCACGCTTTATAATCGTTCCAGAAAACAGACAATTTGGCACGGTTTCAACATGTGCCAAAAGCGTGCCAAATTTAACATCTAGCATGGATTAAAAGCGTGCAAGATAAAAAACTGGCACGGTTTAAAAGCATGCCTGGCACGATTTTAAACCGTGCCAGATAATCTGGCACCCCTGATTTTGGCCCGGTTTTTAACCGTGCCAGATTGCGTCTGGCACTGTTTTAAACCATGCTAGTTTTCTATTTTTTGAGTAGTGATTATAGGCTCATGGGAAGACACTTTACATTAGACATATTTTGTGAAAGGGATTTAGGAGAAAAGAGGAGGAAACACAAGAAGAACCAAGGGAGACCGAATTTTAGAGGATCTTTGAAGAATTTTTAGGCGTGACTCAATATACAAGGAGGATTCAGAGTCTTCTTCATACCTAAGAAAAGTGAATGAGTTGTTTAATGTTATTTGTATAGTTATCTATGTCATATCATAATTGGTAGAATTGAAACCAATTTTAGGATGGATTAACATGTCAAATGGTTTTTAAGAAAATAAATTCATGGAATTTTATGATGATTACATATGATCTTGTTAGGTTGAATCCCATATAAAAGGTAATTTCTTGATAGAGAAATCGAATGAAAGAGATGTAATAATGTTGTTGAAAAGAAAACCTAAGATTTAATCATTAAAATATGTGATCTTGAATTATGGACACTGGAACTTTATTTGAATTAAGAGTGGATTAATTCTGGAAAAAAAGTAATGATTGAATCCTACTATTAAGTTTTATCTTTAATGAATTGAGATCATCAAACATGTTTATTTATGGTAACAATTTATAGAGTAATGATATTATGCATTGGGATGAAGATTGGGACACTTTTGAGGGTGAAAATATGGGTAAATCTTGTAAAGAACATAGTAGGCCGGACCTAAATTGTGTACAAAGGCGAACCGGATCACCCCCTGGATGAACCGATTCAGCTCCCATGCTTAGCGCAGGTCATGAATCTCGATCCTTTCATTACAAATGCGTGGCCACCAGTTTCGTATTTTTCTGATTTTTTTAATTAGTTATGAATTTTCTATGGAAGGGTGTCCAAGACTAAAATCTTTAGTTAGTAGTTTCGGGATGGACTCTATTTTAGGCATGATTCGGTTTAGATTGATTATAACACCTTGTTGATGTATCCTTTTTTATTAATATGAATTCATTGTTGATTAAATTGAGTTATGATTTCGCTCGAACAACCCTTTTAGATTTGGATCTGGGAAAGCGTCCACTCAGTCGAGTATGTGGAAAGTTATCCAAGCTGAGTAGATATTTTATTAAAATGGATTTGTGGCACTATCTTACCAATTTGGGCATGGATTTTATATATATATATATATGTGTGTGTGTGTGTGTGATATTTATTTGAACATACCAATGTAGTGCTATCAGTGGAGGTTACACATCGTGGGTGATCTCTCCTAAAGAATCCTAGCTGGTGTAGTATCGGCCCCCGGGTCATAGGGCCATGAAGTCCAACCATGTGTGATGTTAGATTTTAAGTGAGGTAATGTATGAAATCGTTATGACTAGTTGAATCAAGATTATGACCACCTCCGGTCATGTTTACGATTTTAGGTTCGATGGTGAGATTCGGACCTAGTGGCCCAGGATGATGTGAGTATGCCCTCGATCATGAAAGCATACTAGAGATTTTCATCAAGTGAGTTATTACTCTGAGGGATGGAATTTATATATATGTGTATATACTTGATGTGAAATGAAAATACGTGTATATGTGTGACAATTATATACGGGTGAATAATATTAATACGTGAGTATAGAATGAATAACGTGGGTGAAGTTATGTGAATTAATTAAAATGGAATTTAAAAATGATTTTGCGTGTGTGATTGTTAAATAATATTTAAAGAATAGAACAAACTTATATGACACAGTTTGGGTAGAAGGTTAGCATATGGGACTAAGATACTTGTTGGTACTAGTTAATCAAGGTAGCATAATTAGGGTGTTTAAAATGTACATGATAGGTACGCATAATAAATGAGGGATAAGGGTCATCTCATGGGTGTGTGGTCCCAGTTTAAATATAGAAAAATGTTGTAAATTCTCATTAATGCATTTTATTCACTTGCTAAATGTTTTCACGAGGCTTTGGGATCTGACCCGTATCAAATTTTTTTAAAACTTTTAGGTGTCTAGAGCTATAGAAGATTTGTAGGCTTGCAAGTTTTGGAGTAGTCGATTTTATATTTGGTATTTTAGTTAGGTTCCATTTCAGTTGTTAGTGGGCATTTCACCCCGTTTTATCACACTCTTTACATTCTTTTTTTTATTTAATTCAGCTAGTGTGGATTGTATTGGACTGTTATGTAACAAATGGTGTATTCAGTATTTGGATTTTAATTTATTCTGCCTTTATAATTTATTACAATGATGGTTTATTTTTATTTGGCTACTTAGAATGGTATGCAGTGATTGTTTTTTTTTTGGCATTTAATTGAAGATTAAAAATTTACACTGGCTTGTTTAAATAATAGGTGGTTAGTAATTAACATGTTTTCGATAGTGATGCTAAGAATGAACCAGATGAGATTCTTATATATATTAGTAAAGGATCGATCCCCCGTTATTGAAATAGGCAGGGGGTCACAAATGGTATCATAGCATCAGGTTCTAGACTCCTTAGGATATATGCGGACGTATTACATTTGCAGCATTACTTTTCTTTGATGTTGAGTCCTATGCTTAAGACGGTTAACTCATTTTGCGATTTACTTTTTCCTGCTACTATATATAGTTGAAGTGAATATTATATGAGTTATATTGGGTTTCTTATGCCGAACAATAGAGGACAACCAAAGAGGTCCATTAGGAGGAACACAAAAGGAGAGGAGAGGCCGGGGCAGCAGAATATTCAAGAGACAATGATCGCAGCAAAGGTCACTGCTATGATTTCTTAGGCAGTTAAAGTTGTGATTACCATCAGGGCACAACATTTTCTCCAATCACCATTATTGAAGACGATGGCGCCCATTCAGACTCACCTAATTCAGTCAGAATGGGAGAGAGAGTCAAGGGTCCTTACCGAAGGGTCATCCATCGGAGTTTAAGGGAGCCACGGATGTTGTATTAGCTAGACAATGGAAGAAGCACATTAAAAGACATTTGTGTATAGTTGAGTGAAATGACACTCGAAAACTAATTTTGGCAACTTAATGGCTTCTAAGAGCAGGGTTATAGTTGTGGGAGCCAATCACCATGTCTGAGGAGAGAAATACTACGAATATCGAGGAATTTTTGGTGTGATTTGATTGCAAGTACTTTCATTTGCTATTCGAATAGAGATGTAAAGGAAGTTCTGATCTTATCACAGGATGGTCAGACACTGTCTGAGTATGAAAGAGAATTTACTTATTTAGCGAGCTTCTTACTCGAAGATATAGGTACGAAGGAGATATGGGTCCTTAAGTTTATTGATGGACTCATGTAGAGAATTTAACTAGTAGAGTAAGATTGGGTGTATTGGTGGTAGTGGGGAACCATAGTGGAACCCGTACAAATAATTCATATCAGGTAATTCTGACCAGGTGACGGTGGATTCCGACAAGGTCACCAGGGCCGACAGCGAGTTCCATAGGGCCAACGGAGCCTGGGGAACAATGTGGGTAGCCATTAGGGTCAAGGTACTAGGACAGAGTGTATGGAAGCCCGACATGGACAATTGGGCCAGAGATAAGGGATTACATAGGGAGGTATTTTATAGGTGGAGAGAAGGACCACATGCATCAATCTTGATCGCAACAAGTTAAGGGTCGGGAGTAGGTTCCCAGTAGGGGAAAGAATTAGAACAGTTTTTGGACCAGTTTAAACATGAGTATTATGTTTAGGAACCATTTGAATAACCAGGGCTATTGGCAACTGAAAGTATGAATTTTATCCTTGGGAAAATGGGTTAATTTTTACGTGATAAGGGTGTGTCAAATATTTTTATTAGAACTAGATTTGTGAGTGAGACGGGTTTAGTGGATGTATTGTTAGTATCACTATTGTGTGTGTATATTTACCATTGGGTAGTGGGACTCTCTTTAGTTACATCAATGGTGCAGTGGATGGATATGGTTTTATAGATATACTCATTTTAGGGAGATATGATATGCAAGTATGATATTATCCTAAGTATTGACTTGTTAGGAATGGTTTGAGCGATAGTGGGATGTTACAGTAATGCTACCGTGTTCGCTATTCTAGGGCGAAATGTGTTGTTTTTTTAATGTCTCACTTGAAAGAGAGTCGATCCCGCATATATTCTATATTGTAGTGGAGACTTCGGAGAATAATCACATTTCTTGATTAATTTACTATTTACACTTAGTAGATATTAGAACATAATATTAGTCAGTATCTATCTCTTGATTAATTTTTAATAATCACATTTCTCATTTAATCACGTTAAATTACTTCACTCACGTAATTTAAAGAAACCGTATTTTCTCAATTAATTACTGTACAAATTAAATTATAAATATTCAGAAATATGGGGTATTACATACTTCCCCCCTTACAAACGAATTTCATCCCCGGAATTTATGCATACCAAAGGTTAATAACTCTGGATACTACTCTGGCATGTCATCATCCATCTCCCATATCGACTCATCAGTATTGTGGTGTCCCCACTGAACTTGCACTAGTGGTACCACCTTGGACCGCAGCTTACGCTCACTACGATCTAGAATAGCCACATGCCTCTCCTTATATGAGACATCTGGATGCAAATCAATCTCCTTAAGTGGAATTTTCCAGAGAGCTCTCTCGATCCTCTTGTACTTTTTTAGTGATGATATATGGAACACGTCGTGTATTCGCTGAAGATGCTCTGGAATTCCTAGTCTGTACGCTACCGGTCCCACCCTCTATATAATAGGAAACAGTCCCACATATCTCGGTGCTAACTTAACTCTCTTGCCAAATCTCATAATCCCCTTCATAGGAGATACTCAAACCAACACCTCATCGTTAACCTCTAACCCCACATGTCTCTTGTCGACATCATCATAACTCTTTTTTATATCCTGAGCTATTCGAATTCATCCTCGAATCAACTCAATCTTAGCAGTAATCTCTTGAATCATCTCGGGTCCCAATAACTTATTGTCCCCCACCTCTAGCCATCAAGAAGGAGAACGATAAGGACTCCCATATAATGCCTCGAACGATTCCATACTGATAGTAAATTGGTAAGAGTTGTTATACACAAACACTACCAATGGGAGGTATCTCTTCCACCCTCCCCTAAAATCTTGGATGCACATCCTCATCATATCCTCAAGCATAAGATTCACCCTCTCAGGTCTGTCCGTCTATCTGCGGGTGGTACGCCGTACTGAACCATAAATCTGTGTCCATGGCGTCCTGAAAGCTCTGCCAGAAGTGTGACCACAAAAAATTTACCTCTATCAAACAAAATATTAATCGAGACCCCGTGTGATCGAGGGAGAAAAGTAGCGCGTGTCAAACGCTGATCATTGTTTTCTGTTCACCTCCACAATACAAAAACCTAAGTTACGACTATACTTGCGGGGCAAGTCTAGCGGTAAGTCGGGTATCGAAAATATCCACTGGGACGAGTTGTTAGAATTTAATTGATTTAGTGCTCTAAAAGATGAATTACAAACTAAAAGAAAAGATGCATGAAAGGGAAATATTAATCTAGGCAAGTGTATTGAGACTAGACTAAGAGCATCCACAATGGGGGGACAAGAAAACAAGAGATTTGGTAACTTTATAGAATTTGACCCTTGCAGTGGTGGGCAAAAATGAACAAATTCTGTAAAAGAATTTGCAAGCGTTCTCCAAGTTTACAGAATGGTTACAAATTCTGTAAAGGTTCCTACGAACTTTATTTGTTCGTAGCAATTGATACGAACAAATGAAGTTCGTAAGAAATATAAATAATCATTTTTATCATATTTTTGGGTTCTTACGAACAGCAGAAGTCCGTTAGAATTCCTACGAACTTCTGTTGTTCGTAAGAAGTATTAATTTTGTTTCCTACGAACTTTTATTGTTCGTAGGAATTATTTTGCAGATCCTTAAACTTTCACCATTGTGTACACAACTAATTATGAAAAGGCAAACCAACTTTCTATTTTGTAAACTACCTTTCGTTACTCTCCGCCTCTCTGGATGATCTAACAAAGTGAGTAAAACTATAGGTCGCGTCGAATATCCCTCACCCGAGTTAATTTTTATAAAATGGTTACATGGGTCGACGAGTTATTACAAATGCGTCTCGTTTCGACAGTTAATTAAATCAAGGGTTGTCACGCCCCAAAATTCTCATAAAATCCTAATAATATTTTGACGTCAACAAATACCCCGGAAATTGCGCACTAAAGGTCATAAGCACGAGGCATACATGATATGCCCCGTCAAATCTCCTAGGTGCAATAACTAGGACAATGCACCCGAAATAGACCCGTAAATGCCATCACCAAAGCAAAGAAACGCTTCAACTCGAGTGAGTTCCATTCAAACACAACATAATCTAAATTAGCTAGAAAGCATATTAAAAATGCGGTAAAGAAACAAAATAAATAAACGCGGTAAATCTACACTAGAAAGAAAGGAAATAAAGCATGTGAATCTAATTTAGAAAGCAAGTAAATTTAACTACAAAGCAAGAATGAGGAAATACAACTTATATTAAAATGGAGAGGATGGTGAATAGTGTAACATTCAACACAAATGGGGTGTCAAACCAAGAACAATTGAAGAAGAACTCTCCAAAACCCTCAAACCCTAAGCTATTCTAACGTAAAATCTATTCTAAAGCTTCATATCTGGTTATTACAACAAAAATTGGTATTTATAGTAAGTGGGAAAATAATTAGAAAAGAAAAGGAAAAAGAAAAGAAAAGCAAAATATCTATAGAAAACAGGGGATTGATCGATCGACCCCTTTGGTCCATCGATCGATGGTTGAAATCGTGGAAACAATTTTAAGGATCGATCGATCGATCCTTTTGATCGATCGATCGATCAAGTAGGTCTCAGCCAAGGCATCCTGCTGCATTCCTTTCCCTCCTCTTTTGGTTTCATTGTTTTTCCTTCCCCTAAAAATCCTGTAACTTCTTCGTTCTGAATCAGAATCGCGTACCGTTCATGGCCACGCGAAGATTGCGAGGAGGGCTATAACTTCCTTGATATGTGGGCCAGGTGCCCAAGCTGTGAAAAGACTAAAATTCCCTTGAACGTGCAATCGCGTACGAAAATCGAGCGGCCTCGTAACTTGTTGCAACTTATAAAAATCGTACAGAGTTATAAAAATATTACTGAGTTATAAAAAGCTTATCGAGTTATAAAAATATTACTGAGTTATAAAAATCTTAAACCAAATAAATAAATCAAGAAAAGTGCATGTGTTCATGGGATTAAAGTATAATTCATAAAGTTATTCATAATATCAATAAGTGAAACTAAAGTCTAATAACTTCTAAAATCCAGAACATGCATCATTGGGTTGTCTATTGGATCGGGCAATAATTGAAATTTATCATCGAAAAAAGGCAAAAATGCCCAAAAAAGGAGAAAAAAGAAAGAAAATCTTTTTGAAAATTTTGAACTTTTCTAAGAAAAGCATATTAAGTAACTAACATGTGAGCAAAAACATGGACTAAATAAAGAAATGGATAGAATATCCCACACCCCCTAACTTAAAACTTGACATTGACCTCAATGTTAATTAAGAACCAAGTTAAAGAGAGGAAAAGAGCGATATTACCATAAATTGGAGCGATCCCCATAAGGACAAGTCCAAAAAATCTACAAAACAAAGTACCGAGCATAGCAAAAAAAAAATAACAAAAAGTTAACTAATTACACTAGACTAAAATAAAAAGGAAAGAAAAAATAAAAAGATAACTATATACAACCTACTATTTGGGCTTCACACTAACTATACACTATAAGTCTAAGTAGTTGAGGGTCCATCGCGAAAATAATTTGACTTTGGAGGATAACCGGTGTACCCTCACCTACAAGCATGCCCTCTGAAAAATATGAATTCTGTTTTAACAACGGAAGGCATGTGTAAGGCATAAGAAAGGAACCATCCCCAACTAAAATTTTTAGAGGTACGATGGGGGGTTTGGATTGAACGGGTGACAAAAACATGTGGGGACCGAGAAAAGACAAATATCCTCCCAAGGATTTTGAAATTGGAATGGGAGGTAGCGCACACGAAGGCAAATATGTGATCATGGAAGGCGACTCGAGCAATTACTCCTCATCGGTGAAAAGGTTTAAAACATTAAAGTTTGAAATCGAATCATCGGGTACTTGAGATGGTGTGATAATAGAGAATGAAAATGGGGATGAAATAAATTCAAACTCATGAGATGAATCATCATCGCATGAAGATTGAGTTTTGAATGAAATAATATCATTTTCAATGAAATGTTCTTCTTTGGGGGCCAAAGAAGAATCATTTCATTGCAAATAGATATTACGTCATGTTCATCCTCACTTTCAATAACTATTACGCAATGGGCAAAGTCTAGAATGGTTTGTTCCAAAGTAGGTAAAAATACCTTATTTGGTTAAAAACATTCTTCGACTTCGAAAGTCTCAAAAGAAAAATCGTCATCGAACTCAAATAATAAATCCAAGTCGTGTTCCCATGAACGATTTCCTTCCCGATAACGATTTTCAAGTTTCTCATTCTCATACATACGAAAGCCCTCACCGAATGTCATGGGTCGAGGTGCGGATGCATGAAAATGGGAACTTTGAAAATTACCATCGGACTTAAACGAAACTCATTATTATAGGAGTTTTGAAAACTATTGCAATTCATTTCAAAATCCCTATTATAAGGAGGTAAAGGCCCAAAATCATTGTCATCATCATCAAAATTCTAATAACCCAAGTTTTGACTTTTGTTATACTCGCCCAAAGTCATATTTGAATTTGAAATTCTTTGGGATTCTAAGTATTCACCAAAAGTCATAGGATTACGAGCATTTTGAGAATTATAACAATGATTACTGAAAGAATTGCAATAAGACATAATTACCCAAAAAATGGCTCGAAGTGGCGAATTCCACAAAGTAGGTGCACACGAGAAAAATTCAAGCGTTTATAACTGCTCAAATGTGGAAGTCCTGCAAAAAGATTAGAAAATAATACAAATAGAAAGAAAATACTATGAAATACTGAATCAAATAAAGTCTAAAACAAACAAGTCCCCGACAACGACGCCATTTTGATTGAGCAAGTTGTCGGGATTAAAGAAATGAACCAATGAAGATTCAAAGAAAATCATCCCCGGCAACGGCGCCATTTTGATCGACAAGTTGTTGGGATCAAAGCACTGAACCAATTAAGATTCAAAGACAATCATCCCCGACAAAGGCGCCATTTTGACTACGAGCGTGAAATGCGTGCTCGTGTGAGGTCACGGTTTAACGCTGTCAAACATTGATCGTTGTTTTCTGTTCACCTCCTCAATACAAAAACCTAAGTTACAGCTACACTTGCGGGGCAAGTATAGCGGTAAGTCGGGTATCGAAAATATCCACAGGGGCGAGTTGTTAGAATTTAATTGATTTAGTGCTCCAAAATAAAAGTGTAAAAGATGAATTACAAACTAAAAGAAAAGATGCATGAAAGGGAAATATTAATCTAGGCAAGTGTATTGAAACTAGACTAACAAACCGAGTAAAACTATAGGTTGCGCCGAATATTCTCACCCGAGTTAATTTGTATAAAATGATTACATGGGTCGACGAGTTATTACAAATGCGTCTCGTTTCGAAAGTTAGTTAAATCAAGGGTTATCACGCCCCTAAATTATCATAAAAGCCTAATAAGATTTTGGCGTCAACAAATACCTCGGAAATTGCGCACGAAAGGTCGTAAGCACGGGACATACATGATATGCCCCGTCAAATCTCCTAGGTGCAATAACTAGGACAATGCACTCAAAATAGACCCGTAAATGCCATCACCAAAGCAAAGCAACGCGTCAACTCAAGTGAGTTCCATTCAAACACAACCTAATCTAAATTAGCTAGAAAGCATATTAAAAACGCGGTAAAGAAACACAATAAATAAACGTAGTAAGTCTACACTAGAAAGAAAGGAAATAAAGCATGTGAATCTAATTTAGAAAGCATGTAAATTTAACTACAAAGCAAGAATAAGAAAATACAGCTTATATTAAAATGGAGATGATGATGAATAGTGCAGCATTCAACCCAAATGGGGTGTCAAACCAAAAACAATTGAAGAAGAACTCTCCAAAACCCTCAAACCCTAAGCTATTCTAACCTAAAATCTATTGTTAAGCTTCATATATGATTATTACAAAAAAAATGATATTTATAGTAAGTGGGAAAAGAATTAGAAAAGAAAAGGAAAAAGAAAAGAAAAGCAAAATATCTTCAGAAAACAGGGGATCGATCGAATGACCCCTTTGGTCGATCGATCGATGGTTGAAATCGTGGTAAAAATCTGAAGGATCGATCGATCGATCCTTTTGATGGATCGATCAATCAAGCAGGTTTCAGCCAAGGCAGCCTGCTGCATTACTTTTCCTCCTCTTCTCCTGCTCTTTTGGTTTCATTATTTTTCCTTTCGCTAAAAATCCCATAACTTCTTCGTTCTGAATCGGAATCGCGCACCGTTCATGTCCACCAAAAGCTTGAAAGGAGGGTTATAACTTGCGTGTAGATGTTGGGCTAGGTGCCCAAGCTGTGAGAAGACTAAAATGACCTTGAACGTGCAATTGCATATGCAAATCGAGCGGAATGTGTCCGGACTTCACACTTAGCATCCAATTACCTATAAAAGCTCAATTAAACCCTGAAAAACATGTTAATGTAGAAATACGAGGTTGTCTAGTTAACGAGCATAAATATATGGAATAAGATACCCGAATGGGCTAAAATGCGTAGGTTCGGAGGATGAAATATGCAATATTTGTGTATCATCACCGTGCATCTTAACAATCTCTTCAATGAATAGCTGCGCGTACTACATCATCTCGTAATCTTTATGGACTGGCAAGCAATGAGCCACCTTGGTCAGTCGATCCACTATCACCCATATGGAATTGTGCCCCCTCTGCGATGTATGTAATCTAGTAATAAATTCCATTGAGATGCTCTCCCACTGACATATGGGAATATCAAGTGGCTATAAAATCCCCGAAGGCTTCTGATGGTCAACTTCCACAAGATAACAAGTAAAACACTTTGAGACAAACTCTTCTATGTCTATCTTCATATCGGACCACCAGTACTGTCTCCTTATATCCTGTTACATCTTATCCCCACCGGGATGTGCCATAAATATGGAACCGTGAGACTCAGTCATAACTGCATATCTAAATTCCTCATCATCGAGCACTAACAATCTATCATTAAAGCACAGACCTCCTTCTGAGCTGACTGAGTAAGACTTTGCACCCTCAGCTAATAATTATCGTACCCTATCCTGAAATAACTGATCCTCTACTTGTGCCTTCACTACCCACATAACGATCTCGGGAGTGATAATAAACACTTCCATATACGCTCTGGTAAACTCCTCTTCCTATCGATGATCATTCCACTTTGATTTACACCCCTCCGCTAAGTCTTCAGTAGGTTTTTGGATTAACGCATCTATAACTACGTTAGCCTTACCAGGATGGTACTGTATATCAAACTGGTAGTCCTTCACAAATTTTAGCCACAGCCTCTGCCTCATGTTTAGATCCTTATGTGTGAAGAGATACTGAAGTCACGTGTGATCCGTGAAAAATGTAAACTGGTCCCCTAATAGATAATGTCTCCATATCCTCAATGAAAAAATGACCGCTTACAACTCAAGGGCGTGGGTGGGGTAATTCCTCTGGTGGGGCTTTAGCTTCCGAGATGCATAATCTATATCTCTCTCCTCCTGCTATAACACCCCCACAAGTCCCTATAAAGAGGTGTTAGTATAGACCTGGTACTCTAATCCTCCCCTGGGCAAAGCAAGCACTGGTGTTGATGTCAATCGGTCCTTTACGTCGTCGAAGGCTAACTGACAATGGTCGCTACACACAAATGGTACTCCTTTATGAGTTAAGTTCGTCAAAGGCCTAATAATCTTTAAGAGCCCCTTAATGAAGTGACGGTAATATTCGACCAACCCCAAGAAGTTACGAATCTCGATCGGTGTTATGGGCTTCCCCCACATCCTCACCACTGATACCTTATTCAGAACAACATCTATGCCCTATCAGACACAATATGGCCAAGAAACTGCACCTCATAAAGCCAAAATCAACACTTACTAAATTAGGCATACAACTCATGGTCCCGTAACATATGCAGAACCATAGGTAAGTGCTCAGCATGATCTTCCTCCGTACGTAAGTAAATGAGGATCATAAACTGATCCAGAAACTCCCAAAATACTCTATTCATAAGGTTCGCAAAAAGTGTAGGGGCACTAGTGAGCCCAAATGGCATCACCCTAAACTCGTAGGATCCATACCGCGATAGGAAAGAGGTATTAGAATATCCCCCTCCCGAATATGCAACTGGTGATAGCCTGACCTCAAATCGATCTTGGAGAACTACGTTGCCCCACTCAACTGATCAAATAAATTATTGATCCTAGGAAACAGATACATGTTCTGTATCGTCACCTTGTTTAGCTCCCTTTAATCCACGCACAATCGAAATGAACCATCCCTCTTCTTCATAAAAAACAACAGAGCACCCTAAGGTGATGTAGTCCATCGAATGAAACCTTGGCCCAAGAGTTTCTGAATCTTCTCCCTCAGCTCCCGGATCTCTGAAAGAGCCATGCGATATTGTGCTCTGGCAATTGGTCTCATCCCCGGTGCTAAGTCAATGAAAAACACTATTTCCTAACGTGGTGGTAGTCCAGGTATGTCCAAAAACACTTCCTCAAACTACCTCACCACTGGAATTTTATTTAAAGGTGCTACTACCTTCTACGAGGTCTCTTCCTCAATACAATATAGGTGAGTGCGTGATCCTCCCTCGGGAAGAGGCTTCGCCACTAGGAACATCTCACTCCTTGGGATGGAGAACATTATAGTCCTCTCATAACAATATACCATCGCTCGATAACTTTCCAACCAATCCATGAATAGAATTAGGCTTTACCCCTCCATGTCTAACACTATGAGGTATGCCACTAGACTCTGTCTCCCAATCAAAATATCGATTCCTCTACAGATCGAATGTATTTGAGAACCACTACCCATCAGTGACTCGACACACATAAGAAGATTATCGGTTGTTTCTAATAAAGAAGCAGCTCACGTGAAACTAGTCTTAATAAAAGAATGTGATGCCCTAATATCAAATAGAATCCCACCCTTAAGCCCGTGAATAGGAAACATACCCTCCACTACAAGCGGCACCAGAGGTGCTGGAGGCATCGGTATATCCCGGATGTTGTATACATTCCCATAGTGAATTTTACCCTACTACTATTTTGGGGCCGATGCTGGTACTAGATCTATTGAAGCCTTCTACCCCTATTAGGCGCCCTACCATTGTGCCCTATCTCGTTGTGGACAAGCTCCACTATTCTGACCCTACTGGCCAGAAGTGAAACACTAAACCTGGAATTGTCTTTGACCCTGGCCCTGACGTTGAACCGGATAGCCTTGGACCAGTTGGTCTCCTCCTGGTTCCCTTGACCCTGATGGCCTGAGGAACCTATTGTTATTGGGGACCTTGTTGGCCCTGTCTGTCTGATACGTTCCCACCAAATCTAAATTTCTTGGAAGAGTTACCTTGTCGAAAATTTTGTCCCTGCTGGCTCGTTGCCTCCTACTTCTGAGGAGATTACCCATATCCATTACAACCCCCTGAATTGCCCTGCTGGCTAGTCTCTGATCCTTCTTGCTTCCCTTGCATGGAAGCGATAATCGTGACAGTGTACAAGTGAGGCATTAACAACATCAGTGTAAGTCATCAAAGAAGGATTACTAATCAAATGTTGCATGATCCTCTAGGCCAACCCATCCATGAAATTAGTCTTCTTTCTCTCCTCGTTGATCACCTCGTCTGGCATAAAGTCATCCAGGTAGGAGAACTCCTCCTCGTAGTCAGCCACTGAGCGGTCACCTTGACATACCTCGCCGAACTTCCTTCTCATCTCTGACTTATTTGGAAGAGAAAATTACATGTAATCAAACTGCATACAGAACTTTGAAATAGTCATCGAGTCTCTCTCCTCAACGATGGTCACTGACTCCCACCATTAAAGGGTTGCCCCTGCTAATCTGAAAGTGGTTAGCATTTGCCTCGGTACCTCACTGCAATCTAACATGCGTAGATGGTGCTGAATATTTTTCTTCCCTTTTCATGCCACCACTATATCGCTACCGCCCTAAAATTCAGGTGGGTGGACCTTCTAGAAGGTCTCCCTGATGCTATGCCAAGTGGGTTTCCCAGATGGGCCTGAACAACTGGTGCTATGGCCTGCTATGCCTGAGGGAAGTGGGTTGTCGTGACCCTCATAGTTGTCTCAATGGCCTGTGCTACTATAACTTCCACCTGAGTAGCAGAATTCATCTCTGGTGGTGGTAGTACCTGCTGCTCCTGAGCGTCTTCCCTAACCTCATCTCTGGTTGCGGCCCTCTCAGCTCGCTCTCTCCTAGATGGCATTCTGAAATAGAATTAAATTGTATAAGTACACAGTTTATACAAAAATCTAATAACATAAGCACTATATCTCAATCACGCAAGGATAAAACAACTGTCCTAAAAATAGGGCTCTCACTACACCCAAAACAGGAATCTGGCATGGTTTAAAACTGTGCCAGATCAAATCTACCACGGTTTTGAACTATGCCAGAATAAGGTGTTCCAAAATGGCCATTTTTTTCTCGAACAGCTCAAAAGTGTGCCAGGTTTGACCAAACAGGAACACTTCTGGCCCACTTTTAAAACGTGCCAGAATTTGATATTTCTGGAACACTTTTGAACCGTGCCGGATTGAGCACAGTTTGAAAAACTTTTGGCACAGTTCAAAACCGTGCCAAAATTTGATACACTTTTGGCACGATTTTGAACTGTGCCAAATTTTTGATAAAAAGAAAAAAAATAATTATTTGAAAGTAAGAAAATTCACAAATTGCAAATCTTTCACGTTGTTGATAAACTAATGTTCATACAAACTTCAAAATATTACAAGTTTTTAGTAGTTCAGAGACCAAAAAAAATTGGGTAGACTTTCCTCTATTTTCTGGACATTCTAAAACTTGCTAATATAAAACCTGGATAGCATAAAGCCCGCACGTCCACAAAATATAAAAAATAAACTTACAAAATCCCACACAGCTATAAAAGTTTACAATAAAACTACAAAAGCCCGCACGGCCATAACACACAAAAAATAGAATCATAAATAAACCCCTTGTTGTAAACCATTGAGTTCTCCATGTGTTCCCTGTGAATAAATGCTAACGATAAAATGTTATCCTGCAAAAAAAAATAGGATACAAAAAAGATACGATATTAGTAACCAAGAAATTTATAAAAAAAAGCGTACTCAAAATAAAAAATGACATATAGGAGTGGAAATTATCATCATATTCTCAAACCGGGAGACCCAGGACTACGCGGTCAGTTTGTACGAGTTACATTGGTCCCGTGCGAGGTGATTGTGCCTCTTACGGGGCCGTTTGGGGGCTTATTTTGGTTTTCACCCTCAAATGGCTTGTTTTTAAGCCTAATCTACGTATTTTGAAATTATCGTCATATTTTCAATTTGAGAGACTCGGGGACTACGCGGTCAGTTTGTACAAGTTACATTAGTCCCGTGCGAGGTGTTCGTGCCTCTTACGGGGTCGTTTGGGGGCTGGTTTGGGTTTTCACCCTTCAACGGCTTATTTTCAAGCCTACTCTACATGTTTTGAAATTATCATCATCATCTCAAACCGGGAGGCCCGCGACTACGCGGTCAGTTCGTACAAGTTACATTGGTCCAGTGCGAGGTGTGCGTGCCTCTTACGGGTCCGTTTGGGTTTTCACCCTTCAAAGGCTTGTTTTCAAGATAAATTGACAAATTTTGAAATTATCATCACATTCTCAAATCGAGAGTCCCACGACTATGCAGTCAGTTCGTACAAGTTACATTGGTCTCGTGCGAGGTGTTTGTGCCTCTTACGGGGCCGTTTGGGGGATGGATTGGGTTTTCACCCTTCAACGACTAGTTTTAAAGCTAAATCGACATATTTTGAAATTATCGTCATATTCTCAAACCAGGATACCCGCGACTACATGGTCAGTTCATACAAGTTACATTGGTCCCGTGCGAGGTGTTCGTGCCACTTACGGGGCCGTTTGGGGGCTGGTTTGGGTTTTCACCCTTTAACGGCCTGTTTTTAAGTCTAAGTCTTATTTTTACAAATTATCGGCATATTCTCAAACTGGGAGACCTGTGACTGCGCGGTCAGTTTCTACAAGTTACATTGGTCCCGCGCGAGGTGTTCGTTCCTCTTACGGGGACGTTTATGGGATGGTTTAGGTGATCCACCCTTAACGGATTGTTTTTAAGTCTAAGTGTTGATTTTTGCAAATTATCATCATATTTTTAAACCGAGAGACCCGTGACTACGCAGTCAGTTTTTACAAGTTACATTGGTCCCGTGCGAGGTGTTCGTTCCTCTTACGGGGACGTTTGGTGGCTAGTTTAGGTTTTCACCCTTCAACAGCCTGTTTTTAAGTCTAAGTGTTATTTTTTCAAATTATTGTCACATTCTCAATTTGGGAGACCCGAGGACTATGCGGTCAGCTCGTACAAGTTACATTGGTCACTTGCGAGGTGTTCGTGCCTCTTACGGGGTCGTTTGGGGGCTGGTTTGGGTTTTCACCCTCAAATGGCTTGTTTTCAAGCCTAATCTATATATTTTCAAATTATCATCATAATCACAAATTGGGAGGCCCGCGACTACGCGGTCAATTTGTACAAGTTACATTGGTCCTGTGCGAGGTGTTCCTACATCTAATGGGCTGTTTGGGGGCTGGTTTGGGTTTTCACCCTTCAATGGCTTATTTTCAAGCGAAATCTACATGTTTTGAAATTATCATCATCATCTCAAACCGAGAGACTCACAACTACGCGATCAGTTCGTACAAGTTATATTGGTCTCGTGCGAGGTGTTCATACCTCTTACGGGGCCGTTTAGGGGCCGGTTTGGGTTTTCACCCTTCAACGGCTTGTTTTCAAGATAAATCGACATATTTTGAAATTATTGTCATATTCTCAAACCAGTAGCCCCGCGACTAGGCGATCAGTTAGTAAAAGCTACATTGGTCCCATGCGAGGTGTTCGTGCCTCTTACGGGGTCGTTTGGGGGTTGGTTTGGGTTTTCACCCTTCAACGGCTTCTTTTCAAGCCAAATATACATGTTTTGAAATTAGCATCATCATCTCAAATTGGGATCCCAGTGATTACGCGATCAGTTCGTACAAGTTACATTGGTCCCATGCGTGGTGTTCGTGCCTCTTACGGGGCCATTTGGGGGTTGTTTTGCGTTTTGACCCTTCAACGACTTGTTTTCAAACCAAATCGACAAATATTGAAATTATCATCATATTCTCCATTCGAGAGGATCCCGACTACGCAGTCAGTTTGTACAAGTTACATTTGTCCCATACGAGGTGTTCGTGCCTCTTACGGGACCGTTTGGGGGCTGGTTTGGGTTTGACCCTTTAACGGCCTGTTTTTAAGTCTAAGTGTAATTTTGGCAAATTATCATCATATTCTCAAACTGGGAGACCTGTGACTACGCAGTCAGTTCCTACAAGTAACATCGATCCCGTGTGTGGTGTTCATGCCTCTAACGAGGACGTTTGGGGATCGTTTAGGTTTTCCCCCTAAAAATGTCGTATAGCGACTGTCTGATAATGATTTAAATTAAATTCGCAAGTTTCCAAGTAACCCTTATTTACCAGAGTCTACTTTTAAATAAATTCTGCCCCTAGACATGTGTAAGGCCCTGAAACATGATTAGGAAGGTTAATTACATGATTAATTATAACTTAGGAGTTATAGGTTATAAATTGGTAATGTGTGTTAAACATGTTAATTATCATGTTTAGGGGATGCATGCTCATGTGATATATGTGTTGTTTACATTAGGTGCTAATTGAGCTTATGATCGGGGATACCATGTTTAGAACATATGATTAGTTATGTGGTTAAATGCATCATAAATTATGTTTTTAATTCATTATTATGTTTATAAAAGTAAATAAGGGTGTTGATACGAAATTGGCAATGTTTGGTTACCAAATGTGAAAGTTTTGAGATTTTCGATAAATTGCTACTTTCCTGTTCGAAGCCCAAATTAGGCATATTAGTTTATGATTTTGGGAAAACTTAAATTATGAAAGTTGTATATATATGAATTATATTCTAACACAACAAACGGTGGGTTAAATGGAGGCTCGTACAAGAAGTTATACCGAAAGTACGAAACAAGGGTAAATATGTCCATCCCTTAAGTGACAATTGTCTTATTAGCACACCATGTGCTATTTTTTGATTGGTTAAAGGGTGGGTGATGGTTTGGCCGACTTAAACTTTATAAAACAACTCCTTTGTTCAGCAAATGCATCCATGAACAAGAGTTTTGCCTAAAGAGAGAGAAAGAGAAGAAAGTTAAGGAATAAATCTTTGGAAATTTTCTATAAATCAAGGAATCCTCGTAAGGTAATTACATCTTTATTAAAGTTGGTCACATGGATGAGTTCTATACTTATCATGTTTTTATTTTTGATTTGGATATATATTTTAATGATACCCATATTGGTGAATTGTATTGGAACAAGGATGGGTTAAGAACATAAGTTAAAACTAGAGCTAGGATCGTAAATGCATACTTCAAAGTTCTAAATTTACATCATGTTTTCGTAAAGCATTTTGATTTAGAAAATTCATGATTATTATGTATATTTCTGCTAAAACATGTTTATTATATGTTTCCATGAATTATACTGAAGTTCAAGGTTATGTATGCTTAAAAATGTTAAGTTATGCCTTAATGTTGTATTTTGACCTAGTTATACTAAAAATGGCATAAATCATGGAATACTTATTGGAATTGAGTGATTAAAGTTGTAGAGTAAAATACGTGTATAACATATCCGAAAATTGTGTAAAAATACCAAGGAATGAACCCTTGGTGATAGTTTGAAGTTTTGGTTTAAAATCTGCCCTTAAGGAGCAAGAATGCATACCAGATGTTTGACGTTTTGCTCGACATAGAAAATGAGCCATAAAAATTATGAAACATTAATTTTGTATTATTCAATATGTTTACTGACATTGGGTGGAATATCATGTAAAGTTAAATTGTATACAAATTATGAAAATTCTAGGAAGTTGAAGTTGTGTTGTTGTTTTTCTTGAGAAATGATTTGGAAAAGGTTGTAATAAAATGGGCATAACTTTGTCTAACAAATTCGTAAATTAATTTCGTAAATTGTGTTAGAACCCTAATTAATAGTGTGTTATAGAAATGTGAAATATCATATTTAATTTCTCTTTAGTTATTTCTGATTGACCAAATGGTGTGATGTATTACTGGGTTTGATGTCAATCGGTGTATTCAAATACTAATGACATTGACTTATTAGGTGTGGAAGCAGCTAATACTACCATACCAAGGAAGTAGCTTGGTATTAATCTTAGCACCAAATCTAAGGTGAGTGACCTGTCCTAGGAAATATAGATACTTATATGTTCATATGGAAATGTGTAGTTAAACACATGTGTTAAATTGCTTATGGGAGTGATGTCGTAGTTAGGAAACATATGCATATGATTAAAAATTTTAAGCGATGTTATATAATGATATAGACTAGTGAGTCCTTTATCTAATGTTAAGGACTGGTGGGTCCTACGGGATGCAGCGTCCCAATTATCCTAATTTTAAGGTTTGTTGTACTCGGGCCTAATTAGGGGATTTGGTGTTCCCCATTAACTGCGAGTTAATTGGACTGGCGGGTCCAGGCTTGCGAGAGTCACACAATTCCTATTGGGTTATAACATTAGAAAATAAAAATGGTTATTAGAATTGGTTATATGTGTGGAATATGGTCATTCACTAAGCTTGTGTTTCTTACACTTCTATAATGTTATGTTTCAGGTACGCCTATTAGTTGGAGTTCACTGCCAAGTTAGGACCTTAAAACGGGGGAGTGGCGGATATCTAGTATAGTTTGAATATCAAGAATCTTGTTGTGTAAATATTAAACTAAAGATATTTGTTATGTAAAGTTGTGAAGTACTTATAGGTTACATGTAATTGTAGTTATGTTTTCATCTACACATACCTTTGAAAAAAAAAATCTCATGCTATTGTTCCTTAGAGAATTAAATTAAAGCATTGTTTATGGTTCAAGGTAATTTAGCGCTAATTAACAAGGATGAGGTTAACTTAATTAAGTCGGGGCACGGCAACTTGGTATCAGAGTGTGGTTATTAGGTTCTGGACAGGGTGTGACGGTCTAGATTGGCAGTGGACACTAGAACGTGAGTTTGCTGTGTGTTTGGATTTTGACTAACAATGTTAATATTAAACTGCTGCTATTGTATTTTGTTTAAGTTAATTATATTGCAGTGAGTGATGGATCCACGCGAGCCGCATGATAGAGCAGAGGGTGAGGCATCCTATGTACCTAATAGTCAACAAGGGCATAGACATATTGAAGTGGATGAACCAGAGGTGCAACAACAACCTATTGATGATGTGGGAAGCATATTACGTGCTGTGGCACAATTGGTGGAAGAAGCAAGAGGTGTAGTACATGGAGGTGATAGGTATAAATCACATGAGAAGTTCATGAAGTTAAGTCCTCCAGCATTTACGGGGACTACGGATCCGTTAGTGGCAGAGGGGTGGATTCGAAAAATGGAAACAATATTAAAGGTGATGGAAGTGCGAGATGAACAAAAGGTTTTGTTAGCAACCTTTAGATTGGAGGATGATGAAAAGTTATGGTGGGATGCTATAGAGAGGTTACTTACTACGATTGGGGGAGTAGTGCTAGCAAATCCTCCACCAATTACATGGGAGAGGTTTGTTAATGTGTTCTTTGAAAAATACTTACCAAGGCTTTATAGGAAGGAGAAAGAAGAAGAGTTTATCATGCTGAAACAAGGTAACCGAACGGTGGCAGAGTATGAGAATTTGTTTATATCCTTATCCAAATTTGCACTTGATTTGGTGAGGACAGAAGAAAGTAAATATGATCGGTTTCAGTCTGGGTTGAATGTAGATATAAAAAATATGGTTGCTAATATGAAGATCACAGATTATGTGGATCTGGTAGACAGAGATATGGTATCTGAAAAGTCAATGAAGGAGATGCAAGACAAACATTCGAAGAAAGCTAGATATGAGAGTACGAAGTCATATGGATGGGAGGTGGGAACCCCATCTCAAGGTATAGCATGAGGAGTATCTAAGGGACACGAATTTAAAAATAATAGAAGTGCACGTGGAAGATTTCAGGCTCAAGGTGGAAGGACTGGGATGAGTCGGTCAGAAAATGTATTTGCAATGCGATCGAGGGTTGTGTTTTGTTTTAGATGTGGTGGTCAAGGGCACATGTCTCGAGAGTGTATAATAGCTGAGACGACACCTTTGTGTTTCCAGTGTCATCAACCGGGGCACTTACGAAAGAATTGTCTAGCGATGGGAGCTACAACTTCAGTTGGTAGTGTGACAGTAGGAGATAGGATTTTTACACCAAAAGTACACAGGGGAGGTAGAGGAGGCGTGTCTCAAAACCAAGGCCAAGGCAGAGTGTTTGCACTGACGCAATAAGATGCACAAGCTATTCCTAACGTAGTGATAGGTACAGTTCCTATTGGTGATAAAGATGTTTATGTGTTGATAGATCCTGGTTCTACACATTCCTTTGTGTTTTTTCTTTATCTGTTGCATCTTAATAAACCATTATCATCATTAGATTCTGGCTTAGATATTATTACTCCAATAGGGGGGTTGGTTTTTATTGAGAGGGTATATAGGGAGTGTGTGGGTGAAAAAGAATTACTAGCTGACTTATTACCTCTCGATATGCATGACTTTCATGTGATACTGGGTATGGATTGGTTAGCCTCATATCATGTATGTTTAGATTGCTTTAAAAAGGAGGTAGTGTTTCGATTACCGGGTCAACCTGAATTTAAATTTACTAGGGAACGAAGTGTCACTACAACATGTTTGATTTCTTCTACAAAATGTTATGAACTTCTAAAGAAAGGATGTGAGGGTTATCTTGCTCATGTGGTGGACACGTGATAAGAGGCTGTAAAACTATCAAATATACCGGTAGTTAATGAGTTTGCAGATGTCTTCCCAGAAGAACTACCAGGGCTAGCACCAGACCGTGAGGTAGAATTTGAGATTGAGTTGGTACCAGACACTACACGAATATCAATTGCACCATATCGTATGGCACCTGCAGAATTGAAAGAGCTAAAGATACAACTGCAAGATTTATTAGATCGGGGTTTTATAAGGCCTAGTGTATCACCGTGGGGAGCCCCAGTATTGTTTGTGAAAAAGAAAAATGGAACCATGAGACTTTGCATCGATTATCGTCAATTGAATAAGGTGACTATCCGTAACAAATACCCACTACCCCGAATTGATAACTTGTATGATCAGTTACAAGGAGCCAAAGTGTTTTCCAAGATCGATCTCAGATCCGGATATCATCAATTGAAAGTAAGAGACTGTGATATTTCTAAAACTTCTTTTCATTCCAGGTATGGACATTATGAATTCCTTGTCATGTCATTTGGGTTGACAAATGCACCAGTTGTATTCATGGATTTGATGAACCGTATATTTCACCCATACGTGGATTCTTTTGTTACTGTCTTTACTGATGATATTTTGATATATTCTCGTACTAGGGATGAGTATGAACACCACCTGCGTGTTATTTTATAGACCCTGCGAGAAAAGCAGTTGTATGCTAAATTTTCTAAATGTGAATTTTGGCTAGACAGGGTAGTATTTTTGGGGCATGTTATTTCTGCTGATGGTATTTGTGTTGATCCCAAGAAGGTAGAAGCAATAATGAATTGGGAAAGGCCAACTAGTGTGACAGAGGTACGTAGCTTTTTGGGATTGGCGGTGTATTACAGAAGGTTTATACCGGGGTTTTATTCTATTGCATTGCCATTGACTAAACTTACCAGAAAGGAGAAAAAGTTTGTGTGGAGTGGTGATTGTGATAAAAGCTTTGAAAATTTAAAGGGTAAGTTGACATCATCTCCAGTATTGACTATCCCAACAGGTACAGAAGGTTTAGTTATTTATAGTGATGCTTCGTATCAAGGACCTTGATGTGTATTAATGCAACATGGAAAGGTAATTGTTTTTTCTTCTCGACAGTTAAAGATACATGAATGTAACTACCCTACTCATGATCTCGAGTTAGCTATAGTAGTTTTTGCATTAAAGATCCGGAGACATTACTTATATGGTGTTAGTTGTGAAATTTTTACTGACCATCAAAGCTTTAAATACTTGTTTAGTCAAAAAGACTTGAACTTGAGGCAAAGAAGGTGGATGGAACTTATAAAAGATTATGATTGCACGATACATCACCGTCCAGGTAAAGCTAATGTTGTTGCAGATGCTTTGAATAGAAAATCTCGAGGCATAGTATCTTGTATTCATTGTATTCGAGTTAACCTGCTGAGAGAGTTAGCTTTAATGGGGGTTGAATTAACCTTGAATGAGTCTTACGAAATAGTAGCACATTTAAATGTTAGACCCACGTTGATTGACTGGATAAAACAAGCACAGGCAGGAGATGCAGAATTGGAGAAAGTTAGAGATAATATGAAAAAGGGTAAAGCAAATGAATTTTCTACTCGGGATGATGACATTGTTATGTACGATAACCGTTTGTGTGTACCTAATGTGCCTGATTTAAGAAGAACAATTTTAGAGGAAGCGCACTATTCTTTATATTCTATGCATCCAGGGAGCACGAAACTGTATAGATATTTGAAACAATGTTATTGGTGGTCGGGAATGAAACACGACATTGCAGATTTTGTTGCTAGATGTTTAGTTTGCCAACAGGTGAAGGCAGAGCATCAGAAGCCAAGTGGTTTACTACAACCATTGCCTATTCCTGAGTGGAAATGGGAACATGTCACTACAGATTTTGTTGTAGGTTTACCAAAATCATCCCGAGGGTTTGATTCTATTTGGGTTGTCGTTGATAGGTTGACTAAGTCTGCACATTTTCTTCCTGTTAAAGCTACTTACTCCATGGATAGATATGCCAAAATATATGTGGATGAGATTATTAGATTGCATGGTGCACCAGTTTCTATTATTTCTGATCGAGATCCTAAGTTCACTTCTCACTTTTGGCCTAGTTTACAACAATCTTTGGGGACTGAATTGAAATTTAGTACAGCTTTTCACCCTCAGACTGATGGGCAGTCAGAAAAAACGATCCAGACACTCGAAGACATGTTACAAATTTGGGTATTGGAGTTTAAGGGCAGTTGGGATGAACACTTGCCACTATTAGAGTTTGCTTATAATAATAGCTATCATTCGAGTATTGAGATGGCTCTTTATGAAGCCTTGTATGGGAGAAAATGCAGAACTACACTATGTTGGACTGAAGTAGGAGAAAAAAAACTACTTGGGCCCGAAATCGTACAACAGACTACTGAAAAGATAAATCTTATCCATAATCACTTGAAGGTGGCGCAAAGTAGATAGAAAAGTTATGCATACAACCGAAGGAAAGAATTGAAATTTGAGGAAGGTGATCGAGTATTCCTACGTATTTCTCCTTGGAGAGGGGTTATGAGATTCGAGAAGAAGGGAAATTTAAGTCCCAGGTACATTGGCCCTTATGAGATAGTAAAACGGGTTGGAGATGTAGCTTATAAGTTGGAATTACCACCAGAATTGTTTCGGATACACGATGTTTTTCATATATCCATGTTACGTAAGTATGTGTCCGATCCTTCACATGTGTTTATTTTACAACCGATAGAGCTTCAAGATGACTTAACCTACATGTAGGAACCCATTTCTATTGTACATCGAAAGGAGTAAGTGTTGCATAGTAAAACCATTTCACTAGTTAAAGTGATGTGGAGAAGTCAGAATGTAGAGTATGCCACCTGGAAATGGGAGGATAACATGAAGAAGCAATACCCTCATTTATTTGGTAAGTTTCTTATGCGTTAAATTTCGAGGACGAAATTTTTATAAGAGGGGTAGAATTGTAAGGCCCTAAAATATGATTAGGAAGGTTAATTACATGATTAATTATAACTTAGAAGTTATAAGTTATAAATTGGTTATGTGTGTTAAACAAGTTAATTATCATGTTTAGGGGATGCGTGCTCATGTGATATATGTGTTGTTTACATTAGGTGCTAATTGAGCTTATGATCGGGGATACCATGTTTAGAACATATGATTAGTTATGTGGTTAAATGAATCACAAATTATGTTTTTAATGCATGATTATGTTTATAAAAGTAAATAAGGGTGTTGATACGAAATTGGCAATGTTTGGTTGCCAAATGTGAAAGTTTTGAGACTTTTGGTAAATTGCTACTTTTCTGTTCGAAGCCCAAATTAGCCGTATTAGTTTATGATTTTGGGAAAACTTAAATTATGAAAGTTGTATATATATGAATTCATATTATAACACAACAAACGGTGGGTTAAACGGAGGCTCGTACAAGAAGTTATACCGAAAGTACGAAATAAGGGTAAATATGTCCATCCCTTAAGTGACAATTGTCTTATTAGCGCACCAGGTGCTATTTTTTGATTGGTTAAAGGGTGGGTGATGATTTGGCCGACTTAAACTTTATAAAACAACCCCTTTGTTCAGAAAATGCATCCATGAACAAGAGTTTTTCCTAAAGAGAGAGAAAGAGAAGAAAGTTAAGGAATAAATCTTTGGAAATTTTCTATAAATCAAGGAATCCTCGTAAGGTAATTACATCTTTATTAAAGTTGGTCACATGGATGAGTTCTATACTTATCATGTTTTTATTTTTGATTTGTATATATATTTTAATGATACCCATATTGCTGAATTGTGTTGGAACAAGGATGGGTTAAGAACATAAGTTAAAACTGGAGCTAGGATCGTAAATGCATACTTTAAAGTCCTAAATTTACATCATATTTTCGTAAAGCATTTTGATTTAGAAAATTCATGATTATGATGTATAATTCTACTAAAACATGTTTATTATATGTTTCCATGAATTATACTCAAGATCAAGGTTATGTATTCTTAAAAATGTTAAGTTATGCCTTAATGTTGTATTTTGACCTAGTTATACTAAAAATGGCATAAATCATGGAATACTTATTGGAATTGAGTGATTCAAGTTGGAGAGTAAAATATACTCATACATGTATAAAATATCGAAAAATTGTGTAAAAATATCAAGGAATGAACCCTTGGTGATAGTTTGAAGTTTTTGTTTGAAATCTGCCCTTAAAGAGCAAGAATGCATACCAGGTGTTTGACGTTTTGCTCGACATAGAAAATGAGCCCTAAAAATTATGAAACATTAATTTTGTATTATTAAATATGTTTACTGATATTGGGTGGAATATCATGAAAAGTTAAATTTTATAAAAATTATGAAAATTCTAGGAAGTTGAAGTTGTGTTGTTGTTTTTCTTGAGAAACAATTTGGAAAAGGTTGTAATAAAATGGGCATAACTTTGTCTAGCAAACTCGTAAATTAATTCCGTAAATTATGTTAGAAACCTAATTAATTTTTTGTTATAGAAATGTTAAGTATCATATTTAATTGCTCTTAGTTATTTCTGATTGACCAAATGGTGTGATGTATTACTGGGTTTGATGTTAATCGGTGTATTCAAATACTAATGACACTGACTTGTTAGGTGTGGAAGCAGCTAATACTACCATACCAAGGAAGTAGTTTGGTATTAATCTTAGCACCAAATCAAAGGTGAGTGACCTGTACTATGAAATATAGATACTTATATGTTCATATGGAAATGTGTAGTTAAACATATGTGTTAAAATGCTTATGGGAGTGATGTCGTATTTAGGAAACATACGCATATGATTAAAAATGTTAAGCGATGTTATATAATGATATGGAATAGTGAGTCCTTTATCTAATGTTAAGGACTGGTGGGTCCTACGGGATGCAGCGGCCCCGTTATCCCAATTTAAAGATTTGTTGTACTCGAGCCTAATTAGGGGATTTAGTGTTCCCCATTAACTGGGAGTTAATTGGACTGGTGGGTCCAAGCTTGCGAGAATCACACAATTCCTATTGGGTTATAACATTAGAAAATAAAAATGGTTATTTGAATTGGTTATATGTGTGGAATATGGTCATTCACTAAGCTTGTGTTGCTTACACTCCTATAATGTTATGTTTCAGGTACGCCTATCAGTTGGAGTTCACTGCCAAGTTAGGACCTTAAAACAGGAGAGTGACGGATATCTATTATAGTTTGAATATCAAGAATCTTGTTGTGTAAATATTAAACTAAAGATATTTGTTATGTAAAGTTGTGAAGTACTTATAGGTTCCATGTAGTTGTAGTTATGTTTTCATCTACACATACCTTTGAAAAAAAAAATTCATGCTATTTTTCCTTAGAGTTTTAAATAAAAGCATTGTTTATGGTTTAAGAAAATTTATCGCTAATTAACAAGGATGAGTTTAACTTAATTAAGTCGGGGCACGAAAAAATGCATCTAAATCAACCCATCAAATATAAAGCATACGACACAGTAAATATGCTGAGACACAAATTTCAGGAAAAAACCCCTTTCGGGTAAAACCTTTATTTCACTATGAATATACAAATCGCAACTTACAATTACATAGAGAAATATGCAATGGATCAATGCGCAGCCAACCCACAAAGACACGCAGTCTTCAAATCAGCAAGAGAATACACACAACACCCTTCAAGGACTCGCAGCCCAAATAACAAAGGAAGAACCGCATCACTCCTCATAACACATTGTAGAGACTCCCTTAGCAATGACATGCATCCCTCGGTTGAAAATATCTCTCCACAAAGGTTTGAACAAACACAAGGTTGTGTTCTTGGGTTTCCCAAAAGATTCACAAAGGTTTGGCAATTGTGTGAATCAAAACATGAGTCTTGGGACTAAAAAAATATGAAGACTAGAGTAATTGGGACTCTCAAAAACGTCTTCCAAAGTCTTACAAAATAGCTCCCCCGAAGTTGGTATTTATAGGGAAGCAAATGAAGAGTTCACGTTTTTAAAACTCTGAAATTCTATCCAGCATACAGGGACCTCTAACCGGTTCGGGCTGGGTTCGGGGAAATTCACTGGAAAAAAAAAATTAAACACTAAGCGAAAATTCCAAGGTTTTTTCTTGGAATTATCTCCATTTTCAAATGATCATAACTTCCTCACCGTAGCTCGGATTGAGGTGCCATTTCTTCCAGTATCTTTGTTACGGCAAGATCTTCAACTTTCCAGTTGACCAATCCTCCGGAAAGTGGCTGTAAAATTACCAAAATTGCCCTTGAACTTCCCTATCGAGCCTTCTTTCACTGTTTTGACTTTCCTTGCGTACCACTAGCATATAGTCCCTAAAAGCGTGGAACGTGAGGTCATTGAGGCCGATGTGGGACACATGATGGATATGATGAATGCTTGATTCTCGAAATTCCGATAGAGGTCATCATGTGAGATCGTGAGGTGACATGCCAAATGTAGCAGCGTACGATATACATAAATGTAACATGCTGGACATGAGAAAAATGTCCTTACAAATCTCCCCCTATGTCTATGCCGGTACATACATAAAAATATCCGAATTATCAAATAGAAAAATTGCAAATACAAATCTACCCTCCCTTGAACCCAAAACTGGAAAGATACAAATGAATAAGTCTTCATCGTTTGTTTTTCAAATCTTCAGGAATCTCAAAGTTTTTCTCATCAGGGTGTGCAATTCAGTGAACATCAATGTAGTACCTACACACATGAGATAAAGCAAATACCAAGTGACGTATCGAGTTTGAAATGAGATAAACATGGATACCAATTTATGATGAAAGCATAAGTCAAATCTCAAACACACCCCTAAAATTCAAACTGCCCCATGAAATGATAATTCTTTCTCCCCCTTTTTATGATGTCCCCAAATAGACAAATAAGAAGAATGAATCAAATAAGCAAAATAGGGGTGTCACGGTATTCAAAAACAAAGGATCAATCAAATGGCAAACGTGCTCTTGCAAGGAGATGCTCAAACAAATCGTCACAAACTATTTTTTGATTTTTCAAATTTTTCGCACAAAAAAAAAATAAGATACAATTTGAAAAAATATGATACAAAAATCACACCATGAATTTAAACTCAAACAACCAAGTCATGGAAACGGAATGTATGGGTGTGAACACATTCGATAGGTAAATAAACCCAATCAATCATATGTGCATGATTCATATGTGTACCCCTAACGAATGAACATCAAAAGTATCCTTAGGTGTAAAAATTTGTTGAATTTAGATGACATTGTCTTATGCAAATCAACAAATCAAAGTCAAATGATTTCCACACCAATAACGTCCAAAACTATTTAGTGCTTTTTCAAGATTTTTAAGGACGTGCAAACCCGTTATAAAATCTCCAACCAAACTCCCTCATATATATTTTCTTTTTAGAGGTGTTAAACTAAATTCACAAAATTTGGAGAATTGGTGCAAAAACCAAAATGGCCCATAATTTGGCATGAATTTATTTTTATTGCCTTTAAAGTTTTCGGGCTCTTTTAAACCTCTTTGGACCCCGGATAATAAAATTCCTCCATTTTTTAGGTCCAATTTAACGGTGGCTTAGTATTCGCAAAGGCAAAATGAACCTTTCGCAGCCCTTCCCCGTTTTCAAACAAAGCACACAAACTCACAAAGCGGTTCTTATATGCACAATTTCCTTATCAAAATTTTATTGCGCTTGGTTCGTTTTAAGGACAGGATTGAAGTGAAAACACCCAACCAACATGTGATAAGACAAGCAAAATAATCAAACAAATCCGTGCATGTGTGCAATAAAGGAAACATGAGTGAAACATGTAGGAAGTAACACTTAATTACATCTTAATGACTCCAAACACTATAAAGCACAAGGATGAATTGACCTATTGTCTCAAAACACTATCAAATAGTCACATAAAAATAATGGAATGATCTTGCGACTCGGTCATCCTAAGTCTCCATCCATAAACGGTGCAAACAAAATACAAAAATCTTTTTGGATTTTTTTCAAAAATTTTATCAAAATAAAATCTTTTTGTATTTTTCAAAAAATTTCAAAAACAAAAATTTAACACAAAAATGATACATACTAGCAATAGGCAAACAATGTCATCATGAAAATCATCCTATTCTTAAACAAGTCAAACCTCAATCATTAGGTGCAGAGGGATTTTCCAAAGGTGGTGACAACTTATGAAAAAACTCCATCAATTCTTGTGAAGTTTTGACTAAAAACTTCACTTGCTCACCTAAATGTGCAAACTCTCTCATGTGGTCTCCGGGAGCATGTAAAGTATCATGTGTGGGTGCATGTGTACCAAAAATACGTGTAGAAGCAAAACGAGACACATAACCCAACTTAAAACAAAATTCCTTTAGGTGACCTCTCCTCTTGCAATGTGAGCAAACATAAATAGGCCTAGGAACACCTCTCTCAAAAACTCTAGGATGCGCTCTCCTAATAGGCATGGGATGTCTAGGTGGGTTAGGGTGAGACTCACGTGAATCAAACACTAATTTGGGAACCATCTCGGGTGCTAATTGGGAAGTAGAAGCACCGTCATGACTTATTCCTAACTTCTCACCTTTACCCTTATGAACCAACTTTTCAACCTTCTTAGGTGCGTTCACAAAATTGACTTTGACCTCCCTTGCACGTTTGAGATCACTCTCGATTTGGGATACACGTGTCGTCAGACTAGACAACGTGTTGGTCAAATCACACTTCTCCTTTCTCAAAGCCTACTTTTCTTTCTCCAAATCTAAAACCCGACGACCTAAATCATGATTATATATCTTAGTTTTCAAGGTCTCGGTGTAAAAATCTCTAAAAGCTTTTTGGATATCACTTTCATCTCCACTCTCAAACTCGCTCTCATCTCCACTAGAAACACTCAGTCATCACTGGTGCTCTCATGACGTTTATCAATGTGATACAAAGTGGGTGTGCTCACACGACTCGAAAAAGCTACAAACTTCTCACCACTAGTCTCATTACCCTCACCTTCACTACTATCACTAAGTGTGGCAGGCATGGCTACTTTCTTCCCTTTCTTTCTAAGTCATGTAGGACACTCAAACGATTTATGCCCTTACCCCCACATTCAAAACAAGTGACGTTCTCAAAATATTCCTCACACTCCTCATCGAAGTCATTCTCTTTTTCCCTCTCATTGCTTTCTTTGGCCTTTCCTTTCCTTTTATTTTTCTCAAAAAATCTATTTTTGTTGGAAAAATTATTTTTCTTCATGTTGAGAAACTTTTTAAAATTCTTTGCAAACAAGGCCATATCATTAAAATCAAAGTCTCCCTCAGAATCGGACTCACAAACGTTTTCATTATTTTTCTTACAATGAGTCTTTAAAGCAATGCCATTATCCTTAGCCTTAATGGTTTTGGGAAACATGTCAATCTCATAGGTTTGAAGATCTCCTACAAGTTCTTCCAACTTAAGGGATTTTAAATTTCCCAAAGAGTTCAAAACAGTGACTTTAGGAATAAAGCGCTTTGGGAGAGATCACAAAATCTTTTTAAAGACACGCGTGTTATCAATCACCTCATCCAAATTAAAACATGTGTTAACAATGTCCGACAAATGTGCATAAAAATCATCAAAGCATTTGGACTCAAACAGGGTATAGTCTCAAATTGGGTGGCCAAATTTTGTAATTTTGATTCTTTAACCGCGTTCGTACCCTCATGTGTCAATTTCAAAACATCCCAAGCCTCTTTAGACGTGGTACACGTCATAATTCGACGAAACTCATCAGGAGTGACAGCTCCAGAAATAGCACTCAGGCCACGGGAATTAAAATTGGACAATTTATAATCATCTTCTATCCAGGCTGACACGAGTTTTAGAGAGGTGACATTATTAACTAAGACCGTGGGAGGAGTCCAACCATTTTCGCAAAGCAACCAAACACACTCATCAATAGATTTTAAAATTGATTTCATACGAGCTTTCCAGTAGGCATAATTAGACACGTTAAAATAGGCATCTGATTATATAAGTGCTCCATAAGAAAAAAATGCGAATTTTCACAAAACTGATATTTCAAAAAAATCAATATCACACGATTTTGTGGAAAATAGGAATACGCGATAAATTAGCATAACCCGCTCTAATACCAATTTCAAAACGTCGTATAGCGACTGTGTGATAATGATTTAAATTAAATTCGCAAGTTTCCAAGTAACCCTTATTTAATCAGAGTCTACTTTTAAATAAATTCATCCCCTAGACATGCATCTAAATTAACCGATCAAATATAAAGCATGCGACACAGTAAATATGTTGAGAGACAGATCTCAGGAAAAAACCCCTTTCGGGTAAAACCTTTCTTTCACTATGAATATACAAATCGCAACATATAATTACATAAATAAATCTACAATGGATCAACACGCAGCCAACCCACAAAGACACGCAGTCCTCCACTCAGCAAGAGAATACACGCAGCACCCTCTAAGGACTCAGAACCCAAATAACAAAGGAAGAACCGCGGCACTCCTCAATGACACGCAGTCATAACACTTTTTAGAGACTTCCTTACCAATGACACACAACCCTCGGTTGAAAAGATCTCTCCACAAAGGTTTGAACAAACACAAGGTTGTGTTCTTAGGTTACCAAAAAGATTCACAAAGGTTTGGCAATTGTGTGAATCAAAATATGAGTCTTGGGACTCAAAAAATATGAAGACTAGAGTAATTGGGACTCTCAAAAACGTCTTCCAAAGTCTTACAAAACAGCTCCCCCGAAGTTGGTATTTATAGGGAAACCGATGAAGAGTTCCACGTTTTTAAAACTCTGAAATTCTATCCAGTGTACAGGGACCTCAAACCGGTTTGGGTACCCTGCGAACCGGTTCCCCTCCCCCCCCCCGAACCAGTTCGGGCTGGGTTCGGGGAAATTCGCTGGGAAAAAAAGGTTAAACACTTAGCAAAAATTCCAAGGCTTTTTCTTGGAATTATCTCCATTTTCAAAGGGCCATAACTTCTTCACCGTAGCTCAAGTTGAGATGTCGTTTCTTCTAGTACCTTTGTTGCGGCAAGCTCTTCAACTTTTTAGTTGACCAGTCCTCTGGACGGTGGCTGTAAAAATACCAAATTGTCCTTGAACTTCCCTATCGATCCTTCTTTCATTATTTTGACTTTCCTTGCATACCACTAGCATGTAGTCACTAAAAGCTTCGAACGTGAGGTCATTGATTCCGATGTGGGACACATGATGGAGATGATGAATGCTTGATTCCCAGAATTTGTATAGAGGCCGTTATGTGAGATCGTGAGGTGCATGCCAAATGTAGCGGCGTACGACATACATAAATGTAACATGTTGGACATGAGAAAAATGTCCTTATACCCCCCTTAATGGCTCATTTTTAATTCTAAGCGTTGATTTTTGCAAATTATCATCATATTCTTAAACCGAGAGACACGTGAATACGCGGTCAGTTCATACAAGTTACATTGGTCCCGTGTGAGGTGTTCATGCCTCTTACGAGGATGTTTGGTGGCTGGTTTAGGTTTTCACACTTTAACGGCCTGTTTTTAAGTCTAAGTATTATTTTTGCAAAATTATCGTCATATTATCAAACCGGGAGGCCCGAGGACTACGTGGTCAGTTCGTACGAGTTATATTGGTAACGTGCGAGGTGTCCGGTTTTCTTACGGGGCCGTTTGGGGGCTAGTTTGGGTTTTCACCCTCGAAGGGTTTGTTTTCAAGCCTAATCTACATATTTTGAAATTATCGTCATCTTCTCAAATCGAGAGGCCCACGACTACGTGGTCAGTTCGTACAAGTTACATGGGTCCCGTGCGAAGTGTTCGTACCTCTTACGGGGCTGTTTGGGGGCTGGTTTGGGTTTTCACCCTTCAACGGCTTCTTTTCAAGCCAAATCGACGTATTTTGAAATTATCATCATATTGTCAAACCGGGAGGCCCGCGACTACACGATCAGTTCGTACAAGTTACATTGGTCCTATGCGAGGTGTTCGTGCCTCTTACGAGGCCGTTTGGGGGCTGGTTTGGGTTTTCACCCTTCAGCGGCTTGTTTTTAAGCCAAATCGACAAATTTTGAAATTATCGTTATATTCTTAAACTGGGAGGCCTGCGACTACGCGGTCAGTTCGTACAAGTTATGTTGGTCAGGTGTGAGGTGTTCGTGCCTCTTACGAGACCATTTGTGGGCTGGTTTGGGTTTTCACCCTTCAACGACTTGTTTTCAAGCCAAATCGACATATTTTGAAATTTTCTTCATATTCTCAAATTGAGAGACCCGCGATTACGTGGTCAGTTTGTACAAGTTACGTTGGTCCCGTACGAGGTGTTCGTGCCTATTATGGGGCCATTTGGGGGCTGATTTGGGTTTTCACCCTTTAACGGCCTGTTTTTAAGTCTAAGTGTTATTTTTGCAAATTGTCATCATATTCTCAAACCGAGAGACCCGCGACTACGCAGTCAGTACGTACAAGTTACATTGGTCCCGTGCGAGGTGTTCTTGCCTCTTACGGGGCCGTTTGGGGGCTAGTTTGGGTTTTCACCCTTTAACGGCATATTTTTAAGTCTAAGTGTTATTTTTGCAAATTGTCATCATATTCTCAAACTGGGAGACCCGTGACTACGCGGTCAGTTCCTACAAGTTACATTGGTCTCGTGCGAGGTATTTGTGCCTCTTACGGGGATGCTTGGGGGATGGTTTAGGTTTCCCCCCTTAATGGCTTGTGTTTTAAGTCTAAGTGTTGATTTTTGGAAATTATCGTCATATTCTCAAACCGGGAGACCCATGACTACGCGGTCAGTTCCTACAAGATACATTATTCCCGTGCGAGGTGTTCATGCCTCTTACGGAGATGTTTGGTGGTTGGTTTAGGTTTTCACCCTTTAACGGCCTATTTTTAAGTCTAAGTGTTATTTTTGCAAATTATCGTCATCCTCTCAAACTGGGAGGCCCAAGACTACGCGGTCACTTCGTACAAGTTACATTGGTCCCGTGCGAGGTGTTCGTACCTCTTACTGGGCCGTTTGGGGACTAGTTTGGGGTTTCACCCTTCAACAGCTTGTTTTCAAACCAAATCGACATATTTTGAAATTATCATCATATTGTCAAACTGGGAGGCCCGCGACTACACGGTCAGTTCGTACAAGTTACATTGGTCCCGTGCGAGGTGTTCTTGCCTCTTACGGGGCCATTTGGGGGTTAGTTTGGGTTTTCACCCTCCAATGACTTGTTTTTAAGCCTAATCTATGTATGTTGAAATTATCGTCATATTCTCAAATCAAGAGACCAGCAACTACGCGGTCAGTTCATACAAGTTTCATTAATCCCGTGTGATGTTTTCGTGCCTCTTAAGGGGCGTTTGGGGGATGGTTCAGGTTTTCACCCTCCAACGGCTTATTTTCAAGCCTAATCTACATATTTTGACATTATCTTCATATTCTAAAATCGGGAGACCTGCGACTAGGCGATGAGTTCATAAAAGTTACATTGGTCCGGTGCGAGGTGGTCGTGCCTCTTACGGGGCCGTTTGGGGGCTGGTTTGGGTTTTCACCCTCCAACGGCTTACTTTCAAGCCTAATCTAAGTATGTTGAAATTATCATCATATTCTCAAACCGGTAGACCAGAGACTATGCGGTCAGTTCATACAAGTTTCATTAATCCCATGCGAGGTGTTCGTGCCTTTTACGGGGCCGTTTGGGGGCTGGTTTGGATTTTCCTCCAACCACTTATTTTCAAGGCTAATCTATGTATTTTGAAATTATTGTCATATTCTCAAACCAGAAGACCCGCGACTAGGCGGTCTGTTCGTATAAGTTACATTGGTCACATACGAGGTGTTTGTGCCTCTTACGGGGCCGTTTGGGGGCTAGTTTGCGTTTTCACCCTCGAACGGCTTATTTTCAAGCCTCATCTACATATTTTGAAATTACTGTCATATTCTCAAACTGGGAGACCCACGACTACGCGGTCAGTTCGTACAGGTTACATTGGTCCCATGTGAGGTGTTTGTTCCTCTTACAGGGTCGTTTGGGGGCTGGTTTGGGTTTTCACCCTCAAACGGCTTTTTTTTAAGCTTAATCAATATGTTTTCAAATTAATGTCATATTCTCAAACTGGGAGACCCACGACTATGTGGTTCGTTCGTACAAGTTACATTGGTCCCATGCGAGGTGTTCATGCCTCTTATGGGGCCGTTTGGGGGCTGGGTTGGGTTTTCACCTTCCAACAGCTTGTTTTCAAGCCTAATCTACGTATTTTGAAATTATTGTCATATTTATAAATCGGGAGACCCGTGACTACACAGTCAGTTCATATGGGTTACATCGGTCGCGTGCGAGGTGTTCATTCTTCTTACGGGGCCGTTTGGGTGCTGGTTTGGATTTTCACCCTTAAACGTCTTTTTTTAAGCTTAATCAATATATTTTTAAATTATCATCATATTCTCAAACCGGGAGACCCGCGACTACGCAGTCAGTACGTACAAGTTACATTGGTCCCGTGCGAGGTGTTCGTGCCTCTTACGGCATTTAGTGGTTGGTTTATGTTTTCACCCTTTAACGACCTATTTTTAAGTCTCAGTGTTATTTTTGCAAATTATCGTCATCATCTCAAACCGGGAGGTCCAATACTACGCGGTCAGTTCGTACAGGTTACATTAATCCCGTACGAGGTGTTCGTACCTCTTGCGGGGCCGTTTGAGGACTGGTTTGGGATTTCACCCTTCAACAGCTTGTTTTCAAGCCAAATTGACTTATTTTGAAATTATTATCATATTCTCAAACTGGGAGGCCCGTGACTACGCGGTCAGTTCGTACAAGTTACATCGGTCCTGTGCGAGGTGTTCGTGTATCTTACGGGGCCATTTAGTGGCTGGTTTGTATTTTCATCCTCCAGCGTCTTGTTTTTAAGCCTAATCTACGTATGTTGAAATTATCATCATATTCTCAAACCAGGAGACTCGTGACTATGCGATCAGTTCATACAAGTTACATTGGTCCCGTGCGAAGTGTTCGTGCCTCTTACGGGGACGTTTGGAGGTTGGTTTGGGTTTTGACCCTTCAACGGCTTGTTTTCAAGCCGAATCTATGTATTTTCAAATTATCATCATATTATCAAACTGGGAGACCCGTGACTACGCGGTGAGTTCGTAAAAGTTACATTGGTCATGAGCGAGGTATTCGTGCCTCTTACGGGGCTGTTTGGGGGTTGGTTTGGGTTTTCACCCTCCAACGGCTTATTTTCAAGCCTAATCAGTGTATTTTGAAATTATCATCATATTCTCAAATCGAGAGACCCGCGACTACACGGTCAGTTCATACAAGTTACATTGGTCCCGTATGAGGTGTTCGTGCCTCTTACGGGGCCGTTTGGGGGATGATTTGGGTTTTCACCCTCCAACGGCTTGTTTTCAAGCCTAATTTACGTATTTTGATATTGTCGTCATATTCTAAAACTGGGAGACCCGCGACTACGTGATCAGTTCCTATAAGTTACATTGGTCCCGTTGGAGGTGGTCGTGCCTCTTACGCGTTTGGGGGCTGCTTTAGGTTTCACCCTCCAACGACTTGTTTTCAAGCCTAATCATTACCGTCATATTCTCAAACCGGAAGACTCGCGACTACGCAGTCTGTTTGTACAAGTTACATTGGTTCGGTATGAGGTGTTCGTGTCTCTACGAGGCCGTTTGAGGGTTGGTTTGGGTTTTCACCCTCTAACGACTTGTTTTCAAGCCTAATTTATGTATTTTGAAGTTATTGTCATATTCTCAAATCGGGAGACCCGTGACTATGCGGTCAGTTCGTGCATGTTACATTGGTCCCACGCGAGGTGTTCGTTCCTCTTACGGGGCCGTTTGGGGACTGGTTTGGGTTTTCACCCTCAAACGGCTTTTTTTTATGCTTAATCAATATATTTTCAAATTATCATCATATTCTCAAACCGGGAGACCCACGACTATACGGTCCGTTCGTACAAGTTACATTGGTCCCTTGCGAGGTGTTCGTGCCTCTTACGGGACTGTTTGGGGGCTAGTTTGGGTTTTCACCCTCTAACGGCTTATTTTCAATCCAAATCTACATATTTTGAAATTATTGTCATATTCTCAAACTGGGAGACTCGCGAGTACGCGGTCAGTTCGTACAGGTTACATTGGTCCCGTGCGAGGTGTTCGTTCCTCTTACGGAGCCGTTTGGGGTCTGGTTTGGGTTTTCAGCCTCAAACGGCTTTTTTTAAGCTTAATCAATATATTTTCAAATTATCATCATATTCTCAAACCGGGAGACCCATGACTATGCGATCAGTTCGTACAAGTTACATTGGTCCCGTGCGAGGTGTTTGTGCCTCTTACGGGGACGTTTGGAGGTTGGTTTGGGTTTTCACCCTTCAATGGCTTGTTTTGAAGTCGAATCTACGTATTTTCAAATTATCATCATATTATCAAACTGGGAAACCCGCAACTACGCGGTGAGTTCGTAAAAGTTATATTGGTCATGAGCGAGGTATTCATGCCTCTTACAGGGCCATTTGGGGGCTGGTTTGGGTTTTCACCCTCCGACGGCTTGTTTTCAAGTCTAATCTATGTATTTTGAAATTATCGTCATATTCTCGAATCGGGAAACCCACGACAATGCGATCATTTTGTACAAGTTACTTTGGTCTAGTGCGAGGTGTTCGTGCCTCTTACAGGGCCGTTTGTGGGATGGTTTGGGTTTTCACCCTCAAACAGCTTGTTTTCAAGCCTAAGCTACATATTTTGAAATTATCGTCATATTCTCTAAAGGTTTGTTTTTAATCAATTTTGAACGTTTATTGATTTTATAAAATTTTGACACAGTTTCATTTGTTAATTCGTTAAATCCAATATGCTTTAACATTTAAAATAAACTCAACAGCAGTAGCAAATTCCTAAACCAAACCACCAGCAAATCCCTCCCACCAATTTAACTAAACAAGCTCTAAAGTACGCCATTTTACGTTTGGCTACTTGTTGCCGCTATTTCAGACCATTTTTTATTTAATGCTACATCATTTAAAGAGAATTTGAGACTTTGTGACTAACTAGATTTCATTTGTATTTTGATACCCACCCGATGAACTCTTCGCGCCATAACTTCTCGAAAGTGTCCCATTTAGTCCAACAATGTCTGTAAATTCTGAAATCATCTATTCTGAGAAACATCGATATAAACCACATTAAAAGTTCAACGTAAGGTACCTGAAAAACAATTTTAATGATTTAGGCACCAAGTTAATGTTAGTATTATACACCATTGTAGTTATGATACTTTTTCTTTAGAGCCATAGTAAAAAAAAAGTCACAAATATGTAAACCAAATATTCAGATATACACACTTACCATTCTTGGGGGGTTGGGAGACAGAGGAGGCTAAGAACGGATGAAATCAATACCTTGCGATGGAGCAGAACAATGAGGGAATGAAAGATACCTTGCGAAGAGTGAACGAAGAGGGAATGAAATCAATACATTGCGAAGGTAAGAGGCTCAGAACGGCTTGTTTTCCATACACTTAAATCAATTAGTAACTGAATTCAATCGTGTGATGGCTATGCTTATCCAAACACAAGGGCGTAAAAATAATTTCCAATTGAAAGAAAAAAATATGCTGAAACTTAACCAACAACAAATATTCAAGGAGCCTTAATCCAACACAACTTCCACAACACTAACAAATATAAAGCTTATCTACTATATTAAAATAGCCCTATATACTTAGATCATTATATTAAATAATAAAAATACCAAGCACTACATCTGATACATCAATCAAAACTAATATATTATTTAGAATCTTAATCCCTAACTGCCACTCCAACCTCTTACAACTTAAACATGATTCTCTTATGTTTTCTTGAACAACTCAAACAGATAACATATGTATGTGTATTTTATTTTTATAAAATCAAATGCGGAGTCTAGATCTGTAACTTGTGAACAGCATGAAGATTAAGCTAAATGACTAGTACTAAAATGGAAGATGTACAAAAATCAAAACGAATAATCGAATTAAGAATTAGATGTTACGAAAGAGAGAAAAAAAGAATACAATTTCAGAGTTGGCACGTGGATGCTCTAAAAGGGGTTGCACATGAAAATCTCTTGTATTAGTTATAGAGATGTGTAGTGGATCTCTATTTACAAACTAAATATGTATTGGTCATTTTGAAAAGCAAAAAACCCAAAGAAAATAGGAGATAAGTTAATAAAATTACACAACCCTAATTTAATTATTCACAATATCACCTTCAACTTGAAGGCGGCTAACTTGACATCCCTTCCGTGAAAGCCTCCAACTTATGAAGATTGAACTTCACAATGGTATCTGCAAACAAACATGTGTCCTCCTTAGAATTACCCTCTGGCACATCCACAACGTACGATTCCAAAACAACGCTCCAGATCTTCCCCTCACACTCAAACCCATGCACCGTCGTCACTGACTGATAATTCCTCAACCTATGATCACCGCCCGTCACACTAAACCCCATGACATGTCGGTCATCCTCTAGTATATCCAACCTTTCCTTATTGGTAGTAGACGGTAAACCTTAAATGAATGGAGATTTATTAATTTATTTACCTCAAAACATCTGATACATCAAGCGAGAAGAGGTAATGAAAGATGAGAGAAGGTAAGTGGTGTCCGGAGGCTTGCCGGATAGAGCGATGGCCGAAGGCTTGCCGGACAGAGCGTTGGATGCCTCAGTAGAGCCGGTAAGCGGGTGAGGTGAGGGAGAGGGACGGGGAGCGAGGGATTGAAAGATGAGAGAGGAAAGAGGAGGTATTTATTTTTTTAGGGGTTTTATATTTTAATCAAGTGTACTCAATTTTGGCACACTTTAAAACAGTGCCAAATTTTGGCACTGTTTTAAAGTGTGCTAGATTATCATTAAACCGTGCCAGAATTTGTCACAGTTTAAAACTGTGCCAGATTTTTAACATTCGGGTGTGCCAAATTGTTATTTTTGGTGTGGTGTCTTTATCAAAATAACGATATGTTGAAACCATAGTAATCCATACAGATCCTTTGGACACTAGAACGTAATGCTCTAATACCATCTGTGGAACACCGTCTTATTAAACATCAGTTGATCAGACCTTTATTAAATTAAAATAGGTTTTTTATATGGTTCATTCTTAACATCACTGTCGAAAACTTTTTAATTACTAACCACCTAAGTGAATTAGACCGGTGCCAAATTTTATCTTTCTTTAAAACAGACAAATGAACGATGCGAAAAACTAAATTAAACAGTCACAATATACTAGAGGGCAACCATCACAATATATAAATGAATAAAGGTTTGTCAAATAAACCATCAGCTAAAAATCCAAAACCAAATACTCCAATATCATAAAAGAACTAAAAGACTGAAAACTGATAATAGACAACATGTCCATAGATGGAATATGAAATGAGATCCTACACTAGATTTGAATAGAAGAATCGTCTAATCAAATCCTGTCAGCATCCACAATGCTACAGCTCCGAGTCCCTGGAATGAAGTCACGCCTGGCATCCCTGTGGCTGGACACCTAAAAGGTATTGAAAATATTTTATCTCAAGTGTTAGTACACAAAACATTTTGAAAATATTTAGCAAACGTTTATTACATTAAAATTCGGTTATTGATTACACATGTTCACGTACACTCTCTCTCGGGCTTTCCTCACTTATCATCTATAGTGCACACCTAACGTTCTATAGTAGCCCACCTAGTTATACTACCCAAGCTAACTAGACTGAAGTATTCAATCAAACTTATCTACACTTCTAAGTTCCCGTACTTCCCATACAACACATTAATTTATTAACATCTCTCATGTGTTAATTATCAGCATAAGTAACATTCCTCACATGTTATCTTTTAAATAAATACATTAAGTTTCTCTTACTTAATTATCATACCAACGTCCACAATCGTAATTAAGATTCACATATGTTGTTAGCTGAATTGTATAATTAAGGTTCTCAACTGAATTTATTCTCATTAGATACACACTATCTAACTGTATACTGTCACACATAAGTAGATATATCGCACTGTATATATCTCCCACATAATATATACAAATAAATATATACTTCGCTATAATATCCTCGTACCACACTCTAAAGATTCATTAGTTCAGATATTCCTTCGACCCCACTTTTTCATGTTATTCACATTGGTTCGGATAACCCTCGACCCTAATATAAAGGGTATATATATTGGTCCATATATTCCATCGACCCCAATATTATTTATGTTCGATATTGGTCCGGATAGCCCTCGACCCCAAATCGAATTCTCATGTACTAGTCCAAATATTCCCTCGACCCCAATACATCTAATATACTTTAGGTATTCACACTATCTAAGTATTCTTATGATAGGTACTCGCACAACCAAGTTATTCACGCTTATACGTAGTATATTTCTATCGTATACTAGTCATACTAAATTTCTTTACGAATGATCTCACTTATCGTATTCATGAGTATTCACACAACTCTAAGGATCCTAGTCATCCCTTTAAAAATTTCAGTTGTTAAGCCTAACTTACACTACTGGTCTACTTCATCAATTACATTTCCAAACTCCCCGTAATTCATTATCTTTGTCTGAGCTAATTACGGCACAAAAATTAACCCAATTTCGTTCTCGTCTTAATCCTCTCAATAAGACTAAGTCATACCCCCATTATGAGCCTACTCTAATATTTTACATATCTCAATATTACATTACCAAAGTCCTAAAAAATCTAACAACAACAATTTAGGGATTAAAGGCAAAAAGGGGAAATTTTCAATTTTTCTGGGTAACTCAATTGATTCGCAGGAGGCCGAATCAATTCGCTTGTCGAATCGATGCTCCCCTGGCTAAATCAATTTGTTTTTCTGCAGAATCGTCTTCTCCAACACGTAAATATGTTTTTCACCATTTTAGTCCACATAAGTCTCATAATTTCTTTACCAAACTTAAAACGAAGTTTTCCTAACCATTACTACATGCAATAGGATCAATTCCAATGTGAGTTTTACACCAATCAATACCATATCTAATCAAGAATGAATTAAACCCTTCTAATATGAAAAAACCCTAGGTTTCCATGTTCATCCTCTATTATTCATAAAAATCCAGATTTAATTCATGGATAATAATAGATAATCACTAATTTATTATCCTCTACTAAAAACATATCGTTCCACAAGAAAATCATACCCAAGCATGTATTTAAATCAATGTTTTCTTCCACGAATCATCAACAAATAAAAATAAATTGAACCCTGGACACATGGGAATTATAAATTCATATTAATTTGCAATAAACAACTTGCCTAATGGTTTGTAGGGTCTGAAAATGTGGTGTTGTTGAAGGATTGATGGTTCTCTCTTCAAATCTTCACTCCTTAGATGCTTAGGATGCAAGATTAAGGTCCAATCCTTCAAGAACAACTTCTAAGACTTGAAAATTTGTTTATCTCTTATCTATAATTTCTTCCTTTGGGTTTTAATTATTTCTAACCCTAGAATCAAGTCTTAAACATCATATATATAACTTAAAATTTCGTTGGTCCCTTAACCTCTATTTGCCAAATGAACAAAATGCCCTCAATAGGTGTCGATTTAGTCTAAAATTGATCTAAAACCCAATAAATATCGCCGGGTACACTTTTTGGAATATTTTGACCCATTCGGGTCCATTCGTGATCTCAAAATAATCATCTGAGTCAATAAAAATATATTTGCTTTCTTAACCTCAAATTAGCCGACACGCGACTCCCAGTTGAGATAAGATAAAATACGCACATATCACTCACTATGCCGTATCACACTAATGATCACTTATTTACTATTTACTCTTACTAAATATTATAACATAAAATTAATCAGTATCTATCTCTCGATTAATATTTAATAATCACATTAAATTACTTGACTCGCGTAATTTAAATAAAACTTATTTTCTTAATTAATTCCCGAATTAATTAAATTATAAATATGAAGAAATACGGGGTATTAAAGGAGGGTCCAACAGTTTTGGGAAGTGAGAAGTCGTACATAGTCAAATTCTAAGGATGGCTTGTGCATAAATAGGATGTTGATTGTACCAAACAAAAGGGATCCAGGAAGTGCGCAGTTTTAGAGCAGACGCATGGGCTACGATTTTTTGCATACCCTGGGAAGGGACTAATATGTACCACGTGACATGGGATATAGAGCAGGTGGATCAGTGAGGAGTGAGATATAGCGAAGTTGTCGCCGGGTGTACCAAGCATTAGAGGAAAATATTGGTCTAAGGCGATCAACCAAAATTTTACAATATTTGGTGATTTCAGTGATGACATGGATAGACGGGATAAGGGTTTTCAGCGTTGGGTTACCAACATCATGGAAAGGTCAAGATTTCTTTAGGTTTGTGGAATTGGTTTACCAAGATGGAGCAATTATTACTAATTTGAGTGAGTTACATTATGAGGCAGTGCACCCAACATTTTCTTGAAGAAAGATAATAAGACGACACATGGTGCCTCCTAACATCATTATGAATACGATGAAACCCTATTGTCTCACCTATGATAGGGATTATCAAGAGAAAATGAGTATGAAGTTTCATTGTGAGTAAGGTGTATCAGCCGTAGGCTGAGGAATAGACGAGAGGAGTGGCTAAGATGTAAGAGGATATACTAGAGACGAATACTCGACTTTTAGGGTAATAGGGAGGAGTAATTACCATTGGTAGAGCTGCGTGTGATAAATATAGAAGTTTATTATTTGCGTGGCATCTTCTAAGGCTTCGTACGGAGGCCTTATCATTTGCCCCTTGGTTGATTAGAGGTGAGGGGATAATAATATTTTCGGGTCAGACATGATTCAGAGTTCATTGGCAAGGATTGGGTTAATTATATATTATTTCATATAGTTTAGGAATGTCATTAGAGTTATGTCATCATGAACCATAGTTTTTTAAGTCTCATATTGTGGTCAGGTGTTATTATGGATGTCTCACATAAAGGGAGTTATGGGGTTTGGAAAAAAAGGGAGTTGGCACCTAGGGATGTTGGGGCCTTTCCTCGGTATGAAGTTGATAGAGCCAGTGGTGTATAGGCTCGTCTTACTGGAGTAGTTTTATCATGATCACAATGTGTTTTGTGTATCTTTGTCAAGGTGAGACCTTATCAATGATGTAATATATCAGCATACAGTGACTTCAACAGACCACTAGTTTTGGGCCATATTGAGTAAGCCTTCAGTTAGGATGGTACTGTTAATGGGTGTATAGTGGAGGAAACATAATATTATCATGATTTGATTTGGGGCATGTGAGGATGTCGTGCGGGCAAGCATCTGAAGCTCTATTCGAATTTTCAGGAAGAAATTCCTTTGTAAGGGGGGAAGTATGTAATACCATGTATTTTTGGAATTATTTAAATTACCCGTGTGCTCGTAATTTAATTAATTTAACAAATAAAATGAATTGAAGAAATATTAATTAGCCAATATTGGATTAATATTTATGTGTTATTATATTTACTTGTGTAATAATTAAATGAAATTATATTATTTTATATTATGTCGTATGTGGGTAAAAGCAACGGATTGACATGATCTTATTCCAAACGCGCGTGTAGAGTCGTGTTAGGAATAAGATACTAAATTGATTATAGGTGATTTAGATGGTGATTTCGAGTGCATAGTTTATCAGGAATAGGTCGAAATAGTCAAAATCAAGTAATGTCGGGGGCTTTTTAGGCTAGTCGGTACACGCTTGGGGGTATACAGGTCATTTGGCATTTATGCATTAACCTAATTTAGGGATTAAGATATTTAAAAAAGACATTAGAGTCTTGTGGGCGGCCACTTTACATTATACATCTTCTGTGAAAGGAATTGGGGAGAAAAGAGGAGGAAACACAAGAAGAACCAAGAAATGTCAAATCGGAGAGGTGCTTTGAAGAGTTTCTAGGCCTCACTTAATATACAAGGATGATTTAGAGTCTTATTCGTACCTAATGCAAGTGAATGACTTGCTTAATGTAATTTGTGTAGTTATTTATGCCATATCATAATTGGTAGAATTGAAACCAATTATGGGGTGGGATTAACATGTCAAATGGGTTTGGAGAAAATAAATTCATGGAATTTTGTGATGATTACATGTGATCTTGTTAGGATAAATCCCATATGAAAAGTAGGTTCTTGGTAGAGAAATCTAATGAAAGATATGTAAGTGTGTTTTTCAATTTAAAATCAAAGATTTAATCATTAATAAATGTGATCTTAAATTATGGACTTGGGCACTTTATTAGAATTAAGGGAAAAGTAATTCTAGAAAAAAGTGATGATTGAATCCTAGTATTAAGTTTGATTTTTGATGAATTGAGATCATAAAATATGTTTCTTTAAGTTCCCAACTAATAAAGTAATTTTATTATGCATTGGGATAAAGGTCGGGACACTTTTGGGGGTGAAAATCTGGGGAAATCTCGTAAAGAACATAGTAGGCCGACTTGAGTTGCATATAGGGGAGAACCGGTTCACCCCCTGGACGAATTGGTTTGGCTCCTCTACTTATCCTAGGACATGAAGCTAGATCTTTTCGTTATGAAAGTGTGGCCTCCAGTTTTTTATTTTTCTGAGTTTTTTGAATAAGTTATGAATTTTCTACGGAAGGGTGTCCAAGACAAAAATATTTAGTTAGTAATTTTAGGATGGACTTTATTTTAGGAACGATTGGGGTTAGATTGACTATAATCCTCTTGATTAATATGAATTCATAGTTGATGAAATTGAGTTATAGTTTGGCTCGAACAACCCTTTTATTTTGGGTCAGGTTAGGACTGGGGAAACGTCCGGGTGATTTTTATGAACCCGGGCAAGTATGTGGGAGGTTATCCAAGTTGAGCAAAAATTTTATTAGAAATGGATTTGTGGAACTATCTAAGAAATTTCGGCACAAATTAGTCAGTTTATATATATTTATATATATACGGGTGTAGGGTTGTATACATAAATCATTATATCTCTGTGTATGAAATATTTATTTGAACATACCACACTAGTGCTATCAGTGAAGGTTGGATCACCGTGGGTTATCCCTCCTGGGGAATTCAGCAGGTGTAGTATCAGCCCTATGATCATAGGGCCATGCATGACCACCCTAAGTGAGGTTGGAGTCGAAGTGAGGTAATTTATGTTATGATTATGACACATTGACTTAGGACTATGACCGACTCCGGTTACGTTTACGCTTTTGGGTTTTATGGTGAGATTCTGACCCGATGGCCCAACATGATGTGTGTATGCCTTGGATCATGATAGCATAATAGAGATTAACATCTTGTGAGTTATCACTCTGAGGTATGGCGATTATACATATATAGTGAGTGATATATATATATATATATATATATATATATATATATATATATATATATATATATATATATATATATATGTGTGTGTGTGTGTGTGTGTGTGTGTTTACTTGATGTGATATGAAAATACGTATGTAAGTGTGGCAATTATATATGGGTGAATAATATTAATACGTGAGAATGGAATGAATAACGTGGGTGAAGTTATGTGAATTAATTAAGATGGAATTTAAAAATGATTTAGCGTGTATGATTACTAAATTTAAAGCATAGAACAAACGTATATGATACAATTTGGGTAGAAGGTTATCGTATGGGACTAAGATACGTGTTGGTACTAGTTAAGTAGGGTAACATAATTAAGGTGTTTAAAATATACACGATAGGTGCGCATAATAGATGAGGTGTGAGGATCGTCTCATAGGATTGCACTACTAGTTTAAATATGGGAAAATGTTGTAAATTATCATTAATGCATTTTATTCATTTGCTAAATGTTTTCAAAAGGTTTTGGGCTCTGACCCGTATCAAATAGTTTTAAAACCTTTAGTTGTCCTGCCATAAGAACGCGAAGATTGACTACTCTTTTCAGTTTTACGGAGCTGCAAGAGATTTGGAGTCTTGCATGTTTTGGAGTAGTAGATTTTATCTTTGGTAATCTACTTAGGTTCTATTTCAATTGTTAGTGGGAATGTCGCCCCCCTTTTTATCAAACTCTTTACATTGAGTTTTTATTTAATTTATCTAGTGTGGATTGTATTGGATTGTTCTATAATAGATGGTGTATTAGGTATTTGGATTTTAGTCTATTCTGCATTTAGTCTTTATTACAGTAATGGTTTATTTGTATTTGGTTACTTTAAATGGTATGTGGTGAATGGTTTACTTTTCACTATTTAATTGAAGATTGGAATTTGACACTGACTTGTTTAAATAATAGGTGGTTAGTAATGAAATGTTTTCGATAGTGATGCTAAGAATGAACCATATAATATTCTTATTTCATTTTAGCAGAGGACTGGTCACCCGCTATTAAAATAGGCGGGGTATCACACAACGCAAAGTGGTTATTGCACTACATTGCTCTTAATTTTTATCGGGATTAGAGTTAACAAAGTTGTGACCTTGGGGAGGTCGTTGGCCTTGGGTGGGAAACTAGACCCTCTCTTGGACCCTTAAGGAAGATTGCAACTTAGAAAGCAATTCCTTCAGTCGGTAAAAGTTTGGTCATTTTGGGCATTGATCGCTGACTAAGTTTGCATAAATTGGGAAAGTGTGTCCTCGAGACTCTTCCATTGTGGGATCAAATATGATATGGGGGGAGACGCTTACATGAGTGGCACTTTTTGCTAAGGTAGGAGTGGTGGCGATTATTAGGCAATGTGTTGATTGGGATTCAATGATTCATTCGGTTTCCTATAACTAAAACCAGGATGGTTTCATCACGAGGAATTAAAAGAATTCCCGCTAGGGTCATCAAAATTACCCTTAAAAGCTCCCACCACCTCAACTTACTCTTCTAACATCATTTTATATGAGGGTATCATCGGGCATTCCTTCGTTGAATGTAACGCCTCATAAATCACGCATATCTCCTCCTTACTTGATCGAGAGGAGTTTTCTACATCTCTCCCCTAACTTCGGCTATGCCTCTAGCCTCTTAGCTAGCTGGTTAATCTGGAGCTTCGACTCGGCTTCCTTGTCCCAGTGATAGAGTCCGGACGAGGAAGGAGCTCTGGATGTGTGTCTTGCTTTGGGTTGAATGTTCGAATCCAATGTGTCCCATGCTTGAGTTGTCTCGATGACATACTTAAAGTGGGCCTCTGTATCATCTGCATCTAACCCTAAGAACTCTCTCGGACACATAGTTTCAACGAGTTGTTTAGAACTTAAGCTTAGCCCATGACGAAAGTAAGAGATAAGTCTCCACTTATCAAAGCCATGGTGTTGGCACAAGTTAATTAACTCATCGAACCTCTCCCAACATCTATCAAATTTCTTGTGATCATTTAGCCTAAAGGTTTGAATTTGAGCCCTAATAGAATTTGTCCTATGTCCTGAAAATAACTTTTGGAGAAATTTAGCATGCATGTCTCTCCGCCTATCGAGTTTGGTGCTAGTGACCACATCCTAGTCTTGGCCTCGTCCTTTATTGTAAAGGGGAAAAGCTTGAGTCTCACTATGCCTTGGGTGTAAGTTTGATTGTTAAACATCTTTCATGCCTCCTTAAACTCTCTAATATGGAGACACAGATTCTCCGAGTCCATGCCGTGAAAAATGGGGAGGATTTTGACCATCCCATTCCCAAAGTGGAATTGCACGAAGGTTCGATTGGAGTATAATACGTCTCTTATGGGGCGATATGAAAACACTCCCTCACCCGTTCTGAAACAACAGTGATCAGACATCGCACTCACACTTATAGAATCACTTTCCTCATCGGAGTTCCTAGACATATGACTCGTGGTGTAGGAGGTGGTACCCATAAATTTGAAGAATTTGGAATGCGAGGGCTAGTAAAAGTGAGATCAACTATAGAATTTTGTGCATGAGTATAGTATTAGGATCGGGCTGAGTGTTTTGCATTAAAGGCTTGAGAGAATTTTTTTATTTTTTTATTTTTCTAATTTTTTTTTATAATTTATTTATTTTTTTAATTTTTTAATTTTTATGATTTAGAGTTAAATTATTTGCTTGATTCGACCTAACATAGCGTGTCTACCCACTCCCCGACAATGATGCCAAAAACCTTGATGTGATGCAAATAATATGTGTAATGCATACTTACAGATCAAGTGCAAGTTAGTCACCGAAGTAATAAACCATGTAAGTTGGGGTCGAGTCCATGTGAAATAGGACTGAGAGTGCGCGATTCTCTGATGGAGTAAACTTATTTAATCAGATGTCAAACCCAGGAATAAATTTCAATTTTTATTAAACCCAAGATATGCAACTATGTGATTCAAACTAAGTATCTATAGAAATCACAATTTCAGGAAAAAAACTAAAGCGAAAAACCGTTTATTTTACTAAAGTTTTACAAATCGCAACTTACAATACAATAAAGAAATATAGTCCGATGAATCTCCAACATGTGACTCTCATCTTCTTTAGCAATAGTTCCCATGATAAATACAAAGATTTCAATCTTCTGCCAGTAATGAATTCCCTCAAGAACCCACAAAGACCACAGTCGTCAACAATGATTCCCGCAAGAATCATAAGAGCAGTAGTGAAGACTCCTTCTTCACAAGAGTAACTTCGACATAAAACTACTTTGGGTTTCAAAGATGATTCATGAAAGTATATGGCAAAGATATGTGTGAATCAGAAAGTGTATTACCCTATAAAAGGTGAAGATTTATTGCAGCAGGTCTGTAGTTTTTATAAATCAAAAGTCTTAAAGAAAAATCTTCACGAAACAGGTATTTATAGTTGGACACAAAAATTGAGGTGACGCAATCTCGTTCGAATGAGAAGAAGAAATCATTCTAATGACATAGAAATGTCATTCGCATGACATGTGAGTCGCTTCCAATGAGATGACGAAAGGAGAGACAATAAGCCCTCGTTCGAAGAACGTTTGATGCAGGCCATCAAACAACCTTCTAAAGACATAGACAGGTCGTTCGCACGAGATGTTAATCTTGTTTGAATAATACTGTCAAAAATAAAAAAATTGTTTTAAGTTCAAAAACCTGTTCATAAAATTGTTTAAAAATGACTCATTTTGACAAAAAATAGTTTATAAAAATCTCCAAATACTAAGTACAAAATCTACTAAACACAAAACAAAAGCCATACCAAATATATGTTAAGTCGTAGAACATGTGCAAGATGATTGGTATTAGAATTCGTCTTCTTGAACGTGTGAATGTGAAGTGCCATGACGGAAGTAATGGGATATGAATACTAATTTTAAACTAGACTCTATGGACAACCCCTAGATGCTAGAGCAACGACAAAAAAAATTCCCTTACAAATCTCCCCATATGGCTATTCCGATACAAAGTAAAACAAATCTGAATTATCCAAAAAAATCTAATACCCTCCCATAAACCCAGAAATGGAACTAAACGTGTACAAGTCTTTCAAAATCTACAATTTTTAAAATCTTTAAATCTCTTGCTTTCCCTTTTTAGAGCTTTATCAAATGTGTACTTTTCATATGCTCATCAAAGAGTACCTACACACAATAGACAAAGAAATATACCTTCGTGATGTACCTAGTTTGAAATAAAATAAAACTCATAAATCAAATCAATTCAGTTTCCCCTATAAATCGTACTCTCATCTCACTCCCCCAGAATTCATAATTTGTTTGAATTTTTGTAAATAAATTGCAAAAATCTTTTTAGATTTTTCAAAAAATTTATCAAAATATAAACTTTTGGTTTTTTTATTTTTTCTAAAAAGAAACCGGAAATGTTTTTGTATTTTCCAAAAATTTTAAGAAAAACAGAACTCTTTTTAGATTTTTCGAAAAATATATCAAAATGAAAAATCTAAATACAATGGTAGTAGACACTAGGAATAGGCATGAATGATATAAGCATAAAAAAGTCCTATGCTAGCAAACAAGTCTAAGCCTCAATCATTATGTCCGAAGGTGTTCTCCAAAGGGGATGACATCCTGTGAATTCTTAACTAAATACTCAACTTGATTTCGAAAGAACTCAAAATCTCTCATGTGATGTGTGGGCGACGGCTGCGGAACATATGTGGAAGTTCGTGTCGAAACACATTTAATAGCATATCATGGAAGATACCTATGTGACACACTACCAAACTTAAAATAAAATTCCCTAAGGTGTCCTCTTTGTTTGCAATAGGAACAAACAGAAAGGGGCTTAGGAACACCTCTCTCAATATGCCTAGCATGCACTCTCCTACGTGGAAACGTACACCTAGCTGGGTTAGGTTGAGAGGCATATGGATCTATCAAAAACTTGAGAACCGGCTCGAGTGAAACAAGAGAAGTGGATGCACCGTCATAACGTATTCCTAGTCTCTTAACATTACCCAAAGTGGTACCGATGACCATCTTTCCTACCTTCTTATACGTGTCCTCTAAAGTAACTTTGACCTCTCGGGAATGTTTGAGGTATCTCTCGAGTTGGGATACACTGTCTGAAAGTTTCTCATGAGTCTCCAATCAAGATTGAATATATATCCTGTAAGACTAGCCACAGTGTTGGTCAAATAACTCTTTTCCCAAATATCAACTGCTCACATAAAGAAACCTTTAGATTCTCAAGATGACTTGCCGATGCTTCACACACCCTCAAAAATTTCACAACTCTCTCCAAATCTAACACCCTAAGACTCAAATATTTATTCAACTTTTTGGTTTTTAATGTCTCAGTGTATAAATTAGTAAAACCTTTTTGGATATCACCTTAACCCTCACTTGTAAAGAACGGCTCGAAACATCATCGAGGCTCTCACGTTTACATGTGTCCTCATCGTCGTGGGACAAACTAATAGTACTACCATGGCTAACCATGAAAGCAACGTATTTTTCTTGTGGTGATTCTCCCCCTGAATCATTCGACTCGAAGTCACTATCACTAAGAGTGTCTGTATTAGCAATCTATTCACCCTTTGTCTTTAGTATAATGATACACTCAAATGCCCTGTGCTTTTTGCCCTCGCACTCATAACACCTTATATCATCCTCTTTCTCGTCACTATCCTTTACCTCATTCTTCTTTCTATTTCTCTCAAAAATCCTTTTATCGTAAGAATTATTTTCTGAAAAATTGAGAGACTTTTTAAATTTTTTTGCAAACAAGGCCAATCATCGAAATCAACCTCACCCTCAGAATCATACTAAAAACTCTCTCCTTTTTCTTTTTCTTAATTTGAGTCTTTAAATATATCCCTCTATCCTTAGGATTAGTGGTTTTGGGAAACATGTCGATCTCATAAGTTTGAAGGTCTCCTGTGATTTCTTCTAACCTAAGAGTGGCTAAGACCCCTAAAATATTAAGCATGGTGACCTTAGGAATAAATCGAGAAGGGAGTGACCTCAAAATATTTTTCACGGCTCTCGACTCCTCAATTTTCTAAGCTAAATTAAAACTAATGTTAAAAATGTCTAACAACCTATCATAAAACTCATCAAAACTCTCGGACATTAACATCATGATGGTCTCAAATTGTGTGGTCAAATTTTATAGCTTAGATGCCTTGACAGCATTGGTACCCTCGTGAGTGAGCTGGAGGGTATCCCATGCCTCTCTAGACGTGGTGCACATCATGATGCGATGGAAATCATCAGGGGTGATGGATTTAGAAATAGAACTAAGGTCGTGGGAGTTGTAGGTACTCCACTTAAATTACTCATCAGTCCAATCAAAAACAGGTTTGGGATTAATGTCATTCCCAACCGTGACAGTGGGAGGATTTTGCCCTCTTTCACAAACAAACCAAACTATTTCATTAATAGATTTTAATAAGATCTCATACGGGCTGTCCAATATGCATAATTTGTGCCGTCAAAGATAGTCATCCAATCATATAAGCTATCCATTAGAAAATTTGTTATTTTTCAAAATAATTTATATCTCAAAAAAATATTTTGCGAAAAATTAATTACACTCTAAAGTTGTGTAAATGGCTCTGATACCAATTTGTGAGTGCACGATTCTCTGATGGAGTAAACTTATTTAATTAGATGTCAATCTCACAAACAAATTCTAGTTTTTATTAAACCGTAAACATGCAACTATGTGATTCAAATGAAGCATCTAAAGAAATCACAATTTCAAGGGAACAAAACCCAAAGGGAAAACCTTTTATTTCACTAAATTTTGCAAATTGAAACTTAAAATACAATAGAGAAATACAGTGCAACGAATCTCACATGCGTGACTTTCGTCTTCTTTAGCAATAGTTCCCCAAGAATTACAAAGATCGCAATCTTCCTTCAGCAATAGATTTTCTCGAGAATCCACAAAGACCGCAGTTGTCAACAATGATTCCCACTAAAATCACAAGAGCAACAATGAAGACTCGTTCTTACCAAGAGTAACTTCAACATTTTGGGTTTCAAAGATGATTCAAAAAAGTATACGGGAAAGATAAGTGTGAATCAAAAAGTGTTTTTCCCTATAAAAGGTGAAGACTTAATGCATCAGGTCTGAAGTTTTCATAAATCAAAAGTCTTAAAGAAAAATCTTCACGAAACAAGTATTTATACGCAGACACAAAAATTAAGGCGGCGTAATCTCGTTCGAACGAGAAGCATCAGTCGTTCTGTAGACATAGAGATGTCGTTCGAACGATATGTGAGTTACTTCCAACGAGATGACAAAAGGAGAGACAGTTGGCCCTCGTTCGAACCACGTTTGATGCAGGCTGTCAAACGACCTTCTAACGACATTGACAGGTTGTTTTAACAAGATGTCAATTTCGTTTGAACGAGACAGTCAAAAATAAAATAAAAAATTATTTTAAGTTCAAAAAATTGTTCATAAAACTGTTTGAAAATGCCTCATTTGGACAAAAAACAGTTTATAAAAATTTCTCAATACTTAGTAAAAAATCAATGAAACACAAAATAAAATCCATACCAAATATATGTCAAGTCGTAGAACATGTTGAACATTCCAAATATATGTCAAGTCGTAGAAGATGTTGAACATTCTTGATATTCGGATCCGTATTCTTGAACGTGTGAATATGAAGTCCCATAATGGAAGTAACGACATACGCCATACTCAATGTAAACTAGACTTTATGGACAAGACCTAGATACTAGGGGCAATGACAGAAAATTTGTCGTTACAAGGACGAAAATCATGACAACAACTACAAGGAAGGTTTTTAAAACCTAATTATCGACCCGATAAATAAAAAGGTAAAGGTGATGATATTTTATGTGAACGTCTACGTAACTAATGCAAACTAGCTAATTAATTTGATTTAATCAAATAAATGTAAAACTAAAACTTTTGATTTTTGAAAGACACTATATGAGAAAAGCGGAGTTGGAATACCATCCCTCGTACCGTCGATCTTATCATTAGATACGAGATTTTTAAGAACTATATATATATATATATATATATATATATATATATATATATATATATATATAATTGAAAGAAACCCTTAAATATATCAAACTACTAAACATATGAGGATTTTTGTTCACACAATATCTAGTCAAAAATAAATTTAACGTGAATAACAAAATTATCGACAGGCATATTATATCCTAAAATACTCCGGTTACCTAATGCAAACGAAATTAAAAGGCCTATAATTCTTGTTTTGACAAAGTATCAAACCTCCTAATTATATATTTAGCTTCATCCAACTACAATACCTAAGTTGGGTTCATATATCTCAACCCTCTAATTATCTTGGTGGACATGTTGATTCTAATAGTGCATGTAATATTAATATAGAATGGAGACTCGAGGACGGAATATTTTAATAAAACATGTAAACTATAGAAAATAAGAAATAAGAAATAAGAAATAAGAAAGAAAGATCATACGAAAATAAATCTTGACAGAAAACCGAAAGAAATCTATACTTGTATTGAATTTGTATGCAATAGAAATCTCAACTTTCAATCTTGATGTTCTTCTCCCTTTCTTGCCTTAAAAAACTATCAATAACTATCTTATTAGACTCCTAATATGAGTATACATACCTCCTGCGTTGTTTTGAAGAGTCCCTAAGTCATATAACTCTTTGGGCTAAAAATAGGGCTTAAAACAAAATTCTTGCGGTCAGGTCTTTTAAGCCGGCTCTACGTTTACCCAAACCATTTCACCCTCGATTTTATATATTTCACTTTTTCCCTTGGATTTTTATACCAACTTAAAATGCGCATAACTTCTTCATCGTAGCTCAAATTTGAGTTCCATTTCTTCATATGTGCTCGTAACCTCGAGATCTTCAATTTTCAGTTGCCTCCTCTGCCAAGTTCTAGCTAAAAAATTATGAAATTAGCATAGACTTTCCTTTCTTTTGATTATTTTTCTATTTAGGTTTTCCTCTCGCATCCACTAGCACTAAATACCTGTAAAATAATAGAGAAATACATAAAACACGAAATACTCTTCAAAAAGGTTAGCAGCATAAAGATGAAATAAATACAGTCTAATTACACTGAGCGAGACCATAAAATATTGAAATTAAGGGGATAAATATGAGATATGTATGCCTAATCAGTAGGCTTGTATCCTTGTACTTTGTCCTTCTTATACTTTCTCTGCTTCTTCCAAAGGCCTATAAATGCTAGGGTTTGATATACCTTGTTAATAATGATAATTGAAAACTCTTAAACCAATTCAAAACCTTAAATTCCCAAACCTATGATAAATGTCTATTTTGAACCATTAAATGACACTGAAATACAACCTAGATTGACACAAAACTCCTCGTAAGGATATACTTACATGTTGGGACCCATTTATAACTGTAAAAACACATAATCGGCCCTCTATGACACTCTCGAGTCCTATCCAAGTGATACTACCACAACATATGGTATACCTCACGGCGTAAATAGTTTATTTCATTGTTCTAAAAAACCCGCCTAGGCTTGAGGCTTGGGAGAAATGCACCGCCTTAAGCTTTTTACGCATTATTCTTGGTAAAACCCTTAAGGCGCACTTTTTTCTAAAAATAACAATGCTTTAGTGAAACGATTTTAAAGAATTTTCTTTAAAGTTGAACCATTATCTCATCCAAAATAATCAAATAGTATTTTAATTTGCAAATATTTAGACATATTTTATGATATGTAAAATTTTAGTATTTTAATAGCCTTGTTATGGTTAAAAAATATTAAAATATATTAAGAAGGCCTAAACGCCTTTTCACGCCTTTTTACGCCTAAGGTACGCCTAGGCTTCTAAGGCTTAAGGCTTGGCCTCCACGCCTCGCATTTTTTAGAACCTTGGTTTATTCACTTAATAACATAATAAATAACCCAAATTATTTATTACAAACACACATTATAAAAATCATATCATATACCAAATTTAATTGTTATCTAAATTAAGCATTTTATTATTACTGAATTCCCAAGTAATAATTTACACCATTAAATAATTTGATTCTCGCTTGTTAATCAATAACACAAAAATACGGGGAATTCCACATAATTATGAATTAGTCACTTACTCTCTATTTAAAATAAATACGTCTACCACTCTTCAAACAGGCCCCGTCATAGTCTCTCTCTCTCTCTCTCTCTCTCTATATATATATATATATATATGTGTGTGTGTGTGTGTGTGTGTGTGTGTGTGTGTGTGTGTGTTTGTTTCATTTTCTTACATTTATTAGTCTTCCAGCAAAATTATTGCCCAAATTAGAGAAGGCAAAATGCTAGAAAAATAAAGTTTTATATAAACATAAATTTATCTGTTTTTTTATTCAAAAAATACAAAATATGAGTATTGTTTAATAAATATTTATGGGTAGGTTGCAGATATAATTTTTTTTATTTTGGATTTGTAGATTTGTGTTATGGACTTTTAAAGATTAAATAATTTATTTATTTTTTTGTGAAAAACAAAGTAGTCAAGTTGGTTGTGTTCCTTAAAATCTTAAACACTAATTTTTACTTTTTGGGAAAACCAAAATAAAAAATATATATGTTTCAATTTCTGCTTTACAAAACTAAATATTCAATATGGGTCTTATTTGCTATATCTTGAATGGGGGTTTAAAAAAATGCAAGTTTTATAGAAAATGGATATGTAAATATGAAGTTATCGATTTTTAAAGTTTTGAAATACAAACAAATTATTTATGTTGGCATGGAAATTACAGGTAATGCGGAGAGTGGGAAGGAGGGAGACCACGAGATAATGTTTTTAGGATTCTTTTTTATTTTCTAACATTTTTTATCTATAATGAATACATTACAAGATATATTTTGAGCAAATAAAAAATAAAAAAATACATCATCAAATATATTTTTTTAACAAACAAATAATTCACAATATTTTTTCAAAGAAGAAAATAGCAAATAAACAAATATTTAACCCAATATAGTTTTAACGTTTTCTTATTAATAGCAAACACATAGTCCACCTATCTTCTTTTCTGTAACCATATATGCAAACAAAATATGGAATTTTTCATTTCACTATACATTATAAATTGCACGTACAAATTATATTTTTCAAAAAAATTAAGTTTACTTATAAAAATCTAATGTATACATTTATTGAAAATTCGATATACATTAAATGAGAGAGATCTCGTGTTTCACTAGATTCAAAATCATATTACTGATAATGGAGTTAAGCCATAAAAACTAATATAATTCTTATGAACTTAGTGGGTGACTTACTTGGGACTTGATATGTCCTCTAATTATTGTAAGCCAGAAGTGATATTGCAAACATAAAATGGGTTTGTTTAAAATGTCTTGTAGAGTCTGTTGAGAATGATTTTATATGTTTTCACCAACTCATCGAAGATCCTGGCATCAACTGACTTGTGAGATAAGTAAACTCGTTTTGTTGAATTGATCCTGGCACCATTAATTCTTCTTATATATTTAGTGACTTGGCTGCTTGAAACTGATTACAATAATGCATTCTTCTGTGTTTAGTTTTTGGTATTTGTAAAGTAGTCCCTAAAGAATTTGAATGCGGTGTTTTGCAAAACATGATTTATAAAAGTGTTAGGTTTACATAAATACAATGCAAGTCTTATTAAAATAAGTGGGAAAGAGATTAGTTAATTACCACATTTAGATGTAATATGGATAGAGATAGAAATCAACATTGTATATTCCCTAATTAGGTTATGTCCTTGCGCTCTTTTCTATGATGTGTCCATGTCCTTTGAAAAAATTCTATATAGTGGGGCCTTTCTTCCAAATCAATACAAAAATTTAGAAAATTTGAGCGTGTTTCAATAATGTGTCATTGTCTTAATATTTTATGTGTCAGTTGTAGTTTATTTCTTAATAACGTGAGACACTATTCAATATAAACTCACTAAAGTTTATATTTTCAATAATAGATTATGTTTGTCCAGTACCTTTTTGCTAATAAATGGCTTGTCACAACAAGTATTTTTAGGCACCCATTTTTTATCCCTGCTTATGCCTATTGATAAAATTGATTCTAGTAATATATACACCACTACTAAAGATCAAAAATATTATTTTTGAGTTCATAACAAAACCCGAAGTAAAGAAAATTAATTCTTTAAAAGATAATATCTTTTTCAAAGAGAATCAATTGAACTTTCTTAAAAAAGAAATAATCATTTTGACAATAAAACAAAAGCTTGAACATCCAAGCATGCTGCAAAAAAAATAATTGTATTAAAAATCAATCAATAAGTAAAGTGATATTCCCAATGCTTTTTGGAACAAGAAGAAACATATTGTTCCTCTTCCATATGAAGCGAATTTTAATGAAAAATCCTTTCCTACTAAATCTAGACCTAGTGAAATGAAGACTGAATTTCTTTAATTACGAAAGAAAGAAATATAAGATCTTTTGGATAAAAAGATAATAACCGAAAGTTATTCTCCTTGGAGTTGCACAACTTTTTATGTTAATAAAGCTGCTAAAAATGAACGAGGTGTTCCTAGGCTTGTAATAAACTACAAACCTCTCAATAATGTTTTGTAGTGGATAAGATATCCAATTCTCAATAAAAAGGATTTACTTAAGAGGCTTAATTTAGCCACCATATTTTCCAAATTTCATTTAAAATCTGGATATTAGAAATATAGATTTCTCCACAGAACAAGTACAAGACTTCTTTTTGGGTTCCATTTGGTTAGTACCATTGGAATATTATACCTTTTGGGCTTACGGATGCCCCCTCGGAATTTTAAAATATCATGAATGAGATATTTAATACTTATTCCAATTTTTCAATTGTATATATAGATGATATCCTCATCTTTTTACAACCAATTGATCAACATATTAAACATCTGAGAATGTTTAAAGATGTAATTAATACTAATGGATTAGTCTTTTCAGCATAAAAAATGAAAACCTCTCAAACTAATGTCAGATATTTTGGTCATAATATTGGTGAAGGAAAAATACTCCCTATTGACAGAAGTATAGAATTTGCTTCTAAATTTATAGATAAGTTAAAAGAAAAATCTCAACTCCAAAGATTTCTTGAAAGTCTTAATTATATTGAAAACCATTATAAAATTTTTGCACAAGACTCTATAATTTTATACACCAGGTTAAAGAAGAATCATTTTCCCTCGACTATTGCACATACTAAAGAAGCTCAGAAAATTAAACTGAAAGTGAGGAAATTGCCTTGTCTTGCTTTAGCAAATCAATCATTTTCAAAAATTATTGAAACTGATGCTTTTGATATTGGTTATGGTGGAATTTTGAAACAAATTAATTATTTAAAAAAAAAAGGAGGAATCGGTTCATTTTACCTCGGGCACCTGGAAAGATGTCCATAAAAATTATTCAACCCTTAAGAAATAAATTATTTCTATTGTAAAATGTATTTCAAAATTTCAAGAAGATTTACTCAATCAGAAATATTTGCTACGAATTGACTGTAGTGTTACAAAACAGGTTTTGCAAAAAGATGTTAAAAATATTATTTCTAAGCAATTTTTTGCTAGATGGTAGGCCAATTTATCTGCCTTCGATTTTGAGATTGAACATATAAAATGTGAAAATAATTCACTCCCTGATTTTCTAACAATGGAATTTTTACAGAACCAATGAGTGGCCCCTCTGGAGGGCGTGGCAGAGGCCGTGGACAATGCCACCAAAGGCCATGAAAAGAAATCATGGTCAATGAAGACCAATACCCTCATCTACAGGACTATGCTGAATTTATTTGCCTTAATGCGGAGAAAAGGGGAAAATCGAGTTCTCTAGCTCCTAGCAAAAAGAAAACTGCAAAGGAATTTTTACAAAAAACTAAGCATGAATTCATTCCTAATCAAAGGACTCATGAATTAGTGCTAATCCTCAATGAATAGGACAAAAATCTTATAGACAATCCTTAGAAAATTAACTCCCTATATTTGGATATGCATAATTACGCGATTGAAGAAGGAAAACATCGGACGGTATAGCAGGCAATCGTCAGCGAGACTAAATCTGTCATTTTTTCACACACGAATAAAAATAGCAAAAATCCAAAATCTCCTATAGCTTATAGCTGTAATACCCTGTATTTTTATGGCTTTTAATTATGTGATTTAATAAATTAAATTGCCTTGAATTATGAGATTTATTATAATTAATTTGGGTTAATTAATTGGAAATATATTTGAATTTAAATGCTAGCGAGACGAGAGTTAATATTTGATTATTATAATGATGTTGAATATTACTGAGTGATTATGGTAATATATGATTATTGTATTTATTTAAAATTATTGTGAGTTAAAAATACGGCAGTTTCGATAATTAAGTTGGGACTCGCGTGTCAGTCGTGTCAGGACCCAATTTAATGAATTTAGAAATATTTTATTTTTATGTAATCCGTATGAGCATTTTGGGTGCTCCAACGTGTCCGAAAGGGTCGAGATAGTCAGAAAACACTAGCCGGGGGTTTAGTTTGGGTCTCGGGGCATTTTTAGGCCTCACGGGCAACCCGGGAGGGTATTTTTGTCATTTTAGATTTTAAGGAAGTTAGACCGACGAATTTTAGAGTTTATTTAATTTTTATTGGGAAGGCCATTAGGGCCATTATCATCCAAAAAGTAAGAAGTGGGCTATGTGAGATAGAGGAGAAGATACAGAAGGGTTTCCATCGCCATAACCACCACATACCACCACCGCTAGATTTGTGATCGGAAAGAGAGGGGAACCAACCAACAACGTCATCAACGGATCAAAATCGGTATTCTAAAGGAAAGTGAAAGCTTCTGGACAGATATTAGGTACGAAATCATGTTCCATGTGTAGGTAATTACGAAATTAAATTAGAATTTATGATGTTCGTGAAGAAATTAGGAAGAACTAGGGTTAGAAGAATAATTATGACTTTTGATCCAAGAAACTATTGATTGAGGATGATTTGATGATTTTAATAATGTTAGAAATTATGTAAACATGTTGGTATGATGATTAGTATACTTGGTTGAGAGTTTTGGACGTTAAAATGAAGAATTTGAGGTGTAAAAAGAGGAATCTCGTAACTGTTTAAGCAATTCTGGGCAAATACCTGCTTTATCGATGGATCGATTCAAGAATATCGATCGATCGACCCCTGCTGATTTTTGAAAATTGTTTCCTTTTAAGGTAAAATGAAAATCCTAAAGGTGAGGTTGATTCTTACGGTGATTAATATAACATTGTGGAACTTAGATGAGGTCAGTAGGGTCTTAGTTATTTTTGGAAAATATCATAACTGATGGGATTGAGTGTTGTAATTATGAATAGTTACCAAGTGAGGACGGTTGGAGATCTTTCAATTTTGGGATTGAAAGTGGAATGAATGATAACTTAAGGGATTTTAGATTTGCTGAGATAACCTTAGTAATAAATGGGAAACCTAGTATTCACTTGGGATAGGTATAGGTACCCGAACCCGTATGATGAGACTTGTCACATTAAATAAATAGTACATAGAATCTCCGGAACATAAATATTGTGGGTGAGACTTAATATATAGGAGAGGAGTGTACCTATATTGAAATTGTGTGTGTGCGTGTGTATATATATATATATACTGGTTGTATGAATGCCTAGTGTATGGATTTCTTATGTGCATAACATACCTACCATACATGCTATCACGGGAGGTTATTTTTATGGAAAAATACTCTCTTATCCTTGTGTACTTCAGGGGATTTAGACTGGTACCTTAAGGACATAGGGCTGTGAATGAATTATTTGTGAGTGGATAAGTCAGTTGACCATGAGAGCGTAGGTATTTGCGTGGCCCATGGGTATGTGAACTATGTTCGCCTCCAATATGTGTGATTTGTATTTAGACGGTTCCTGAGTGATTCGAAACACGTGATCCTTATGTGCGTGATGTACATGGATTTGATAGCAAAGTATGCGTGCACCGCAGCTTAGCCTAGGGGTGCTATATATGTATTTATGTACTGAGAGTGCTATACTTATGTACTTGTGACTGGTTCATTGTTTCTTAGTAGATGTGAATAAGCTAAGATATTTGAATGGGTTAAGAATGAGAGACTTGAGATAAGTAACTTAATGAATGTGAATATGGGGTCTGAACATATCTTGTTTGAATATTAAGAGTAGACATCCTATGGTAGAATGAGAAAGCAATAGTGGTACAAACTAGTTAGATAGCGGCATAACTAGGATGGGTTAAAGGCATTCGTTAGGCGTGCACAGTAGTTAAGAGGTAAGAAACTCATGTAAGAGTGCAAAAATAACTTATTTATAATATGTGTTGTTTAATTAGAATTTAAACACCTGCTAAACTTTAAACTGTTTTCACATCGGGCTCTGACCCATTTTCCTCCAAATCTATTTTTGTTTTGTAAAAACATTTTGGGTGCCCAGCCATAAGGACGCCAAGCATAGGAGTTCCATTCTGATGACGTGTTGTAGTTGCTGTGGAAGCTACAAGATCTTGGTAGTAGACGCCTTCATATTTATCCTTGATTTCTTTAGAGTCATTTGTATCAGTTAGGGCATGTCGCCCATTCTTACTTAGAAGTTGTAGTTACAGACTTTCATTACTTCAGTTATCGGTTTAATTATTCAGACTCTTGTATGGGGACTTTAATTACTTTAGCATATTTTTATTATTGGAGTGTTTACTCCAGACTTAGTTGATTTCATTTTCGTTGGTTATTCATATGAGATCGTTTATGAGATTAATGGTTAATGATTTAGTTCTTGGTTATTTGTTAACTTAATTAATAAAATTTGACATCTCTCTTTTGAAATATTAGGTGCCTAGTAATTAATTAAATGTTTTTCAACAGTGATGCTAAGACTGAACCAACTTGATATTCTGTTTTAATTTAATAAAGGAGTAGCTACCCGGTATTTAATTAGAAGGGGTGTTACAGGTGGTATCATAGCATCAGGTTCTAGAGTCCTTTAGGATCTGTGCGGATTATTATGCTTCCACCGTAGCTTTCCTTGATATAGAGCCCTACGTTTAGGATTGTTGATTTCTTTGGTGAGATTCCGTTCTCCTGCTATAATGTATATGACAATGAATCTTATTTGCATTCGGATGTGTTTTTTTACCGAACAATGCAGTATATCAGGCGAAGAGAGTTGGGCGGATAGCAGGAGGCAAAGATCGATTGAGGTTATTTAGTTTATTAAAAAAGGATGACCGTAGTGTAAATCACCCATATTATGGCACGAAAGTCCAGGATGATAAAACGGCTAAGGTGCGACTTGTGACTTCCAGGTACAACTATAGTAGAAAGTGGGATCAATTTAGACTCACCCAGTAAGGTTGGATTGGGAGAGAGTCACACGAAATATTAAAAAGAACAAGTAGTGGAAACACTAGAAATGCGTAGATGGCGTGTATTAGCCAACTGACGTAATATACTCAAAGGCTTGGACATATGACGGGGTATGGATAATTGGGAGTGAAAATTAGGGGTAAAATTTTTCCCGTGGCTCGTAAGAGTGGAGTTTCAATGGTGAGAGGTAACCACCACACTTAGAAGTGGAATGTTTTGTCAAAAGAAGGCATATGCAAATAGTTTGACCATAAGTTCTTCATTAGATGCTCAGAGTGAGATACGAACGTTGTTCTGAGCTCACACAAGAGGGTTGGACAAAGTTCACTTTGTGAGAAAAAATTCAATTAGTTAGTGAACCTTGCACCGGATGAAGTAGGTGAAATGGAGAATAGGACATTAAAAGGGAGAATTTGCGTACAAGAAGAATTGTTAGCACTTCTGGGGAATTTTTCTTAGACGATCAATGCAGATGGTAATTATGATGCGTTTTGTTAATATGGAGGTAAGCGCTTCCTTGTGAGGGGAGCTATAAGATTCGAAGAAGTTAGATAGAGTAAGACTGGGGAAAAGGGGTGTTGAAGAAGCACCACAAGGGGGAGACCCATCAGGGAACCCATCAAAATGAATCGGATAGATGAATTGTTACCAAGCGATGGTGATTTTAGTAAAATATGTTGAAATCAGTAGCGAGTTCCTTAGGACCATCAAAGCTAAGGGAACAATAAAGATAGTCATCAGAGTCGAGACTACCAACGACCGAGGGTAAGATAACCCTAATATGGTCAATGTGACCGGAGATAAGTGGAGTATATGTAGTGGTATTTTATCGGGAGCGAGACCCATGCATTATAAATGTTTCCCTAAGTAAGTATAGGGATAAGGGTATGTTTCCTAACAAGGGCAACAATTATTGAAATTTTCAGTTCCGTACGGGCAGGTGTGTTAAGTTTAGGAACCATTTGAGCATCCAGGGCGATTGGCGAGGTATAAGTGTGAATTATATCCTTAGATGATGATGAGTGTTGTATGTGTCAGTAACGAGTTACTACATTTATTATTGTTGCTATTTTTCGCTGGAGAGTCGAGCTTAGTGAGTATCTAGCCAATGTTATTATTTATGTGAATATTTCTCCTTGGTATAATGGGGTTACATTTGGTGTTATCCGTGGAGGATGAATTCTTATATTGATAGCGGTATATACTTTATTTAAACTTCTCATTTTAGGGATGTGTTATACGAGTATGATATTATCCTGATTGTGGTTTTATAATAATGGTTAGACCAATATTATGCGGTTATTGCAAGTCTATCAGGATTACTACCTTGGTGTAGGATGTTTTGTTCTAGTGATACCCCATTTATGAGAGGGTCGGGCTCGCGTTTATATATATCATCGAAATTTCGAAAGGAATAAAGGTATCAGATAATTGATCCCAGTATGTGTAGGGATTTAATTAATATGATTCGGAGTATATTTAGTTTACTGTTCAGCGGAAAGATTTAGCTGATTATTATAAATAGCCCTCAGGATGTGGTAATAAGAAGAACACATTGTTTTAACACCCTTTAGAGAAATGGGAGTTTATACTCATAGTTGTATGTCTGGGGATGGGATTTCGAGAGCCCCGATTATATTTGCATGATGTTTATGGAAGTTAATTTTCATCAACGTTAAGAGACAGTGTATTTCTGAAGGAGTTACTTGTTTAAGTGAAATTACGGAAGGAGATGTAACTTGATTGTCAAGAAACGGTAATATAGGGGTACATGTTATGGACCGAGGGCCTAACAGATCCTGATGATCGATAATGTTAGGGAGTAGTGTATCGGGGGGGTTCCTTGTTTGGATTTTTCTTTGCGAGACACCCCACTCATGAAACTTAGCGTAAGGTTGGTAGTAGGGAGATGTATGACCATTCGTATATGATTTGGGTACCTCGATCATTATGGAGTATGTAGTTAGAACTCGAAGTTAAAGGGGAAATTGAGATATAAGGCCAGTATAGACAATGAGGTGGTGAAGAAATGCTGGAAAAAATTTTGGTTTTATTACGGCGGGTTGAAGGATGCAATGAGGTTAAGGAGGACTAAGGATTTCTAATTTGGAGGTGATTGAGAACGCCCAAGTGGTCTAGCCACGTTAAAAATGCAGGGGTAATAAAGAGTGGAGTACGTATGGAGCATATCTGATGTTTAAACCCGTATGTATGGGTTAAAAAGGGGTATAGACACTCTGGTTCGTTTATGTGTTAATCGAAGGAAGAAGAGGCATAGATGGGTAAGACTTTTACTTATGAGACTAATATGACGAAATGGAAATGGTAGAGTGAATTAAGCGTCGTGAGAAGGTCGACAATCTATTAATTTTTGTGCAATCAGGATAACACGTCCAATATAGGATGAAAGAGAGTGGGAAACCATTTAAAAAGGGAGTAACCCTTGAGAAGACAAATATCTAACTATTATGGACAATTTGCAGCGGAGTTCCACCTAATCGAACATTAAGGGTGGCTTACGCGTAAATAGAGTGAGGATGTTTATAAGGTATGAGAGTCTAGATGTACACAACGTGGTGAAAGGTGCACGGGTAATAACTTATGGTATACGCCAAGAGGGGAAGAGGGTTAGTACGTATCACTTAACGGGAAGAATTATACGTGAAAGTCAGCATTGAAAGGGGTATTGTAAGTAGTAGATCGGTTGGGGTAAGATGATCAACCAGTTAATTTTGTATCAAGCCGACGATTCCAGAGATGGAAGAGTTAAATTGGTAAATTTCCTTTAGGGGTTGCCAACTTATAGATAATTAACGAGTTCCTTCGAATATGTGGGACATGTTGTCCAGAAGGAGAGAAATTGTTATATCCTTGGGTGATTTACACTATTAGATAGTGAACACGTCAGTACGTGGTCCTACGTAGTATTATTCATAACTATGAGGAGATCCCCAAAATCCACCTTCAACGTGGGGTATCAGGAAGTAGTGGAGATAACATTTCGTTCAGAGAAGGTTGTATCACCTATAGACCAAGGAGTAGGCGTATGGTAACTGATGACTGGTGGAACTGTATGAAAGAAGTTTTGGATTCAGTGTGATTATTTCATTTCCAAAACGGGGATAGCTAGTAAGTGATGTAGAGTGTGATAATGGGGAGAAGATATTACCAAATGGTAGAGTTGAGTGAAAGTACCAGTATCTATTCATAGTGGGCAAGGTGCTTACTGAGGTTTTGTGTGGTAAACCTTATCATTCTTTCTCTGGAGGTTTAGGGGTAAGCGGATTATTAAAGTTTTAGATTAGTCAGGAGTTAGAGTCCGATGACTATAAGGGGATAACCAACAGTCATGAGTGACTTTCCTTTGCGTAAAAGTCATAAGACCAGAATAGAGATTCAAATAATGGACAAGAGTAGTCAGATGTTCTATGGTTTCTCCCAGGATGGATGTTTTGTGACTATTTAAAACGTGGGAGTTGATACGTAGTGAGGTACGAACTCATAATAATATTGAGATAATGCGACCAAAAATGTTAGGCCATTCTTATTCGAATCTTGTTTAATAAGATCATAATGTGAGATGCATTTGTTGAGGTATAACCCTATAACTGATTAAGTGTCAAGAGTGTTCAATAAGCTTGTTATAAAGCGAGGTTTGTAGTGATTGAGCCTTTCCTTGTATTTTACATTCCAGGTATGCCTATTTTTCTGAATTTCGAGACGAAATTCCGTTATCAGGGTGGAAGTATGTAATACCCCGTATTTTTATAGCTTTTAATTATGTGATTTAATAAATTAAATTGCCTTGAATTATGAGATTTATTATAATTAATTTGGGTTAATTAATAGGAAATTTATTCGAATTTAAATGCTAGCGAGACGAGAGTTAGTATTTTATTATTATAATGATGTTGAATATTACCGAGTGATTATGGTAATATATGATTATTGTATTTATTTAAAATTGTCGTGAGTTAAAAATACGGCAGTTTCGGTAATTAAGTTGGGACGCGCGTGTCAGGACCCAATTTAATGGATTTAAAAGTATTTTATTTTTATGTAATCCGTATGACCATTTTGAGTGCGCCAACGTGTCCAGAAGGGTCAAGATAGTCAGAAAACACTAGCCGGGGGTTTAGTTTGGGTCCCGAGGCATTTTTAGGCCTAACGGGCAACCCGGGAGGGTATTTTTGTCATTTTAGATTTTAAGGAAATTAGACCCACGAATTTTAGAGTTTATTTAATTGTTATTGGGAAGGCCATTAGGGCCATTATCATCCAAAAAATAAGAAGTGGGCTACGTGAGATAGAGGAGAAGTTACAGAATGGTTTCCACGGCCATAACCACCACATACCACCACCACCGCCGGATTTGTGACCGGAAAGAGAGGGGAAACCAACCAACAACGTCATCAATCGATCTGAATCGGTATTCTATAGGCAAGTGATTTATCTTGCAAAGATTCAAAGCATATATTTTACATGGTAGTATAGATTTGAAGATTTATTATGAACAATGATATAAATTGTAAAATGGGAGCATTAAATATTGAATCCGGGTAGGGTTGCATGTAGTTAAAGCTTCTGGACAGATATTAGGTACGAAATCATGTTCCATGTGTAGGTAATTATGAAATTAAATTAGAATTTATGATGTTCTTGAAGAAATTAGGAAGAACTAGGGTTAGAAGAATAATTATGACTTTTGATCCAAGAAACTGTTGATTGAGGATGATTTAATGATTCTAATAATGTTAGAAATTATGTAAACATGTTGGTATGATGATTAGTATACTTGTTTGAGAGTTTTGGACGTTTAAACGAAGAATTTGAGGTCTAAAAAGAGGAATCCCGTAACTGTTTAAGCAATTCTGGGGAAATACCTGCTTGATCGATCGATCAACTCAAGAATATCGATCGATCGATCGACGATCGATCGATCCTTTTCTTGATCGATCGACCCCTGCTGATTTTTGGAAATTGTTTCCTTTTAAGTTTTAGTGAAAATCCTAAAGCTGAGGTTGATTCTTATGGTGATTAATATAACATTGTAGAACTTAGATAAGGTCAGTAGGTTCTTAGTTATTTTCGAAAAATATCATAACTGATGGGATTGAGCGTTATAAATACGAATAGTTATCGAGTGAGAACGGTTGGAGATGTTTCGATTTAGGGAGTGAAAGTGGAATGAATGATAACTTAAGGGATTTTAGATTTGCTGAGATAACCTTAGTAAAAAATGGGAGACCTAGTATTCACTTGGGATAGGTATAGGTACCTGAACCCGTATGAAGAGACTTGTCACGTTAAATAAATAGTATGTAGAATCTTCGGAACATAAATATTGTGGGTGAAACCTAATATATAGGAGAGGAGTGTACCTATATTGAAATTGTATATATATATATATATATATATACTGGTTGTGTGAATGCCTAGTGTACGTATTTCTTATGTGTATGACATATCTACCATACTTACTATCACGAGAGGTTATTTTTATGGAAAAGGACCCTCTTATCCTTGTGTGCTTCGGGGGTATTTAGACTGGTACCTTAAGGACATAGGGTTGTGAATGACTTATTTGTGAGTGGATAAGTCAGTTGACCATGGGAGCATAGGTATGTGCATGACCCGTGGGTATGTAAACTATGTTCGCCTCCAATATGTGTGATTTGTATTTAGACAATTCCTGAGTGATTCGAAACACGTGATCCTTACGTGCATGATCTACATGGATTTGATAGCAGAGTATGCGTGCACCGCAACTTATCCTAGGGGTTCCATATATGTATTTATGTACTGATAGTGCTATACTTATGTACTTGTGACTGGTTCATTGTTGCTTAGTAGACGTGAATAAGATAAGATATTTGAATGGGTTAAGAATGGGACACTTGAGATAAGTAACTTAATGAATGTGAATATGGGGTCTGAACATATCTTGTTTGAATATTAAGAGTAGACATACTATGGTAGAATGTGAAAGCAGTAGTGGTACAAACTAGTTAGATAGCGGCATAACTAGGATGGGTTAAAGGAATTCGTTAGGCGTGCACAGTAGTTGAGAGGTAAGAAACCCATGTGAGAGTGCGCAACTAACGTGTTTATAATATGTGTTGTTTAATTGTAATTTAAAAACTTGCTAAATTTTAAACTATTTTCACATCGGGCTCTGACCCATTTTCCTCCAAATCTATTTTTGTTTTGTAAAAACATTTTAGGTGCCCATCCATAGGGACGCCAAGCATAGGAGTTCCATTCTGATGACGTGATGTAGTTGTTGTGGAAGCTACAGGATCTTGGTAGTAGACGTCTTCATATTTATGCTTGATTCCTTCAGAGTCATTTGTATCAGTTAGGGCATGTCGCCAATTCTTATTTAGAAGTTGTAGTTGCAGACTTTCATTACTTCAGTTATCAGTTTAATTATTCAGACTCTTGTATGGGGACTTTAATTACTCTAGCATATTTTTATTATTGGAGTGTTTACTCCAGACTCAGTTGATTTCATTTTCGTTGTTATTCGTATGAGATTGTTTATGAGATTAATGGTTAATGATTTAGTTCTTGGTTATTTGTTAACTTAATTAATAAAATTTGACATCTCTCTTTTTAAATATTAGGTGGCTAGTAATTAATTAAATGTTTTTCGACAGTGATGCTAAGAGTGAACCAACTTGATATTGTATTTTAATTTAATAAAGGAGTAGCTACCCAGTATTTAATTAGATGGGGTGTTACAATAGCAAGGGGGTTTTGAAAAAAATTATTTATGTCGGAGATTAGGGAATTCACCCAATAAAATCGAGAAAATTAAGTTCTGAGGCCGGCATTTACAATTATTGGAATTATGTCCAAGCTTGGTCAAAAGCTTTTTATTACCCAAATTTTGACTAAATAAACATACTTGGTTTTTCAAACTTTACCCACAATCTCTTAGGACTAAATACCCGGATGGGTTTTCCAATGTTGGGATAAATTTGGTCCAAATATGGACATTCCGCCTTAGGAAATTTCTAAAGAAAATATTTTTCTACCTTGGAATCAATTTCATCCTAGTCTCAGGGGTAAAAATCATGTACCCGTAGGGTTATCCACCATAATAGTTTTTTTTACTGAAATCAGTATCCCATGGATTTGAAAGTGGAATTTTTGATGTAGAGTGAATCAATTAAAGGTTCCTCTTCTGGAAATAATACTTTACTACCGTTGGTGGATTGGAATTAATAATCGTGAGGACATCTCTTCAATTAGGGGGAGTTTAAAGAATTACATGTCATAAGTGGAAGAATCCCTCCTCTAGTGGAGAAAATGTCTCTAGGTGTTAATCCAATAAAGTATTTAAAAGTTTTAATTAAAAATAGGTTCCTTAGCCTACGGAACAGGAACTTCTTCAGAAGGTTATGGACCACATGAAAATCCAATTTACCATGGCACCATAGCTTATTATGAGGACAAAGCTCTTATCCCTTTACCCTCGGATGATGACGCATCTATGGCATCAATAAAAAATATGGACGATAATCCATTTTCTTGCCTTGCGGGAGAATCACACAACCCCGAAGATGATGATATCACCGATGATATGCTTGACACTGAAATCCCCATAGAACCTATTATGACATCTTTCTTTTTTTCAATGAATTTAGCTTTTCCCAAGAGGGATGTTAATGGAAATTTCCCACTTGATGATCTAACTTGATCTTATGGCGATTTTACGCGCTATGGACCACCTGACTCCATTACTTTTGACTCACTGACGCAAAACGGTAAAATGTTAACTTTACATCTACTTTAGTCTTTGTGGTAGGACCCACTATCGCTTTCAGTCGATGCTATGCAAGAACTAACTCAACCAACTCCAATAGTAGAGGGACCCACTGGTCGCTTCCTCTGGAATTATTTATTGTAATATCTTTTATATAAATTGGAATGGTTTGATCCATGTTCATACACGACACTTCCCCGTCTCTCTCTCTTACATAAATTTCTCTCTTCTCACTCAGTTTGTTGATTTCGACACTATTTCGACATAAGTTTTTTTTATAGATTCGAGCACTATTCCGACATAAGTTTGTAAGTCTCATATTTTCGATTTCAATAATATCAGTCTATTTTGTCGATCCATGGTATTCATGACTTTATAGTAAATTCTATAAATAATCCCAATGGTTTCCAATCTAAGAATATAATTAGAACATTTTGTTGGGACTCTAAGACTTTTAGCCTTACTAATATGCATGTTGGATAAAGACAAAATAAGGTTGGGAAAAACATCAAAATAAACTGGTCCATTATAAAGACTAGTTTTAATTGCTCACATTAAAGAATGTCTAAAATAAGTACATCTTCCATCACGAGTGTAGCTTGAAGACAAACATTCATGCCAAAAAGTGTTAAAGGTTTAAACACAATTTGTATCAAACCTATGTGGATAAAATGATAATTTCTATACTTTATGTGATCTTTAAGATATTGTAATTTAAAGTTCTCCATAGATTTATCTTGCTCATCTAAACTTATTGTCTATTCCATAGTCTTTATAGCGTATTACTATGAAAATTGTACTAGTTGGTATTGTAAATAGTTTTTGGTTGGACTTTGAGAATTATACACCTCTCAAGTTATTTTGAACATCAAATTCAATTAATGATGAATTCTTAATTGTCTCATGTGTACTTTGAGTGTCTATGGTGTTTAATTTCATAACACAAATATTAATACTTAAAATAGTGGTAAATCCTATGATCTGATAGAAGAAAAATTATATGCTCAACAAAACATATGTGTTAATGAGATATAATAAACTGAATTAGAAATAACTTTTGACACCCATCGATCGATGATTTACTTGGGATTTAACGCCTTAGCACCCTTATGGCAACACGACAATACGCTAACGCAACAAATGCTAGTCCATATCAAAATCATGCTTCTAATTCTCTTAATTATCATTCATTAAAATATTTTTTTTTATTATGCATAGTAAATTACTATTAATGCTAATGAATTGTAATTTACTATTCCGGTATAAAAATAAGACCATTAGTATCACTACTTAACTATTAACAAAATAAATTAAGCCATCATAGCTCTGATACCATACAAGAGGGAGATCGAAAAAACAAACTGATGTTATTCAAAAAAAATATATAAGGCTTACAAAATTATGCCGGAATAGTGTCAGAATCTACAAAAAAACTTATATCGGAATAGTAATGGAATCTACAAACTGAGAGAGAAGAGAGAAATTTATGTAAGAGGGAGAGGGAAATTTATTGTCGCTACTTATGTCAGAGAGAACTTCAACATAGTCTCTAGTTTGTAAAGAAAATCACTCCATTCCACTAAAGTTCTTTGTGATAATAAATTCGCTCACCTATAATTTATACGTTCTATATTAACGTATGCATAAACCTAACACACATACATTACATAAATTTACAAAAATATCACAAATATTTACCTAGAAAATATAACAATATGTGTATACATTACACTAAACACATTATAATATAGTGACTAGAATGAAAATAGACACAATACTACTAGCCTTAAAAATATCTTCATCATGTCCTAAACCCAAATATCTAAGAGATACAAAAGCCAAAGATACCCTTTTTATAACAATTATGTTAATTAACATGAAACTAATCCAATTGTATTATTAACCGTATTGTTTTTGGATAAATATATATATCATGTAAATACAAACATAAGATAATGATCATTTCAATCTCAATAAAACATACTTATAGGCCCTCCATAACTAAAAGTAAGAAAAATATATTTGATATTGTTTCTACAAAACATATTTAAGCGGCTTTATTCGTGTCATTTTTGGGTTGGATACAATATAACTCATGTACTATTTTTTTTTTAAATTGCCCCGAAGGAGACAAAATTTCATTAATAAAAAAATTGTGGTTGAGTGAGCCCATAACCAAAGATTATAAAGGGAAACCAGAGTGACAAAGATCATAAAATGAAAGGTAAAAAATTCATTCAAAGAACAAAGTAAAAATAACACACAATTTACCCTTGTGGGCCTTCATACGAACTTCTGAAAGGTTGAAAGTCCTCTTAATTTTCTTCAACTCGGGCATTTTGAAAATCTGAACTTCCAACATAAAGTGCATCATATGAGGCTCTGTATATAAAGAGTTTCCATATTCATCACGAAGTTTTTGTAGACCCTCGTTAATTGCAATTTTAGCATCAGACGTAACTTTGAAAATTTTCATATCTGCCAATTTTTTATTGATTTCATCTTGCTCAAGTTGATTTTCCCGTTATTTCATTTTCATGTCATTTTTGGGGGCTTTAGATAATATTGGGTCACTAAAGGTAGATGGAATGGAATATAAAGACATGATAAAAGCTCTAACCCACTAATTGAGTATTTAACTAATATTTTAAAAGGAAAATTTTGTTTCCCGACTACCATACCTTGAGGTTTTCAGTTTTAGTTTGTATATTTTGGAGTCGGAAGTTTCCGAAGAGATAATCTACGATGAAGTAAATTTCTAATTACCCAAAAATATTTTTTTAGTTATTCTACAGCTGCCGAATGCATATATTTTAATCTTGCAGGAATAAAACAACAACCTTGGACATGGTTTTTTATGTTTAGCGAATTTCTTATTATTAACTATAAAAAATATTTTTTCTTCTTAGCATCGATGCACACTTGAATGCGATGTTCTTAATATATGTACCTGATGGAGACTATTCACTAATCATAGTCAGAGGTGAGAGATTTCCCGATTGGACTTTGCCTATTATTTTTACATCAAAATGATAATACAACAGGAGTTAAACTCTTATAAACCATTCAAATTAATTCAATAACACCTCATCAAACCATAATATTATATCTAAATAAGGTTAAGATTGTAGTGTCAAGATTGTTATATTAGCCGCATAATAAGTGGATAATCATTAATATATAAAAATCCAACATCAAATAGTTGTAAGTTGTCTTTAACATTTTTAGCAAGTGACCAACGTGATATGGTTAAGATAGAGAGTGAGGTAAACATAACGGCCTCAAATTTCAACAATGGAATATGTTTATATTCATTATATTTAAAGAAAATTAAAAAATAACTATAAAACAAATATTTCTTCGACTATAAATAAAATAGATAAAGGATGAGATGGAGCGGTTTTAAACCAATATAAGTCATTATTCAAAGAAGGGGAAGCAATAGGCCCTGGATAGTATATTATGCATAATCTTGCATGAATAAATCAAGATAAACACATGGACACAAAAAATAGACATAAACACTTAGGCCCTGTTTGGTTGCACAAATTGTTTGATTACGTAAATTGATTCATTGGGAATTAATGAATAATAAATGAGTGGATTAAAATGTGTTTAAATCCAATTTTACACAATATTTACTCCTCCTGTGTCGTGCTTAACTTCTTCTTTTTTTTACACTGCCGGTCCCAAGCCCGAAAAAAGGAGGAGGGTTGCGTTAGGTAGCTGACAGCCAGTGTAAAACTTTGTCAGATCCTTATAAACATTATGAACATTTAGTAATTTAAAATTGATGTTAAAGTTCTATGAGAAAAAAAAAGATAAAAAAATATTGAGGGGAAGTAGGGAAGGGAAGGCAAGGGATGGGAGGGAAAGAAAGAGAGGATCATGCACTTTATGCGACTCGTATTTCAAATGGATGCATTTCACATTGTTTTATGAAATGATCCAATTTTAGATGCGCATGAGCTAAAACGAGATAATTAATGAATCATTTCATTAGTGAAACCAAACACAATTAATGGATTAATTTGTAAATTGACTAATTTATTAATGAAGCAATTTACAATTTTGAGACAACCAAATAAGGCCTTAGTCAAAATTATTGCCACACACATACACAAACTTAAACTCACACTCAAACTAGACATTTCTTTTGCCCTAGCCAGCACCTTCACTAGCATTCATTTTTTTTACAAATAGACTTTTCATAAAACCAACCACAAAGGGGGTTGGAACAGTATATAGGGATTATACATAAAGACTTACAATAAGTCGAACTAAAAAAAATACTAAAATCTATCGCCCCTCTAGACCTCGATGAGGTTCCTTTATAAACTCTAAAAATATATAGATAGATGTGTCAAACTTCTCCTCATACCAGCTCAAAAGAATGCTAAAAAATAGATACTGAAGCCTAGAAGGTTCCGCCTCAATAGATGTGTCACAATTTTTTGTCCCCCTTACACCCCTTGGGAAGGCGTCAAGTCTCTAATAATGCCTTCACGAAGTTGGACAAGCCCGTGCTATCTGAAAAATATTCAGGAAAATATCCCACAATCCTCTGGCCACCTTACAATTAAAAAAAATTATTGGTTCTCTTCTGCCTCCTTAAAAATCCAACAGCAGCTAGCTAAGACACGTCTTCTCTTTTGTAACCCCTCGAACGTCAAATTAGCGTGCCTAACCCGCGTCTAAATGAAGAACACCACTTTCGGGGGTGCCTTAGTTCCATATTTGCTTACAAGTAAAAAAGGATCTTTGGATCCCCTACCCTTCAAAATATAGTAGTAACCTCTCACCATAAACACCCCTTTATCGTCTTCCTTCCATCTCAGACCATCATCCCCATTCAATTCACGAGGATCCGAGCCCAACTAGTTAAAGAAAATATTATCCTCATTAAACTCCAAATGCCATAACCGTTATCTGAACTGAGCATTTGAATTGGGGAAAGGCAATAGGATTATGTTTTGGAAGGATAGATTGGGTAAGAATGGATCTTTTCAAGACCATTTTTCCAAAATTTTCAAGTTAAGCGGGGACAAAGAGGGATTGGTCGTTGATTAACAATAAGAGTGCACCAATCAAACAATCTCAACTAGTTCCACCCGTACCCTCATTGATATTTTAACAATTTGAACGACGACATTCAATGCGATATGAAGATCGGCTGTAATGGCTTGCATAGAAAGTAGGTAGGCGAGTGCATGAAAGTGACCTTAACCCAAATTACAACCGCTATAAGCCACATGAAAAAACCATCTTTCACAGGAAACCCACTTACCAGTAAAAGGATTGTGCTTAAAGAAGTAATAAATGAGACCATATTGAATACCCAGAACAAAGGATAACTGCATGGGAAGTTAGCAGCCATAATCAATGTTCCATCAAAATATAGGATATCAGTTTTATCGTCAGTATTATGTTGATGTGGACATAACATATAGAAACCACTTTATTTATATATTTCATCACATTCTTGATCATCACATATATTTAGTGACAAGTGTGAACAAGATGAAATTTGAAACTTAATCCAACCATGTCATAAGTGATATGAGTTGGATAATGAGGATGATTTTTGAATGAAACCGCAATGGTTTTGATTAAGTTTCATTCTTCTACGGGTGTCGACTTGCCACTATATATGAACGATGATAAAAAAGGTGATGAAATGTACAAATAAAGTGATTGCTATATGGTATGTCCATAGAAACATAACCTTGGCGTCGAAACATATTATTTGATGTTATTTTTTTAGGCCCTCATCAATTAGAATTTTAGCATTAGATATAAATTTAAAAATTTCTATTTCTTCCAAATTTGTTTTATTAATTTCATCTTGCTCAAGTTGATTTTCTTCTTTTTTTCTTTTTAATGGCCTTTTTGGGCTTTAGACAATATTGGGTCATTCGAGGTAGATGTAGCGGAATATAAAGGCTTGATATATTTTATGTCTGTAGCCACATAACCCTGATGACAAAACATATATCATATATTTTCCTAGAACATAGATTATGGCCGCTAACTTGCCACATAATTATCCTTTGCTCTGGGTATTCAACATGGTGTCCTTTATTACTTCTGTAAGCACAATCCCTCTACTGATAAGTAGATTTCCTGTGAAATACAGGTGTTTCATGTGGCTTCTAACGACTATAATTTGGGTTAAAGTCACTTTCGTACACCCGATCCTTATGTCGCATTGAATGTCATCGTTTGGGTAAGGACACAAATTCCCAATTGAGTCCATATGTAGTTTTGGCTCAATTCCGGACAAAAACATTTATTCATAGGATAGTATTTAATTGTAAATTCTCAAGCCTATTAAGTGTTTGTTGAAGATGTAGCGGCAAAGAATATAAAGCTTTATCAAATATGCCGGTTTGCGTGCCTCGTTTCTACGTCATCAACTATAGTTCCATGCTCCCAAGGTATGAATGCAATTATATATTTATAGGAGCTTGGAACAAAGTTTATTGGGTGTTAGGTTTAATAAAAACTGTGTTTTACTTTCAGAAAAATTTAATTAGAACTTTAAATTAAAGTATATAAAGTTTCTGGGCCAAAATTGAATTTTATAAAAATTCTGGAAGTCGTTCGAAATGTCGTTCGAATGAGTTTTTCGTTCGAACCAGGTTTCGTTCGAACGAGTTTGCCAACGAGTCTAAACTGGTCCGTCGTTCGAAATGTCGCTCGAACGAGATTGTTCGTTCTAACGAGATTCTAACGAAGTCCATACTGGTGCGTCGTTAGAAGTCTCGTTCGAACGAGAGTTCGTTCGAACGAAATGTCGTTCGGACGAGCTGTCAGGCGGGAACAGTTTTTTGGCAGTTTTTGGCAGTTTTTCACCCACTTCCCCACTTGTTTTTTAACCACCTTTTACAGACTTTAATAGGTGCGGGAATGACATTTTCCAGCTTAACTTTTCCAAAATATTTCCATCTCTTAGAGAGTGTTTGAGAGCAAAAATGGTTTAGGAAAATGTTCATGTTTTGAGTGATATTTTTCAAAGAGAAAATCCTTCACACTCTAGTTTACACCCAATTGTGTTTAGTCCAAGCTCTTATTTACATATCAAATTGCTTGGAGTTTTGGCACCGGTTTGTCTCTACCGAAGTGAAGGAGAGAAGTTTCGGGTTTTGCTTCTACCTCCCACGAAGAAAGAAGAAGTGTTATTTTGTTGTGATTCTACCCACTCGGAGAAAGGCTCCATGCTCGGGTGACGGTGACCATATAAAGTCCTATCGGTGGATTTCGAGACCGCGGTGGTGTTCCAAGGTTATACGCTAGGAAGAGGTGTCTACAAGAAGAAGCGTCGAGGCTTGAGAGGGATCGAGTCAGTCATTGTAAGTCTATCTGTCTTATAATTGTAATTCCGTATCTAGTGGATTTGTGGCTAGGGCCGTCCGAGGTTGTTTCCCGTCTTCGGTTTTTCCTCGTACATCTCGACGTAGTGTGATTGGTTTATTTTATCTTGCATAATAACGTAGAACACATGCTTAGAATAATTCAAGATAAAATTCGGTTTAAATCATCACACTCAATTTAATTTGGACTTATATTAAATGTTGGGTAATGTTTATTTAATTCAAGTCATTTGCTAAAATTTGGTTTCACCTAATTTGCTAATATTGATAAACATGATTTAGGCAAATTCTAGGACTTGGATTAATGAATTGGTTAATTTTGTTTTATTAAATTAAAATCCGGTGTTTAAAAGTTGAACCATCACCCTTACGCTTCCGCATTGTGTTTGTTTCACACATACAAAGGAAATCTCAAGCCCAGCTTTTACAAATTGGTATCAAAGCCAAAAATGATAAATTATTTCGTTAACGATCTTTTTAAATAATTTTTGGCTAAAATGGATTTTTCCCCATTTTCAAAATTTCCTATTTTCGATGGTTCAAACTACGCGTATTGGAAGGCGCAAATGAGATCGGCACTAAAATCTATCGACGAGAGAGTTTGGATGTCTGTTGTTAACGGGTGGTCCCCACCAACTTATTTAGTTAAAAATGAACGTGTTATCAAACCCGTCGATAGATGGACTGAAAATGAGTTTAAACTTGCTAATTTCAATTCCCGTGGTTTAAATGCTTTGTTTAGCGCTGTCACACCGGATGAATTCCGCCGTATTATGACGTGTGAAACCGCTAAAGAAGCTTGGGATATTTTACAATTAACTCATGAAGGAACTAGTGTCGTTAAAGCTTCAAAACTCCAAAACCTCACCACTCAATTTGAAACTATCAAAATGAATGAAAAAGAAACTTTTGATGAATTCTATGCTAGACTTTCTGATATTGTTAATTCATCTTTTAACTTGGGAGAGAAAATACTTGACGACCGTGTTGTAAAGAAAATTTTAAGGTCCCTACCCGATAGATTTATTCCAAAAGTGACCGTTTTAAATTCTTTACCCACTTTAGCCTCTACGAAATTAGAAGAGCTTGTAGGTGACTTACAATCCTATGAACTAGATATGTTTCCCTCAAAAACTGAAAAGAAAATTGAAAAGGCCGTTGCTTTAAAAGCCCGAAAAGAGGTCAAACAAGTAGTAGAGAGCGATAGTGATAGTGACTCGGAAGATATGGCTTTGTTTGCTCGTAAATTTAGAAAATTTCTTAAAATTAACAAAGATAAATTTAAAAATAATTTTAAGAAATTTGATACTTCTAAACATGATAAAAGCGAGAAGATTTCTAAAGCCGAGAAGATCCCTAAACCTAGCAATGACAATTTAGATAGGGACGAGTCTGATAAGTGTTTTGGTTGTGAAGGTTATGGCCATAGGGCTTATGAGTGCCCCACTAAACTAAGGAAAGAGGGTAAGCATACCGTTTCATGTAATGCGACCCTTAGTGATAGTGATATGGAAGAGAAGCCCGATTCCCCCACTAAGAAAAATTTTATGGCTTTTATGGCTAGTCATGTGAGTGATAGTGAGGACTCATCGATTGATGAAACGATAGCACATGCCACTTCCAAGGTCATTGTACATGATTCTCTTGTTTTTGATGATAGTGAGAGTGAAGAAGAAAGAGAGAGTGAAAATGAAGAAGAGGTTAATGTGAGTGAACTTCAAAATGATTTTCAAGAACTTTACAAAGAGTCTATTAAATTGAAAAGAGCTAATTTGAAGTTAGAGGCTAGTTTAAGAGAAAGTGTCAAGGTCATTGATGAAAATGTTTTAATAGAAGACCTTAGGACACATGTGAGGACTCTTCAAGAGAAGCTTGAATATGTAGAAGGCGAAAGAGATAGCCTTAGGGGTTTAATGGAATCCTTGAAAAAGGAGCTTCTTGCTTTTGAAGAGCGAAATGTTTTACTAGAATCTAACATTGTAGAATTGGAAAATAAATTAAAAGATTCTAGTAATGTCAAATTTGATTTGGAGTGTCGTTCGGAAAAACTAGATAAAATGTTAGGAACGATCCAAATTAAAAATGACACTTGTGGTTTAGGCTTCAATACTTGTAATGAATTTACTCATAATGCCCAAACCAATGTTTTAGAAGAATCTACTAGGAATACATTTAAAGATCACTCCTTAAGTAAATCTTTTCGACATGTTCTCACTTGTACACATTGCGGTCGACAAGGTCATCTTAGGAAATTTTGTTTTGATCTTAAACGAATTCCTAGAAAACCCCATAGTAAAGTAACCACGGTAGTTAAAGTTCCTATACCCCAAGATAGTCATTCTTCATTAATTTAGGTTAGGAAATTCGACTCGGTTGCCTTGCAAAATAGGGTTTTTGATTCTCATTTACTTTCACATGCTTCCTCCCTTGCTAAATCTAAAGGATGAATGTGTTAGTTTATGCATACTTTAGCGTTTGTACTTCATGCAATATTCTCATGATAAATGTATGCTTGTTTAGTCATTTTCTAGTCATTGCCTTAGTTCATATCACATGCTAGAAATTATGACTTGTTTATCTTTTTGTATTATATTTTGTGTTTGAATTAATTGAAAAATATAAAAAGATTTTTGTTTATCATTTGTGTTTTATTCATCTCATTTAAGCTTAATGAAAAATACAAATGATTTTTTGTTTGTATTTTTGAGTAAATATTTATTTTTGATTAAAAAGTTAAACACTCAAAAAGTTCTTATGTGTGTATTTTAGTTTGACACACTTTAAGTGGCATATACTTGTGTTTGAATCCCTCCTTTAACGCTCCCACGTGGCTAGAACTTTTGGTTTAGATTTTCAATCCTTAAAATGTTCTTTACCATGCTTTATATGGAGTAGTTGGATTTTGCGTTGTTTAAATGGATTCTATTTTTATATGCCTCTTTTCACACATGCACGAGCTCTTTTGAAATCTTAATGTCACATGTTATATTTGAGCTTTTTGAGGTGTTCTCCTACCAATCTAGTCATCTACATATCTTTGACCTAGGAGGACTAGTGCATGTCAAAATCCGTTGCATGTGAGATTTGTGTGAAAATGAAAACATGATAAATAAAAATGTGCACGGGGAAGGGCTCCGAAAGGATGAATTAAATCCTTTGCAATTGTAAGCCACCGTTTATTGGATCTAAAAGAAATACGTGATCCAAAGGCCTAAAAACAGAATATTTGGCATTAAAAAGAAAACAATTACCAAGGCCTATGTTTGTTTGATATATTCATTCAAAAGTAAAAGAATATATATGCTTATTGAGGGAGAATTGGATGGTATATCAACGGTTTACACAATGTCCGTTTATCCTAGTTGTCTTTAATGTCATGACTCTATTTGGTTTGTAGAATCATCATCATTCTAGGCTTGTATGCATTGTGTATGTTTGTTCATTGAGTTCAATCTTCATATTGTCACATGAGGTTATATTTAAATGTGATAAAGTTTGCAATCAAATGAGAACTCCGTGAATGTTTATTAAGTGTTTGGGTCTAAATTTAATTGTTGCTAGTTCACACCCCAACACTTACGTTTCCATATGACACATTTTTGCCATACGAGTGTGCAAACTTATTGTATTTTGTGTTATATGTGTGTTTATATATATATATATATATATATATATATATATATATATATATATGCAAGTGCTTCATTGGTATATTTCTAGTTCATATATATATGATATTTGTTTGTCTTTGCCTTGCTTTTATTGCCCATATGCTTTCATGTCTTATCACTTTAAGCTTCAACATGCTGTTTATTAGTTCTTTATCCTTTGCCTATTCCTGAACAAAAAGGGGGAGTAATGGTATCTAATCCTATTATTATCGTATCTTAGTTTGGGGGAGATTTATCTTAGGGGGAGACGTCTTTCTAAGTATGTCAGTTGTTTGATAAAGGGGAGAATTAAGTTAGGGGGAGTAATTATTTAATTGCATTTAATACTTTGATATTCCCTATGCATTTGATGAGTTTGCATAAGTGTGCAGGATTTCTTCTAAAGCAGCATTGTTTAATGGCAAAGCGTTAGATCCTTGGGTTGAGTCAAGTTTGGGTGGGTTATGTTTTGAGTCTAGTGAGCTTGACGGCCCTTTAGGATTTTTGTTTGGTTTTTGTCCCGAAATAGCCAAAGGGGGAGATTTGTAAGGACACAAATTTCCAATTGAGTCCATATGTAGTTTTGGCTCAATTCCGGACAAAAACATTTATTCATAGGATAGTATTTAATTGTAAATTCTCAAGCCTATGAAGTGTTTGTTGAAGACGTAGCGGCAAAGAATATAAAGCTTCATCAAATATGCCGGTTTGCGTGCCTTGTTTCTACGTCATCAACTATAGTTCCATGCTCCCAAGGTATGAATGCAATTATATATATATAGGAGCTTGGAACAAAGTTTATTGGGTGTTAGGTTTAATAAAAATTGTGTTTTACTTTCAGAAAAATTTAATTAGAACTTTAAATTAAAGTATATAAAGTTTCTGGGCCAAAATTGAATTTTATAAAAATTCTGGAAGTCGTTCGAAATGTCGTTCGAACGAGTTTTTCATTCGAACCAGGTTTCGTTCGAACGAGTTTGCCAACGAGTCTAAACTGGTCCGTCGTTCGAAATGTCGTTCGAACGAGCTTGTTCGTTCTAACGAGGTTTCTAACGATATTTTAACGAAGTCCATACTGGTGCGTCGTTAGAAGTCTCGTTCGAACGAGAGTTCGTTCGAACGAAATGTCGTTCGAACGAGCTGTCAGGCGGGAACAGTTTTTTGGCAGTTTTTCACCCACTTCCCCACTTGTTTTTTAACCACCTTTTACAGACTTTAATAGGTGCGGGAATGACATTTTCCAACTTAACTTTTCCAAAATATTTACATCTCTTAGAGAGTGTTTGAGAGCAAAAATGGTTTAGGAAAATGTTCATGTTTTGAGTGTTATTTTTCAAAGAGAAAATCCTTCACACTCTAGTTTACACCCAATTGTGTTTAGTCCAAGCTCTTATTTACATATCAAATTGCTTGGAGTTTTGGCACCGGTTTGTCTCTACCGAATTGAAGAAGAGAAGTTTCGGGTTTTGCATCTACCTCCCACGAAGAAAGAAGAAGTGTTATTTTGTTGTGATTCTACCCACTCGGAGAAAGGCTCCATGCTCGGGTGACGGTGACCATATAAAGTCCTATCGGTGGATTCCGAGACCGCGGTGGTGTTCCAAGGTTATCCGCTAGGAAGAGGTGTCTATAAGAAGAAGCGTCGAGGATTGAGAGGGATCGAGTCAGTCGTTGTAAGTCTATCTGTCTTGTAATTGTAATTCCGTATCTAGTGGATTTGTGGCTAGGGCCGTCCGAGGTTGTTTCCCGTCTTAGGTTTTTCCTCGTACATCTCGGCGTAGTGTGATTGGTTTATTTTATCTTGCATAATAACGTAGAACACATGCTTAGAATAATTCAAGATAAAATTCGGTTTAAATCATCACACTCAATTTAATTTGGACTTATATTAAATGTTGGGTAATGTTTATTTAATTCAAGTCATTTGCTAAAATTTGGTTTCGCCTAATTTGCTAATATTGATAAACATGATTTAGGCAAATTCTAGGACTTGGATTAATGAATTGGTTAATTTTGTTTTATTAAATTAAAATCCGGTGTTTAAAAGTTGAACCATCACCCTTACGCTTCCGCATTGTGTTTGTTTCACACATACAAAGGAAATTACATGCGTCGGCCTTTTACATTTTGAATTGTTACACTATTAATGTGGGAATGGGTGGCACTAGCTGGGATTGTTTCATTGGTGCACTTGTATTGCTTCATCTTGTGGATTAAGAGGAACGTGAAAAAATTTCAATAAATAAGGGCTATAATGAATGCTAATGAATGTGTTGGTCAGTGCCAAAGCAATGTCTCGTTTGAGTGTGAGTTTATGTTTGTGTATGTGTGTTCCAATAAGTTTAAGTAAGTGTTCCTGTCTATCATTTTTGCCCCTTAGTTTGTCTTGATTTATTCGCATAGGGTAATTCTACACCGACACACAATTCAGGCACATTTTTGTAGACCCACTATTGTGTCCGATTTGCGTTGGTTGGTTTTTGGCCTTCATTCATTATCGTGTTCTACGTCCAAAAACTACTATAAAGTTCTATAGTAGTCTTGTTGGCCATAACAACAGTTTCACTAGTAAAAGTTAAATTACAATTTAAAATTATCAAGAAGTTCATGTTTATCATCTTGCCAAACACCATTGAGTGGGTTAAGCCCGACTTGGTAAGCCATAGCTGCAATTACCTTATGGATTCCGCTTCCATCATTTTTAGAAACATTTATGTCTTCTTTCTTCTCTCCCTCCTTCATTTTTTTGTCTTCTTATTTTTCTACATCTGATGATACATCATTGATCTTATCAATTTCTCTATTAACTCATTGTGTGTTCACAATGTTCAAGTACAGCAATGTTTCAACCGCTTGGAGCACTGGTATTACTATGGAGTTGAAGGATTCCTATTGGTTTTAAATCCATCCAAAGTGGTTGTTGTATGATATCAAAAGTTGTCAAACCATACTAGTCTACATTATCATCCCTCACTTCAGTATTATTCACAAGATATCTTACCATCTGCAAACACAGAAAATAGAAATATTTATTCCATTAGAATTCTCCACTATGACAACAAGAATTTGGTATAATTATTTTAAATAATAATTATTTATAATGTGCCTCATAATTGTATTCATACTAAGAGAACTTTGATTAATGAAAGGGTACTCCAAATACCGAGAGTCAAAAGGACTCTTGGGTATCTACCTTGATGGACGGTTGAGATTAAGCGATTGTTGGAGATTTGGGTCATGTCCCTACCTATTAGTAAGTGATTGATTTTCCATCATTCAGACACACTAAAAGACAACATAATGAAATTATAGGATAAAGGAGAGAAATATAAATTCTGAAAAAGTGTTAATTTCGGAATAGCGTTTTGACCTTAAAGGAAGATCTAATCTTTGGAATGCGCTAACTGGAACACGATTTTGCCAAAGACAAGATGAAGCTATAGTTCGAAGATCAACCTGATCGAACATCGTTAAGGTCGATTGTTCCGTCAATCTTTCAAGTTGTGACATGATTGAGGTATGTGATTATAATATCATTTTACGTTCCACATAATGATTATATGTCATAATAATGTTGATCTAAATATATATTACATAACATTTTGTATGATTAAAGAATAAATAACATGTCTAATTGGATATTCATGTGTTAGATTTTTAAATCCATATAAAACTGTTAATTATATGTTCTTTTGATTACATTCACAACATTGTCATGTTTACGTATACATTTAAACAAAATATATTCAATAGATATTTTTATAATCAGTCCGCTCCCATCCCAATAGATATTAATAAATTACTCATTAATAGTAATTGACACCGATTAATGAATATGTTAGTCTTTATGTCAATCTACTCTCAGTACTTACAAAATCTCAAATCAAATAATCCATGACATTATTGTGTCTAAATGAAATACTCCAAAGTAATTTTAAATTGGAGTTATTTTAGGTTTTACCCACATTTAGTTTGCAATATGAAGTTAACTCCCCTTTGACTCATCTGGAATTTAGTCCACATTATTAATAGTTTTGTTAGTTAAGTTAATTTATTGCTAGTCCACTCATTTTATCACATGATTTTACACTTTTACCCTCACAAATGGTTTGGTCATAAGTACCACCCAATTTCACAATAGCATATAGCCATTTTTTGAGGTTGGCCCAAAAAATTTTATGACAAATTTTAAATTGGATTTTGTTTTCTTAATGTAATTTTCTTTTGTGACAATTTAATTATGTCTTTAAATCTGTTTATTTTACAAAACTATAAATTTGAAATTTTGAAACATTTTTCGCGAGAGTTTTCTTATGCCTATAATAAACAATAATTGAAAATAAAATTATTGACTTGCTCGAAACTTGATGAATTTTTTTATGTCAATCTGAAACGATCTAATGCTCAAAACTCACCATTTTTGTTATGAATGTTGTTTTGGCTATTTGAGCACGTTAAGCCCTCGAAACCTTAATTTTTTCATATCTGGTAATAAAGTTGACAACTATTTCTTTCTTTAATTTATTTTTAAATTTCCCTCATTGCAGATTATTTTAAGAGTTTTCTTAACTCTTTTGTAGTGATTACTCAAATTTTTTCGTTATTAAAAATTTTGAATTTCTCCATTTTATGTGTTTTAATAGCTACATTAGTTGTCCATATTATGCAATATTTTTGGTATACACCAAAGATTGTTATAACTATTATAATTATGATTATGGTTTTGACATTAATAGTTATATTATGTTAGATTATATGTCCATCAAAGTGACTCGGTCTATAATTGTAAATATTAAATTACTGTGTATAAAATTTATTGTCCGTAAATCCAAATATAATTATGGATGTTAGATTATTGATGAAATGATGATGTGACTTATTCATTATTAGATTGCCCAAAGGGACAATTACGATTATTGAATGAACATTATTGAGTAACTTTTTTTAGCATCAATTTAAACTCGAAGGATTTAAATTTCTTCTTGAAACTAATATTTATGTGAAATTTAATTGTCTCCTCAAAATTGTAAACATTATATTAATGTATATATGCTTCTTATGTCTAATATGAGTAATGGAATATCAAAATAATGCCTTAAAGTTTTCTTCTCGGTATTTATATCACGATTAGATTACGATTCCACTAAAGTGGTCTAATCTAATAAAATTTAAATGTTGAATTTTATGATAACATTCAAATACTATGTTTTGGCATGCCTTAAAGTTTTCATCTCAGTATCTATATCACGATTAGGTGACGATTCAACCAAAGTTGTCTAATCTTATAAACTGTAAATGCTAAATTTTGTGATAACATTCAAATACTATATTTTGGTTACTTCAAAGAGTATGGATAGAGTTTTGAGTGTTTGGATTATAAATAAGTTCATTATGATTAGGACTTTGTTATTAGGTTGCTCCAAAGAGTCCACTTATAATGGTGAAGTTAATACTAAGGGGCAATATGTTTGTTTATGAAGGTTAGTGTCGGCTGCTCCAAAGAGTCCATAACCTTCCTTAATTTATAATCACACTCTCCATTTGTGCCTTTTGAAAACATTAACACATTTCAAAATTATTATACAATCCATAAAATAACGTAATATTCATATAATGGATAATTTGGTAGTCACAAAAGTGACCCAACTAGAATGCTTGTGAATTAAATTTAAAGATAAAAATGATAGTAATAACTCATCATACTTATTTATGTAAATATATCAATAGGGTATTTTTGATTTATTTAGTCAAGAAAGATAATTTACCAAAGGAAATTGATTTTAACTAACTGAAATAAATATTAAGATATTATGCAATTAGGTGGTGAAAGGTTACCATATATAACATGTCCATCTAAATTACATAACACATTACCCAATAAAGTCATTTATAAACATTCAAAGTTATTACAAAAAAGCCCACAATTATAAAATGTTTGTTATTAATATACGTGTTGTCATCTCGTAGTATTAATGTAGTGAGCTATTTATCTCATTAATTATATATCATTTTATTTGTCTAAAATTGAATATTTCATTTATTTTAATGTTTTCGAGACAGACTTCTTACAATGAAATGAAGAAGTTAAGTTTCGCTTAAAAATACTAAATTGTTATAATTCAGTTTTACATGAGGAACCCACTATTAATGAATTAGTGTGTGACATTCTTTTAAAAATTTAAAGAATTATTAAACGGATTAAGCATAAAGTTTATGCAATTCTCATAATGTTCGAGATTAAAATATGAGTACCCATTATGTAACATACATATTTTAAGCAATATTGTGTGCATTATAATGTATCATTTGATATGAACGGAATAATGTTGTAGTATTTTTTAAAAACTAGAGTGCTACAAAACATAGTTCTAAATCAGTATGAGGATGTTTACAAGACAAACCATAAAACAAACCATAAATTCTTAGATTCCTTTTATTATGTTATTTTAGAGTTATTTAAAAAACCCTCGATGACCTTTCAAAATATTTTTCTCAATTTTATCATGAGATATTTGTCTCGAGTATACAAAAGATCTTTAAGTTTATATGAGACTATTTTTTCTTATTTATGGTATTATCAATTATGGTATTCTCATTAGTGGTTCATACAGTTATATTTTTTATGAAACTTTTACAAGGAAAATGATTCTGATCCTATAATGTAAGGTTTAACTTAAAAGTAGCTTTATTATTAATACTCTTCAGTCTTGTGGCATATTTGAATACCAGAACCTTTTAAATCTAGACTTACTTTGATGATTTAATATACTAGATTGTCTTTGGGTTGTTACTTATTAATCTTGACACTCACGTTTGAGTTCTTAAGGTTTTACAGTTTTAGAAATATATATGTGGCCTAAGTGGGAGATTATTGTCTTTAGATAGTGGAACTACATAGATCATGTCGTTATAAAATAACATGTCAAACACAACAATGTCGATATCGCCACAAGAGATATTCACAAAAAAATAAATATATACGGTTAAAAGTGTATTACATAAATTCCACTTTACTTCCCCAATTTTACACGACCGCAATATTTAGAATGTCTAGTACATGACTTGGGTCATGTCATTGTAATGTCTCGGCCATAGCCTGTATCAGCGTCATACATTTTCATCTAGTTAAGGTGGGAACTAGATGTCACCCTCGATCCCGTCCACGTGAAGGGATAGTTTAATAGTCTCGGCTAGTCAAGACCTCATAGTGACGACGCCAACAACTCACGTGGAACATGTGACCTGGGTAATAATGGAACAAGTGTCTAAAAGCGTTACAGTAAATCAGCCAGGGAGGGGAATATTTAGTCATCATGGATTACACATACGTTTGACAATTGTCACTCTCTCATTTTCTCATCTACCTCATGCACCAAGTTGCATGCCAGAGGGTTACATTTCACACCCCAGCAATACAAAAGGATTGTTACTTCGTCTTTTCAGGGGATTGATTCTTTTATCTAATGCTATACTGATAAATTGTAGAGAGAGAGAAATGAAGAGAACTTATAATCCTTCAATGTCTTCTAGATTATGTTTATAGTGAACACTCATCTTTTTTGCACAGTGGACATTGGACAAGGCCAAACCACTTAAACACCTATGTCATTTCATTATCTTTCACCTCTTATGTTAGCTTTATATACATATGTGTTGATGTATCAATCCACCATGAATTCACAGATCTAGGTTTTGAGTTGAACGCTTTATGGGGTGATATTCAGTATCATCATTTTTGCATGGTGGATTGATACATCATTTATGGGAAGAGACTTTGTTTATTCTTCTTCTTCTTTTTATCTCACTAACTCTACCTCCTACCTGTGGTGGTGATCGAGATCCATCACTGCTAGAGATAAATAACTATTAAAAGATCTTGAGTTGGGTGTTCTTCAAGCTCTCTAAAGTTCATCTCATTTCTGGTTTCCTATTATTTTATTTGTTTTCCTCTTAGCCAATTGGAAAATCTCTTCCTGAGATGGAAACTGATCATCCTTGTAATGCTAAGGGTAACTCCATCCAACCACCTTAGCAATTTGAAATGGTTGATGTGGCGGCGGTGCTGAGGTCCCTTATGGCAAGCCAATAATAGATACAACATCAGTTCTTAGTCTTTAGCTACAGCATACTGGGTAGGATTACTAATGACTCAACTGTTAATGTAATTACTCTGATTTCCAAAGAGGTTATTGATGCGGTAGCAAGGGGACAACCCCTAGCTCCAGCAAAGGAGGCACAACACCATCAAAAGTGAGGTTACGTCACTTATCCTCGGTGTCTTTGACTTGGGAAACAAATCCAAGAACGTCTAAATGACTTGTCTTAAGACAAAAAAGACTGCTAGGAGAGGTATAAAATTTCAGGTGACACCTGCCTCCCTAAGGCAATACTGACACCCATTTACTAAGGTAAAAGCGTCCAGCACACTCCTAGGATCCATCAGAGAGGCTCTACATTTGATAGGTTGAGCAGAGGTTCATGTTTTAATTATCTCGGACCAATATATGAACCAGCATGAGACAAGAAATCCTGATTTTACAATGTTGATGGCGCAAGGGATAATGGACGTCGTTGAGATAAGAGGTCGAGACAAGACCGCGAAAGAGAGGATCGCACGGAGGTCAATAATCGGTAGAGAGCTGTTGATCGAAATCGATCCCTTGCAACGATTGTGATTGAGGGGGATGGAGTTAGCATAGTAGCAGAGGAAAAAACCCTAGAACAGTTCCATATTGAGGTTGGAGGATAAGATTTGTAATCTGGTCAAAATTCGAGACACCAGTTGTCAAGGGTGTATGGAGGGGTTGCTGATTGTGCCAAGTATTATGAGTTATCCTATCCTCACCAAGTTTATACTGTCATGCATAACACCAAAATACGATCGAAGCAGAAATCTTGTGCACCACATTGAAATGTATCAATCGACGAATGACATTTATTGAACACCAGATGAGATGAGGTGTTGAGCCTTCTCAAGTACATTCACATGTGGCGCATGAAGAAAATTTCAAGAGGTTCTACTGAAAATTTCAAACACCTGGAAAAAACATTCATTCATAATTTTTTCTTCGACATGAAGCCACCCAAGCATGTGACATGCCTCTTGAATGTTAAACAAGCGAAGAACGAACCTCTGAGGGATTATATTTCTCGCTTAGTCAAGGAGAAACTAGAGGTAGAATACTATAATGAAAACGTCGCCATGAAGCCCTTACCAGCGGGTTAAAATTGGGAAAAATCATATGGAACCTCTCAGAGGATCCTTCTAAACCATGACAAAACTTATGACTTTGGCCGGGAGAATTATGAACGCGAAGAAGGCCATGGAGGCCAAGAGGGGGAATCAATAATGGTAATTGCGGTCAAAGTAAAAAAAAAGAAGGGGAGAAGAATATGTCCAATGATAATAAATTTTCCAGTAATACTCCACTGACTGTAAGCCAAAACTTGATCCTGAACAAGATTTAGGATGATAAAGAGCTCAAATATCCTGGAAAGCTTAAGTCTTCCCCTCAAAACAAAGATAAAAGTAAGTGGTGTGAATTCCATCAAGACCACGACCATACGATAGACAAATGATTCGCCCTCAAAGATGAGATAGATAAACTGTTGAAGTAAGGGAATCTCATAAAGTATATGGCCAATAATGGTGCGAAAGATGAAGGGAGAAAAAGGTATAATGGAAGAACGAATGATAAGTCGAGAAAGGAAGTGCAGGCAAATAAGAATTAAGAAGAGTCCGAAGATAGTGCAGATGATGATCCCGACGACCTTCTAAGCAAAGGCAACCCCCAAGAGAGTTGAGATTAATTTCATTGATATTGAAGTAAAGCTGAGCAAGTTAAAAACCAAGTTAACATAAACAGTTTAGTTATAAGATTCTCAAGACTGGATTTCAAGGGAATACTATCCCCACATGATGAACCTCTTTTCATCAGTACGCAAGTCCACATCTATGGCATGGCTCATATTATAATCGACGGGGGTAGCTCGGCAGATATAATGTTCTAGGATCCTTTCAAGTGTCTCAAGATGAGTAAGAAGACCAGTCCCGTACCATCAACCCCTGATTGGATTCAGTGGTGAAAAAGTACATCCTCTAGGAGTTTATGAGATTGATGTTTATATGGGCATATGGATGAGGTGCCTAACCAAAAAATTTAGCTTATTTGTTACGGACGAACACGTTTTCTCAACTTACAACATTATTTTGGGAAGAGTGGGTATGAAAGAGTTCAAAGTTGTTCCATCAATTATGTACCAAATGATGAAATTCCAGACTTCCTATGGAGTAAGATAAGTACAGGGTGACCAGGTAGAAGCCCGCAAATGTTATTTCACCTCGACCAAAGAGAAAGAAGATCATAAGAGAAAGATAATGTCATATATTATTGATACCCTTTATCCAAGGAACGAGAGAAATCTTAAAAAGGGTAAAGACTCCAAGGAAATAGAATCAATCATCATCAATGAGGAAGAGCTGGAAAAATCATCTAAATTGGTTCATCCCTGAAAGCTGAAGTGAAGAAGGAACTGATAAAGCTCTTGAAGAAAAGGCATAGTATATTTGCATGGAGATATGGGGATTTGACAGGGATTGACCCCGATATAATATTCCACCGACTAAATATAGACGATAGTTCCAAGCAACCTTTGCGCGAGACAGATTTAGGTGATCCAAAATGAGGTTAAAAAGCTGCAAACAATTAACTTCGCCGCATCATGACGTGCAGCACATCTAATTAAGTGTGGGATATCCTCCGACTCACTCACGAGGGTACCAACGCTATGAAAGCTTCTAAGCCATAAATCTCAGTACATAATTTAAAACTATCATTATGCTAGAATCTGAGACTTTCGATGAATTTTATGTTAGATTATCCGATACACTCAACTCTAGTTATAATTTGGGTAAGAGAATTCTGAGATGTGTGTTGTGAAAAACATTTTGAGATCCCTTTCATACCGCTTTATTCCTAAGTTCACTATCCTTAATTTGTTAGGAATTTTAGATATGCTTAGATTAGAAGAACTCGTAGGAGACTTTAAAAACTTATGAAGTCGATATGTTTCCCAAAACTATTAAGCCAGTGCAAATGGAAATTTCTTTGAAAGTTTAATCTAAAAAGAAAATGATGTTTCTTCTTACTCCGAGTAAGATTTTGATCTAGATTATCTATCCCTGTTTCCCAAAAAAATTCAAAAAAACTTCTCAAGCTATGAAAAGAAAATACGTCTACAAAAAACAAAGGTTTTGAGAAATATAAAAAATTTAAGTGGGCAAAATTTTTTGAAAGAGCGCGAGGAGAGTGTAACACCCCGCATTTTCATGCATTAAATATTTAATTGATTCGGGAATTGAAAATTACTTGTGAGTCATAATTTAATTGAATTAATTAGGAAAATCTTATTTAAATATTAATCGAGGAGTAAAGGGTTAATATTTACGGGAAGTTATTTACTAAGTGAATAGTAATTATTTATTTAAGTCATTTCGGGTATTAATGAAAAGGTATGCACTTATCTCAACCGGGAGTCGGTATAGACTAAAGGGGTGAGGGGATAAACATTTTTATAAATTAATTTGGATGCCAATTCTGAGTGTACGGTTGAGTCCGGATGGACCGAGATAGTCGGAGAAATGTACCCGGGGGTAGTAAACGGGTCACGGGGCGTTTTTAGACATAGCCGGGCCCACACGGGGGCATTTGGGTCACTTGGGCTTGGCCCATTAGGCAAAAAACGGGATTTAGGTAAATTAAGGAATGAGAAGGAATAAGAAAATGGCTGATAGAGTTTAGAAAAAGACTAAGTGGATTAAGGAACCCTAATAACAGTTAAAGGCAATTTTGGGATCACTAGAGAGCCAACAAGGATCATCTTCAACCATGGAATTCATCTCCGAATCAGACACTACGAAACCTAAGGCAAGTGGATAACTTGCAATAGTATTAAATCTGTTTTGAAATTCATATTCATGTGATGTGTTTGATCAAAAATTCGTTTTGGGTGTTCATGGCATAAACATGAGGTTTTAAAAAGAAATAATCTGATTTACGAATTTGATTGAGAATTATTGTAGAAATCTGATAATATAAATTGATACATATCTGGTAGGATGATATCTGGATAAATAGAAACGAATTTGGTGTAGGGATTTGGGATGTAAATGTGTAAGGAATTAAAGATGGATATTTCCCCAAATCCAGAAATTGTAGTTAATGGACGAATTAATGATGTTGGTAGACATTCTGGAGGTCCCTAATAAGATTTGTAACATGTATTAATTCTAAGAGAGCTTGAGGTTACTGGTAGAAGGAATTAGGGTTTGAGAGTTTTAGTCCATGGCTGATTATGTCTTCGCGAAGAAGACGAAGACCTGCTCGATCGATCGATCGAAGGTCTGGGGTCGATCGATCGAAGGTCGGCAGATTTCGGCAATTCTGCCCAGTTATGTATATGAAAGAAAATTTATTTAATAAATCTTTATGTAATTAATTATGGGGAAATTATTACATGAGTTTAAAGCTAATTAATTATGAGTAAAGTTAATTAGGATTTGAGGAATTTTATGTGTCACGAAATGAAGAAAATTCGGGAGTCGGGAATTTAGACTCGGGTGAGGTTATTTCGGACTACAAGAGTAAGTCTAATTTTACAGTGGGAGCAACACCAAAGGTGACTTAATTAATTAATGTGCGAATTAATTAATAATTAGAGTTGGGCCATAAAACTCTTAATGAATTAAATGGACTTATGTTACGGGTTTTGTATATGGTGTAGCCGGGACATTTGATATATATATATATATATACGGAGTGTGGTAGTATATATATATATAGTGTGTGTGCATTAATATTAGTGATTGAATATTATTAGTATGTACTCTAGTGCTATAGGGGGAGGTTGCGCGCAGTGGATGAATCCCCTAGCTTGAGGAGTAGGGCGAGTATAATCCCAGGTCATAGCGTCCATTGTATGGGTGAGGGGAATCTCACTTTCAAGAAAGGAAAATGACCGCCTCCAATTCGTATGTTAAACTAAGTTAGTGAGCGAATCTAACTTGGATAACTAGGTTACGTGAATACACCTAGTGGGATAGCACTTGGGAAAATTTATATGTTGTGAGTATTCTTACTCGGCCGAAAGTTTGTATTAAATGTTATTTCAGTATGTTTGTGAATACTGTAATATGATTAAATATATAATTAGGTAAATAATTATATAGGGGATAATTAATACATAGTGAAAAATGTATTAGGTGTATAACAGGTGTGAATGTTATATGAAATTAAAAGGAGTAATGATTCAATTAAGTTGACGTTATTAATAACTTAAAAATCATGAATTAAGGTATACTCGGTTAGAGTAGGTAACATTCAAGGGTTAAAAAAAATAAGCATTTGGGTCAGGAGCGTAGGACCTAGTAAATTAAATGGAAGTGTTAGTAGTGCACATTCGAGGAGGGGTGAGGAAGTCCTCAAGAGAGTGCGACACTAACTAAAATATGAAGAGCATGCATATTTATTTATTACTGCAAGTTAATCATTTGTTAAATATTTTCAAATGTTTTTGGGTACTAACCCTAGCTATAAAAAATTTAAAAACCTTTTAGATGTCCAACCACAAGGGCGCCAAGCTTGACTCTATTCCAGGTATCCTTGCTGCAGCACATGTGGATGTTGCGGGGTTTTGCTAGACGCCTCTTTCTTCCATTCTTGTAGGGACTCTCTAGTAGTTATCTGAGCTTGTCGCTCACAGTTCTTTTATCAGTAATAGACTTGTTGAGATGTTTTCTGATATTTACTTGTATTGGATATTTGGACCGATGGTTTATTCGGTTAAGTGTTTTAAATGTGGATGGTTATTTTAATTAACTGTGATTGTGTATTATTGTATGTTCCGCACGAGTTTTATTTAATTAATTGAAAGATAAAAATTGGCACCAGTCTACTTTTCTCACTTAGGTGGTTAGTAAATTAAAAAGATGACAGTGATGCTAAGAATGGGCCAACTGAGAAACCTTTTCTAACTTGATTTAGGACTGATCACCCGGGATTAATTAGACGGGGTGTCACAGATGGTATCAGAGCATCAGGTTCTAGTGTCCTTAGGATCTGTGCGGCTTTCTACGTTTCAGTGTAGCACTCGTTTGTTATAGAGCCCTATTATTAGGACTGTTGATTCATTTTCCGCTTGTGAGATATCGTATTTCTGCTGTGTATATTTTTGTATAAACTGTGTACTTATACAATTCAATCTATTTCAGATGCCACCGAAGAGACTGAGAGCGGAGAGGGCTGAGGCTAGGTATGTAATCAGGGAGGCTCATCAGGAGCCACAACTACCGCTACCACCACCCCCACCCGAGTTGATTTCCACTACTCAGGTGGCAGTGATAGTGGCCCAAGAGGTAGAAACAGCAATGAGAGCTATGGCAGCTCACTTTCCACAGCCCCAGGCACCACCTCCAGTGGCACCAGTAGTTCAGGGTCCAGTGGGGCCACCGTCTTGGCAGAGAGTTAGGGAGACCTTTCAGAAGGGTCACCCACCTGAGTTCCAGGGTAGTACAGATGTGATAGAGGCTTGTGACTGGAAGAAGAATGTTCAGCACCATATGCGCATGCGGGAGTGTGCCGATGTGTAGAGACAGATGCTTGCTTCCTTTCGTCTGTCGGAGGCAGCCTTACGATGGTGGGAGTCAGTTACCACCGCTGAGGAGCGAAATATGATGACGACATTCGACTCTGGGGTGCGGTTCGATCGCGAATACGTTCCACCAGTAGTAGAGGCTGAGATGAGAAAGAAATTCAGTGATTTAGTTCAGGGAGACCGATCAGTGGCAGACTATGAGGAAGAGTTCACCCGTTTAGCAAACTTTGTGCCAAATGAGGTGAGCGATGAGGAGTGGAAGAAGTCAAGATTCATGAATGGCTTAGCCTGGAGAATCAGGCAGCATTTGATTGGGAACCCGACATTAATGACTTATACAGATTTCGTTAATGCCGCCCTCGCACATTGCCAGGATCATCGTTTCCATGCGAAGGGGAGTAAGGAAGTAGGTGAGCCGAGCCAGCAGGGCAATGTGGTTACTGGTAGTGACACTAGTCGTACTCGTCAACCGATTATTATCCAACAGGAGAGTCAGGCCAAGAGATTTAGACCTGGTGGGTCCCGGCCGGGAGGTCAGGGATTCAGGCAAGGGCATACGGGCCCGAATTAGCAGCAGTAGGTTCCTCAGGGCCGTCAGGGCTAAGGGAACAATGGGGGAGGCCAGCAGGGCCAGGGCCAGTCGCGTCAGGGCCAACAGGGCCAACGACAGGGGGATGGTCAGAGACGATGTTTTGTGTGTGGCCATCCAGGACATTTCAAGAGGGAATGCCCACAGAGGAGCAGAGGCCCACAACAGGAGGCCCAACAGGGGCAACGGGGGCAATTACCACCAACAGCACCCGCCCCACCCGCCCCACCTCAGCAAGGGCAGATGCACTAAGGACGTGTGTATAACGTCCGGGATGTTCCCAATCCTCCATCACAACAAGCACCGCCAGCAGTTGAGGGTATGTTTCTCATTCATGGTTATGAGGGTAATATTTTTACGGGAGCACCGCATTTATTTATTAAATATAATTTTTGCTAAACGGGCCGGACTACTAGAGACTATGAGTAGTTTTCGGATGTGGGTAGAGTCGCCAGTTGGCAGCGGGGCCACGATTCACTCGATTTGTTGGGGTGTGGACATTTTGATTGGGAGACTTAGTTTAGCAGCGGACCTACTAGTGTTAGATATGGAGGGGTACGATGTCATCTTGGGTATGGATTGGTTGGCAGGTTATCGGGCGACAGTGGATTGCTACAAGAGGACTATCGTGTTCTCCATTCCAGGACAGGAGATGTTCTTAATAGAAATGCCACTACCCGAAGGAGGGTCACGCACGCATTTGTATTACATTGAGGAGGAAACCTCACAGGAGGTGGCTATTCCATTGGATTCAATCCCAGTGGTGAGCGACTTTGAGGATGTGTTTCAGGAGATACCAGGGTTGCCACCTAGCAGGGAAATCGAATTTCTGATCGATTTAGCACCGGGGACGAGGTCAATTGCTCGGGCCCCATACCGTATGGCCCCTTCAGAGATGCGTGAGCTGAGGGAGCAGATTCAGCAGCTTTTGGGTCAGGGTTTCATACGACGAAATACTTCGCCGTGGGGTGCACCGGTGTTATTTGTGAAAAAAAAAACGAGATGGCTCACTACGGTTATGCGTGGACTATAGAGAGCTGAATAAGGCCACGATACGGAATAAGTATCCATTGCCTAGGATTGACGACCTATTTGACCAGTTGAGAGGGGCGTCTTATTTCTCTAAGGTCGACTTAAGGTCAGGATATCATCAACTACGTATCCAAGAGGAGGATGTTCCGAAGACCGCTTTCCTGTCGCTGTATGGATCTTACGAGTTCAGGGTGATGCCATTCAGACTCACCAATGCACCAACAGTGTTCATGGACCTCATGAACAGGGTATTCAGGGAGTTTCTCGATTAGTTTGTTATCGTGTTTATTGATGACATCCTGATCTACTCGCGTACCGAGGAGGAGCACGCTGAGCACCTACACATAGTGTTACAGACATTACGCGATCACCAACTCTATGCCGAATTCACTAAGTGTGGATTTTGGCTACGGGAGGTTCAGTTCCTTGGCCACGTGGTGTCAGACCGGGGTATTGCGGTGGATCTAAGTAAAGTATCGGCGGTGAGGGAGTGGGGACAGCCCACGACACCGACAGAAGTGCGCAGTTTTCTGGGGTTGGCCGGTTATTACAGACAGTTCATCAAAGGATTCTCGAAGATTACGGGCCCTTTGACGAATCTTACCCGAAAAGGGGTACCTTTCACTTGGAATGATCACTGTCAATTAGCCTTCGATGAGTTAAAGGACAAGTTGACATCTGCACCCGTGCTTGCATTGCCGAAAGGAGGATTAGAGTATCGGGTTTACACTGACGCATCCTTACAGGGACTTGGAGGTGTGCTTCAGCAGGAGGAAAGGGCTATAGCTTATGCGTCCAGGAAGCTAAAGCCCCATGAGAAGAATTACCCCACTCACGACCTGGAGTTAGCAGCAGTCATTTTTGCTTTGAGGATATGGAGACATTATCTCCTGGGGGAGCAGTTCACGATATTCATGGATCATAAATCACTTCAGTATCTCTTCACTCAGAAGGATTTGAATATGAGACAGAGGCGATGGCTAGAATTCGTGAAAGACTATCAGTTTGATATTCAGTATTATTCTGGTACGGCTAATGTGGTGGCAGATGCATTGAGTCGGAGACCGACTGGGGAAATATCAGAAGTCTGGAAAGCGAAGTGGAGAGAACTTCGATACGAAGATGATGTAGCCAAGGCTTGCATGTCAGCATTATCCATCACACCCGAGATCATTATGCGGGTTGTGAGGGCTCAGGCAGAGGATCAGACCTGTCGGGATAGGGTGCGCCAGTTACTAGCTGAGGGAGCAGAGGGTTACTCGATCAGCTCGGAGGGAGGCTTACGCCATAATGGGAGCTTGATTGTGCCAGAGGATGCGGAGTTGAGGCACGCGGTTATGACGGAGTCTCATGGGTCGAAATTCACGGTACATCCTGGTGGGGATAAAATGTATCAAGATATGAGGAGGCAGTATTGGTGGGCAGGGATGAAACGGGACATAGTAGCGTTTGTTTCAAAATGTGCCACGTGTCAGCTTGTGAAAGTTGACCATTAGAGACCATCAGGGATGCTACAGCCACTTGAAATTCCGGTGTGGAAGTGGGAGAGCATCTCTATGGACTTCATTACAGGGTTACCGACATCACAGAAGGGTCACGATTCCATATGGGTTATTGTGGATCGGTTGACCAAAGTGGCACACTTCCTACCGGTTCGCACAGACTTTGAGACGATGCGTTATGCACAGCTATTCGTAGCAGAGATTGTTAAACTGCACGGGGTACCGATTAATATTATGTCAGATAGGGACAAGATCTTTGTGGCCCACTTTTGGCAGAGTTTTCAGGAGGCCATGGGCACGGAGTTACGTTTGAGTATAGCCTATCACCCACAGACTGACGGGCAGACCGAGAGAGTCAATCAGATGTTGGAAGATATGCTCAGAATGTGTATACTAGACTTTGGGGGAGGTTGGGATAAATATCTTCCTCTGGTAGAGTTTGCGTATAATAACTCTTACCAATTCACGATCGGCATGGCACCATTCGAGGCATTATACGGGAGACCTTGTCGTTCACCCGCTTGTTGGTTAGAGGTGGGGGACAACAAACTATTGGGGCCGGAGATTGTTCAGGAGAAATCTTCCAAGATAGAGCTAATCCGAGGGAAGATTAGGATAGCTCAGGATAGGCAGAAAAGTTACGCCGATGCTTCACGGAGGCACGTGGAGTTAGAGGTTGGGGATCAGGTATTGGTCAGGGTGTCCCCCATGAAAGGGGTGATGAGGTTCGGCAAGAAGGGTAAGCTAGCACCGAGGTACGTGGGACCTTTCCCTATTATCGAGAGGGTGGGGCCTGTAGCCTACAGGCTGGGATTATCGGAGCATCTTCAGCGGATACACGACGTGTTCCATGTAGCATCACTGAAGAAATATAGCAGGAGTGAGAGGGCCTTTTGGCACATTCCACTCGAAGAAATTGATTTACAGCCAGACATCTCATATGAGGAGAGGCCGGTGGCTATACTAGACCGTAGCGAGCGGAAATTACGATCCAAAGTTGTTCCACTAGTTAGAGTACAGTGGGGTCATCACAACATTGATGAGTCTACCTGGGAGCGGGAGGAGGATATGCGGGAGCAATATCCAGAGCTTTTCATCACAGGTATGACCTAATTTCGGGGACGAAATTCCTTTGTAAGGGGGGGAGTATGTAACACCCCGCATTTTCATGCATTAAATATTTAATTAATTCGGGAATTGAAAATTACTTGTGAGTCATAATTTAATTGAATTAATTAGGAAAATCTTATTTAAATATTAATCGAGGAGTAAAGGGTTAATATTTACGGGAAGTTATTTACTAAGTTAATAGTAATTATTTATTTAAGTCATTTCGAGTATTAATGAAAGGGTATGCACTTATCTCAACCGGGAGTCGGTATAGACTAAAGGGGTGAGGGGATAAACATTTTTATAAATTAATTCAGATGCCAATTCTGAGTGTACGGTTCAGTTCGGATGGACCGAGATAGTCGAAAAAATGTACCCGGGGGTAGTAAACGGGTCACGGGGCGTTTTTAGACATAGCCGGGCCCACACGGGGGCATTTGGGTCACTTGGGCTTGGCCCATTAGGCAAAAAACGGGATTTAGGTAAATTAAGGAATGAGAATGAATAAGAAAAAGGCTAATAGAGTTTAGAAAAAGTCTAAGTGGTTTAAGGAACCCTAATAGTAGTTAAAGGCAATTTTGGGATCACTAGAGAGCCAACAAGGATCATCTTCAACCTTGGAATTCATCTCCGAATCAGACACTACGAAACCTAAAGCAAGTGGATAACTTGCAATAGTATTAAATCTGTTTTGAAATTCATATTCATGTGATGTGTTTGATCAAAAATTTGTTTTGGGTGTTCATGGCATAAACATGAGGTTTTGAAAAGAAATAATCTGATTTACGAATTTGATTGAGAATTCTTGTAGAAATCTGATAATATAAATTGATACATATCTGGTAGGATGATATCTGGATAAATAGAAACTAATTTGGTGTAGGGATTTGGGATGTAAATGTGTAAGGAATTAAAGCTGGATATTTCCCCAAATCCAGAAATTGTAGTTAATGGACGAATTAATGATGTTGGTAGACATTCTGGAGGTCCCTAATAAGGTTTCTAACATGTATTAATTCTAAGAGAGCTTGAGGTTACTGGTAGAAGGAATTAGGGTTTGAGAGTTTTCGTCCATGGCTGATTCTGTCTTCGCGAAGAAGACGAAGACCTGCTCGATCGATCGATAGAAGGTCTGGGGTCGATCGATCGAAGGTCGGCAGATTTCGGCAATTCTGCCCAGTTATGTATATGAAAGAAAATTTATTTAATAAATCTTTATGTAATTAATTATGGGGAAATTATTACATGAGTTTAAACCTAATTAATCATGAGTAAAGTTAATTAGGATTTGAGGAATTTTTGGTGTCACGAAATGAAGAAAATTCGGGAGTCGGGAATTTAGACTCGGGTGAGGTTATTTCGGACTACGAGAGTAAGTCTAATTTTACGGTGGGAGCAACACCAAAGGTGACTTAATTAATTAATGTGCGAATTAATTAATAATTAGAGTTGGGCCATAAAACTCTTAATGAATTAAATGGACTTATGTTACGGGTTTTGTACATGGTGTAGCCGGGACATTTGATATATATATATATATATATATATATATATATATATATACGGAGTGTGGTAGTATATATATATAGTGTGTGTGCATTAATATTAGTGATTGAATATTATTAGTATGTACTCTAGTGCTATAGGGGGAGGTTGCGCGCAGTGGATGAATCCCCTAGCTTGAGGAGTAGGGTGAGTATAATCCCATGTCATAGCGTCCGTTGTATGGGTGAGGGGAATCTCACTTTCAGGAAAGGAATATGACCACCTCCAATTCGTATGTTAAACTAAGTTAGTGAGCGAATCAAACTTGGATAACTAGGTTACGTGAATACACCTAGTGGGATAGCACTTGGGAAAATTTATATGTTGTGAGTATTCTTACTCGGCCGGAAGTTTGTATTAAATGTTATTTCAGTATGTTTGTGAATACTGTAATATGATTAAATATATAATTAGGTAAATAATTATATAGGGGATAATTAATACATAGTGAAAAATGTATTAGGTGTATAACCGGTGTGAATGTTATATGAAATTAAAAGGAGTAATGATTCGATTAAGTTGACGTTATTAATAACTTAAAAATCATGAATTAAGGTATACTCGGTTAGAGTAGGTAACATTCAAGGGTTAAAAAAAAATAAGCATTTGGGTCAGGAGCGTAGGACCTAGTAAATTAAATGGAAGCTTTAGTAGTGCACATTAGAGGAGGGGTGAGGAAGTCCTCAAGAGAGTGCGGCACTAACTAAAATATGAAGAGCATGCATATTTATTTATTACTGCAAGTTAATCATTTGTTAAATGTTTTCAAATGTTTTTGGGTACTAACCCTTGCTATAAAAATTTAAAAAACCTTTTAGGTGTCCAACCACAAGGGCGCCAAGCTTGACTCTATTCCAGGTATCCTTGCTGCAGCACATGTGGATGTTGCGGGGTTTTGCTAGATGCCTCCTTCTTCCATTCTTGTAGGGACTCTCTAGTAGTTATCTGAGCTTGTCGCTCACAGTTCTTTTATCAGTAATAGACTTGTTGAGATGTTTTCTGATATTTACTTGTATTGGATATTTGGACCGATGGTTTATTCGGTTAAGTGTTTTAATTGTGGATGGTTATTTTAATTAACTGTGATTGTGTATTATTGTATGTTCCGCACAAGTTTTATTTAATTAAGTGAAAGATAAAAATTGGCACCAGTCTACTTTTCTCACTTAGGTGGTTAGTAAATTAAAAAGACGACAGTGATGCTAAGAATGGGCCAACTGAGAAACCTTTTCTAACTTGATTTAGGACTGATCACCCGGGATTAATTAGGCGGGGTGTCACAGAGAATACCCTAAGAAAGGTGAGGAAATATTCTATGAGTTCGTGGGTAAGGGTCATAAAGCTCACGAGTGTGGTACAAGGTTAAAGAGACAGAACAAGGGAAAAGATGCTTCAATGCCACTCTTAGTGATAGCGAAGTCAAGTCAGAGGATTTTGGGTACGGATCACTATGTGGACGTAAATTCACCTTGTTCATGTCTAGTCATGTTGTTACTTCAAGTACGTCTCACACCAATGAGGATGATTCCAAACATGATGACCTCGACAGTGAGTCTAGTCGTTTCGAAGAGAGTGAGGGAGATGAGGTTTTCAGTGAGGGAGAAAGTGTCCTACAATTTACTTACGCCGAGATTTAAGATGAGTCCTTTAAAACATAAAAAAAAAAAGCAAAATAAAAATTTGGCGCATAGGGTGTTTTCTTTAGATAAGGGGTTGAAAGGGTCGATCTAGCAACCCTCAATTTAAAAATAAGTTTGGGTAAAAAAAATTCTCGAAATAAAGTTTTTGTCAAAGCAAAGAGTAAGATGTATAAAGTAGAGAGAGTATGTTATACCAAAGACACCTAAAATTATTATGTTTTTCGCATTAAAACCCTTAGCACCAAATATAAATTTTTCCTAAATATTTAGGACACATTTAAGTTTTCTTTCTATGCTTATTAGTAGTAAAACACGCTTTTTACTAAGTTAATATTAACCAAATCGGGAAATTAGTGACAATTTGAAGAGTTATAGAAAGTATATGGTGGAAAGTATAATTTGATTTGAAACTTAAGGGGTGAAAACTAAAAATAACAAGACTTAAAAAAATTATTCAAATATTTATATAAGATATTTATATATAATATTATTATATTCAATATATTTGTTAGATATTTTCATTTAAAAAGCTATAAATATGAAGCTAGCCAAACCATTTTTCGCAAACCTTCCTCTCCCTCACAACACGCTTGTTCTAACCGTGTACCTATGGAGATATGCCAACTAAATAGTCAGTATTATTTCATGGTATGTGTAAGATTGGGTAGTGTCGATTTGGTTGAATAGTTGTAAGTTTTAAATATATACGACCAGTAAGATGAAAGTAAAGAAGACGATTCTTCTTCGGCTATGTTTTATTTCAGTTTTATTTTAAAGTTGATATAAGATTCGTATATATATATATATATATATCATCCTTGTGTAATACCCTATATTTTTATGGATATTTAAATTGGGTTAATAAAATTCAAATTGGAAAATTTATTTGGAATAAATTAAATATTAATTAGTGTGACTTGAATTAATATTTAATATTATAAATTAAAATGAATATTACTAAGAGAATAAGTAATATAAATTATGGAATATGTTAAAGAGTGTCGTAAGTGAGAAAATAGATAATTATTAATTAGTTAGTCAGGACTTACACTTGAGATATGTCGGGACTTAATATGAGAATTATGAAGTAAGTATAATATTGAAACCATATCGTCATTTTGACTGGAATAAGTGTCCGGATGGGTTGAAATAGTCAGAAAACTATAATAGGGCATATGTATAGGGTCTCGGGACATTTTTGTGTCGATACAGCAAGTGAAAAGTCAAATTTTAACATTTGGATTTCCATCCCATGAAGAGATACGAGATTAACTACTTTAAAACCAACTTTGTGGCTAATTAAATACACTACACCAAATCCTGCGAATGGTCATGCCCACATGGTCACGGCCCAAGTCCGCGACCAGGTGGTCATGGACTTGGGCCGTGACCATCTCATTTTTTGGCGTGACCATATTCATTACCACATTGAGTCATGGATGCTCTGGAAGTGGTCACGGCCCAAATCCCTGACCAATGTGGGTCACGGACTTGGGCCCTGACAAGTTCATGACCATCTTAGCGCCAAACCCACACCAAAACTCCCTCCAATCTTGGTCGCGGATGGGTCACGGACTTGGGTTGTGACCATAGGCATAACGACGCACAAAAACACACACTAAGGATCACAGCTGGAGGCCATGACCATTTCTTGGCGTGGGTCACCGCTATGGGCCATGACCATCCCTTATTTGAACATCAGTAGGTCATGCATGTAATCCCTTATGGTGGTCGCGGACGGGGGTCATGGATCTAAACCGTGACAATTCATCAATCAGCAGCAGGTGGAGAACTAATGGGTCCCGATGGTGGGTCACGGCTCTAGGCCATGACCAGATTTAGCCATTAAAAAAAATGCGCTTATCTAAGTCCCATTTCTTTATTTGGACATTTGCGATTTCGTCTAAGGGGGTTTGGGCCGATTTTTACGATTCGATTTCGTCCTAGGGTTTTCGCGATTTCAGCTCTAAGATTTTTTAAAGGTATGTGTGTATATGGGTGTGTGCATTTTGATTTGTTGATTTGTAGCAGCTGTGTGTGTGTGTATATATAGATTTCTATTTATGTATACATGTATGTATAGATTTCTATTTCTGTGTATATATGTATGTATAAATGTGTGTGTATGTGTGTGTATCTTTGTGTGTGTATCTGTGGGAGTATATGTATAGATTTTTGTTTATATGTGTGTGTATGCATAGATTTATATGTATATGTGTTTATGTGGGTAACTGTGAACAAATTGTATTTTATGTCAATAAACTCTAGAAATTGTATTGGGGTTATTTTTTTTTTGACAAAATTTAATTCAACCGATTTTTAACAAGTAAAAAAAATTACATTCCCCTTGTTGTGGGTTATATGCGTGTCATCATATTATATTGGGGGTTATATGAGTGTCGTGATTTTTTTTTACCAAATATAATTAAATGGATTTTTTTTTACATTGAATTGGGATTTATATACATGTCGTTATTTTTTATAGTGAGATATTGTTAGTTTTGCTAATTTACTGATATTGACTCAAGATCCTAATTTTTGTATTTCTCACCCGGATTGTGGCGATATTGGTGAGGATGTGACAAGTCCCAAAAATATTCTTTTTTTTAACTATAAACTTGAACTTCACAATCCTTTACATTTTGAAAAAAGAACATACATAGCGTTACGTGTGTATTTGTGTATGTTTTTGACATAATTTTCTGAATTCTTTCGACATCCAGCGCTAGTATATTCCCATATCAATCCCGTGCAACAGGGTATTATTTCCTTTTTGGTCTACATTCTTAAATCTTATTTGGTTCTACATCTTTTGATACTAATCAGTTTATTCTTGTTCTCTTATTTCCTTTTTGTTTTTCCTTTCACTCTTCAAATGGTGTGTGCTTCAGCAAATGAGAGGAGCTAAAAAATAGCGAGGATATTGTAAATTACATTGTATGATCTGGGTTCCTTATAAGAGCTAACTTTGATTTATTGTTAATTTCTTTATTTTATGTATTTTTTATTTGTAAAGTTAATTGTGGAATGGATTTAAATGAAATAACATCAAATGTTTGATGATTCACATTTACATCTTGGTCATCTCGGACACTTACAACTATAGCAAATTGGGAGGGTTGAAGGTATATATTATTTAGAATACCTTTTTTTAGAGGGGAATTTATGTTGAGCCAAGAGTTGGGACACTTACTACCTTTTGATATTTGACGATTTAATTTATCTTTTGATAACATGATGTTTGTCATTACAAATTTTTAATCTTACACATATGTTTAAAGTTTGAGTTAGCTAAAGTGATGAAGAATCTCAAGACTTCCACTTATAATTAAATATTTGGTTTGTATATATTTTGATCATTATTTAACCATTGATGTACCTCACTCTTTATAGCTCTGAATAGTTGATGTACCTCATTCTTTCTGAATAGTTTCTAACAATTTTTATAGACCTTAACAACTTTAAACAATGACCTTAACATTTTTTTTCTGATTTTTTATTTCTATATTTAACTCATTTAAAAGATACTCTGCGAGTTAGTTTTCATTTTCTTTTCTTTTAGTGCATATTTGATTGCACCACTTTACAGGAGAAAATTGAGGCATACATCTACTTTCATTTTAAGCAGAGATTCATAGAGGCTTTCAATGCGGTATACATTGTGGCCTTCATTCTAATACATAGGGGCTTTAAATGAGGTATACACTGAATCTTTATACACTTTGTATGCTCTTTCTAATAACACATTGTATCCTCTTTCCGATTACAAAGTGTATTCTCTGATAACAAGGTCAAACTTTGAATTACACATTGTATGGATCATGCTTTTATTTTACGAACCAACAACTATTGTGTATAACACCATTCTAAATTTCTGAAATATCGTGATTTTATTTCAGTTTTGATTGAGATTTACAAGGTTTATCCCTGTTCTCTAACCTTTTGGTGGTCAATTTATTTTCATTTTTTTCAGTGTTATGACTCCATGTGTGGTATTGAAGATGTTCAGAAGTTTGGTGTGATTAGTCCTTTGTTTCATCGGCTACTTGCTGCTCTATTTGGTTAAAGGTATGTCACGGAATGTCATCAGACACTAGAAACATTGGAAGTCTTAACTAACAAATTGGAACATTACTAATTGGACTTTACCTCTCAAGCTATTCTGTAGGACCCAACTAACAAGTATTAATAGGAAAGCTTGGGATATAAATTTAGGGATAAACAATGAACTATAATCAACAGTATTGGTTCCTAATTTTGGAATGATCTTTTTTTGGAACAATGCACTATAATATTATGCTATTTTAGTTCCTTTTTATTGATTTTTATTGTGTTGTAGGTTTCAAGCACGTTGAGCTTTACTGAATTATAGAATACATCCTTTACTATAGTCACTAGTAAGTATAATTTTGATACTAATGTAACTCGTAGGAACTGACCGCGTGATCACGGGACTCCCGGTTTGAAAATACAATCATAACTTGAAAATATCTAGACTTAGGCTTAAAAACATGGCGTTAGGGGGGGAAACTCGAATAACCCCCAAACGTCCCCGTGAGAGGCACCAACACCTCGCAAGGGACCAACATAACTCATAAAAACTGATTGCATGATCATGGGACTCTCGATTTGAGAATACGATGATAATTTAAAATTTTCTAGACTTAGGCTAAAAAATATGGCATTAGAAGGCAAAAACCCGACACAATCCTCGAATGGCCCCGTGAGTGGCACCAAAACCTCGTACGGGACTAATGTAACTCATAGGACCTGATGGTGCAATCAAGGGACTCCCAGTTTGAGAATACGATGATAAATTGAAAATATCTAGAATTAGGTTTAAAAACATGGCGTTAGAAGGTAAAAACCCGACACAGCCCCCGAACCGCCTCGTGAGAGGCACCAACACCTCGCATGGGATGAAAGTAACTTTTAGTAACTAATCGTGCAATCACTAGACTCCCAGTTTTATAATACGATGATAATTTGAAAATTTCTACAATCTGGCTTAAAAACATGGCGTTAGGGGGCGAAAACCCGAGACAACCCTCAAACGTCCTCGTGAGAGGCACCAACACCTCGCACGGGAGCAATCTAACTTGTAGGAACTGACCGAATGATCACGAGACTCCCGATTTGATCATATGACGATAATTTGAAAATTTCTAGACTTAGGCTTCAAAACACGGCGTTAGATGGTGACACCCCGAAAAAGCCCCCGAACAGCCCCGTGAGAGGCACTAACACCTCGCACAGGACCAATGTAACTCGTAGGAACTGACCATGCAATCAAAGGACTCCTGATTTGAGAATACGATGATAATTTGAAAATATATTTGACTTAGGCTTAAAAACAAGGTGTAAGAGGGAGAAAACTCGACACAGTCGTTGAACGGCCCCGTGAGAGGAACCAACACCTCGCACGGGACCAATGTAACTCGTAAAAACTGATCGCGCTATCATGAGACTCCCTATTTGATAATAATATACTCATAATTTCTATCAAAGTACGTAATTTTTCATCTTTTTGAGGTTATTTTTAGTATTTATCAAAGTATTTCTTATATTTATTTAATATAATGGAATGATAAACAAATATTGATTGATTAAATTACAATGAGGATGAGAAAGTCGATGAAGTTATTGGATCATTGAAAATATTATGTTTTCAGAAGTTGAAATCTGCCACACGTGACTTTCAAGTAAGGCTTGGTTGAGGAGGGTTTAGGTCTGTGTTTGAGGGAGATCTGGATGATGGCACCAAAGTTATAGTGAAAAAAAAAAGAAATGAATATGAATTGAAAGTTTTCTCAATATTTCAAAAGCAAAGACTTGAACTGAAAAAGGGAAAAAACAAATAAATACAATATGAATAATTAAAAACCTGATGGAAACAATTCGATTTGGACTGTCAAAAAGTTCGTAGAAGCGAGATGATGGAGATAACCATAGGTTTTGAGTAGATGGTGACTGGAGCTAAGGGGAGGATTTGAAAGGAATTATATGTGGAGTTTTTTTTTTGAGAAAAATTGTGGGGGATATAGCCCCCTCTCGTCCCAACGTTGCTCCGTCCCTGCAACAACAATGTATAGCAATATACATGAGCTATATATAGTATATAGCAGCTATATATAGTATATAGCTATTGTTATATATAACAACTATATATAGTTGATGTTATAGCTATATATAGTTGCTACTATACCAATATATAGCAGTCTGCTATATATAGATGTTGCTATATATAGTAGGTATATATAGAAGTACCTATATATAGCAGGCTACTATATATATCTACTGCTATATATAGATGCAGCTATATATATCACCAACAACTATATATAGCAGCAACTCTATATATTTTTTATGTAATACCTTTATAATACATTAGATGGATAGAGAAACCTTTTGGGCTATAAAGTTTTTAGAGTGAATAGAGAAACCTTTTGGGTTGTTTATGTGTATTAAATAATTTGAACTGGTTCAAGAGTAACTGAGTTATAGGGTGAAAACAGGTACACTTAGGAACAAAATAATAAATCTACTTCGAGTGAAAATAACAAATCGAGGTATTCTAGACTTAGGCTTAGAAAATGGCGTTAGTGGGTGACACCTCGCACGGGACCAATGTAACTCGTAGGAACTGACCGCGTTGTCATGGGACTCCCGCTTTGAGAATACGTTGATAATTTGAAAATATATTGACTTACGCTTAAAATCTTGGCTTTAGAGTGTGAAAACCCAAAACGGCACCGTGAGAGGCACCAACACCTTGCGCGGGACTCCCGGTTTGAGAATACGATGATAATTTGCACATTTTTAGACTTAGGCTTAAAAACATGGCATTAGAAGGAAAAAACCCGACACAACCCCCGAACGGCCCCGTGAAAGGCAACAACACTTTGCACGGGACCAATGTAACCCGTAGGAACTGACCGCGCGATCACGGGACTCCCAGTTTGAGAATACAAGGATAAGTTAAAAATTTCTAGACTTAGGCTTAAAAATGGCGTTTGTAAACTTGAGCTTCTAGACTAGGAGAGAAATGTGAGAGCTTTTATAATTGAGCTTTTATAACACCTGGATCCACCTTGCACCACCACCATACACCGTCAGAATTTAGGAAGAATGAGGAGGAGGAACTCGCATCATCTTCTTCAAAGAAAATTTAGAATCATCCTAAGTGGCAAGTTGTTTAAACTTGCTAAATTATGAGTTTGTAGAAACACATACTAGGTCATAGGATTTTTAGATAAAAACCCATGTTTAGGAAGTTTTGATTTGAGATAATATCAAATGGGATTTTAGAACTCATGATTAGGATTATATATTTTATTGATGATTTCAAAATTTGAGAAAAGCATGTGATTCAATTGGAGATTAAACGATCTAATTATAGGCACTCTAAGATCCTTTTTCAAACCTATTCCCATTTTGAGTCAAGAGATAGATAAATAAACAGATCCCATTTCATTAATCGGGGGCATTCATAGTGACTGAGGGGGTCGAAGACCAAGAAGTTTGTTATTTATACCAAGCATTCTTCTTACGACTAAATCCAATCTCACGATCCTTGCAGAAAGGAAAAAGAATTTCACGCTCTTCCTTTCGGTAATAGAAGATTAGGGAAATCTTATTGATTGCATGTGAAATCTTTTTAGAAAAATGACGAACATTGTATGTCCTGAACAATGTTGCATATTTAAGTTTCTTCAAAATCGAATCAGAAAAGCCTCAAATCAGCATTTATATTTCTGGGCGAAAAGTAACTTTATCGAGAAAAAGCAATATTAGGAATTAAATTATAATTTGGGCTTATTATAATGATTCTAGGTTTTGGACCAGTAGGTACAGGTTAATTAATTAAATTATTTAAATCCCTTTCGGTTTACAAGGATCTTAGGAATAATGGGAAATGGGAATAAAATGTGAATTATTAGTTTATGGGATAAACTTGAAATAAACTCTATGTATGTATAGGAAGAGTGCATGCCTATATTATGTTGATTGTGATATTTTGCATGCCTATATTATGTTGATTGTGATATTATGTATAATGTCATATCTAGCTACTTGATATCATAGGAGGTTACGCGTAGTAGGTAATCCTATCTTTGAGTTCCCATTAGCAAGGATTTGGATTTGTTACTCCGAATATAGCACTTACGTTTTCATTACCTTGAGAGATGGAAGTATATGAATGGTCATTCGGATACATTAGGTATGGTTGTCATCCTTACAGTTTTAAGTATTATGTTCACCATCATTATGCATTATCATTTTATAGGTTAAGGTGTCACACCTAGACTTAGTTCTTCATTTGGTACGTGAGGTACGTGGGGACTAGATAGTAAAGTATGCATGCATCGTGACTTTGATCGTTTAGATGTCGTATTCGTATATGTATATATTAAAAAGTGTCATATATACATATACATACACTTGTGATAGTCTACTTTATTGTATGTTGTAGAAGTGATTATTGTGAATGTTTTAAATGTACTTTAAGTATGTGAACCTAAGTGGTTGAAATAATGAGAATAAAATGATTAAGAAAGTGAGATAATATTATTGTATCTTATGGGAGATATGGGTCGGTTAAGATATTAACATAAATTAATAAGGATTAATCGAGTGGTTTATAGTTGGTTAGGCGGGTAACTTAACTAGGAAGGAATATTATAGTACGTTAGGTGTGCACATTAAGTGAGAGGTGAGGATTCATGTGAGAGTACGCACATCTAACATGGATATTTACATTACTCATAATACAACATTTTTTTCAACTCTTGTTAAATATTTTTAAAATGTTTTCGGGGATCTGACCCGAATTAAATCTATTTTTGCAAAACCTTTTAGGTGTCCAGCCATAGGTACACCAAGGTTGGGAGATTCATTCCAGAGTTAACGTGCTGCAGTGTCGTGGATGTTGCAAGACCTCGATCTTAGTCGTATCTATCATTCTCGTCATCTATCTTATGATTCAGTATTTCCATTCGAGCGTGTTTTCTCATTGTCTAAACTTTACATTTGGTTTTTATTATTACCTTTATACCATTCGATTTTCTCGGTATTATGAAATAGCGTTGCCAAAGCCGTTTATGAAAATAAACTATTTAAGCAACTCCGAAAGTTTGTTGAAGAAACTCTTTACTTAAATCAAAACGATTTTGAACACAAGATGTGTTAACAAAAGTATGTACGAGATTAGGACAAGATTTGATAACAAGTTTTAGTAAACAGTTTAAAATGTTTTAAACTCAGCACACAAACAGAATGGGATGAGAAGATGTAGAAATATTGATACTCAGGATTTTTAACGTGGTAAAACCTCAACCTTGAGGAAACATCCACGACTCCCTCTACGGAGTAAAACAAAAACAATCACTAAAACAAATATATGAGTTACAACCTATTTAACTAACATGCACACAAAACAAATCTATACAAGTTCAGGATTGTACCCTCTGGCGTCCTTAACTTTTCTGCAGATCTTGTTTGTTGATGTAGTTGTCTCAGTTTGTCAACTCTTCTTTGTTCCAGCACTTTACGTCGACTTATTGTTCACCAAATCTTATAGCCAACACTTTGAGTGTTTGTAGTGTGAAGATGTTTGTGAATGGTGTTCTAAAACACATGCATGCACACACACACACTTATTAGTTACAGACGATCCTAACAAATCACATATAAAGTCTATATGCAGTGTATTTGTTATTTTTCTTTCTTACAAAACCAAGAACCTTTTCGACCTTTCAAAATAACCCAGATTCCACGGAGATCTTGCTTAAGAAATCGGGCAAGACCTTTCTCAATCACTTTTGAAAATATTATGTGGATTGAGAACCCTCCAAGTGCGAATCCCACTAGGTCAGGTTAGGTTTTGTAAAAACAGAAATAGAAAAACATCTTATTGTTGATTCTGAAGTAAGAAAATATTTTAACAGAAAACAATCAACAACGAAATTCTCAAGATGAGAAATAAATGCAACTAAGTGTGCTGTGACATGAAAAACTTCAGATCTATGATTTCTATTGAAAGAGAAACAAGATCTGAGTCTATGTCTAAGTTGGAAATAAGATTTATGAAGACAAGGATTTCAGCAACCCAGAAATCACTCAACTCGAACTCTCATAACTCAAGAAACACTAAGGATGGTGTTTATCTGGTTATGGTGTTTATGGAGAGGTAAGTGGTTTAGGTTTAGAGGTATTTGGAAGAAGTTAGGGTTTCTAACTAGGGTTTGGTTTCTCTCTCTAACTTCTCTCTTCTCTCTCTTCTCTCTCCTCTCTCTATTTTCTGAGACTTTTCAAAATGGCAAAAGCTTTCGAAGGCTGAGATGAGAGGCCTTTAAATAGGAAGAGAAGAAGATTCCAGAGCTTCGTTCAAAATCAAGGGCTCTGATTGAGTCAAGCTCCTTTGACTACAATCTAAGGGTTCACAGCAGGCGGTGGATTAAACAGGCTGTGATTGGTTAAAGGGTTTACACTGGGATTCACTCAAAAGACATGCAGGCCATCGATAAGGGTTGATCTAAGGGCTGAAAGCACGTGATGGTTTGTCTCAGTAAAGAAACACAGTTCAGGCCAATCAGAGGACACCAGGTGTAGGCCTGAGAATGAATGTAAACGCGCGTCCCAAAATAATTACAAAGCCAACCCTAGAGTCTCTAGCGCTTTCGGTTTCTACCCAGAGTAACTTTAGGCCAATAAACACAACAATCCATATTTATATAATAACCCCAAGACTTTTTAAATCAAATTTTAATTAAATAAAACCTTGTTTAAAATATGTTTTAAATTCCCAAAAAATTATTAAAAATCAAATTGAGGGATTTAAACACACTCACAACATTTAAAACACATAGGGGTGCAATATGATATGCAAGAATCAAATTCTAAGTGTGTGAGTGATGGCTATAGTCTTAGGATCATTACATGATAGATAGAAGAAGAAGCAACCCAATCTCTGAAGCTCTTTGGTTTCTAGGATAGACACTATTTTGTCACAATTTCCAAACTAGATGAGCTCTTATACAGTCTAGACTCAAATGAGTCAAAAGTATAAGGGCTTCAATCTCCCCCTTTGGAAATATGAGACAAAATCTCCTTTGAGCCATCTCAACTCGTAGGGCGACAACAAAAAAGAAAAACTTATTCCTATAAAGGTTCTATCTACCCAAATCCTAGAAAGCAAAAATTACATAACTCAACTATATACAGTTTAACATCCTATTATTACAATGAAGAATGACTGTACAAGAAGAATACCTGCAAAAAATTACTAAGATCAAGCTTTTTAGTATATGCAGTAGACTCAAATTTCTCCCCCATTTTGTCTCAAATGGACAAAGGGAAGGAACTTGGCAAATATAACAGGTATTTACTCAACACAAATTATACCAATAGATTTACGTAAAGAAATGAATCTATTATAATCAAGAGGTTTGGTAAATAAATCTACAAGTTGTAGATCAGTAGAAAGATAATTGATTTCTAATTCCTTGGTTTCAACTAATTCACGAATAAAATGATGTCTTATTTTAATGTGCTTAGTTCGCGAGTGTTGAACTGGGTTCTTAGAAATGTTAATCGCACTTTGATTATCACAATAGAGATGAAGTGTGGGTTCTAGAATACCATAATCACTTAGCATTTGTTTAAGCCATAACAATTGGGCACAACAGCTACCGGCGGCTATGTATTCAGATTCAGCAGTCGAGAGAGATGTGCAGTTCTGTTTTTTACTACTCCATCCTACCAAGTTATTACCAATATAACAACATGCGCCTGAAGTGCTTTTACTATCATCAGTACACCCAGCCCAATCAGCGTCAGTGTACCCAATAATAGTGCTAGGTGTGTCATTCGTGTACCAAATTCCTAAATTTAGAGTGCCTTTAACATATTTAATTATGCGTTTAACAGCGTTTAAATGGCTCTCCTTGGGGTTGTTTTGATAACGCGCACAAACACAAACAGCATACATGATATCAGGACGCGAGGCAGTCAGATAGAGTAATGTGCCTATCATACTACGATATAAGGTAGAGTCTACAGATTTTCCATTTTCATCTTTAGATAATTTCTCTGTAGTACTCATAGGCGTTTTAGCACTTTTAGCACTCTCGAGGCCAAATTTTTTAACTATCTCTAATGCGTACTTAGTCTGCGAAAGAAACAAGCCATCTGGTTGTTGTTTGACTTGGAGACCTAGGAAGAACTGTAACTTCCCCATAAGGGACATCTGAAATTCCTTACTCATAATTTCAGCAAAAGATTTTACTTCTGAGGTAGAAGTGGATCCAAATATGATATCGTCTACATAGACTTGAGCGATAGTAATGTGTTTGCCAAAATGTTTGACAAATAAGGTTTGGTCATTTCCACCTCTTTTGAAACCTTTGTCCAGCAGAAAACTGGACAGCCGCTCATACCAAGCTCTAGGAGCTTGCTTAAGACCATATAAAGCCTTTTTCAACCGAAATACATGATTAGGATAATTAGGGTCAATGAACCCTTTAGGTTGTTCTACATAGGTTTCCTCGGCAAGTATTCCATTAAGGAACGCAGATTTAACATCCATTTGATATAATGTAAAATGCATGTGACAAGCTATAGCAAGAAGCAGACAAACTGATTCTAAACGAGTAACGGGAGCAAACGTCTCATTAAAATCAAGTCCTTCTATTTGGGAGTAACCTTGAGCAACTAGTCTAGCTTTATTTCTAATTATCATCCCATTTTCATCAGTTTTATTTTTGAAAATCCAACGAGTACCAATAACCTTTTTGTGATCAGGACGTGGAACAAGAAACCAAACATCATGAATGACAAATTGTAAAAGTTCATCCTGCATAGCAGAAATCCAGTGAGAGTCATTCAATGCCTCATTTACATTCTTTGGTTCCAAGAGAGAAACAAAGCAAGCACAGAGAGCATAATTTCTAAGTTGGGATCTTGTACGTACTGGTTCACCAGGGTTACCAACTATGTTGTTTATGGGATGATCTTTAGAAACCCAGTTAGGTACTTCAGGTGACTCAATAGGTAATGAATTATCTATTTCAGAAGAGTCATTTTCTAAAATATTTGATGATTCTTCTTCTATAGTTAATTCACTAGTCTTGCTTTCTACAGTAGTATCACTAACAATTACATTTATGGATTCCATTAAGGTCTTAGTGCGAAGATTATACACTCGATAAGCTCTACTGTTAGGTGAATATCCTAAGAATATGGCTTTATCTCCTCTACTCTCAAATTTAGATAGGTGTTCTCTATCTTTGCAAACATAGCAGGTACTACCAAAGGTTCTAAGGTACTTAAGATTAGGCTTTTTATTGTACCAAAGTTCATAGGAGGTTTGTTTCGAATTCTTTCTAAGATAGACCCTATTAATAAGATGGCAAGCTGAACGAATAGATTCTACCCAAAAATACTTAGGTAAGTTCTTAGCATGGAGCATGACACGTGCCATCTCTTGAAGAGTTCGATTCTTCCTCTCAGCTATTCCATTTTGTTGAGGGGTCTTGGGAGCACTGAACTCATGTTTGTAACCATTATAGTCACAATATTCTACAATACCAGTGTCTTTGAATTCACCACCTCTATCACTTCTGATTCTATTCACTTGAGTGTCTTTTTCATTCTCAATCCGTAAGAGAATCTTTAAAAAAGTTTGAAAAGTATCGGATTTTTGTTTTAAGAAAGCTACCCAAGTGAATCTGGTGAAGTCATCAACCATAACTAGAATATAACTGTGTCCACAAAGACTAACAGTTTGAGAAGGACCCATTAGGTCCATATGGATGAGTTCTAAGGGATTAGATGTAAGGATATCTTTAACCCTTTTATGAGGTGCTTTAACAATTTTTCCTTCTTGACAGGGACCACAGACAATGTTATGAATAGGTTTAATTTTTGGTATTCCTCTAACTATCTGTTGAGAAGACAATTTACTCAAATTTTCGTAATTAATGTGACCCATTCTATTATGCCATATCTCATTGTCATCCATTCTGGCAACACTACAGATTTCAGAACTAGACATGACAGTATAACAATTGTCAGGGGTCCTGAATCCTGTAATTAAGCATTCTCCCTTTTCATTTAAAATCTTGCAATTGTTCTTTGAAAAGGTAACAGTGTAGTTTGAGTCACAGAATTGCGAAATGCTAAGTAAATTAGCCTTAAGACCTTTAACTAAGAGAACATTTTCAAGAAGAGGAAGTCCTTTTTCTTTAAGGGTTCCTTTGCCTATGATCTGGGATGATATACCATCACCAAAAACAACTTTTCCACCATCAAAATGGGTTTTATTTAAAAGTTTTGTATCATCACCTGTCATATGCTTGGAACATCCAGAATCCAAGTACCAACCAGAAGATGTAAGTTCAGCTTTTAGAGCAGAAACAACAATGTTACACTTCATCTGGGGTGCTAGATCATCTTTTCTAACCCAAATTGCCCTGGTTTTTAGTTTGCGCTTGTTTGCTCTTATTTGATAAAATTTGCGAGCATTAGATTTTTGTTGAAAAACATTTTGCGCATGATTTTGAGTAAATTTGAATTCCTGAGCATTTGATTTAGAAAAGGTTCTGGTAATCCTTCTAGTAAATGTCCTTTTAGGTTTAGTCCTTCTATTCCTATAGTTAGAGTTTTTGTCTGGTGGCCTGGGAAGGACATAATTGTTACGACTCCTCCTAGAATAGTTAAAGTTATGATACATAGGAGTGTTGTAGATAGGTTTAATCAGTCTCCTAGCATAGCAATTATCGAAAGAGTGACCATATATATCACAATAGGAGCAATAAAGATTGCTCAGAATAGAGTTTTCCTTAGCAAAGTCTCTAAACAAAGGTTTTGAGACATTTTGAGGCTGAATTTTATTCCTAGGTAGCACAGATTTGAAAGCAGGTTCACTTTTCCTAATAGGGGGGCAGACATATTTTCCCTTTGGTAAACTTTCATGCTTAGAGCAACTTGCATCTCCAGTGTTAGTGTTTTGATGGTCAAACTTAGTTTTTAGAGAATGAAAGTCTGGACATGTTTCAATAGGTCTTTTGCCTCCTGACACAAACTTGATAGGTTCAACAAGTTTAGTTTGTGTCTTCAAATTGGGGCAAAACCCTATTCCAGTTCTATCATCAGAATTGGTTTTAGATTCAGCAACGAATTCCTCAAAACATTTAGAATTGTTTTCAAATTTGGTAAATTTTTTGAAAACAGTTGCTGTCTTTTCTTTTGTTTGTTCCAATTCTAATAATGTCCCTTTGTATTTTTTCTCCAGAATTTCATTAGCTTCAGTTAAAGTTTTCAGTTTTTCATCAAACACTTTGACTTCACTTTCATGAGACATGCATTGAGTTGTATACTCTTCAGCATTCAGTTTTACCATTAGGCTTAGATCCTCTAGTTTTTTGGTAAGATCTTTCACAATCTTTTCTAGTCTAGTACTTTTCTTAAGAGTTTTAGTATATAGAGTGTGGATGTCTGGGAGATCATCATTATCTGAGTCACTAAGTGAGGTGTGTGAAGTGACCCCTAAGGTTTCATTTCTTAAACTCACGCACCCATTGACATCAGCTGTATCGATTTCCCTTTGACTCACACACCCGGAGGAAGAGGTATTAATGTTCTCAGTAAGTAAAGCATCTAAACCAGTTAAAGTATGATTCACATCAACAGAACTAGTATTACTGGACTCATCCTCACTATCAAGTATAGGCATATCATCATTGTATATGATTTTGGCAAAGAAAGCTAAACAAGGATCAAAACCATCAGATGTCTCAGGTTCCTCATTTTCAGAATCACTTGAGTCATCCCAGGTTTTGCAGATATTGGCTCTAGAGTGTTTGTTTTGGGCATTTAAATTAACTCTACAGTCTTGAGCAATGTGTCCTAGTTTACCACATCTATAGCATTCAGTCTTCTTGAGGTCTCTGTGAGGTCTAGTGTTGTCCTTGTTCTGTTTGTCATGAGGTTTCTCATGAGGTTTGTGATTTGAAGGAGTGGTATAATTAGACTTGCCCTGTCTATTTGCAACACTGTTTCTAAATTTAACAATTTTCTTAAATTGTTTTGTCATTAGGGCAATCTGATTATCTAGACTTTCTAAGTCACAGTCCTCATCAGAATCATTACTAGGGGTGTTTAACTCAGGCTTGATCATCTTAGAGCTAAAGCTAAGATTGGAATTGGTATGTTTCCTATTAGTGTGGGTCAATTGTTTCTTAAACTCTAATTCCATTTCCACAGTTCTTAATTTTCTACTGAGTAATTCAGGAGTGAGATTAATATCACACATCTCCCCAATAGCATATCTTTTATTGTCAAATTTCTGTGGTAATGATCTCAGAATTTTAGACACAATTTCTTGTCTATCATAAGTTATACCATTGGCATGAAGTTTAGTGACAATGTCAGTAAGGTTCATATAAAAATCATCGAAAGACTCAGATTCAGACATGATTAAGGTATTATACTGTTGGATTAACATCTGAGTCTTAACAGCTTTTACCCTAGAGTCTCCTTCGTGGGCAGTAATCAAGGTATCCCATGCTTCCTTGGAAGTGGTACAGGATGAGATTCTCTTGAACTCATGTTCGTTAATAGACATAAATATAGCGTTCTTGCCTTTGTTATTATTTCGAGAAACTTGTTTCTCTTCTTGAGTAAACTCACTCAATATTTTCTTAATCCTTTCATTGCTTCCATCAGTGGCTGGTTTAGTTGGATAAGAGTATCCATTTTCAATAATATCCCAGACATCATCTCCCAGAGTGCCTTGAATGAAAGCAATCATTCTTACTTTCCAGTAAGAAAAATTGGTTCCATCAAAGACTGGAGGTCTGGTCAAGTTACCATATCTTTCGTTTTTCTCGTCCATAATTGATTTTGAGAAAACAGTTTCAGAAACTCAGGATCTTTTTGAAAAAAGTTCACCAAAAGCTATGATACCAATTGAAATAGCGTTGCCAAAGCCGTTTATGAAAATAAACTATTTAAGCAACTCCGAAAGTTTGTTGAAGAAACTCTTTACTTAAATCAAAACGATTTTGAACACAAGATGTGTTAACAAAAGTATGTACGAGATTAGGACAAGATTTGATAACAAGTTTTAGTAAACAGTTTAAAATGTTTTAAACTCAGCACACAAACAGAATGGGATGAGAAGATGTAGAAATATTGATACTCAGGATTTTTAACGTGGTAAAACCTCAACCTTGAGGAAACATCCACGACTCCCTCTACGGAGTAAAACAAAAACAATCACTAAAACAAATATATGAGTTACAACCTATTTAACTAACATGCACACAAAACAAATCTATACAAGTTCAGGATTGTACCCTCTGGCGTCCTTAACTTTTCTGCAGATCTTGTTTGTTGATGTAGTTGTCTCAGTTTGTCAACTCTTCTTTGTTCCAGCACTTTACGTCGACTTATTGTTCACCAAATCTTATAGCCAACACTTTGAGTGTTTGTAGTGTGAAGATGTTTGTGAATGGTGTTCTAAAACACATGCATGCACACACACACACTTATTAGTTACAGACGATCCTAACAAATCACATATAAAGTCTATATGCAGTGTATTTGTTATTTTTCTTTCTTACAAAACCAAGAACCTTTTCGACCTTTCAAAATAACCCAGATTCCACGGAGATCTTGCTTAAGAAATCGGTCAAGACCTTTCTCAATCACTTTTGAAAATATTATGTGGATTGAGAACCCTCCAAGTGCGAATCCCACTAGGTCAGGTTAGGTTTTGTAAAAACAGAAATAGAAAAACATCTTATTGTTGATTCTGAAGTAAGAAAATATTTTAACAGAAAACAATCAACAACGAAATTCTCAAGATGAGAAATAAATGCAACTAAGTGTGCTGTGACATGAAAAACTTCAGATCTATGATTTCTATTGAAAGAGAAACAAGATCTGAGTCTATGTCTAAGTTGGAAATAAGATTTATGAACACAAGGATTTCAGCAACCCAGAAATCACTCAACTCGAACTCTCATAACTCAAGAAACACTAAGGATGGTGTTTATCTGGTTATGGTGTTTATGGAGAGGTAAGTGGTTTAGGTTTAGAGGTATTTGGACGAAGTTAGGGTTTCTAACTAGGGTTTGGTTTCTCTCTCTAACTTCTCTCTTCTCTCTTCTCTCTCTTCTCTCTCCTCTCTCTATTTTCTGAGACTTTTCAAAATGGCAAAAGCTTTCGAAGGCTGAGATGAGAGGCCTTTAAATAGGAAGAGAAGAAGATTCCAGAGCTTCGTTCAAAATCAAGGGCTCTGATTGAGTCAAGCTCCTTTGACTACAATCTAAGGGTTCACAGCAGGCGGTGGATTAAACAGGCTGTGATTGGTTAAAGGGTTTACACTGGGATTCACTCAAAAGACATGCAGGCCATCGATAAGGGTTGATCTAAGGGCTGAAAGCACGTGATGGTTCGTCTCAGTAAAGAAACACAGTTCAGGCCAATCAGAGGACACCAGGTGTAGGCCTGAGAATGAATGTAAACGCGCGTCCCAAAATAATTACAAAGCCAACCCTAGAGTCTCTAGCGCTTTCGGTTTCTACCCAGAGTAACTTTAGGCCAATAAACACAACAATCCATATTTATATAATAACCCCAAGACTTTTTAAATCAAATTTTAATTAAATAAAACCTTGTTTAAAATATGTTTTAAATTCCCAAAAAATTATTAAAAATCAAATTGAGGGATTTAAACACACTCACAACATTTAAAACACATAGGGGTGCAATATGATATGCAAGAATCAAATTCTAAGTGTGTGAGTGATGGCTATAGTCTTAGGATCATTACATGATAGATAGAAGAAGAAGCAACCCAATCTCTAAAGCTCTTTGGTTTCTCGGATAGACACTATTTTGTCACAATTTCCAAACTAGATGAGCTCTTATACAGTCTAGACTCAAATGAGTCAAAAGTATAAGGGCTTCAATCTCCCCCTTTGGAAATATGAGACAAAATCTCCTTTGAGTCATCTCAACTCGTAGGGCGACAACAAAAAAGAAAAACTTATTCCTATAAAGGTTCTATCTACCCAAATCCTAGAAAGCAAAAATTACATAACTCAACTATATACAGTTTAACATCCTATTATTACAATGAAGAATGACTGTACAAGAAGAATACCTGTAAAAAATTACTAAGATCAAGCTTTTTAGTATATGCAGTAGACTCAAATTTCTCCCCCATTTTGTCTCAAATGGACAAAGGGAAGGAACTTGGCAAATATAACAGGTATTTACTCAACACAAATCATACCAATAGATTTACGTAAAGAAATGAATCTATTATAATCAAGAGGTTTGGTAAATAAATCTGCAAGTTGTAGATCAGTAGAAAGATAATTGATTTCTAATTCCTTGGTTTCAACTAATTCACGAATAAAATGATGTCTTATTTTAATGTGCTTAGTTCGCGAGTGTTGAACTGGGTTCTTAGAAATGTTAATCGCACTTTGATTATCACAATAGAGATGAAGTGTGGGTTCTAGAATACCATAATCACTTAGCATTTGTTTAAGCCATAACAATTGGGCACAACAGCTACCGGCGGCTATGTATTCAGATTCAGCAGTCGAGAGAGATGTGCAGTTCTGTTTTTTACTACTCCATCCTACCAAGTTATTACCAATATAACAACATGCGCCTGAAGTGCTTTTACTATCATCAGTACACCCAGCCCAATCAGCGTCAGTGTACCCAATAATAGTGCTAGGTGTGTCATTCGTGTACCAAATTCTTAAATTTAGAGTGCCTTTAACATATTTAATTATGCGTTTAACAGCGTTTAAATGGCTCTCCTTGGGGTTGTTTTGATAACGCGCACAAACACAAACAGCATACATGATATCAGGATGCGAGGCAGTCAGATAGAGTAATGTGCCTATCATACTACGATATAAGGTAGAGTCTACAGATTTTCCATTTTCATCTTTAGATAATTTATCTGTAGTACTCATAGGCGTTTTAGCACTTTTAGCACTCTCGAGGCCAAATTTTTTAACTATCTCTAATGCGTACATAGTCTGCGAAAGAAACAAGCCATCTGGTTGTTGTTTGACTTGGAGACCTAGGAAGAACTGTAACTCCCCCATAAGGGACATCTGAAATTCCTTACTCATAATTTCAGCAAAAGATTTTACTTCTGAGGTAGAAGTGGATCCAAATATGATATCGTCTACATAGACTTGAGCGATAGTAATGTGTTTGCCAAAATGTTTGACAAATAAGGTTTGGTCATTTCCACCTCTTTTGAAACCTTTGTCCAGCAGAAAACTGGACAGCCGCTCATACCAAGCTCTAGGAGCTTGCTTAAGACCATATAAAGCCTTTTTCAACCGAAATACATGATTAGGATAATTAGGGTCAATGAACCCTTTAGGTTGTTCTACATAGGTTTCCTCGGCAAGTATTCCATTAAGGAACGCAGATTTAACATCCATTTGATATAATGTAAAATGCATGTGACAAGCTATAGCAAGAAGCAGACGAACTGATTCTAAACGAGTAACGGGAGCAAACGTCTCATTAAAATCAAGTCCTTCTAATTGGGAGTAACCTTGAGCAACTAGTCTAGCTTTATTTCTAATTATCATCCCATTTTCATCAGTTTTATTTTTGAAAATCCAACGAGTACCAATAACCTTTTTGTGATCAGGACGTGGAACAAGAAACCAAACATCATGAATGACAAATTGTAAAAGTTCATCCTGCATAGCAGAAATCCAGTGAGAGTCATTCAATGCCTCATTTACATTCTTTGGTTCCAAGAGAGAAACAAAGCAAGCATAGAGAGCATAATTTCTAAGTTGGGATCTTGTACGTACTGGTTCACCAGGGTTACCAACTATGTTGTTTATGGGATGATCTTTAGAAACCCAGTTAGGTACTTCAGGTGACTCAATAGGTAATGAATTATCTATTTCAGAAGAGTCATTTTCTAAAATATTTGACGATTCTTCTTCTATAGTTAATTCACTAGTCTTGCTTTCTACAGTAGTATCACTAACAATTACATTTATGGATTCCATTAAGGTCTTAGTGCGAAGATTATACACTCGATAAGCTCTACTGTTAGGTGAATATCCTAAGAATATGGCTTTATCTCCTCTACTCTCAAATTTAGATAGGTGTTCTCTATCTTTGCAAACATAGCAGGTACTACCAAAGGTTCTAAGGTACTTAAGATTAGGCTTTTTATTGTACCAAAGTTCATAGGAGGTTTGTTTCGAATTCTTTCTAAGATAGACCCTATTAATAAGATGGCAAGCTGTACGAATAGATTCTACCCAAAAATACTTAGGTAAGTTCTTAGCATGGAGCATGACACGTGCCATCTCTTGAAGAGTTCGATTCTTCCTCTCAGCTATTCCATTTTGTTGAGGGGTCTTGGGAGCACTGAACTCATGTTTGTAACCATTATAGTCACAATATTCTACAATACCAGTGTCTTTGAATTCACCACCTCTATCACTTCTGATTCTATTCACTTGAGTGTCTTTTTCATTCTCAATCCGTAAGAGAATCTTTAAAAAAGTTTGAAAAGTATCGGATTTTTGTTTTAAGAAAGCTACCCAAGTGAATCTGGTGAAGTCATCAACCATAACTAGAATATAACTGTGTCCACAAAGACTAACAGTTTGAGAAGGACCCATTAGGTCCATATGGATGAGTTCTAAGGGATTAGATGTAAGGATATCTTTAACCCTTTTATGAGGTGCTTTAACAATTTTTCCTTCTTGACAGGGACCACAGACAATGTTATGAATAGGTTTAATTTTTGGTATTCCTCTAACTATCTGTTGAGAAGACAATTTACTCAAATTTTCGTAATTAATGTGACCCATTCTATTATGCCATATCTCGTTGTCATCCATTCTGGCAACACTACAGATTTCAGAACTAGACATGACAGTATAACAATTGTCAGGGGTCCTGAATCCTGTAATTAAGCATTCTCCCTTTTCATTTAAAATCTTGCAATTGTTCTTTGAAAAGGTAACAGTGTAGTTTGAGTCACAGAATTGCGAAATGCTAAGTAAATTAGCCTTAAGACCTTTAACTAAGAGAACATTTTCAAGAAGAGGAAGTCCTTTTTCTTTAAGGGTTCCTTTGCCTATGATCTGGGATGATATACCATCACCAAAAACAACTTTTCCACCATCAAAATGGGTTTTATTTAAAAGTTTTGTATCATCACCTGTCATATGCTTGGAACATCCAGAATCCAAGTACCAACCAGAAGATGTAAGTTCAGCTTTTAGAGCAGAAACAACAATGTTACACTTCATCTGGGGTGCTAGATCATCTTTTCTAACCCAAATTGCCCTGGTTTTTAGTTTGCGCTTGTTTGCTCTTATTTGATAAAATTTGCGAGCATTAGATTTTTGTTGAAAAACATTTTGCGCATGATTTTGAGTAAATTTGAATTCCTGAGCATTTGATTTAGAAAAGGTTCTGGTAATCCTTCTAGTAAATGTCCTTTTAGGTTTAGTCCTTCTATTCCTATAGTTAGAGTTTTTGTCTGGTGGCCTGGGAAGGACATAATTGTTACGACTCCTCCTAGAATAGTTAAAGTTATGATACATAGGAGTGTTGTAGATAGGTTTAATCAGTCTCCTAGCATAGCAATTATCGAAAGAGTGACCATATATATCACAATAGGAGCAATAAAGATTGCTCAGAATAGAGTTTTCCTTAGCAAAGTCTCTAAACAAAGGTTTTGAGACATTTTGAGGCTGAATTTTATTCCTAGGTAGCACAGATTTGAAAGCAGGTTCACTTTTCCTAATAGGGGGGCAGACATATTTTCCCTTTGGTAAACTTTCATGCTTAGAGCAACTTGCATCTCCAGTGTTAGTGTTTTGATGGTCAAACTTAGTTTTTAGAGAATGAAAGTCTGGACATGTTTCAATAGGTCTTTTGCCTCCTGACACAAACTTGATAGGTTCAACAAGTTTAGTTTGTGTCTTCAAATTGGGGCAAAACCCTATTCCAGTTCTATCATCAGAATTGGTTTTAGATTCAGCAACGAATTCCTCAAAACATTTAGAATTGTTTTCAAATTTGGTAAATTTTTTGAAAACAGTTGCTGTCTTTTCTTTTGTTTGTTCCAATTCTAATAATGTCCCTTTGTATTTTTTCTCCAGAATTTCATTAGCTTCAGTTAAAGTTTTCAGTTTTTCATCAAACACTTTGACTTCACTTTCATGAGACATGCATTGAGTAGTATACTCTTCAGCATTCAGTTTTACCATTAGGCTTAGATCCTCTAGTTTTTTGGTAAGATCTTTCACAATCTTTTCTAGTCTAGTACTTTTCTTAAGAGTTTTAGTATATAGAGTGTGGATGTCTGGGAGATCATCATTATCTGAGTCACTAAGTGAGGTGTGTGAAGTGACCCCTAAGGTTTCATTTCTTAAACTCACGCACCCATTGACATCAGCTGTATCGATTTCCCTTTGACTCACACACCCGGAGGAAGAGGTATTAATGTTCTCAGTAAGTAAAGCATCTAAACCAGTTAATGTATGATTCACAGCAACAGAACTAGTATTACTGGACTCATCCTCACTATCAAGTATAGGCATATCATCATTGTATATGATTTTGGCAAAGAAGGCTAAACAAGGATCAAAACCATCAGATGTCTCAGGTTCCTCATTTTCAGAATCACTTGAGTCATCCCAGGTTTTGCAGATATTGGCTCTAGAGTGTTTGTTTTGGGCATTTAAATTAACTCTACAGTCTTGAGCAATGTGTCCTAGTTTACCACATCTATAGCATTCAGTCTTCTTGAGGTCTCTGTGAGGTCTAGTGTTGTCCTTGTTCTGTTTGTCATGAGGTTTCTCATGAGGTTTGTGATTTGAAGGAGTGGTATAATTAGACTTGCCCTGTCTATTTGCAACACTGTTTCTAAATTTAACAATTTTCTTAAATTGTTTTGTCATTAGGGCAATCTGATTATCTAGACTTTCTAAGTCACAGTCCTCATCAGAATCATTACTAGGGGTGTTTAACTCAGGCTTGATCATCTTAGAGCTAAAGCTAAGATTGGAATTGGTATGTTTCCTATTAGTGTGGGTCAATTGTTTCTTAAACTCTAATTCCATTTCCACAGTTCTTAATTTGCTACTGAGTAATTCAGGAGTGAGATTAATATCACACATCTCCTCAATAGCATATCTTTTATTGTCAAATTTCTGTGGTAATGATCTCAGAATTTTAGACACAATTTCTTGTCTATCATAAGTTATACCATTGGCATGAAGTTTAGTGACAATGTCAGTAAGGTTCATATAAAAATCATCGAAAGACTCAGATTCAGACATGATTAAGGTATTATACTGTTGGATTAACATCTGAGTCTTAGCAGCTTTTACCCTAGAGTCTCCTTCGTGGGCAGTAATCAAGGTATCCCATGCTTCCTTGGAAGTGGTACAGGATGAGATTCTCTTGAACTCATGTTCGTTAATAGACATAAATATAGCGTTCTTGCCTTTGTTATTATTTCGAGAAACCTGTTTCTCTTCTTGAGTAAACTCACTCAATATTTTCTTAATCCTTTCATTGCTTCCATCAGTGGCTGGTTTAGTTGGATAAGAGTATCCATTTTCAATAATATCCCAGACATCATCTCCCAGAGTGCCTTGAATGAAAGCAATCATTCTTACTTTCCAGTAAGAAAAATTGGTTCCATCAAAGACTGGAGGTCTGGTCAAGTTACCATATCTTTCGTTTTTCTCGTCCATAATTGATTTTGAGAAAACAGTTTCAGAAACTCAGGATCTTTTTGAAAAAAGTTCACCAAAAGCTATGATACCAATTGAAATAGCGTTGCCAAAGCCGTTTATGAAAATAAACTATTTAAGCAACTCCGAAAGTTTGTTGAAGAAACTCTTTACTTAAATCAAAACGATTTTGAACACAAGATGTGTTAACAAAAGTATGTACGAGATTAGGACAAGATTTGATAACAAGTTTTAGTAAACAGTTTAAAATGTTTTAAACTCAGCACACAAACAGAATGGGATGAGAAGATGTAGAAATATTGATACTCAGGATTTTTAACGTGGTAAAACCTCAACCTTGAGGAAACATCCACGACTCCCTCTACGGAGTAAAACAAAAACAATCACTAAAACAAATATATGAGTTACAACCTATTTAACTAACATGCACACAAAACAAATCTATACAAGTTCAGGATTGTACCCTCTGGCGTCCTTAACTTTTCTGCAGATCTTGTTTGTTGATGTAGTTGTCTCAGTTTGTCAACTCTTCTTTGTTCCAGCACTTTACGTCGACTTATTGTTCACCAAATCTTATAGCCAACACTTTGAGTGTTTGTAGTGTGAAGATGTTTGTGAATGGTGTTCTAAAACACATGCATGCACACACACACACTTATTAGTTACAGACGATCCTAACAAATCACATATAAAGTCTATATGCAGTGTATTTGTTATTTTTCTTTCTTACAAAACCAAGAACCTTTTCGACCTTTCAAAATAACCCAGATTCCACGGAGATCTTGCTTAAGAAATCGGTCAAGACCTTTCTCAATCACTTTTGAAAATATTATGTGGATTGAGAACCCTCCAAGTGCGAATCCCACTAGGTCAGGTTAGGTTTTGTAAAAACAGAAATAGAAAAACATCTTATTGTTGATTCTGAAGTAAGAAAATATTTTAACAGAAAACAATCAACAACGAAATTCTCAAGATGAGAAATAAATGCAACTAAGTGTGCTGTGACATGAAAAACTTCAGATCTATGATTTCTATTGAAAGAGAAACAAGATCTGAGTCTATGTCTAAGTTGGAAATAAGATTTATGAACACAAGGATTTCAGCAACCCAGAAATCACTCAACTCGAACTCTCATAACTCAAGAAACACTAAGGATGGTGTTTATCTGGTTATGGTGTTTATGGAGAGGTAAGTGGTTTAGGTTTAGAGGTATTTGGACGAAGTTAGGGTTTCTAACTAGGGTTTGGTTTCTCTCTCTAACTTCTCTCTTCTCTCTTCTCTCTTCTCTCTCTTCTCTCTCCTCTCTCTATTTTCTGAGACTTTTCAAAATGGCAAAAGCTTTCGAAGGCTGAGATGAGAGGCCTTTAAATAGGAAGAGAAGAAGATTCCAGAGCTTCTTTCAAAATCAAGGGCTCTGATTGAGTCAAGCTCCTTTGACTACAATCTAAGGGTTCACAGGAGGCGGTGGATTAAACAGGCTGTGATTGGTTAAAGGGTTTACACTGGGATTCACTCAAAAGACATGCAGGCCATCGATAAGGGTTGATCTAAGGGCTGAAAGCACGTGATGGTTTGTCTCAGTAAAGAAACACAGTTCAGGCCAATCAGAGGACACCAGGTGTAGGCCTGAGAATGAATGTAAACGCGCGTCCCAAAATAATTACAAAGCCAACCCTAGAGTCTCTAGCGCTTTCGGTTTCTACCCAGAGTAACTTTAGGCCAATAAACACAACAATCCATATTTATATAATAACCCCAAGACTTTTTAAATCAAATTTTAATTAAATAAAACCTTGTTTAAAATATGTTTTAAATTCCCAAAAAATTATTAAAAATTAAATTGAGGGATTTAAACACACTCACAACATTTAAAACACATAGGGGTGCAATATGATATGCAAGAATCAAATTCTAAGTGTGTGAGTGATGGCTATAGTCTTAGGATCATTACATGATAGATAGAAGAAGAAGCAACCCAATCTCTGAAGCTCTTTGGTTTCTAGGATAGACACTATTTTGTCACAATTTCCAAACTAGATGAGCTCTTATACAGTCTAGACTCAAATGAGTCAAAAGTATAAGGGCTTCATATTATACTTGGCTTATATGAAGATTTGGATTTGGATGTATTATCTGATTATTATTCTATTTAGTTTAATGTAGTCATTATTATTACAGTGGTTGTGTTATTCGTTACTCTTTTGTTTAATTATTATTTTCGTTAATTAAAATTGACATCCAGCTCGTTAGGATATTTAATGATTAAAAAAATATTTTTTGGTAGTGATGCTAAGAATTGACCATCTATGAATTATGTTCAGTTGAATAGTAGACTGATCACCTAATATTTTAATTAGCAGGGTGTCACACCTTGCCTTAATCCCATCGCATGGTGTCAGCCACATGGATTCTCCTTTTCCATTCTAATCTATTATAAGCAAGATTATCATTAAAGTTTAAATCCTTAATATCTCTCCTAATATTATACACACACACACACACACACACACACATATATATATATATATATATATATAGTCACATATATATATATATATATATATATATATATATATATATATATATATATATAGTGTGTGTGTGTGTGTGTGTGTGTGTGCACATACAAGTGTATTTGACGTGTTTTACTATGAACCAAATTATCCATTTTACAACTTCTAAAAACTTATATTATCACTTTTTCCCCAAAAAATGATTTTAATAAATTATATTATTAAACTCAGTTCCTACATGAAAATTGTGTATAAATATCAATCCGCTACTCGAAAATCCAAGTCAGTTTGATTTAGTAACGAACCCAGCTACGTACATCAAAATCTTTTACCACCATACAGAAACAACGGATGTTATTAATACACGTAAACTAAAAAATATATGTTTTGAATTATCTTTAGTAACCTTGCATTAAAAATCACAGTCACAGACATTAGATGCAACTTGTATTAAGCCAATCAAAATCCCATGGAATATTGGTAGGCGATTTTATTTCACTATTACATTCTTGATCATTACTACATTGTTTATATCACCATGTGATAGGCCCCTAAAATCTTGCTCTCACTCTTTTTTAGTAGTTCACATTACCGTGAATATTGATTCAATATTATTCAATTAAACTTTAGCCAACCAAACCCGGACAATCTATGATTTCAGTAAATCCATTGATTTCAATTATTTTACCTCGATTGCAGTACCACCCCTGCATCCTATTAAAACCCTGATTTCAGTTATTTTACACTGATTGCAGTACACCTCTGCGATTTATAACCATTATCAGTGAAACACCTAGTAGCATACCTTACGATTCAGGGATTAGATCTTGAAATACCACAAAAGTTCTAATTGGCCTGTAGGAGTCAGATATTGAGTGCCTAGTTTTTATTTGCTACATACGTATGAGTTCCCCTCTAGTTACTGTGCCTAGACATTTATTTTATATTCCTCAATTATTTGGGATTACCTTATCAAAGGTTTTGGATGATATTGTAATGGTATTGTTACGCATTTGAAGCCCTTATAATCGATAATGTATGTGTTATCCTCTCTTTCTTTAAGTAAAATATTTTATTAATTGATGGAGAAAAAGCCACTCCAAGGGCACTTACAAGCGCTAAAGCAGGAATCTTGGAAAAAAGAAACAACAATCTAAAGCCAATTTAAAAGGCATTTAGGTTCTACGATTTCTTGAACGTGTTCGCTTGCGGACGACGTTCCAACTGGCATTTTCTGCAGTATAATTTACATCATTCGAGATAATATCGGAATCTAGAGCATATGCTGAATCAAGTTTGGGGAGATCCACAAATAAATCAATGTCGCGGTCGTCTTGAATTTTTACACAAATAGGATTAGCTTGGGATAACTCGACACTTGTATTAATATTCTCTAAATGATTCATATCTTCATCACTTTTGTAAGAAGATGAAGTCTCATGAAGATTATTGCGCATAACAAGTTTATCTCCTATTAATACGATGGAATCACTTTGGATTAAGTGATGAATATAATTTTCTTTTTTCTTTTTTGTGTTGCCAACAGAAGATCCATTCTTCAAAGAGGGGACATCACCAGATTCAAGAACTACTACATCCACTGTATGATCCGATATAACTATTTTTCCCACGCTACCTTATTTAGAGTTTATGCCATGTTCATTAGTTATGGTCAACAAAGGTGTGCTATCCTTTGAGCCATTACTATCATGTTGAACAAGTATTGTCTGAACCGGATTCTTTATGGTAAGCTCCAAATTATTTGGTAAATCTTTAGAAGTCAACTAATATCCATTTGAAATTTCAGCAACAATATTATGTGCCACATGTGGAGTTGATGTGCCATTAAATCCATCTAACTGTATGCGATTTACTTTTGTAAATTGTATGGATTATCCTGTTATAATATGAACCCTTGCTTTTATAACTCGATAAACAACATATCTAGTTATGAATCATCATATTATTCTTTTAAATATCATCAGACTCCATTATATCCTTATCACCAATATGATATTTCATTTTGCCTCAGACTGTGTTACATTATCATCATTTCAGCCCTAGTTATGGTATCAAAACAAACTCATACATATACAATTTTATAGAAGTAGAATTATCTACCTGGCAAAGTTTAAGCGATGATGAGCAGTTCAAGCTAGGATATCTAAAGATCGAGAATAGTTTTTTGTTCAGAGAATAGTTATACGAAAGTTATTTTTAGCCATACAACGAGATGTGTATATAGTACTGTATAGTAAAAACTATGAATTGTAACACCATGAAATATCAGTAAAGTTCCACTTTTGAAAGAAATGATGGATTTCATTATGGTTTAGTATTTATCAGGATAAAACCTGACACTCGAGAAATCGGGATCTGACAGTATGTAATACCCTTCCCTAGTATTTCATTTAACTTTTGTACAAATGTAATGGAGTAAGGTTCGATGAGAATTATTACAAATTGTGGGTCAAAAATTAAAGGAGATAAAAGAATAGAAAGGGGGTCGTTCGAATGACCTATGGGGGCCATTAGAAGCGAGGTATGTGGGTCGTTAGAAGCGAGATCAATGTCATGCGAAGCAGGTGTTCAAATGACCTTCGAGAGAGATCTCACTGTATTACAGTCTCAGGTCGCGCGAAGGTCATGCGAAGCCAAACATCAAACGAGATAGACATATCATTTGAATAAGGTTCATGTTGTTTGAACAATGTTCCTCGAATTTTTTTTAATCAGATTGCCCTTGTGCGCTATTACAATTATGGTCCTTGATTTGGTGTGTTGTCGAGCGCAGATGAGCCTAGAATGGACAAAATGAGATTTTTAGTGTTTTGGGGGATTTTATTAGGGTGGGTTTGGTTACCTTAGGAATGGGGAAGTTGGAAAAGGATGAGAGAGTTAGAGAGGGTGGTCTTCCACCACCATTACACCACCAGAAACCACCACATTCCTAGTGTGTTCCACCTTATTCAAGCCTACAACACCCATTTCCACCACTATTGAAGCGGAACTATGAATTTTAGAGAATTGGTGGAGGATTTTTAGAGAAGATTATGGGATCTTTGATGGAGTTTGAATGGGTTCTTATCTTGGAAGCTCAAATAAAGCACATGTGGATCATTTTGGAGGATGCTTTTGTAACCCCTTGAGCCTACCTGGGGGGGGGGGGGGGGGGGGAGTGCTCCTCCTGCACCAACCTTTCTATCACCATTTGGAGTCCTTTAGGTAGAAAAATATATCCTAAGTATTTAAGACTCTATTTGCATTTTTTTAAGTCTTGTAGTTAGATTACATAATGTATGATGCACATGAATAAATGATGGGTTTTAGAATAATATTAAACATTTTTATGGAATAAAAATATTTTTTGTTGGAAATATAGAATGAATAAGTATTTCAAAGTCTTGCATATTAGAAGTTGGTATTTTATGAAAATGGTGTATTTTCTAGAATGGTTGATGATAAACATTTTTTGAAATAAAATGTTTGAAAATAATGATTTATTTTGCTAAACGATAATGAAATAATGTTGCAAAGTTTCTTGCAAAAATGTAAAGTTTATAAAAATGGACATTTGTTGAGTTTAAAGAAATAAAATGTATTTTATGCCTTGAAAGTATATTTTTGCAAGTGTGATGAATTTCTAAAAGGAAATGTATGTTTAACCCATTAATAGGATTTTAGGATTTAAAATCCATCTTCTCATGAATATAAACTTGTAGTATTTTGGAAATAAATGTATAAAAAAGTCTCAAGAAGATTTTTAGAACACGCTATATGGTTGACTTACTTGAGTCTATATCATATAGGAGTTCCAACTAGTTTGGATATGAAGACAAAATATGATAGATTTTATTTAGCATCTTCTCCATGGTATGGACTAGCTTCACCAACAATTGATCCTGTCCAAGACATCATCACTGCCATAAAGGTGAGTAATATGTTGCACTGAACACACTTTAGGACACAATTCACGCATATTATAGTGTGGGTGTGTGTATATGTGTTAAACTATTTTTAGGAACGTCTTAAACATTTTTAAAACATTTATAAATATTTTTTAAGATATTTAATATTCAAGGTTTTAAAATGTTGTGGGCTAAAATAGAATTACTTTTATTCCTTAAAAACTTCCCAAGGTAGAATAAAAACTCGGCAGAGACATTCAGGGTAGCAATCTGGATTATTTAGAAATATAAAACACGTATTTTACATTGGTTAAAATCAATACATGTGTTGGCTTTTAGTTTGTTACATTTGTGTTTCTTGCCTCTCACATTTCTGAGGACGTTTATTAACCGTTGGATTAAACTAAATCTATGTTCTGTATGTAATCTGAATGAATCCTTGTTAGGTTAGAATTTTCCAATAGGAGAAAGAGGTTGTGTGGTCCATTTACCACGGTCAAATTAGAATTCATACGGGCATTGTAATCTCAGTTGTCCAAATCGCTTTCAAACATCCAGAAGGTTCCTCTAATAGTATAAATAAGACCATATGCTAAGGCATTTGAGAACTTTTGAGAGGTCGTCCATTTGAGAGAAAAAATAGAGAGAATAGAGAAAATAAAGATTAAAGAGAGAGGAAGAGAGAGAGAGAGAGAGAGAGAGAGAGAGAGAGAGAGAGAGAGAGAGAGAGAGAGAGAGAGAGACAGAGAACCAGAGTTATGATATTGTAAATCCATACGTTTTCTCCCAAACACCAACCCAAACACTTTCATAGTTAAATCAGTGTAGATAACCATCTTTGAGTGTTAGGATTCTTAGGCTTTCTTGAGGGTTTGGTAGTTTGTAAGTTTGAAGAAGACTCTTCACATGCTATCTCTCTTAGGAACCCAAATTTCGTTGTAAATCTCACATTTGTTGCTAGAAAATTATAAGAAATACGTTGAGATACATTTTTCACGTATATTTTGGATTTTTTTCCTTCTTTTGTTTAGATTTGGTTTTGTAAGTGTATATTCTTTTAAATCCATTCTCGTTTTCATTTTCCTCGAAAAAGAGACTTAACTACAGATATGAATGTATGTTTCTAAAAACTAAGTAACTAGTTTGTGTATAAATAAAGTGTTTGAAACATTAGATCTGTGTTTTGAAAGATTCACTCCAGATCTGAAATATTCCTTTTGAAACAAGAAGTCTGATTTTCGTGAAAATTGAAACTCTGCATATCATATTGAAATTTGTAATTTGTAGGACTGTTCGTATAAATATTTTGAGAGATGTGAGTTGCATATTGCATTTTTCTGCACTTCACAGTCACCAACACTCTCACGCAAACACCAAGCATTAGTGTGGTTCCTTTGAGAGATTTTGTTTTGACTGAGTCCATCGAAGTAAGGAGTAAGGAGTTAAAGAAAATAAACAGCCAGGTAGATCAAAGCCAGAATCAGAATACCGTGGAAGAGGTTTTATCATTAGGTTTGTGTTCTTTAGCCTAGGATCTTGTGTTGCGTGTTTATGATCTTGTAAGTCTCGTATAATTTTTTATAGTGGATTTTTTAGTTGTGGCGTAAAGGTCACCGTGGATGGTTTCTCAAATTGAGGTGTTACCACGTCAAAAACTAACGTGTCAACTTACTGTTTTAGTTATTAATATCGGTTTAGTTTTAATACAAATAACTAGTACATGTTTTTAATTTAAAACCTAAGGTAATCAGGCTACCAAGTTTAACATCCAATTAAATCAGTTTTATACACATCTTGTGTTTTAAGATTTTTGAAAAGGAGTTTCCTCAAAGAGTTTGTGTTCATAGTTTACAGAATGTTTTAACTTTGTGTTAAAAACCTTAGTAAACATCTTTTCAAGTGGTATCAGAGCGGGTTTATCAAAATATTTTGATCCTGAAACTCCATAAACTTCTTTCTGAAATCTTTTTCTATAAAAATGGATGAGAGATTTGAGAAGGTAGGTAACTTGTCCCGTCCACCCCTCTTTGATGGACATAATTTTCCTTACTAAAAAATAAGGATGATTACATTCATTCTAGGGACTTTGGGTGATTACGTACGGGACTTGATTGAAAATGGATACCAACACCCAACTAAGCCTTTGTGTGAAACTAGCACTGAAAGAGTTAAGAAAGATCTCAGTGAGTTTACCAAAGAAGAGAAAAATATGTCACTTGATAATAATAAGGGAAAGAACTATATTTTTATGTCCTTAAATGAGCAGGAATTTAAACGTATAATTTGTTGCTCTACTTCCAAGGAAGCCTAGGACACACTCGTCATCGCCCGTACGGATGATGAACGTGTTAAGGATGAAAAAACCCAGATGTTAGTCCAACAATACAATACTTTTATTATGGATGAAAATGAGTCATTTGATTAATTTTATATAAAATTAACCGATATTGTCACAAAGTTGCATGATAATGGTATAACCTACGGCAAAAAAGAAATTGTACATAAAACCCTAAAATCATTGCCTGCTAAATTTAATAAAAAAAATTATGCAATAGAAGAGAAGGATGACCCAAACCTAACTCCTGAATTACTAAGTAGTAAATTAAGAACTATAAAGATGGAGTTAGAATATAAAAAGAAAATGACTATCAAAACAAAAGATCATATGGGACTAATGTTGTCTTTTCATGCCAAGTGATTGTCCTTAAATTCAACCCACTAGACCTTACCTTAACCTCAGTGAGGATTGTGATTTGGATAATTTGGATAACCAGATTGCTCTTATGAGCAAACAGTTAAGAAAATCATTAAGTTTAGAAACTCCATGACTTTTAAACAAGGCAAACCTAGTTATCAAAAACATCAAAATCACATACCTCATGACAAAAATGATGACAAACAGACCACTAATAACAATAGGTCTAAGAATGATAATCGCCACATAAAATGTCATCGTTGTGGGAAAATGGACATTATATTTCTAAGTGTAGAGTTAATATGAATAATAACAATGTTATGGCTAATGTATGAAAAATGTGGGATGACTTAAGTGATTCTGATGAAGATGAAATTGATTCAACCAACATTGATGAATCATGCATGTCCTTTTACGCCAAGATCATATATATTCTGATGATAATGCATGTTTATCTACTAATGATTATATTATGCCCGTTGATGTTGATGTCAAGCCTGCTAGTGATATTCATGTATCTACTCATATTGAAAATAACGTAGATAATCCTAGCTTATGGGTGAGTCAAAGTGAAAACATTATTGACGAATTGAATGGGTGGTGAGTTCCAATGGGCAAAAAGATCGATAGGGGAGACTACACATAATTCACTTACTGAGTCCAATGATGACCTACCTGATATTAATGAGTTGTACACCAACACTCTTAAAAAGAGTGCGAAACTAGATAGCATGGTTAAGCAATTGACTGAACATGTTGAAAAACTTAGTAAAACTATTAAGAAGAATGCAGAAGATTACACTACACAATGCGTTGCTCATGAGATAGAGACAAAAGATTTTTCTTTAAAATTAAAAGACCTATCTGAGAAAAATGTTATCCAAGAGGAAAGGTATAAGGTTGCTTTAATTGAATTGAAAGAATCCAAATAGAAAGCAAAAAATGTTTTAAAAAATTGTTTACATTTTGAAACACAAGATAAAACCTATGAAGAAATTATTGTTGGAAGTAAAATGGATTTTAGAGATAAATCTGGTCTAGGTAGAAAAGGTTTTTACCAGCAAAACAACTATATCCCCTAAAAATCTTATTCGTATAAAAGAAGGCATGGGCGTTAAAAAACCTCTTAAAGGAAATTTTCATGTTTATGTCTCTAAAGAAATGCAGAATAAGTGTAATCAACATCCAAAAATTAATGGAAAAGATAAGCATGTATGTCCGCCTACAAAAGACTTTGGACAAAACACTAAGACTTGTGGTAATTGGACTAGTGTGTCTTACAAGACCAAACTTATATTTAAGGACTTAATTGATAGAGTCAAGCCTACTTCGCATCACTATTTCTTCTATTGCGATATCTATGGGAACCCCATTACCGAGTGTTTTCAAAAAAGGTTGTGACCTACCTATCAAAACTTTAACTATTCAAGAAAGAGTAGGAATACTTATATTCTCCCAAAGCAGACCACACATAACTCTGGCTATAAGAGAAATGGAGGACCTAAATCTAAGAATAAACCATTTAGAAAGACCCGTCAGACCTTTTCTAAGTCAAAGGCCAAGAATTTTGTTTAAACCAGACCTATTTGGATTAGAAAAGATGGCCTATTACCCCATCTCAAGTGCAATGTGGTTATAACTGCTTTTAAGGTCCAACACACCTCAGCTAGTTTGTACTTGGATTCCGAGTGTTCCAAACATATGAACAGGGTCAAAACAAAATTGAAAAATAAGACAAACTTTCTTAGAGGTAGTGCCCTGTTTGGAAATGGCGTTTCATCTCAGATCATAGGTAAGGTAACACTCTGTGAAGAAAGCGTCCCTTCTTTAAATGATATCCTCAGGCTAACATACTAAGTATATCTTAATTTTGTGATTCCAATCATACCTTTACCTTTTTAAAAACTAATTGCAAAATCTTGAATGAAAAGGGCAACTGTATCCTTTTAGGAAACAAAACTGCGGACAACTATTACACAGTGATTTCAAAGACTGAATCTCGCAAGGTTGCCAGATTAGATGATTCTGATCTATGGCACAATAGATTGGGATACAAAAATTTTGATAAACTTCGTAGGAAAATCTCCCAAAAAATAGTTAGAGGCCTACCCAAAATCAAAAATATTTTTAACTCTAATTGTGGTCCCTTCTAAGAGGGGAAGATAACTAAATCTGCTCATAAGAAAGTTAAAAATATTTTAACCTCAAAACCTCTTGATCTAATCCACATGGACCTTATGGGTCCCTATAGAATTGTGAGCCTATGTGGTAAAAGTTATATTTTAGTTATGGTGGATTATTTCACACGATTTACTTGGGTCGCTTTTGTGAGAAATAAATATGACACCTTTCATAAGTTCTTAAAACTTCTTTTAAAAATAGAGAATGAGAAGAATACCCAAGTATGTCGCATAAGAAGTGATAGAGGTGGAGAATTCAAAGATTCAGGTGTCACGGATTATTGTGTAGGTAATGGATATAAACACGAGTTTAGTTCACCTAAGACACCTCAGCAGAATGGCATTACTGAACGTAAAAATAAGACCATACAAGAGATGGCTAAGGTGATATTACACCCAAAGAGTCTGCCAAAATACTTTTGGGTTGAAGTTGTACAGACTGAATGTCACATTATTAACTGTGTATATCTCAGAAAAAATACCCAAGAGACTGAATACAAGAATCCTAACTTAAAGTACTTTAGAACTTTGGGGAGTTTTTGTTATGTTTGTAAACACAAGAAAACTTTTCAAAATTCGATACCTGGGGTGATTAAGCTATTTTTTTGGGTTATTCCCAAATAAGTAGGGCTTACCGTGTTTATAATCTTCATACCAAAGTCATTATGGAGCCTATTAATGTAATTGTAAATGACACTAGTGCAGAGAGTACTGACAGTCAAAAAGTGGTCTTGAATGAGTCTGAGATAATTTTTACCCCCGACTCTCCTGAGATAGTTGATTCACTACCACTTCAGAGCCCTATGGTACGAACCTAGTTTTCCAAAGACCACCCTCTTAAGAAGGTTATTGGGAACCTATTTGAGCCAGTGCGAACGAGATCACAACTTTAAAAAGTAGCTACATGTCCATGTATTATTTCTCTAGTAGAACTAAAAACTATAAATGATGCCCTGTGTAACTCATTCTGGATTAATGCGATGAAAGAAGATCTTTTCCAGTTTCAAAGTCATGATGTTTGATATCGCGTCCCATGGCTTGAAGACAAGAAGGTTATTGGCACTCATTTAATTTTTAAAAATAAAACTAACGAGTATGGGGTTGCAATAAGAAACAACGCTAGGTTAGTAAAACAAGGATATTCTCAAATATAGGGAATAGACTTCAATGAGAATTTTTCCCCTGTCACTCGACTCGAGTCTGTTCGTCTCCTCCTTGCTATATCGTGTCATTGAAATTCAAGCCTTTTCAAATGGACATCAAGTTCGCATTTTTAAATGGTATTTTGGCAGAGTAAGTATACGTAGAACAACCAATAGGATTTGTAGATCCCTCTCACCATACCCACGTCTATAGACTTAAGAAGGTTGTATGGATTAAAGCAAGCTTTGAGAGCCTGATATGAGCGCCTCTCGACCTATTTAGTCAATAAAGGGTTTCAACGAGGTGGCAATGACCATACATTTTTTTATTAGGAATATAGAACACCACGTATTGATTGTGCAAGTTTATATAGATGATATCATATTTGGTTCCAGCTCCCATCATCAAGAAAAGGACTTTTCTAATATTATGCATGCTGAATTCCAGATGTCTTTAATGGGGAATTACAGTACTTCTTAGGTTTGTAAGTCAAACAACTTAGTGATGGTCTGTTCATAACTCAATTTAAATATGCTAGTGCTCTTATTAAAAAGTTTGGTCTTGTTAATTCTAAAATAACATGTACACCCATGAGCACGTCCATAAAAATATCAAAAGAAGAAAATAGGAAAGGTGTTGACCCAACTATATATAGAAGCACGATAGGGAGTTTTTAATACCTCGTTGCATCTAGGCCAGATATTTCCTTTGTTGTATATGTTTGTGCACGATACAAATGCGCACCTAAATATAGTCATGTGTTTTTTGTAAAATGAATAATTAAATATGTTAAACGCATAATAAATTTTATTATATGGTACACAAAAGACATTACTAACTCTATAGTTGGCTACACTGAAGTCGACTGAGCAAGGTGTTCAGATGATAGTAAGAGCACGTCTGGAGCTTGTTAATATGTAGGAAACAATCTTGTAGGATGGAGTAATAAAAAATGTACATCCCTTTCAACCGCTGAATCAAAATATACAGCTGAGGGTAGTTGATATGCTTATCTTTTATGGATTAAGCAAATGCTTAGTGATTATGGTATCATCAAAGATAAATTGACTATGTATTGCGATAACCAAAGTTCCAATAATATCTAATAATTCGACACAACACTCACAAACTAAGCACATTAAGATTAGGCATCACTTTATTCGTGAACTTGTTGAATCTAAAGAACTCGATATCGAATACATTAATACTGAAAAATAATTGGCTCACCTATTTACAAATCCTTTGGAAAATATTATATTTGAATCACTTATAAAAGCCATAGGGATGATTGTACTTACTTAATATATTCTGCTTAATTGTCATAACCTCGATAATTTCACGTTAATAATTGGTTTATGAGGATTTAGGGCACGGACATTTCACAAATGACAATAGATGCCTCCTTAATCTGTTTAATGTAGGAGAACCTTGAATCCTCCCTTGATTATAACATCATTTGTGTAGCCTAATTATTTATATATCCTTATATTTATATATCCCTTTTACCCCATTGTATATTTGAGAGAAATTGGGATGGAATAACTTGTGTAACCGACTTTAGATTTAATATCTTATTTTATCTTGACTCAACTAATATGTCCATTGAGTATTTATATTTCAGGCATTCACTTTACAGATCAGTTGTACATTTTTCAATATTTAGGGTAATGGTCTGTGTAATAGTTGAGTAATGTATTTTTTTTCTTATTTTCGATTCTAGAATAGGAAAGGGTAGAGTAGCTCTTTTGTATAGGAAATCTAGGCTTTTTATTTTTTACCCACGAGTACAGGTTACTTAAGGGAATTTTATCTCCAATATCCAAAGTGGGAGATTAAGAAAACATTATCTAGTTGACTTACTTGAGTCTGTACCATATAGGAGTTCCAACTAATTTGGATATGATGACAAAATATGATATATTTCTTTTTTAGCATCTTATCTATGGATTTGCAAAGCTTCACCAAAAATTTATCATGTCCAAGACATCTTCACTGTCATAAAGGGAAATGATATGTTTCACTGAACACACTTTAGGATACAATTCATGCATAATATAGTGTGGGTGTGTGTATATTGTTAAAATATTTTTAGAAATTATTTAAACATTTTAAAAACATTTCTAACCATTTAAAAATGATTTTTTAAATAATTAGAATCAAAGTTTTAAAATATTGTGGGCTAAAATAGAATTACTTTTTATTCCTTAAAAACTTCCCAGGGTAGAATATAAAACTATCAGAGACATTCAAGTTAACAATTTGAATTATTTATAAATCTAAAACACTCGTTTTAAAGTCAATACATGTATTGGCTTTTGATTTGTTACATTTATGTTTCTTGCCTCTCATATTTCTGAGGAAATTTATTAATTGTTGGATCAAACCTAATCTATTTTTTGCATGTAATCTGAGTGAATCCTTGTGAAGTTATAATTGACCAATAAGAGAAAGAGGTTGTGCGATCTATTTATCACCGTTAGATTAGAATTCAAACGGGCATTTTAATCTCAGCCATCCAAATCGCTTCAAACATCTAGAAGGTTCCTCTCACAATATAAATAAAACCTACGTTGAGACATATGAAAACTTTTGAGAGGCCATCCATTTGAGGGAAAAAAATAGAGAGAAGAGAGAGTAGATATAGAAAAGAGAAAGGTTAGAGAAAGAGAATAGAAAATCAGAGTTCTGAAATTATAAATCCAAGTGTTTTCTCCGAAACACTGACCCCAACACTTTAATAGTTAAATAAGTGTAGAAAACCATCTTTGAGTGATAGGATTCTTAGGTTTTCTTGAGAGTTTGGAAGTTTGTAAGTCTAAAGAAAGCTCCTCACACGTTATCTCTCTCGGGAACCCTAATTTCGTTGTAAATCTCATAATTCTTACTAGAAATCATGAGATATACATCGAGATACATTTTTCATGTATATTTAAGGTTTATTTACCTTCTCTTGTTTGGATATGGTTTTGTAAGTGTATATTCTTTTAGATCCATTCTCATTTTCATTTTTCTTGAAAAAAAGACTTAAAAACAGTCCATATTTAAAATCTGAAGTTCTGTTTCTAAAAACTAAGTTTTACAGTTTCTGAAACTAGTTTGTGTATAAATAAAGTGTTTGAAACATTAGATTTTTGTTTTGAAAGATTCACTTCAGATCTGAAATATTCTTTTTGAAACAAGAAGTCAGATTTTCATGAAAATTGAAACTCTGCATATCATATAGAAATTTGTAATTTGTAGGACTGTTTGTATAAATATTTTGAGAGAAGTGAGTTGCATAGTGAATTTGTCTGCACTTCATAGTCACCAACTCTCTCACATAAACACCTAGTAAAAGTGTGGTTCCTTTAAGAGATTTTTTGTTGACTAAGTCCATCAAATTCAAGGAGCAAGGAGTTAAAGAAAAGAAATAACCACGGAGATCAAAGACAGAATCACAATTCCATGGAGGAGGTTTTGCTCATTAAGTATATTTATGTTATTTAGCCTAGGATCTTGTATTTCATGTTTAGGTTCTTGTAACTCTTGTACAATTGTTTATAGTTTATTTTTTTTGTTGTGGCGTTGAGGTCGTCATGGATGGTTTCTCAAATTGAGGTTTTACCACGTTAAAAATCACCATGTCAACTTACTGTTTTAGTTATTAATATCTTGCATGGTTTGGTTTCATTACAAAGAACTAGTATAGGTTTTTTATTTAAAACCTAAGGTAATCACGCTACCAAGTCTAACATCCAACTAAATTAGTTTTATACACATCTTGTGTTTTAAGATTTTTAAAAGGAGTTTCCTCAAAGAGATTTTTTTGGAGTTTACTTTTTGTTAAAAACCTCAGTAAACATCTTTTCAGATTTTGTTGGGTTTAAACATAGAATAAGAAAAGTAGAAATTATTATCTTCAAAGTATGTGAAAATGGAGTAATAGTGTGATAAGTAAAAAGTTTCAAGACTACGTGTATTGATAAAAATGAAATGGTATTTTCTTATGAAAGTAGTCTTTAAGTGTAAATTAGATTTCTTGAATAAAGAAAACAAAGAAATGTCTAATTTGGAAATATGGTTAGTAAAGGTGTTGGATAAATGTTAATGGGTAAAACATTGGGAAGTTTGTGTGTGTAACTCAATAATGTTTTGAAAGATTAACACTTGTGAAATTGGAAGGGGATGAATGAAGTATAGGTGTTTCCAATTAAGAAGAATATTAGTCCAAGGTTAAAAAGGTGTTAAAACACATAAGATGTTAGTATAGGTAACTTAATAATGCTTTGGGGATAATTAACACTTGTGAAAATGGAGTAAAAGATGAGTTTGGAAACAAATGTGTAAAATGGTAATTTTACTTAAAGTGGAATATTTTTATGAAATAAAAATGTTGGAAAAGGTGTTACACAAAGTGGTCCTAAATGAATATGATTTTTGGAATAAAATTAAGGTTAAAGTGTAAAGGACATGAAATGATAATTTCAAAGTGTAACACGAGTTGAGGTGAAACCCTGGGTTTTAGCTTCAACTGGCTAAAAGGAAAAGTGGAATAATGTGGACAGTTATAAAATGTTAAAACACATTAAAAGGAACTCGGATGACACTGGAATAAGTATTTCAAAGTCTTGAAATATTAAAAATTGATATTTTATTAAAATGGTGTATTTTGTAGAAAGGTTGATGTTAAGGGGGCAACCCCAACCTCCAAAGGTGGTCTCAAAGGATTACAAATGCATCATCCAAAATGCTCCATATGTGATCCATTTGAGTTTCCAAGCTAAGAACCCTTTCAAACTCCATGAAATATCCCATCATCTTCTATAAAAATCCTCTAACACTTCTCTAAAATTCATAGCTCCACTTCAATAGTGGTGGAAATGGGTGTTGTAGGCTTGAATAAGGTGGAATACGCTATGAATGTAATGGTTTATGGTGGTGTAAGGGTGGTTTGAGGTGAGAATGGGTTCATCCATGGTGGAAAACTGCCCTATCTCACTCTCTCGTCTTCTTCCAACTTTCCCCTGCCCAAATCAACCAAACCCGCCCTAATAAAAGAGCAAAAAAAAACTTAAAATCCCATTTTGCCCGTTCCGAGCTCCTCGGATCTCAATAGCATAGAAAATCAAGGACCAAATTTGTAACAGTGCATAAGGGAAATCTGATTAAAATATTTTTGAGGCACGTTGTTCGAAAGAAATGAACCTCGTTTGAACGATATGTCTATCTCGTTCGATATTTGGCTTCGCATGACCTGGGACTTAAATACACTAAGATCTCACTCGAAGGTCATATAAACACCTGCTTCTCATTACATTCATTTCACTTCTAACCACAATCTCCTCTATGGATCTTTGGCTTTTATGATTAGGTCATGTGAACTTTACAGATCTTGAGAGATTAGTGAATAAAGACCTAGTTCATGGCTTACCATCGCTTAAGAAATCAATTTCCTCAGTTTGTGGTCCTTGACAATAAGGAAAAAAAATTTGAAGTCCCTATCAGAAGTTGAATACCATGACCACATCTCGTGTGTTGGAGTTGATAAACACGGATCTTATGGATTCTACACGTACTAATAGCATTGGTGGTAAGAGATACATTCTTGGGATGGTCGATGACTTTTTAAGATATTCTATCATGGGGTTTCTTAACAAAAAGTTTGATGCAATTATGTTCCTAAAAACTAAGTGTCGTGTCCTGTAAAATAAACACAGTGTCATCATTAATAAGACACGCAGTCACAATAACACTAAATTTAAAGAATGCATAGTGGATAGATATTGTGATGAAGTGGGCATCAAACAGGATTTTTTGTTCATTCGTACTCCTCAACAAAGTGGGGTCATTGAGAGGAAGAACTGGACCATACAAAAGATGGTTGGATCCATGCTTCTTGGGAGAGACGTGCCTGGATATTTTTGGGCAGAGGCAGTTAATATCACATGCTACGGTGAATTAGGTATATCTTCGTCCATACATATTACACACATTATATGAGTTTTGGATAGGGAATATAGCTAACCCATCATATTTTCACGTCTTTAGGAGTCCTTGCTACATTTTGACAGATAGAGAGAACTTAGGAAAGTTTGACTGCCGAAGCAATGAAGGGATATTTTTAGGTTATTCATCATCAACTAGGTCTTATAGCGTGTTTAACTTTGCAAGATGTAAAGTTATGGGGTCAATAAATGTCACGATTAGAGATAATGAGTCGTCGGTGTTTATTAACCCTAACCTTGAGTGTGAGAATGATTCACCCCCAGTGACGATCCCAACATTCCTTATATTAACCCGCTGGACCACGTGCTTGATTTAGAGGATCCACCCTCTTGGGTTTGAAAGAGTCATAACCTTTGTTCTATACTTGGTTCAAAAGTGTCAAAACTCACGCTCAACTTGATAATGTGGTTAAAAAGTTTTGCTACACCTTCTTAGTAGAACATAAGAAGGTGAAAAAAAACACTCAAGGACGAGCATTGGATATCTGCTATACAAGATGTGTTGCTTTAGGTTTGCAAGATTGATGTTTGGGAGTTAGTCTTCTGACCTAGAGAGACTAATGTGATTAGTACCAAATGTATTTACAAAAATAAATGGATAAGAATGGTACCATAGTTCGCAATAAGGCTAGGTTGGTCGATCACGGCTACACAAAGATTGAGGGTGCAGACTTTAATGAGACATTCACTCATATTGATAGGCTTGAGTCCATCCTCTTATTACTCTCCATAGCATGTCATCTACGCTTTAAGTTAAACCAAATGTATGTCAAGAGTTCCTTCCTTAATGGAATTATATAGGAGGAAGTTTACGTTGAACAAACAAAGGGGTTCGAAGACCCAAATCACTTGAGACACATCTTTTCTCTTAAGAAGGCCTTATATAATTTAAAGTAAGCACTATGTACTTTGTACGAGAGGCTCGCCTTCTATCTCTTAGCTCATGGATTCAGGAGATGGTGAGTGGATAAGACATTATTTGTGAGGAGATAGAAAGAGTAGTTTAGTATTAGTTGCCCTAGTCTACATAGACAATGTAGTATTTGGATCCACGTGTTCCTAACATTCTCACACAATTGAGGAAGACATGAAGACTGAGTTTGATATCACCATAATTGGCGAGCTTACATTCGTCTTAGGTCTCCAAGTGCGTCAACTTGAGTATGGGATATTCATATCTCAATCCAAATATTCTAGCGACCCATTGAAGAAGTTTTCTTTACACTCATCTAAGCACTCAATCACCCCTATGAGCACATTGACTAATGTTAGCAAAGATACTTTAGGCAACGACGTATAACAAAGCCTTTATAGGATAATAACAAATAGTTTTCTCTACTTAACCACTAGTCATATCGATATTGCCTTTAGCATTGGAGTTTTTGCGTGTTACCAAGTTTGCCCAAAATATTCTCACTTGCCCACACTCAAATGTATCATAAAATACATGAGTGTCACTCTTTCTTATTATATTTGGTATTCCTTTAATACCGATGACCATTTGTCTACGTATTAGGATGATGATTGGGCTGGGGATATTGATGGTTGTAGGAGAACCTTTGGTGGATTCTTTTATTTGGGGAGTGCTCTTGTCTCTTAGTTGTGAAAGAAGAAAAACTACATTTCCTTGTCCACAACGGAGGCCGAGTATATAGCCACCGACATTTATTGCACACAACTCTTATGGATGAAGCAAATCTTGGAAATTTTTTAGATTTCCGAAGGCACAATGACTATTCATGTGATAATACGAGTCCAATTCATATATCTCATAATCCTATCCAACATTACCTCACGAAGAACCTTAGCGTACATGCACATTTTATTTATGATGTCGTTAAGGAGAAGGTCTTATCCTTGAGATTTGTGAGCACCGAATGTCAATTAGCCTATATGTTAATGAAACTTTTTGATGCACTTATATTCGAGAATCTTAGGAAGTCTTTGGGTATTTGTTTAGTTGATTGAGTTTGGGTACTTTTGTCTAGTCTTGGGTGATCATCATGTTCATATCTTTTATCCTTATTACTATATTGTATCACTATTGTACTGTTATACTTATACTTGTTTATGCTTTTTTTTTTGGACATATTTTGAAAAATCCAAAAAGATTTTTTCTTTTTTAGATAAAGTTTAAAATATTTTATTTTTTGATAAAAGTTTTAAAAAGAAGAAAGATTTTTTGATAAAATTTTGAAAAAGACAAAAAGATTTTTTATATTTTCTCTCTTCACCATATATGGTTGTGCATTTAAGATATTAGGAACAACCCTACATTCCATCCATTAATGTGAATTTTTCATGGTGTTTTGAGACATGTCTTCATTTCTTTAGTGTGCTTAATAATGCGTGGATAACATTTCGTTGTTCATTGATGAATACTTTCTTTATGGTAGACTCTTTATCAACTTTATTGCAAACATTCACAGACTTTTTAAACATTGTGCTTGATTTTTTATGTCAAATATGGTGTTGTCATCTCAATCTTTCTTAATAACGAACCAAATGTAATAGAGATAAGTTGTTCTTGTAAGAATCATTCCCCAAATTTTGTTCTTTGAAAACATTGTTATATCTTAAGCTATGGAAATGGGCTATAAAAGAGAAAAATTCTCTTTGTGTTAAAAGCCACCATTTGCCAAAAAGAGCCTAAAAGATTAATGTCACATGAAAATAGATGTGCCAAGGCCATTTTTCATTGATGTTTTGCTACATATGAGCATTATGATATCATCAAATATTTTAGAGTGAATTCTTAATATATGATATGGGTTTCATAAAGTAGAAAATCAATGAGTTAGTAGAAAGGACTCACTTGAAAGGCATTAAATAGTTTGACGTTTTTTATTTCAGAACCACTTAAATTCATGGCATGTTGGAAAACTCAAGTCAATTTCTTTTGAGTTCAAAATTTTTACACTTAAAGGTTTAAATTGAGTTCTTTCTTTAGAAGTATCTCATTGAATTATTGCACATATGTTATCAATGCATATGTTGATATGCCCATGGAAAATGTTCACATAATTACATCACGTTTTCATAATTCGTATATTTAGTGATATTCCATGGTGTTATGTATTTTTGTACCTATATGTACATTTTATACATATAGTTTTTATATACTTGAAAATTTTGAAAAATTTAAAAATAGTTGTTTGAATGCCTTTTAGAAATCTCGTCGCATGTGCTATATTATTTACCTTTGTTATGTTATTTATTTTGGCTTTAGGCGATGCTATGATTCATGATTACTTTCCAATCCTTTATTTATTATGGACAAAAATGGGGAGAACAAATTTAGGGTGATTTTTATTTTCTTTAAAGTCGTACACGTCATAGTATTCTTTTGTTTCTTGTCTACATGTATATTCTTCTTTGTTGATGATCTCATGGACTACACAAGATGAAGAATTTCAGTTGACGACAAAGCCTTGAATATCATTATATTTTGGGTTTGGGAAGACAATAGTAGAACATTGTTTTAGGGTTTTATAGGTAATTTGGCTTCGATTTTTATTTTTGTAGCGGAATAGCCAAAGGGGGAGATTTATAAGGGCAATATTTTACAATTGTTCAAAGCTTAACTATTTCTGATCTATCCCATTACAAACCAAAGTTACAAACTTAATAGTAGATCCGCATTTACTTCCACGATAACTTGAAGACATGTTTGTGACCATGCATTGTTTCTAAGTTCCATGTTGTTGGAATCAAGACGAACATTTTCTTGGAGGTATATGGATTTAGGTTTTTGACTTAAACTTATACAATTTTATCGTAGGATGTTTTATTTTAAAATCGAAGGATTTTATAAAATAAAATTTTGATTTTTTTTTGTTCCTTAGAACGAGATTGTCATCTCCATATAAAGAGTCATGGTTCTCCTCCGAAATATGTTATGTTCATTGAAACGAAATGCTTAAGTCATTAGAATAAACATACAATAAGTATCTAACGAGAACTCTCTGTGTAACAGACAAACTCGTTGGAAGGTCGTTCGAATGACCTAAGCCTATCATCCAAACGAGATTAGACCTCGTTAGAACGAAACCTATGTAATACCCCATATTTTTAATGATTTTTAAAATGGGATTAATTAGATTTAATGTGATATAATTGGAAATTAATCCGAATTTAACTATTACTCGAGAATAAATTAATATGTGATTTATGTTACTTAGTGATTAAAGTATATACAATTGATTATGACTTTATAAAATTGTTGCAAATTATGTGTACGACAATTATGGGAATTTTGTCGGGACGCGCATTTGAGTCATGTCGGGATTATAATTTAATGAAATAAAAGTGAAATATTATTATGTCATCCGAATAGTCATTTTGAATGCACCAAAGTGTCCGAAAGGGTTCAAATAGTCGAAAAAGTCTACTTGGGTGTTTGTTTTGGGTCTCGGGGCACTTTGGAACCGAAAAAACACCCCAGAGGGGTATTTCGATCATTTTACAAGGGAGGTGAATAGTATGCACGAATTTGGGAGATTGTTTATAAGTCTAAAGGTTTTAGATTATTGATTCATTCTAAAAACTTAGAGAGAAATAAATTGAGAGAGAGTGAAGAGTTTCTCTGGGGAAAGGGAAAACTCATTATGGGAGAAGAACAAACTTTTCTAGGAAACCAAAGGGCAACCACCTTGCACCACCAAGACCCACCACCACCACTGTCGGAAGTTGGCTGAAAAAAGAGAAGACCACTAGTATAGTATCATCCCCAACGGATCAGGCCTACAATCTAAAGGCATGTGATTAATTATTGCAAATTTAGCTTGTATATTGTCCATGTTAGGTTGTTTAGAAAATTCTCAAAAGATCCATAATCAAATATGAATTATGGTGATGTTAATTGAATCTTTGAAAGGAGAATTGATCAGCGTGTGAAAAGGCGACGTCGGTCGTTGTTTTCTGTTTCATCGCGTTCATACAAAAACCTAAATTATGACTACACTTGCGATACAAGTATAGCGGTAAGTCGGGTATCGAATCAACAAGGAATGTTAATTTATCTCGTAATTAGTTTATTAATTCAGGAATAAAAGTGTAAAAGGTGATGTGTGCTTGTTAATAAAAGAAAAGAGAGAAGTTAGGTCTAAATAAAAGTAAAGCGAGGATCGGGATAACGTCAAACAATACGAATCGAAACAACTATTTATCATAATTCCAGCTCGAGAGGAATTTAATCGAGGAGTATCAATTAATCATAAACATCACGCAATAAGGAATTTAAGCCAAAGTTGCGTGAATAAATATTTAATCGAAAATTGGTCACACGCGAATTAAACTAGGATTACAGCTATAAACACTAACGATGAATGACAGAGAAAGTTAAACGCATAATAATCTGACATTAATTCACGCGGGTTCAATTAGACGGAATTTTGCAGAAAACCTAATTTTCGAAGCTCGAGGCACGAAAATGGTGGAACGAAATCCCGACCCTATTTATCTAGGGGTACATCATGAACTAAACCAATTTATACTAATTAAATTAGGAAAGTAAGAAATAAAGCAAGTAAACTAATTAATAAAGCATGTAAATTCATTTGTAAAGAAAGAATTAAACAAGAACAACTTTATTAACGGTAAAGGAGATGGAAAGTTCAACTTACAAAGCCCAAATGGTTGTCATCCCAAAGAGAAATGAAGCCAAGCTCTGATAACCCAAAACCCTAAGCTTTTCTAACCCTAAAATGAATAAAAATTGAATCTATACTTATTACAACAAAAATCCATTATATAGTAAGTTGGGAGAAAAATAAAGAAGAAAGAAAAGAAAAAGGAAATATCTCAGAAACAGGGGATCGATCGACCTACCCCTTTGGTCGATCGATCAATCAATTAAATTTGAGCCCACTACCTCCCACGAATTCATAAATAAAGAGGGATCGATCGATCGATCGATCAAGAAGGTCTGATCCCCCTGCATTCCTTTTCCTTCTCTTCTCCCCTCATTTGGTTTCATTATTTTTCTCTTCCGCTAAAAGTGTCGTAACTTCTTCGTTCGGGATCAAAATCGCGCACCGTTAGCGGCCACGCGAAGCTTGCGAGGAGGGATACAACTTTCAGGTGAATGTTGGGCCAGGTGACCAAACTATGAAAAGACTAAATTTCCCTTGAACGTGCGAAAATGTATGAAACTTGACCGAAATGCGTTCAAACTTCATACTTAGCATCCAAATACCTATAAAAGCTCAATTAACCCCTGCAAAGCATGTTAACATAGAAATCCGAGGTTGTTTGGTTAACGAGCATAAATATAGGGAATAAGATACCCAAGGGGGCTAATAACGGGTATGTTAACAGATGAAATATGCAATATTTGCGTATTATCACACCCCCTAACTTTAACTTACACATTGCTAGTCCCTACCAATGAAATAAGATGCAACAAGAACTACAAATAAAAAAAATACAAGAGAAAGTACAAAAATAAAAAAAAACAGATAATGCCACTTTTGTGGGCGATTCGATTGCATTTAGCGTATGCAATAAGCTGTTAAATCCCTAGGTTACCCTAGTGGACGAGTGTCGTCGCGTGAGGGTTTTCAGGGATGAAACCCACAAAAATCAAATTTCCTCAAAATGTATTACCAAACAACCAATAAGAAAAACTCAACAACAATTATATATTTTAACATATTATTGACAAAGCAAAAGAGAAGTTTGTCCATCATTACGCAACTATCAACTTTAAAAGAATAACTACATGGAATTGAAACCTCAAATGTGAGTGGGGTGTATGCACATTCGAAAACCTTTGATTACATAAAAATACCTATAGCCCGGATAATAATTAAAGCATGCTTCCACTCAATCCTCTACGGATATCACACTCAACAAATAGAAGCACTCAGAATAGGGTGTAACACACGGGACATACGGGCATACAGAGTAATTGAAAAAGGGAACAAGGTTGGCACATGTAATTATTGAAGAACGAAATATAAAAGTTAAAAATAAAATCTCATGAAAGGATATCGCATATTAACCGATATGAAATGCACTTAAACAGATTATCTCTAATCTTCGGCCTTTGAATAATATTACCTTAGGATCAAATAGGACTTTATTGGGTTATAATATAGGTTAGGGTAGGGGTATGAAATGAAAGGATGTATTTACGAAAACAAAAGATGTTCGAAGATGAAAAACATGGGCGAATGGAAAATATCGGGAAATTTCAAAAGTGGAACATGATTTCCAAACAAGCATTAAATATATCAATCGAGAGAGTAACAAGGATTATTGAATCACTATAAACAATATATACAAATTTCTCTTTCTTTTTCTTTTCTTCTTTTTCTCACTTTTTTCTTTTGTTTTCTCTTTCTTTTTATTTCTCTTTTTCTTTCCTTTTCACTACACTTTTTCTTCTTTTCTCACTCTTTTCATATGCTTAAATTGCAACCACACTACACAATATCACTGAATCCCAAATATCATTCAAAACATAGGTAAGAAAGGTAATAAGTATGGCTTAAAACTCCAATGTGGAGTTGGTTAGGGAATTTGGGATGAAAAGAAAGGTCATAATAGGGCTCAACAGGGTTGACTAGGGACATGTATAAGGGTAAGGGTAAGGTCGTAAGGCCTAAACATCAATGAGGGCCTATGATCCTTTCCTAAAGTTCTGTGTGATTCTCGAGACTCAACACCATTGAAAATCATGCTCAAGTGATAATTCAATTAATATACAATCAATGAAAAGAAAATGAGATCCCCAACAAGATACGTTATTGAAGAAAGAGAAAGAGTAATGTATGAGCACTCAAAAACGAAGAAAAGTGCGAAGCTCGCTAGGTTTTTAGTGTACACATAGCAACAAAAAGATACCAAGCTATAATTGTCCTACCTAAGGATTTTAGAAAATATGCTCAAGTGCTCATGGGTTTTCAAGGTTTAATTCATGCATTTATTCTCAATATTGAATAATTTGAGGATTAAAGTTTAATAACATGAAAAAATAGAAAATACATCATTGACTTACCAATTGGATAGGACAATTATTAAATTTATCATAGGAAATTATGGCAAAAGACCCAAGAAAGAAAATCTTTTTGAAAATTTTGATTTTGCAAGAAAAACATTCTTGGGATTAACATATAATCAAATCATGGAAACTACTAATGAATGGATAGAATATCCCAAACCCCCTAACTTAAAACCCGACATTGTCCTCAATGTTAATTAAGAACCAAGTTAAAGAAGGAAAAGAGCGATATTACCCAAAATGGAGCAATCTCCAGAAATTACAAGTCCAATGATTCTATAAAATATTTTAGTACCAAGGCATAACAAAAAGCAATAACAAAAAGTTTAACTAAATACACTAGATTAAACTAAAAGGAAAGAAAAACTAAAAAGAAAGAGAGAATAAAAAGCTAACTACGTACAACCTACCATTTAGACTCCTAACTAACTATGCACTAGAAGTCTAAATTTTTTAGGGTCAACCCAAAAGACGATTTGACTTTGAAAGATCCACGGCGGACCCTCCCTTTCATGCATGCCTCGCAAAAAATAGGAATTTCGTTCAAACAACGGAAGGCATGTGGGTGGTGGAAAAGGTGAACCATCTCCAATTGAAAATTTGGGAGGGAGGATGGGGGATTTGAATAGGATGGGTGACAAATGTGACACCCCGACTAATTAAATACCGGGTAGCTACTCCTTTATTAAATTAATACAAAATGCCAAGTTGGTTCAGTTAATAGCATCACTGTCGAAAACATTTTTAATGATTACTAACCACCTAGTATTTAAAAAGTAAGATGTCAAATTTTAAATTAAGTCTGATTAACATGCAATAAAAGAATTATGAAAGAATAACATAACCATACACCATAAAGTCTCAACGAAGTAACCAACAAACATTAGTGAGTCCAGAGAAAAAATGCGTCACAACAATCCCACAACTGAAATGAACAAAATAGTGTATCCTGAATTTATTACATGCCAAGAATCTGAATAACTGAAATATGAAATGTCTCTAATAGAAATGGGCGACATGCCCTACAAATGATGGAACTGAATATGGAGTCAAAACCAAAGGAAGCGTCTACTAGCAAGGCCCTGTAACTTCCACAACAGCTACAGCTCGTCACCTTAATGGAAATCCTATGCATGGTGTCCTTATGGCTGGGCACCTAAAAGGTTTTTACAAAAATAGATTTGAAAGCAAACGGGTCAGAGCCCGAAAGTGGAGAGTATTTTAAAACCAGCAAGTGCTTTAATAACATTAAAACAATGAATGTAAAATACATGTTAGGACGTGCACTCACATGAAATACTCACCTCTCGACTAATTGTGCACTCCTAACGTACCGTAACCATCTAAGCGATATTCGTAACTAACTAAACCGTCATAAGTTCTAACCTTTCTACTCGATTCACAATATAAATTACCAGCATTATCCATTAAATAGAAGGCTTTACTTAAACTCGGATTCTCAATTGTTAGCAAAACCATTCACAGCAGGTTTTCCCTTTTTATCTTTATCAAGACGTTACTTCAATTATTCTCACAATTAAACATAACAATTCCTTTTCATTTAACCATATATATTTCACATCATAAATACACAATACAAGCACCCCGAGGCTAAGCTTTGGTGCACACATACTCTGCTATCCATCCCGGTACATCACGTACATAAGGATCACACATTTCGAATCTCTCAGGAATCGTTCTCATATAACAACAATCACAAACAATGGAGGCGAACACAGTCACATCACATGGGTCACGCACATACCTATGCTCCCATGATCAGCAGTCTTATTAACTTCCCAATAAGTCCTTCTCTGACCTATGTTCTCGAGGTACCAATCTATATCCCCCCGTAGGCACACAAAGATTAGATGGTCCTAAACGAACGCAAACCTCCCGTGATAGCAAGTACTGTAGGTATGTCATACACATAAGTCATATACTAAGCATTCACACATCTTAGATATCTCATTATTAATAAAGATATATTCTACATCCTTATACCATTATTCCAATTTTATACATTTTTAAATCTTCCGATAATATATAATGTAGACTGTCGACACATCTCACGTCATAGTTTCTTGTACTTAAAACCTATCTCAAAGGGATTACTAAGTCTCCTATTATTCCCACATATAACATCATTATTCTTAATATCCTTACTTCTGCCCCAAACCTCATTTCATCAAATTATTCGAATTTACTCCTTTAACCCTAATATTATCTCACTCATCGAATTTTATTAGATTTCATAATAGTTCCTCAAATTGAATTCTAATGCAGGTACAAATTTTATAACCATACCTACTGGTCTTCCTTAAGTCTAAGGATATTCATAAAATCTCCATTAATAATTTTCTAAGGGTTAACATCATTAAAATTTAACAAGGGAAAATATTTCTCATTCTGGGAAGGTCGATCGATCGACCTTGAACATCGATCGATCGATGGTGGTCGATCGATCGACTGATGAATGTCGATCGATCGATTGCACCAGATAAGTTACGGACTGCTTCGTTTTGCAGTCCTCAAATCGTCCCAAAAATCCATTACAATGCATGAAACTTCATTCTAACGTTATAATATCATCAAATAATCATCCTACAACATTGTTAACGTTCTAAAACTAATTAATCATCACCCAAAGGCCTTATTTAGATCAAAATATCATCAAGAACCCTAGAAATTTAAAGTCATCAATTTCCCTTAATACATCCATTTTTGTATCATCAAAGTCGTATTTCTATTAGTATAATCACCCAATAACAATTCTACATGAAATCCCTATATCACAACCTGAATTTACAACTCCAATTTCATGGGTTTTTATAAATCTCCCAATACAATGCAATTATGTAGATTTCTAAGCATGGAAGAAACATTCGCTTGAAATTAACGTAATTAAACCACTTGCCTCGGATTGTTCTCTGAATTTGATGTTGGATGTTGGATGTTGTTCTCTTTTCCTCTACAATTTCTCCCAAGGTTGAAGGTTGAAGATGATGGTTATGGTTTTTCTCTTTTGGGAACCTCTCCTAACTTCTCCTATAACTCCCGTAGCCCTCTAATTAGTTAAGTGCTGGTAATGGGTTAGTGGGTTCCCAAATACCCTATTTTTAATTCCCAAAATTCGTTGGTCAAAATTCCCCAAACTCCAAAATTACCAAAATACCCTTTTAAGTTGCCGGTGTGGCCCAAAAATGCCCCGGGACCCAAACTAAACCCCCGGCTAGTGTTTTGTGACTATTTCGACCCTTCCGGACTCATTGGTGCACTTAAAATGACCATACGGTTGATAAAAATAAAATTCACTTTTTGATTTAAATAGTTACCTTCCTAACGCGACTGTCACGCGCGTCCCAACAAAATTTCCGAAATTGCCGTATTTCAGTCTCGCGATAATTTTAATATTTTCAATATTCATATACTGCCATATATACACATTATAATCAAATGCCAACTCACTTCTCGTTAGTATTTTATCTGGATTAATTCTCAATTAATTTACATTTAATTTAATTAATCCCATAAATAAATATCCATAAAAGTACGGGGTATTACATACTTCCCCCCCTAATGACAGAATTTCGTCCCGAAATTCGGATAAGTAAGGCACACCTGGAAAAATTAGGTATCCTCCAGTATTGAAAACAATTATAAAGAAAAGCCCAAATCACTAAAACCCTCGCTTCACAATAAGCTTGTTTAACATACTTGATACCTTATCAGAATAATCTTCGATAAATGCACCTCACGTTGTGCTCTTATTAAACAACATTTGAATAAAAATACCCTATACATCATTAGCCGCATTATTTTTTATTAGTATTGTGAGTCCGCACCTCACTACTAACTCCCGCGTTTATCAAAACTCCAAACTCCCATCCTGGGATGAATCAATAACACATCTGACTACGCTTGTCCATTCCTTGAAATATCCCGACGTTGTGACTTTTACACAAGGGAAAACCACTTCATCCTGTTGGTGTCACACAAACCTTTGTAAGCACCTTGTCCACCATAAATAGATACGGGTGCTTTTCCCCCAACTCTACCATTAGGTAATATCTCCTCCTCATGACTACAATATACCTCACTAGTTATACCTGATTTGGAATTGAAAATATCGTAATGAATCCAAAATTTCTTTCATACAATCCATCAGTCGTTAGTCACCTTGCGCCTGCACCTCGGGTGATAGGTGATACAACCCTCAGTTTGAATCGTTATTTCCCACTACTTATTGTCACCCCACCTAAATGTGGATTTCGGGGATTTCATTCCAGTTCTAAATAATACTACGTCGAACCATGTACCGGCGTGTTCACTATCTAATAGTGTAAATCATTAAAGTATATAACAATTTGTCTTCTTCTGAACAACATGACTCACGTATTCGAAGGAATTTGTTACCCCTCAAGGAATTTACTAACTTGACTCTTCCATCCCTGGAATCATCGGTTGGATACAAAATTAATTGGTTAATCATCTAACACCCAACCGTTCTGCTACTTACTACGCCCCTTTAAATGCTGACTTTCTTGTAAATGTTCCTTCCCGTTAAGTGATACTTAACGATCCTCTGCTTCTCTTGGCGTATGCCAAAGTTTCGACCCTTACACTTTCTCACCTCTTTGTGAAAATTCGGACTCCTTATACCTTATTAACATTCTCACTCTATTTTCTCTTGAGTCACCCACAACATTTGATTAGTCAGAACTCTACTCCAAATTGCACATAATAATTAAATATTTGCCTTCTCAAGAGATATCCCCTTATTAAATGGCTTTCCATTACTTTTTCACTACATTCGGACGTGCTACACTGATTACCTACGAGTATACTCATTAACACCTTCTTTTACGACGCTAAATCCTATAAGTAATAATTTCACCCAACTATATCCCTTCTTCTGACGATACTACTTTAGTCAACCAGAATATCTACAGCTTTTATAACCCATGCATATGGCGTTACACATCATATACGCTATACGTATTCCAAACTCTTTATTACTCTAGTATTTCCAACGTGGCCATAGCACTTGGGCGTTCTAAATCACCTCGGAGTTTGAAATCCTAAATACTTCTTAACCTCAATGCATCCTTCAACCTGCCGAAATAAAACCAAAATTTTCAGTACTTCTTCACCACACCACTGGCTCTACTGACCTTATATCGTAATTTTCCTAACTAACTATTTTCGTAATTTTTGAGGGATTCCAAATTATGGACGAATGGTTAAATATCCCCCTACTACCAACCTTAAGCTAGGTTTCATGCGTGGGATGTCTCGCAAAGCGAAATCCAAGCAAGGAACCCCCCCGATACACTACTACCTAACCTTGTCGGTCATCGAGATTTATTAAGCCCTCAGTCCATAACACGTACCCCTATGTTCCCGTCTCTTAACAACAAAGTTACATCTCCTTTCTCAATTTAACTTAAACAAGGAACTCTTTCTGAAAGACACTTTTTCTTGACATTGATGGTAATCACATTCCATATACACTATGCAATTATACTCGGGGCTCTCAAAATCCCGTCCCCAGGTACACAACTATGAGTATAAACTCCCATATCTCTAAATGGCGATAAAATAATGCACTATACTTATTACGACATCCTGAGTGTTAATTACAATAACCAGCTAAACCGTTTTGCTAACTAGTAAATAAATTACATACTAATCATATCATTTAAATCTCCGCGCATACTAGGATTAAGTATCCGAGACCATTATGCCTTTGAAATCACAGCAATATTTATATATATATACATATATACAATAGTACAATTTTGAGCCCGGCCCTCTCACAAATGGGGCCTCTTCAGAACCAAAACATTCTACCCCAAGGTAGTAACTTCGATAAACTTGTAATACCAGCACACTATCGGTACAATTATATAAAAACACAATTTGGATAATATCATACTTGTATAATACAACACTAAAACGAGTAATTTCAATCAATCAATCATGTACTGCTATCAATATACCCATTCATCCTATACGGATAATAATACAAGGAACCCCACACAATCAGCGAAAAATGTTCACATAAACAAAATTGTCGATACTCACTAAACTCAACTCTCAAGCAAAAGTGACAATAACAACAATAACCATTATAGTAACCTGTTTATATCACAACCAACATGCAACATCATCTGAGGATATAACTCCTACTTCCATCCTGATAATCGTCCTGGCTGCTCTAATGGTTTCTGGTCTTAACACCTGTCCGTACCACACCAAATATTTCAATAACTGTCTCCCTTGCCAGGCATAATACCTTTATCCCTACACTTGCATCGGGAAACATTTATAATGTACGGGTTTTCACTCCCACAAAGTACCTCTACACATACTCCACTTATTTTCGGTCACCCTGACCATGTTAAAGTGGTCCTTTCCTCAGACGTTGGTAGTCTCAGCTCTGAAGACTATCTCCATTGTTCCCTTAGCTTGATGTACCTAAGGAACACACTACTAGTTTTCCACCTCTCTTACTGAAATTACGATCGCTCGGTAGTAATTCCGCTATCGAATTATTTTAACGGTTTCTCCATTGGGTCTTCCTCCTTGTGGTGTTTCTCCAACGCCATTTTCCCAGTCTTATTCTATAAAAATTCTTCAATTTTGTATCTCCCTACCCAAGGGAACATTTACCTCCAAATTTACACCACGCGATATTATTACTATCTGTATTTATCATCCAAGCAGAATTCCCCATAAGAGCTAACAATTCTTCTTGTATGTAGATTCTCTTTTTAACATCCTCTTCTCCATACCACCTTCTCCAACCGGTGTAAGGTTCGCTACAACATTAAATTTCTCCTCACAAGTTGACCCCTGTTTGGCCCTCTTATGTGACTTCAGAATAACATTAGCCTTTCAACCTGAACATCTGATGAAGGAACTTATGGTGAAACCATACGTGTACACCCTCTTGACATCACATTCCACTTTTAAGTGGGTTACTTGTTTCTCACCTTTGAATCTCCGCTCTTACGAGTCAAGGAAAAATTTCTCTAAATTTTCACTCTCAATTGGTCATATCCTGACATATGTCCAAGCCTTTAGATACATTGCGTTCGTTGGGCTAGCACATGCCGTCTTCGCCTTTTGAGTATTGCTACTGCTGGTTCTCTTCAATGTTACACCTAACTCTTTCTCTCCCATTCCAACCTTGTTGGATGTGTCTAATTTGACCCCATTCCTACTATAGCTGTACCCGGAAGTCTCAAGCCGCGCCTTAGCCTTCTATATCATCCAGGACTTCCGTTCCATAATATCGGTGACTTCAACTACGGTCATCCTTCTTTAAATAAATCAATTAACCGCAATATATATTTGCCTCCTGCTGTTCACCCAACTGTCTTCGCCTGACGTACTACATTGTTTGGCACACGAATACACCCGCTCGCAATACGATTCGCTATCATATACATCATAGCAGGAGAACGAAATTTTACTAAAGGAATCAACAATCCTAAACATAGGGTTCTATATCAAAGAAAGTTACGCTGGAAGCATAATATGCCGCACAGATCCTAAAGGACACTAGAACCTGATGCTCTGATACCACCTGTCACACCCCGACTAATTAAATACCGAGTAGCTACTCCTTTATTAAATTAATACAAAATTCCAAGTTGGTTCAGTTAATAGCATCACTGTCGAAAACATTTTTAATGATTACTAACCACCTAGTATTTAAAAAGTAAGATGTCAAATTTTAAATTAAGTCTGATTAACATGCAATAAAAGAATTATGAAAGAATAACATAACCATACACCATAAAGTCTCAACGAAGTAACCAACAAACATTAATGAGTCCAGAGGAAAAACTCCTCACAACAATCCCACAACTGAAATGAACAAAATAGTGTATCCTGAATTTATTACATGCCAAGAATCTGAATAACTGAAATATGAAATGTCTCTAATAGAAATGGGCGACATGCCCTACAAATGATGGAACTGAATATGGAGTCAAAACCAAAGGAAGCGTCTACTAGCAAGGCCCTGTAACTTCCACAACAGCTACAGCTCGTCACCTTAATGGAAATCCTATGCATGGTGTCCTTGTGGCTGGGCACCTAAAAGGTTTTTACAAAAATAGATTTGAAAGCAAACGGGTCAGAGCCCGAAAGTGGAGAGTATTTTAAAAACAGCAAGTGCTTTAATAACATTAAAACAATGATTGCAAAATACATGTTAGGACGTGCACTCACATGAAATACTCACCTCTCGACTAATTGTGCACTCCTAACGTACCGTACCCATCTAAGCGATATTCGTAACTAACTAAACCGTCATAAGTTCTAACCTTTCTACTCGATTCACAATATAAATTCCCAGCATTATCCATTAAATAGAAGGCTTTACTTAAACTCGGATTCTCAATTGTTAGCAAAACCATTCACAGCAGGTTTTCCCTTTTTATCTTTATCAAGACGTTACTTCAATTATTCTCCAATTAAACATAACAATTCCTTTTCATTTAACTATATATATTTCACATCATAAATATACAATACAAGCACCCCGAGGCTAAGCTGCGGTGCACACATACTCTGCTATCCATCCCGGTACATCACGTACATAAGGATCACGCATTCCGAATCTCTCAGGAATCATTCTCAGATAACAACAATCACAAACAATGGAGGAGAACACAGTCACATCACATGGGTCACGCACATACCTACGCTCCCATGATCAGCAGTCTTATTAACTTCCCAATAAGTCCTTCTCTGACCTATGTTCTCGAGGTACCAATCTATATCCCCCCGTAGGCACACAAAGATTAGATGGTCCTAAACGAACGCAAACCACTCGTGATAGCAAGTATGGTAGGTATGTCATACACATAAGTCATATACTAAGCATTCACACATCTTAGATATCTCATTATTAATAAAGGTATATTCTACATCCTTATACCATTATTCCAATTTTATACATTTTTAAATCATCCGATAATATATAATGTAGACTGTCGACACATCTAACGTCATAGTTTCTTGTACTTAAAACCTATCTCAAAGGGATTACTAAGTGTCCTATTATTCCCACATATAACATCATTATTCTTAAGATCCTTACTTCTGCCCCAAACCTCATTTCATCAAATTATTCGAATTTACTCCTTTAACCCTAATATTATCTCACTCATCGAATTTTATTAGATTTCATAATAATTCCTCAAATTGAATTCTAACGCAGGTACAAATTTTATAACCATACCTACTTGTCTTCTTTAAGTCTAAGGATATTCATAAAATCTCCATTAATAATTTTCTATAGGTTAACATCATTAAAATTTAACTAGGGAAAATATTTCTCATTCTGGGAAGGTCGATCGATCGACCTTCAACATCGATCGATCGATGGTGGTCGATCGATCGACTGATGAATGTCGATCGATCGATTGCACCAGATAAGTTACGGACTGCTTCGTTTTGCAGTCCTCAAATCATCCCAAAAATCCATTACAATGCATGAAACTTCATTCTAACGTTATAATATCATCAAATAATCATCCTACAACATTGTTAACGTTCTAAAACTAATTAATCATCACCCAAAGGCCTTATTTAGATCAAAATCTCATCAAGAACCCTAGAAATATAAAGTCATCAACTTCCCTTAATAAATCCGTTTTTGTATCATCAAAGTCGTATTTCTATTAGTATAATCACCCAATAACAATTCTACATGAAATCCCTATATCACAACCTGAATTTACAACGCCAATTTCATGGGTTTTTATAAATCTCCCAATACAATGCAATTATGTAGATTTCTAAGCATGGAAGAAACATTCGCTTGAAATTAACGTAATTAAACCACTTGCCTCGGATTGTTCTCTGAATTTGATGTTGGATGTTGGATGTTGTTCTCTTTTCCTCTACAATTTCTCCCAAGGTTGAAGGTTGAAGATGATGGTTATGGTTTTTCTCTTTTGGGAACCTCTCATAACTTCTCCTATAACTCCCGTAGCCCTCTAATTAGTTAAGTGCTGGTAATGGGTTAGTGGGTTCCCAAATACCCTATTTTTAATTCCCAAAATTCGTTGGTCAAAATTCCCCAAATTCCAAAATTACCAAAATACCCTTTTAACTTGTCGGTGTGGCCCAAAAATGCCCCGGGTCCCAAACTAAACCCCCTGCTAGTGTTTTCTGAATATTTCGACCCTTCCGGACTCGTTGGCGCACTCAAAATGACCATACAGTTGATAAAAATAAAATTCCCTTTTTGATTTAAATAGTTACCTTCCTGATGCGACTGTCACGCGCATCCCAACAAAATTTCCCAAATTGCCGTATTTCAGTCTCACGACAATTTTAATATTTTCAATATTCATATACTGCCATATATACACATTATAATCAAATGCCAACTCACATCTCGTTAGTATTTTATCCGGATTAATTCTCAATTAATTCACATTTAATTTAATTAATCCCATAAATAAATATCCAAAAAAGTACGGGGTATTACAACAAATACACAAGCGAACCAAAAAAACTGAATTTTCTCCTGAATATTTTCAATTGGAATGGGAGGGGGCACATATGGAGGGAAAGATGCCTTCATGGAGAGCAACTCGAGCAGGTACTCCTTGTCGGTGAAAGGGTTTAATGTTTTAAAGTTCGGCACCGATTCATTAGGTACTTGAGACGGTGTGATAATGGAGAATGAAAAGGGGGAGGAAAGAAATTCAAACTCAAGAGATGACTTTTCATCACTCAAAGTTGGAGTTTTGAAGGAGATAGGATCATTTTCAATGAAACTTTCTTCTTTGGGATCCAATGATGAAATCATTTCATTGCAAATGGATACTACATCCATTTCATCCTCCCTTTCATTTTCTATTAAACCATGGGCCAAATCAAGAATGGTTTGTTCCAAAGTAGGCAAAAAATCCTCATTTGGTTCAAAACATTCCTCGACTTCAAAAGTTTCAGAAGAAAAATCGTTGTCGGATTCAAATAATAAATCCAATTCATGCTCCCACAAACAATTTTCTTCCCGATGACGGTCTTAATACCTAAAGTCATAGGCCGAGGTGCGGATTCTTTGAAATGAGAAGTTTGAAAATTATTATTGGAACTATACTCAAACTCATTATTATAAGAATTTTGAAATCTATAACTTTTAGTTTCAACATTGTTATTATAAGGAATTAGAGGCCCAAAATCATTATCATCATCCTCAAAATATACGCACTCCAAAGCTTGACTTTTGTAATACTCGCCTGTAATTTTTTGGGACTCTAAGTAAAGACCAAAAGTCAAAGGAGTATGGGGATTTTGAGAATTATCATAATGATTATCGAAATGATTGGAATAAGATATGCTTATCCCAAAGATGTCTTGAAATGGCTATTTCCACAAAGATGATGTGCGCACAGAAAAATTCAAAAGTTTTTAGGTGCTCAAATGTAGAAATCCTGCAAAAAAGGTTAAAACAAAGAATACAAATACAAAAGAAAAAATACTACGAAATAATAAGACAATTACAATCTATAAAAAAAAATCCCCGGCAACGACGCCATTTTGATCAGCGCGCAAAACGCGACATCGATCAAGACTTCGGTCGTTGTTTACTTTTCACCGCGTTGATACAAAACCCTAAATTATGACTACACTTGCGATACAAGTATAGCGGTAAGTCGGGTATCGAATCCACAGGGAGTGTTAGTATATCTCGTAATAAGTTTATTAATTCAGAAATAAAAGTGTAAAACATGATGTGTGATTGTAAATAAAAGAACAGAGAGAAGTTACGTCTAAATAAAAGTAAAGAGAGGATCGGGATAACGTCAAACCATACGGATCGAAACAACTATTAATCAAAATTCCAGCTCGTGAGCAATTTAATCGAGCATTATCAATTAATCATAAATGTGGGTACCCGAATTTAGCATTATGGGACCGAACGAGTAGCCTAATAAAAATGGCCCAAAATCCGGACCCCTTGCCTTAACTACATAGGATTACGACTTAGTCTCCTCCCATGTTCTCGTATAGAGATGTTCTAGGAGAAGATGGTAAACGTGGGGGAATCCAACACCCCCACTCCCCGAAGACAGACATATATATAATAAACCCTAAGTCTGGGGCAAAGGACATGCACTGTATTCTCTGTAAACGCTCCTCTTAGTATATAGAAATAATACTGACTGCACCACCGTGGACGTTGGTATTCTTGCTGAACCACATACATATTATGTTGTGTGATTGACATTTTGTCTTCTTTATTTTCCTTGGTGATTGCGCTTCTCTCATTTATTTATGTTGAATAATAATTGTCACCACAATTAGCGTCGTCTGTGGGAAAGTTTGTCTTCCCTGAGAAATCCCACACCAACAAAGAAGTTTGAAATGTCGGGTCACAGCAGTCACGCTCCTGAGGCAGGAGATATCCAAGAACAACATGCACCTCGCAGGATCAGATCTGAAGTTCGGCGTTCAGATCAGAGGGCTCGCCCGGAGAGGCCAGCCTCAAAGGAAAGCCAAGGACCAACGAGGTTCACACAAATCTCCAGACTGATTGATGCCTATGAGGCAAGGCTCCAAGAGAAAAGGGAGTCCTCTCGCAAGAAGGAGGCTGAGAATGCTCGCCTAAAAAGGAAATTAGAGAGGATAGATAAAGAGCTCCATCGCAGCACTAGGCGACGTCCATACCGCACTACTAGCCCTTAGGCGAGCAAGTCTCGCAGCCGAGGAAGGAGCCCTAAGCGTGGATCCCAAAAGAGTGAGAGGCACGAGTCAAGCAATGACTCACTCGATCACCAGCGACCGGCTTGCCATTACAGGAGCCCAGTGCGTAGTGGTGAGAACATACGAAATTTGGTCCAAAGAGAGATGGACCAACACCCAGCACATCGCGGTGCAATATCGACTAGGGAGCTTGCTAGACGAGCTCTCAAGACCCAGATGAAATCCCCTTTATCGAGGGAAATAGAGGAAAAGGAAGCCCCCAAGAAATTCACTATTCCAAGATTCAAGATTTATGATGGAAAAACTAATCCCATTGATCACGTTAGGCAGTACAGGCAAGCCATGACCCTCTGGAACCACCCAGATGTGCTGATGTGCTGAATTTGTCCCTCGAGCCTGCATGATGTGGCGCAGAAATGGTTCGAAAGTCTCCCTCACAGGTCTATTAGGAGCTTTGATTCCCTAGTCGAGCTTTTTACGGCCTGCTTCATTACTAGTAGCTCCATCCCAAAAGGATGGATGCTTTGCTAACAATGAAGAAGACATCTCAAGAGACCCTCCGAGACTACACGAAGAGGTCCTGGGAGTTATTCAACGAGTTCGAGGACTTCTCAAAGCAGGTAGCAGTAGCCTCCTTCAAAATTGGGCTACCCAACTCTTCCCTTCTATACCAGTCCCTGACAAAGAAAGAGGCCACGACCATCAACGACCTGATGGCTCGCATCGAGAAATATGCCAAGGTGGAGGATGTGACCCACCTCAGCACAGGGAGAACGGTCGAACTAAGCTCGCTGCCAAAGGAAATGACAAAGCTGAGAACCAAAAGAAAGGAGGAAAGAATGGGGGAAAGAATGGATCCAAGAACGGAGGCAGGAACGATGTGGAAAAAGAATTTCAGGCAGTCAACACTGTCTTTAGAGAATCAATTTACAAGATTCTCGCAAAAATCAAAGACGAGCCATTTATTAAGTGGCCCAAAAAGATGGGAGGAGATCCATCAAAGAGAAACAACGCGCTAAGATGCTCCTTTCATAAAGAAGGAGGATATAAGACTAAGCATTGCAAAGCTGTTAATTCCCACCTCGAAGAGCTGGCTCAGTCCGGGCATCTGAACGAATTCGTGGAAAAGAAGGCAGAAAAATTCGCTGCTAATGGAGAAGCAAGACCTGACAATGTACTCGAGGATGATGATGGCCATGAAGTCGCAGTAATTCATGGGGCATCTGATGTGAAGCAAATTCAGGGGAATTCATCTCGAATGGAGGTAAAAAAGCTTACAGCAGTAATGCAAGCCTTTCAAATCGATCCAGCAAAAACCCAATCAGGAAAACGTCGGCGAGCAGATGATGTCGACTATAGCAAATATATCATGTTTACAGATGAAGATCTGGTGGGAGTAAGGACCCCACACCATGATGCCTTGATCATTACGCTCAGGATTGCTAACTATGATGTCGACAAGTTACTCGTCCACCAAGGAAGCTCATTCGAGGTAATGTATCTCGATATGTTCAGGAAACTAAAGTTGAGCATCAATGACTTAAAGGAAGCCATTGTCCCTCTGGTTGGCTTCGCTAGAAAAGTGATCATCCCACTAGGAAAGATTGTGCTATCGGTAAGAGCGGGAATTATCTCCAAGATGATTGAGTTTCTGGTAGTCGACATTGACTCGCCATACCAATCCATCCTTGGGAGAGGATGGCTACATGCAATGAAGGCATTCCCCTCGACCTACCATCAGAAACTCAAGTATGTGACCGAGCGAGGAGTAATGGAGATCCATGGCGATCAAGCGATGGAAAGAAGGTGCTTCATAGCAGCCATCCATCCTAGACCTGAAAATAAGATCGAGAAGCCCAATGATCAGGTCGAGGAACATGAAGGTCTGATACCTTCAAAATAGCAATTAAGGTATGGAAGACCCGGAGTGGGGGAGACCAGGCTCCTCCCTTGTGAGCGGGTCGTGGAAAACCTGGTGGAAGTTACAGTCGGTGGTAGTGAAAAGGATAGGGTATTTTTTATTGGAGCTTCCCTTATAAATCGAGAAAAAAAGGAATTGACGATTTTATTGAGAATAAACATGGACGTTTTCGCATGGGAACCATACGAGCTTCCTGGAATTGATCCCAGTGTGGTTTGTAATTGGTTGCATATCGACCCCACTTTCAAACCTATCACCCAAAAGGCACGGCAAAAAAGCAAAAGCCGTAGAGAAAGAAGTAGAAAAATTACTGGATGCAGGATCCATATGGGAGATCCAATTCCCCAAATGGTTATCCAACCCAGTAGTAGTTCCAAAGAATAATGGGAAATGGAGAGTCTGCATCGATTTCACTTACCTCAACAAGTCTTTCCCTAAGGACAGTTTCCCCCTCCCAAAAATTGACCAATTGGTGGACGCCACAGCAGCTCACGAAAGAATGAGTTTTCTGGATGCATATTCGGGGTATCATCAGATCCCTATGTATGCACCAGACTAGGACAAGACAACATTCATCACCACCATCGGATTATATTATGGGTACTCGAATTTAGCATTATGGGCTCGGACGAGTAGCCTAATAAAAACGGCCTAAAATCCGGACCCCTTGCCTTAACTACATAATTTTACGACTTAGTCTCCTCCCATGTTCTCATATAGAGATGTTCCAGGAGAAGATGGTAAACGTGGGGGAATCCAACACCCCCACTCCTCGAAGACAGACATGTATATAATAAACCCTAAGTCTGGGGCAAAGGACACGCACTGTATTCTATGTAAACGCTCCCCGGAGTATATAGAAATAATACTAACTGCACCACCGTGGACGTAGGCATTCTTGCTGAACCACGTACATATTGTGTTGTGTGATTGGCATTTTGTCTTCTTTATTTTCCTTGGTGATTGCGCTTCTCTCATTTATTTGTGTTGAATAATAATTTTCACCACAATAAACATCACACAATAAGGAATTTAAGCCAAAGTTGCGTGAATAAACATTTAATCGAAAATTGGTCGCACACGAATTAAACTCGGATTATCGCTATAAAAACTAACGATGCATGACAAAGAAAGTTAAATGCATAATAATCCAACTTTAATTCACGCGAGTTCAATTAGACGCAATTTTGCACAAAACCTAATTTTCGAAGCTCGAGGCTCAAAAATGGCGGAACAAAATCCCGACCCTATATATCTAGGGGTATATCAAGAACTAAACTAATTTACACTAATTAAACTAGGAAAGAAAGAAATAAAGCAAGTAAACTAATTAATAAAGCATGTAAATTAATCTATAAAGCAAGAATTAAACAAGAATAACATTATTAATGGTAAAGGAGATGGAAAGTTCAACTTACAAAGCCCAAATGGTTCTCATCCTAAAGAGAAATGAAGCCAAGCTCTCAAAACCCAAAACCCTAAACTTTGCTAACCCTAAAATTAATTAAAATTGAATCTATATTTATTACAACAAAAATCCCTTATATAGAAATTTGGGAGAAAAATAAAGAAGAAAGAAAAGGAAAGGAAAATATCTCAGAAAATAGGGGATCGATCGATCGGCCCCTTTGGTCGATCGATCGATCAATCAAATTTGAGCCCACTATCTCCCACAAATTCAGAAATAAAGACGGATCGATCGATCGATCCTTTTGATTGATCGATCGATCAAGCAGTTCTAATCCCCCTGCATTCCTTTGCCTTCTCTTCTCCCCTCATTTGGTTTCATTATTTTTCTCTTCTGCCAAAAGTGTCGTAACTTCTTCGTTAGGGATCGGAATTGCGCACTGTTCACTACCACGCGAAGCTTGCTGTGACAACCCGCCAATCCGAAATAAGGGGTGGCCAACCCAATACTCCAAAATAACGGAATCATGGATGGAATCATTCTCAGTATCACAACAAAATAAGAAGTATACGTGATAACCACTCCTTACCCCAGAAAAATGGGTTTTCAAAAATTTTGAATTTAAAGTTTATAAAAGAAAACAACTTAACAACCCATTGAATAGAAAGTGGAAACCCCAAGAATATATGATACAATAACGACAATTAAATAATAAAAGGACCAAAGATGATGTCAGTAACAGACTCATACAAAAATGTCAAACAAGTTCAATATTTTACATAATACATTAGATTAATCAATTACAAAGCTTGGGCCTCTCGCCCGAGGAAAAGAACCCGATCCTGACTAGAATGCAAGGATGACAACATCTATTGCACAATGTCCCGTAATACCCGTAAAGCATCACGGCTCGCCAAAGACAACGAGATAGGAAATCAGATCAGGCATCCTTGCGGCGGAGTACCTAAGCGGATATAAAATGCAAGCACAATAAGAAATATGAACGGGTCAGGGCCCGGTTCTATATGATTACCAGATGAATAAAGAGTATGAAAATTATGAATAAAATCATGCTAGGAAAAATAAAATCTATCTACAAAGTTCTAAAACATAAACTAAGACAATGAAGAAAAAGCATGAGTAATTTAATAAAGCAGGAGAAAAAGAAAGATTAACATAATTAAAACTTCCATCAAATACACCGATTCCTTTCATAGTTTATTCCTTATCAGGAAATTATAACTCTAATTATAAGCTCTTTGTGGCTTTTATCTCAATTTTAAGCTCTTTGTGGCTTTTATTTCAATTACATGCCCATCCTGGCATTACCATTCCTTAGGAGGAATATAATCAACATTAAATGCTCTTTGTGGCATTGTACTGTGCTCTTTGTGGCACTTCTTTATGCTCTTTATGGCATATCACAAACATCAAGTCCCAATTGATTATGAACTGTTATATTTATATACATATAACGAATTCTAAGACCGCCCCTCCGACTTTCCCCACTGGGCGCGCCCCTAAATGACCATCATCTTCCAGGTCCTATCTATACAAGACAACCTGGGCACCTAACGCAATACGTCGGGAAGCGGACATGTGCCTGCGAGGTAGTCAAGAACACACCCGGAATCTCCCACCCATCGCAGAAAATATATATCAACAAACGCTCAAATGGCCTAGGACTATATCCACCCTGCATTCATTAGTCAGGGGGCTTCACCTCAACGCGCGAACTTCCCTTATGATGTCATTTAGAGAGGTGTGTTTAACCAAATCATCATTTATCATATTAATGATTAAGTAAATTATCATTTACCATCATTATTTCCATTTCCAATTTACCATTTCCAATTCCATTTATATTTTATCAAATGTATGTTTCATTCTAAATTCCATTTACATTTTATCAAATGTATATATATCATTTTCCGAAACCCTATTCGTTTGCATCTTAGCAAATGTTTGTTTCATTTTATTCGAAACCATATTCATTTAGATTTAGTAACTACTTCATCCTTTAAAATCCGGAGCCATACGTAATTTATATCATTATTGTAACCTCGATGAATAAATAAGCTTTCAATTTATTCTCCCAAGATTCGTTCATAGGTCTTATAAACCATCAGGACTAACATAGCTCAATTAAGCTTCTAAAGTCTCCCAAACATAATAGTACATCTCCTAGTTTGATAATAATCAACTAGAAGAAAAAGTTCCCTAACATCAATAGGGATAACCCCGGAAAAACCACATATAAACCAATTCTACTCTAGGGTAGCTTCCCAACTCATCTATAACTCTAGGACTCTAAGTTTACTTCATTCAAGAAGGTTCCTAGGTTCTAACCCTAAAGAAAAAGGGTCAAAATTGCGTTATAAAAATAACTCAAAAACAGTAGGAAAACGAATCGATTCGCCTATAAAGCTAATCGGTTCGGACCACAAAACCAACTTTCTTCAATTGGCCGAATCGACTCAGCCTTAACCCGAATCAATTCGGGTTATGCAGACCTGGAAGCTACCCCTTACCGAATCGATTCGCCTAAGGGCCGAATCGATTCGGTCCTCCGATTTTGCCAAAAATGGCTACGAAGGGTTATGAACCCTAATTTCTCCAAACGCCAAATCTCTTCTATTTTTCACACAACCAACAATATTTATCCACCCAAACTCATCCTACATGATCATTAACAACTACCACCCAAAGTTTTATCATCAAAACTAAGATTAGGGCTTAAATCCCATAATTTCCACATTTAAACCATAAATGTAAATACACAACTATCACACAATTTATACATTTTAAATCACATATTAGCAAGTAGAAAACTTTCCTTAGGGTTGATATCTCAGATTTATATGGAGAAGAAGCAATCCCAAATCCTCCATCTTCAAATCTCTCTCATTCTCCTCTTTTCTCTTCTTCTCTCTCTCTCTCTCTCTTGTTTGGTAACACACACAAATGATAAAATGAAATAAGGGGAAAGACTAAAATCGGGTATTAAGTCTAAAGTCTCCAACTTAAGTGGTTAACACCACATTAAAATGACTCCCAAATACGCATTTAAGTTAAAACCAGGTAAAAGTGCCCGAAACCCAAAAATATAATATGGCACTAATTTTGACCGTCTCGCACCTTCCGAGACTAACTACACCCTCTAAACTGGCATCCAAAAATTTTATAAATTATTTCGAGTTCCAATATCATTTAAACTATCGTGCCATTTAATATACATGACACTATAAATCACACCACATTAGGATATTTACCTACATATACGGTAAATATACAACATCCCAGTAAATATTAACTTCTAAAATTAATATTTACCCCAGTACCAACATTTTATATATTTACCTTATGCGGTAAATTAATATAAAATTAGCCTCCTAAAATCGAGGGTTGTTACATACTCCCCCCCTTAAGAGGGAATCTTGCCCCCAAAATTCGGGCATACCCAATACGGAGAAAGAGTATACTACTTTAACTAGGATTCTACCATCCTACACAAACCCCTCGTTATCGCTACGTCCCAAAGGGACTTGGACTAAGGTCGACTCTATCGATCTTAGTCCACAATCTTTGTGCTCCAAGATAGCACAAAGCGTTCCTCACAAACTATCAGTTCCAGCTTCCTACGGCGGAAGATGCTAACTGTACGACTCAGTGTAAATAGTCCTACATCTTGAATCGCGTTATATCTCGCCTCAGGGGTACTCACACCACCGCTACATGGATTAACCCCAACATTACTCAACTTTTCCTCGCATAGGCGTAGCCCTTCAAATCATATGGCTCAAAAGCCCAATCCTTAAAGAAATGCTCTGGGACCGCTCCAAGTCCAAGGAACCAATTATTCACTGACCTTATTCAACGAGTATGAAATTTACTCACCCGACTACACAAGGCCACTCACGACGCCATACCGTAGAAAATGATTCCAATTCTTGTATGGAAAATTTTCCATCCACATAAGTCATTGCTCCCCTCCATCTATTTATCCCAAGGCGTACATTCGAAGCATGCCTCTCGGCATTAAGTCAACTTCCTCCATTCACAACGTCTAGTGATGACCACTTTAAGGTGGAGAGATATACATCATCTCCATACGATTTCCATTCCTTCATGGAAACTTTATCGAGCCTCGACATGAATAACTAGTCTCGGTCCACCACTGTTGTTAGGTACTTCACTCTTGTATAAAAGTGGGGCGTACTCTTCTACATATCGTCCGCCCACAATGTCTGGAAAAGCAATGGCTTGGTCGAACGATCAGTAATTTCTCAATTAAGATTATGACCGGTTTAATGTCGGCAATTCAGTGCGAACGTCTATGAATATACCCTTCTTCATTCCACCGATACTCTTCTTCACACGAGTAGGTGAAATGGTTAATCATAGACCGGAATGCTCTCGCTACAAATTCTTTTAAGTCATACTCGTTTCATTTGGCTTTCCATGCCAACCCAAATATCTCCGACGGGTTTCTTACTCGACGCATCCACTATCCCAATCGCATTTCCTTAGCGAATGAGAATATCCAAATGATAGTTCTTTAAGAACTTCAAACACCAACTCAATTTCTCCCCCGACATACTGCAACCACTTGTTGATCGCGAGAAAGACTAAATTTCCCTGTCCAGGAAGTAGTGCATCCATTTCTTTAAGGCGACTTCCGCCGCAACGAATTCTAATTCAAGCGTGGGATAATACTTCCCACAAGTTTAAGCTTGTAAGACGCATAGACAACGGGTCTATGCTCCAGTATTATTACTCCCCATCCTGGCAGAGACTTATTCATTAAATCCACCCCCGAACTTAACCACATGGACTCGGGAGTAGAAGTCAATTCATCCATTTTAACTCCCCGGAAGTTAAGTTATCAACATAACATTCTGTCTAAGAAAGGCCTTATCTCTTTCGGCCTAACCTACCAAACCTCTCGAGGTTCCACTCTTCTCGTTCCTAGGGATCTAATCCCCTTAAGGGTCAACCCACAACATATTTGTGGTCAACTCCTTATAATCATCCTAAATCAACATTACATGCCCTAATGGCCTTACATCCTAATAAATCTAAGGTCGATCTACATATATCCTATCTAAGTCGTATATATATATATATATATATATATATATATATATATATATATATATATATATATATATATATATATATAATACTAAGTATATCCCTAGTGTCCAAGACCTATCTCAACTTCTGACATTCGCTCGATTTCATGCGTTGGACGTCTCGCCGAAGCGAAATCCAAACAAGGAACCCTCCCGTTACACTACTACCTCGCATCGTCGGTCATTAAGATGTGACGGTCTAAAACACATAATCAAGATCGGTAAATTTTAACTTGCAATTCTATTAACAAAATTCTACTTCTATGCCTTACCATAACAAAATTAAAGATTTTAACTGATCAGACATTCACTTTCTGTGAAGTCTTACAAATTTGATCCCATAACATATATACATCTTTCAAATAGCCTTCTTATCTAGGCATAACCCAAAGTCTCAATTCCACTTCATATCTCGGTCTCCCTCACATCGATCAGAGGAGAGAACTATATACAGTGCTTCTATCTCGCACTTTAGTAGCCCTTAATCACTCTTCTACGTGATTCTCGGCTAAACCTTTCAACCCAACCTTCAACCAACAAAATAAATAAATAAAAGGGAATGAATTTAAAAGACGAAAGTATAGCATCTCCCCACTTCCAACGTCGTTGAGGTTCACGCGTGGAGCGTCCCGCAAAAGCGGAATCCAAACAAGGAACCCCTCCTATGCATTACTACTCAACTATGTCGGTCATGGAGATAAGGCATACCAATCACATGCAAAGCAAACAATCAACCAATCAAACACACACGCAAGATAACATAACAAGAAGTAAAAACCTCCTACTTACCTCAACCACCCCTATAAAGTCTCAACCTGTATTCAGGAGAGGTATTATAAGACAACTAGTTCCGTCCTGAAACTAGAAGTAGGATAGCCTCGCAATCTAATTGCTTGCTATCACCCCAATTAAACCAATATATCCTTACTTGTATAGTATATATCATACAAGTAACTTATAACATACATAATATTTAAAAGAAAATACATTGTCACTCGCTTTATAACGAGTGAAGAGAATATAAAACTCCCCTACCACGGAAGTCATATAATTACTCTATTTAGTAATATCGAGACTATCGCAACCTCAATATACACACCCGGATCTATAGTAGAAACAATACTACTAAATCTTATCCTAAGGAATACACCACCCACTAATAAGGTGGAATTCCCACCAACATTTCATGCCAATCACTCCGGGTCAATACTAATGGTTCTCAGACTCCATATTCGAGTCTTATACGAACCAACATTGCTTCCATCAACTCCTCCAACTAGGCACTTTATTCTTTGCCCTAGATCTCCAATCAACATAATGAAAATGCGTGGTCCTTCCAGGTCACAATATCCAACGTAGTTACTTTTACTTTCTCAATAAAAGAGAACACACTCTCGGCCTCCTCTTCCTCAGTTCAATGAAACCTCCCCAGGCGGATATCCACCAATGCGGTTTCATGATCACTGCTCCATCAAAAGTGTTAGCAACACTTATTCTGGAACCTATCATTCCATTGGGGTCTCTCCCTTATACCTACCTTTCTTTAGTGTACGATCTCCCTAATCGCACAACTCTTTATTCATACGTCGGCCTCTGACTGAGCCTCGCGTGAACATTTGAGGATCTACCTTCTCCTCCTTCCAGTTACCCCAGAGAAACTTGTGATAGGAAGTATATATCGGGTTTCTCCATGGGAAAAACTTTCCGCGCCCACAAATAAGGTGACTATGCTCCCACCATTTCAACTCTACCCCTACAGGTGAACGATTTTCCTCCCTCCTACTTTAACAGGTGGCCCTTATCATAGGCGCTTCTCCACTTCAATTCAACGTTGCTTGAAATCTCAAGCTTAGTTACGCCCTCTACATCTAGCGGTACTAGGAAAACTAAATCTACTGTAATAAGTAGTCGCAGTAGCAAGACAAGAAAGTGCTACAAAAAGGGAGCGACCTCCAAAGCGGTCCTCATCCCCGACCACAAATTACAGTTCTTAGTAATTCCTTCTCATGACGCCCTTCTTCAATCGACCTACAATTCTCACACGAATGCACAAAAGATTCTATAGGTTATACCTCATGGCAGAAGAACGAGATCTCACAAAAGAAATTAACGATCTTAATCCTTAGGCTCTATGTCAAATCAAAAGCAATGCTGAAAGCGTAAAGCATTCACACAGATTCCTAAGGAATCTAGAACCCAATGCTCTGATACCATCTGTGATAACCCGCCAATCCGAAATAAGGGGTGGCCAGCTCGATACTCCAAAATAACAGAATCATGGATGGAATCATTCTCGGCATCACAACAAAATAAGAAGTATATGGGATAACCACTCCTTACTCTAGAAAAACGAGTTGCCAAAAATTTTGAATTTAAAGTTTATAAAAGAAAACAACTTAACATCCCATTGAATAGAAAGTTGAAACCCCAAGAATATATGATACAATAACGACAATTAAACAATAAAAGGACCGAATATGATGTTGGTCACAGACTCATACAAAAATGTCAAACAAGTTCAATATTTTACATAATACATTACATTAATCAATTACAAAGCTTGGGCCTCTCGCTCGAGTAAAAGAACCCGGTCCTGACTAGAATGCAAGGATGACAGCGTCTATTGCACAATGTCCCGTAATACCCGCAAAGCATCACAGCTCGCCAAAGACAATGAGATAGGAAATCAGATCAGGCATCCTTGCGGTGGAGTACCTCAGCGGATATAAAATGCAAGCACAACAAGAAATATGATCGGGTCAGGGCCCGGTTCTATATGATTACCAGATGAATAAAGAGTGTGACAATTATGAATAAAATCATGCTAGGAAAAATAAAATCTATCTACAAAGTTCTAAAACATAAACTAAGACAATGAAGAAAAAGCATAAGTAATTTAATAAAGCAGGAGAAAAAGAAAGATTAACGTAATTAAAACTTCCATCAAATACACCAATTCATTTCATAGTTTATTCCTTATCAGGAAATTATAACTATAATTTTAAGATCTTTGTGGGTTTTATCTCAATTTTAAGCTCTTTGTGTCTTTTATTTCAATTACATGCCCATCCTGGCATTACCGTTCCTTAGCAGGAATATAATCAATATTAAATGCTCTTTGTGGCATTGTACTGTGCTGTTTGTGGCACTTCTTTATGCTCTTTATGGCATATCACAAACATCAAGTCCCACTTGATTATGAACTATTATATTTATATACATATGACGAATTCTAAGACCGCCCCTCCGAGTTTCCCCACTGGGCGCGCCCCTAAATGACCATCATCTTCCAGGGCGTATCTATACAAGACAACCTGGGCACCTAACGCAATACGTCGGGAAGCGTCCATGTGCATGCGGGGTAGTCAATACCACACTCGGAATCTCCTACCCATCGCAGAAAATATATATCAACAAACGCTCACATTGGCTAGGACTATATCCACCCTGCATTCATTAGTCAGGGGGCTTCACCTCAACGCGCGAACTTCCCTTATGATGCCATTTAGAGAGGTGTGTTTAACCAAATCACCATTTATCATATTAATGATTAAGTAAATTATCATTTACCAGCATTATTTCCATTTCCAATTTACGATTTCCAATTCCATTTACATTTTAGCAAATGTATGTTTCATTCTAAATTCCATTTACATTTTATCAAATGTATATATATCGTTTTCTGAAACCCTATTCGTTTGCATCTTAGCGAATGCTTGTTTCATTTTATTTGAAACCATATTCATTTACATTTAGTAACTACTTCATCCTTTAAAATTCCGAGCCATACGTAATTTATATCATCATTGTAACCTCGATGAATAAATAAGCTTTCAATTTATTCTCCCAAGATTCGTTGATAGGTCTTATAAACCATTAGGACAAACATAGCTCAATTAAGCTTCTAAAGTCTCCCAAACATAATAGTACATCTCCTAGTTTGATAATAATCAACTAGAAGAAAAAGTGCCCTAACATCAATATGCATAACCCTAGAAAAACCCCATATAAACCAATTCTACTCTAAGGTAGCTTCCCAACTCTTCTATAACTCCAGGACTCTAAGTTTACTTCATTCAAGATGGTTCCTAGGTCCTAACCCTAAAGAAAAAGGGTCAAAATTGAGTTATAAAAACAACTCAAATACAGCAGGAAAACGAATCGATTCGCCCATAAAGCTAATCAGTTCGGACCAGACCACAAAACCAACTTTCTTCAATTGGCCAAATCGATTCGGCCTTAACCCGAATCAATTCGGGTTATGCAGACCTGGAAGCTACCCCTTACCGAATCGATTCGCCCAAGGGACGAATCGATTCGGTCCTCCGATTTTGCCAAAAATGGCTACGAAGGGTTATGAACCCTAATTTCTCCAAACGCCAAATCTCTTCTATTTTTCACACAACTGACAATATTTATCCACCCAAACTCATCCTACATGATCATTAACAACTACCACCCAAAGTCTTATCATCAAAACTAAGATTAGGGCTTAAATCCCATAATTTCCACATTTAAACCATAAATGTAAATACACAACTATCACACAGTTTATACATCTTAATTCACATATTAGCAAGTAGAAAACTTGCCTTAGGGTTGATATCTCAGATTTATTTGGAGAAGAAGCAATCCCAAATCCTGCATCTTCAAATCTCTCTCATTCTCCTCTCTTCTCTTCTTCTCTCTCTCTCTCTTGTTTGGTAACACACACAAATGAGAAAATGAAACAAGAGGAAAGACTAAAATCGGGTCTTAAGTCTAAAGTCTCCAACTTAAGTGGTTAACACCACATTAAAATGACTCCCAAATACGCATTTAAGTTAAAACCAGGTAAAAGTGCCCAAAACCCAAAAATGCAATATGGCACTTATTTTGACCGTGTCGCACCTTTCGAGACTAACTACACCCTCTAAACTGGCATTCAGAAATTTTATAAATTATTTCGAGTTCCGATATCATTTAAACTATCGTGCCAATTTATATATATGACACTATAAATCACACCACATTAGGATATTTACCTACATATATGGTAAATATACAACATCCCAGTAAATATTAACTTCTAAAATAATATTTACCCCAGTACCAACATTTTATATAATTACCTTATGCGGTAAATTAATATAAAATGAGCCTCCTAAAATTGAGGGTTGTTACACTTGCGAGGAGGGATACAATCCCAAAATATTATTTTAGGATTGTGAATGAGGGGAAATGATCGAGTGTTTAATTAAACGAGTTATTTTGGAGAATTATATTACTTGGGGTTTAAATCGGATAAATGATAATTTAAGGTTAGGACCAGTAGTAAGAGAGTAATAAATTATCGGTATAACCTTAGGTATATTTGAGATTAACCTTAAGAGAAGGAATAAAGGGGTTAAGAGTGAATTAGGGATTTTTAGGGAATAAACCTAATTAAAGTAAATTCGTAGAAATTCGGAAGACGTGATGACATGAAATTGTAGGACGTGATGTTTACCTACAGAATTTATTTCAGGATTAAATGATCACCATCATGCGGGTAGATAAGTTCAAAATTTTATAATTTGATAATTAAAGTCGTAATTGAACATATACGTAGGATATTCGGGATATAATTATACTACGTATGGGATTTATTATATGGGTTGTTCGTATGCCCTATGGTTATATACAGGTATACTGAATACCTATTATTATTATTATTATTATTATTATTATTATTATTATTATTATTATTATTATATATATATATATAGGTGAGATTATTACCTATTATCATCATATGTTTGTTTCAATTCCTTATTGATGTTATATTCATATAGGTGGAATGTATACCTATATTATAGTTTGTTATGTGTATGACATACCTACATTGCTTGCTATCGGGGTGGAGGTTTTGCATTGTGGACGGTATTATCCTTGTGCGCCCAATTAGGAGGGATTTTAGATTCGTACCCTGAGCATAGGACCTTAGACACATGCTATCGGTGTATATAATAGTTTCGACGGTTGAATGGAAGCGTAGGCATTTGTGTGGCCCATTGGCTGGGGAGTATGCTCGCCTCCAATACATTTGTGTTATGATTTGATTCGTGAGAGACTCTGAATCAATAGTCCTCTATATAGTGACATTATGTATCAGGACATGATAGCAGCGTATGCATGCACCGCAGCTGTGACTGGGGAGGTGCCGTATTAGTATACATATATAATTAGTGTGATAATTACCTATATAAACTGTAATGTAATCTACTGTGTGACATTGTAGATATAGAGATGTAATCTTCTGTAAGAAATTGTAGATTAAAAATATAAACTGCGATTTAATCTATTGTGTAAGGTTGTAGATAGGAGTAAATAATTAAATCTGAATTGAATTAAGTAAGTGAACACTAAATTCCAAGGTTGTAACAATACTAGTTCATATTAAAAAGAAATGAATATGAATAATTATAATACGTATGGTATGGGACATACGGGTTTATGATATCGGTTACAATTATATTACTAGTTAGGAGGGAACCTTAACTAAGAAGATAATAAGATACGATAGTTGTGCACTCTAGATGAGAGTTGAGAATTGTCAAGAGAGAGTCAAGAAACTAGCATGTACATAATAAATGCTTAATTGTAATTGTTAATGACTTGTTATTTTAAAATCTTTTACAATCGGGCTCTGACCCGTTTCCTTGCATATTCTCTTCGCTACTATATCTTGTACATTAGGTATCCATCAGCAGGGATGCCCAGCATAGATTATGGATGTTATGATGCATTATAGCTACTAGGAGAGATGCGGATTTTGTTTAGACGCTTCCTTTCGGTTGATTCACTCATCTATACCATCTACTTCATTTAGGGCATGTCGCCCTGGATTCTAGAGGTTGTAATTACTTATGTAAGCATTGTGGATATCTGTTTTAATTAGTGTAAATGTTATAATTTAACTGGAGAGTAAGTCCAGTCGCATTTATTCTTGTTGTAGTTAATTCAGTTGTGATGTGTTGTTGCACATTATTATTCAGTGTCGTGGAATGGTTTTATTAAATTAAAATTGGAAAGTTTTTAACACCAGCTTAATTCAGTATTAGGTGATAGAAAATGTTTTCGAATGTGATGCTAAGAATGAACCAACTGTATATTCTGATTTAATTGGGTATGGGACTGATCACCCGATATTTAATTAGGCAGGGTGTTACAGGTGGTATCAGAGCATCAAGTTCTAGTGTCTTTAGGATGTCTGCAGTTTACTACGTTTTAGCGTAGCGTTCTTTGATGTAGAGCCATATTATGAGGATGTTGAATTCTTCTGCGTATTTCGATTTACGTTCTCCTACCATGAAGTATGTGATATGTAATGCTTATACGAGATCGGTGGGGCATCGTGCGCCAAACACTTTTAGACGACTAGCAAGAGTCGTTAGAAGGATAGCAGGAGGAGGACTCAGCCAAAGATATAGAGTATTTTGGAAAATGGTGTTGGAGATAGAAACCATCATAGTGTGACAACCCTGATTTTTATATCTAATTCGGTTAGCTATGCCCAATTAAATTAAAGTGGAGCGTCAATATGTTGGCATTAGAAACATAATTTAAATAAACGCAGTAAAGTAAATATGTGCACTCCCATACGTGTAACCAAATCACATCATAGCAAGTATAGGATCCACAAGTAATATCAGTACAGAATATAAAATGCCCAAACATACGGGCCCAAAGATAAACTAGGTAAAGAGCGTAATGTAAATCTCTCAACACTATCAAATCCCTAACAATGGGAAATCTCTGATACCACACTCTAAGGAAGAGTGACAAAATAGGATAAGGACCAGCGTCCACCACTACAAGATCCTAAGAATAGATGCGAGGTCATCCAGCTCCACGATCTACTGTCCAACAGGGCGAGGACGTGTAATATACATACATAGGAGAGGAGCAAGGAGCAAGATAGACGAACGTCAAAGCAAGAAAACAAGCTATAAGATTATAAGATGTACTTATAATGAAAGCACACTAGTCATTACTCGTCTCCAGTAATTAAATTGTTCAACTACCCAACCAATGTTCCTATGTCGGGATTACCCAACCCAAACTATAGTAACGTGTAGTCTCATATCGTATCTTGATTAATCATTATTAATCTCATTTCAGTATTTAATGTATCAAAATATTTCCTTCAAATATAATATCAAATTCATCGATTCGGGATATTATTTTAAGACACAAGCTTAATATCTCACACAAGTCATATCGGGTCACTATCGTTACTCGGGGGAACAAGTCGTAACACTAGGCCTACACACGAATATTCCCCAATATTACGTGGCAAGGGCAATCATACTAAGTCCTAAATCACATGGCGTTTCAAGGTCTTTCTCTCCAACCCGCATTACAACCATGAGTCCGGTTCCGGTGGTTTATCTCCGACACGGCACTCAAGCGGAACCTAACCGGATCAATCACAAAAAAAATCGCATTCAACATGTGCCTACGTCGACCGGATGACTAGTCTAGTGTATACTCGACAATATACATATAAAACAATTTCACACTTATGTATATATACAATCGTGTCAAGTCTCTTACTCGAGTTATATAATAGTCATTATTTATAATATAACATAATTTACATCATTAATTTACTAATTCAACACCAAATCATTTCAAGGTTATATATCCCTAATAACCTTAAGTATGTGATCAAGTTAGGATATTAGGCACAAGACCACAATTATCTTACTAACAACATGAAAAATATTATCACTCTTATTTCAACAACATGCTGCCCAGAATTTAAAATGCAGATTCGAGGCTCTTCCAGTCCGTTTTTGGAAAAACTTAAAACTACAAAGTTGTTCGGAACGTGATTTTCATCAAGTACACGCGAGCACGCTGCCATAGCCGGCCTAAAACAGACCCAAAACTAACATATAATATTCGCCCCTGTTTTCGACAACATTCTGCCCAGAATTTTAAAACGCCGATTTGAGGCTTTTTCGATCCGTTTTTGGGAAAACTTAAAACTACAAAGTTGTTCGGAACGTGATTCTATAAGGACACGCGTGCACGCTACCGTAGCCTGCTTAAAACAGATCCGAAATTAACATATACAGTTCGGACCTATTCACGATAACTTTTTGCGCAGAATTTTAAAACGCATATTCGAGGATTTTCCGATCCATTTTTAAAAAAACTTAAAACTACAAAGTTGTCCAGAATATGATTTTCTACTGGGCAGCGAGGACGAAATATACATTCTCGGAATTAAAACAGCTGAAAACATTTTTTTTAATATGACAATTTACTCAATTTCATAGATTTCTCAAATTCAAGAGTTTGTTCAACAATTCAATCCCTATAATGATGTTATCGCATTTGAATCTACATGGAGGATGATCCTAATACATTGCATATTATTTTTAACATTAATTTCATATTAATTTAGGGATCCGAATACATGTTTATGTGAAATTTCATTATAGATACATAATATACACATATAGGTTATTAACTTGCCTTGGATTGTATGGAGAAATTGAAATCCTCTTGAAATCCTCTTAGCTTCTTCTCTTCTTACTCTCTCTCTCTACCAAACCCTAGCCCCCATTTCAAATGAAAGAATGAAGAATTCTTCTCCTCCTTTCTATTTATACCTAGGGTAAGTTTATTTACAAAAATGCCATTGCGCCAAATTTAACCCTCTAGATCCTTTTACGCGTTAATTCACTTCTAATATTTAAGTCGCACATTCATATCTCAATTAATTCATTTTAAATTTTCATTTCCAAACATTTCGAATATATATACTGCCATAGTTATTTTTTTTCTTCAATTAGTTCAATTTTAATTCAATAAAAAATGCGGGGTATTACATTCTCCCCCTCTACGAACGGGATTTCGTCCTCGAAATTCGAAATAAAATAAATCAATTCAAGTCAAGTAAGGTAGTTTCGCACGTACCTTCCTTGAAGAGATATGGGTGACTAATTCGCAAGTCATCCTCTCTCTCCCAAGTGGCCTCAGACTCATCATGATTACTCCACATAACACGAACAAGAGGAATAACTTTTGACCTCAACTGCTGCTCACGACGATCTAGGATCCTGACCGGCCTCTCCTCGTAGCTCCCATCAGGCTACAACTCAACCCCGTCTAAATCTATGTGTAGGTGTGAGTCCTCGGGATGAAAGAACTTCCTCAACATGGATACATGAAAAACATCATGTACCCGCTGGAGATGGTCAGGTAGGGCTAAACGGTAAGCAACCGGTCCCATCCTGTCCAACACTGTAAACGGACCTACATACCGCGGTGAAAGCTTCCCTTTGGCACCAAAGCGAACAACTCCTCTCATGGGTGAGACCCTTAACAGCACTTGGTCCCCAACGGCGAACTCTAACTTCCTCCGCCTTATGTCAACATAAGTCTTCTGACGATCTTGCGCGGTCTTCATCCGTGCACGAATCAAGTCAACCTTCTCTGAGGTCTCCCTAACAATATCCGGACCCAGCATCCGGTGCTCTCCGAACTCCAACCAACATGTAGGGGATCGACAAGGCCTGCCGTATAAAGCCTCGTATGGTGCCATGCCAATAGTCTGTTGATAACTATTATTGTATGCGAACTCCACCAGTGGCAAATGCATATCCCAACCACCTTTGAAGTCCAACACACAAACTCGCAACATGTCCTCCAAAATCTGGTTCACCCGCTCCGTCTGACCATCAGACTGAGGGTGGAATGCGGTACTCAAACTCAACTGAACTCCCATTTCCTCCTGAAGTCTACCCCAAAAGTGCGAGATGAAGACACTGCCACGGTCGGACACGATATCACGCGGTACCCCATGAAACTTCACAATCTCCTTAATAAACATCGTGGCGTACTGTACTGTCGTATAATCCGTCCTCACTGGAAGTAAATGAGCCACCTTTGTTAGTCTTTCGACGATGACCCAAATCGAATCATGACCGCGCTGCGATCTTGGCAACCCAACAATAAAATCTATGGAGATGCTTTCCCATTTCCACTTGGGAATGGACAACGGCTGTAACTCCCCTCCAGGTCTCTGATGTTTCACCTTTACAAGATGATAAGTGGCACACTTTGAGACAAACTCAGCTACATCACGCTTTAACCCAACCCACCAATACATACGGTGCATATCCTGATACATCCTATCACCTCCGGGGTGAACAGTGAATCTAGATCCATGCGCCTCAGATAATAAGGCCTTCCGCAACTCAGTATCATTTGGCACAACAATCCATCCCTGATAATGAAGTCCACCATCAGAACCGATCGAGAAACCCTGAATGCCCCCAGACATCAATGCCTTCACTTTCTCCAGACAAAAGTCATCAGAAGACTGGGCCTTCACAATCCGTTCAACCATATAAACTGATATAGATACAGTCCCCATAAATGCTCTGCCAACATCAAGGCTACCTAGATCCTTCCACTGAGCTTTCCAAACACCTGACAATTCAACACTCTCCTCCACATCCAAGGCGGACAATGACGTTACGGGTCTTCGGCTCAAAGCATCAGCAACCACGTTTGCCTTACCCGGGTGGTACTGTATGGAAAACTGGTAGTCCTTCACATATTCCACCCATCTACTCTGTCGCATGTTCAAGTTCTTCTGAGAGAACAAGTACTGAAGACTCTTATGGTCGGTGAACAACGTAAACTTCTCCCCGAGTAAGTAGTGTCTCCATGAATACAACGCAAAAACAACCGCCGCCAACTCTAAGTCATGAGTTGGGTAATGGTCCTCATGAGGTCTCAATTTCCTCGAAATATAGGAAATTGGTCTCTCCTCCTGCATCAGAACAGCTCCTAACCCCTGTAATGATGCATCAGTGTACACGCAGTACTCAACCTCAGCTTTCAGCAACGCAAGGATTGGTGCTGACGTAAGCTTCTCCTTCAAAGTTTCGAAAGCCTCCTGACACTCTGAACTCCAGATGAAAGTAACACCCTTCTTTGTCAAATGGGTAAGAGGACTCGCAATCTTCGAGAAGCCCTGAATAAACCTTCGATAGTAACCCGCTAGTCCCAGAAAACTCCGAATCTTAGTCGGAGTAGTGGGTTGCCCCCACTCGACAACAGTAGTAAACTTGCTAGGATCGACAGCAATCCCAGCCTCCGTCATAATGTGGCCCCAAAACTGCACCTCTCGTAGCCAAAACCCGCACTTAGAGAGCTTAGCATAAAGTTGATGCTCTCTCAAGGTCTCAAGAGCCAATCGTAAATGTCCAGCATGGTCGTCCTCGGACCGTGAATAGATCAGGATATCGTCAATGAACACGATAATAAACTGATCCAAGTATGGCCTGAATACACGATTCATCAAATCCATGAATACTGCAAGCCCATTGGTTAAGCCGAACGGTAAGACCCAAAACTCGTACGAACCATATCGTGTCAGGAACGCTGTCTTCGGCACATCCTCCTCCCGAATCCTCAACTGGTGATAACCGGAATGCAAATCTATCTTCAAAAAGAATGAAGCATCCCTCAACTAATCGAACATATCATCAATACGAGGTAACGGATACTTATTCCGAATCGTTACCTTGTTCAACTCTCGATAATCGACGCACAATCGAAGTGAGCCATCCCTTTTCTTCACAAAGAGCATTGGAGCTCCCCAAGGCGAGGTACTCCTACGGATAAAACCTTGGCCCAACAGCTGTTGAATCTGCTCCCTAAGCTCCCTCATCTCTAAGGGTGCCATACGGTACGGGTCCCTGGCAATCGGTCTCGTGCCCGGCGATAACTCTATGCAAAACTCTATCTCACGAGCTGGAGGTAAACCAGGAACCTCAACAAAGATGTCCGCGAACTCCCTCACTGTAGGTATCGTATCCAACGAAATGGACACCACATCAGGAGAATCCTCTTCGATGTAAAATAGATGTGTGCTGGCTCCACCCTCTAGACCAGGTAATGCTATTAGGTACATCTCCTGACCAGGAATGGAAAATGTGATCGCACTCCCACGACAGTCAATTTGGGCATGATATGAATACAACCAATCAAACCCTATAATCACGTCGTAGGTACACATCTCAATCAAAATAAGGTCGAAAGAGAAGTGAAGCCTCCCGATCTCAATCGCGACCCCTCTACAAACGTGGCGAAGGTCCGTACCACTCAAAGGTGTACTCACATGGGCAACTATTTCCTCTGCAACGTCTATCATCCCCGATGTCCTAGCAAACTCATAACTAGACAACGAGTGTGATGCACCAGTGTCAAAAAGTACTCTCGCATGAGAACTATAAACATAAAACGTACCCTGAATCGCCGGTCATCGCACCTGCGGCTGAAAAGGCTGAACGTCATATACACGCCCATGGTACAACTGTGGCTGAATTGGTGCTATTGCTGCCATTGGCAATACCGGAAATGGTGATGGTGGTGGTGGTGGTGGTGGTGGGAGTACCTGCTGCTGTGCTCTATCTCCCTGCGCCTATCCTCGGGGACAAGCCCTCCTCATATGTCCAGTCTCTCCGCACTGGAAGCATACAATAGGACCCCCATCTCGTGCCTGCTGCACCAAAGCTCCAATGTTGGGCCTATTGGCCCGGTGTTGATCTCTCGCACCCTGACCCCGTTGGCCCAGCTGTCCCTGCCCTCTCTGGCCCTGGCCCTACTGCGGGTGACCCTGACCTGGAATGGTCTGAACCGGATTGGCCTAAATGGCCTGACCCTACTGGCCCTGGGCCTGCTACCCATGGTGACGACCTCTGTACCGCTTGGCCTGATGGCCTCCTGACTATTGGCCCCCCTGTGGGCCCTGTTGGCCTGCAACTACAACCTCATGGGGCCTACCCTGCTGGTCTATCACCCCTCGTTTTCCCACCACATGCTCAGAACGATCATTGCAGTGATGCAATGCTGCATTCACCGCTACCTCATAACAGTCAAACGACGGATTCGCCGGTAGGGACCCCCGAATTGGCCAAGATAGCCCCTCAACAAACCTCTGAGTCTTCAAAGCATCATCTGCCTGCACCTCGAGAGCAAACTCTACCAATGAGGTAAACTCTCGCTCATACTCAAAAACTTAACTAGTCTGCTTCAGGGTATCAAACCTTCTCCTCAAAGCCACACGTTGTGCGGGAGGTACAAACTTCGCCTCGAAACGAGCCCAAAAATCAGCAATAGGCATAACATCTCGCTGAGTTGTAGAAGTAATGGACTCCCACCAGCACAACGCCTCCCCAGTCAGACAAAAGGTAGCGAAAATCTGTTTCTGCACCTCTGTGGAGTCAACTAGTCTCAAATGTCTGCATATATCTCGCTTCCACTGAAGCGCCTCCAACGGACCCACGTCACCGACGAACGAAGGCGGACGTCTCTTCTCAAACCCATTCACAACAGATGCCCAAGTGGGTTGCACAACTACTGGCACCTGTGGCTCCGGCTCAGCCACTACAGGTGGTGCGATGACAACATGTGGTACTGGTGTTGGTGCTGGCACTGGTGCGGGCGCGAGATGCGCCGAAAGTGCTGCTGCTACTGCTGTAGCTACAACCTGTGCTATAGTCGTCAAATCGTCCTGGGGCAAACCTCCTACCGTCCCCTGTGCGGGTGGGGGCGGCTGCTCCTGAGCCCCCGCCCGTCCTGTCGCCCCTGCTAATTTACCGCTGCGTCTCCTCATCTGAAGAGAGTAAACACAGAGTATGAGAACTAGAAGGAAAAGTTCAAAACATATATCACATATATAATTGGGTGCAACAGTTTAAAGTGTTGGATATATCATGCGAAAAGTCCTAACTCCCGATAAAAGTAAACCTTCGTGCGTGGAGCGTCTCGCAAGCGAAATCCAAACAAGGAACCCCTCCTATACACTCGGGCACTCATAGTCGGTCGTGTCGGATCAGTGGCTCGATTTTTTTTTTTTCCGAAGTCATAGAATACAAAGCCTAGTTGTAAGGCTCAAAGTATCAAAGAAACGATGCGCGGAAAACGTAACGGACGCCCTCAGATCCCTAAAGGCTCTAAAACCGTGCTCTGATACCAACTGTGACAACCCTGATTTTTATATCTAATTCGGTTAGCTACGCCCAATTAAATTAAAGCGGAGCGTCAATATATTGGTATTAGAAACATAATTTAAATAAACGCAGTAAAGTAAATATGTACACTCCCATACGTGTAACCAAATCACATCATAGCAAGTATAGGATCCACAAGTAATATCAGTACTGAATACAAAATGCCTAAACATACGGGCCCAAAGATAAACTAGGTAAAGAGCGTAATGTAAACCTCTCAACACTATCAAATCCCTAACAATGGGAAATCTCTGATACCACACTCTAAGGAAGAGTGACAAAATAGGATAAGGACCAACGTCCACCACTACAAGATCCTAAGAATAGATGCAAGGTCATCCATCTCCACGATCTACTGTCCAACAGGGCGAGGACCTGTAATATACATACATAGGAGAGGAGCAAGGAGCAAGATAGACGAACGTCAAAGCAAGAAAACAAGCTATAAGATTATAGGATGTACTTATAATGAAAGCACACTAGTCATTACTCGTCTCCAGTAATTAAATTGTTCAACTACCTAACCAATGTTCCTATGTCGGGACTACCCAACCCAAACTAGAGTAACGTGTAGTCTCATATCATATCTTGATTAATCATTATTAATCTCATTTCAGTATTTAACGTATCAAAATATTTCCTTCAAGTATAATATCAAATGCATCGATTCGGGATATTATTTTAAGACACAAGCATAATATCTCACACAAGTCATATCGGGTCACTATCGTTACCCGGGGGAACAAGTCGTAACACTAGGCCTACACACGAATATTCCCCAATATTACGTGGCAAGGGCAATCATACTAAGTCCTAAATCACATGGCGTTTCAAGGTCTTTCTCTCCAACCCGCATTACAACCATGTGTCCGGTTCCGGTGGTTTATCTCCGACACGGCACTCAAGTGGAACCTAACCGGATCAATCACAAAAAAAATCGCATTCAACATGTGCCTACGTCGACCGGAGGACTAGTCTAATGTATACTCGACAATATACATATAAAACAATTTCACACTTATGTATATATACAATCGTGTCAAGTCTCTTACTCGAGTTATACAATAGTCATTATTTATATTATAACATAATTTACATCATTAATTTACTAATTCAACACCAATCATTTCAAGGTTATATATCCCTAATAACCTTAAGTATGTGATCAAGTTAGGATATTAGGCACAACACCACAATTATCTTACTAACAACATGAAAAATATTATCACTCTTATTTCAACAACATGCTGCCCAGAATTTAAAATGCAGATTCGAGGCTCTTCCAATCCGTTTTTGGAAAAACTTAAAACTACAAAGTTGTTCGGGACGTGATTTTCTACGAGGTCGCGTGTGCACGCTACCATAACCGGCCTAAAATAGACCCGAAACTAACATAAAATATTCACCCCTGTTTTCGACAACATTCTGCCCAGAATTTTAAAACGCCGATTTGAGGCTTTTCCGATCCGTTTTTGGGAAAACTTAAAACTACAAAGTTGTTCGGAACGTGATTTTCTATAAGGATGCGTGTGTACGCTACCGTAGCCTGCTTAAAACATATCCGAAATTAACATATACAGTTCGGACCTGTTCACGATAACATTCTGCGCAGAATTTTAAAACGCATATTCGAGGATTTTCCGATCCGTTTTTAAAAAAACTTAAAACTACAAAGTTGTCCAGAATAAAAAATTTTACGGGGCAGCGTGGACGAAATATACATTCTCGGAATTAAAATAGCTCAAAACAATTTTTTTAATATGACAATTTACTCAATTGCATAGATTTCTCAAATTCAAGAGTTTGTTCAACAATTCAATCCCTATAATGATGTTATCGCATTTGAATCTACATGGAGGATTATCCTAATACATTGCATATCATTTTTAACATTAATTTCATATTAATTTAGGGATCCAAATACATGTTTATGTGAAATTTCATTATAGATACATAATATACACATATAGGTTATTAACTTGCCTTGGATTGTATGGAGAAATTGAAATCCTCTTGAAATCCTCTTACTTCTTCTCTTCTTACTCTCTCTCTCTACCAAACCCTGGCCCCCATTTCAAATGAAAGAATGAAGACTTCTTCTCTTCCTTTCTATTTATACCTAGGGTTAGTTTATTTACAAAAATGCCATTGCGCCAAATTTAGCCCTCTAGATCCTTTTACGCGTTAATTCGCTTCTAATATTTAAGTCGCACATTCGTATCTCAATTAATTCATTTGAAATTTTTATTTCCAAACATTTCGAATATATATATACTGTCATAGTTATTTTTTTTCTTCAATTAGTTCAATTTTAATTCAATAAAAAATGCGGGGTATTACACATAGTTAATAGTTGTGCCGTTCTTAACTCACCCGGCACTGTATGTGAAAGGTGAGAGAGTCGGAAGGACTCTTATGAAAGAAGAAATTCGAAGATAATTGTGAAGGGTGAAGTGCAGTAAGACCCAGGATCTAAAAATTTTCTAGTAAATTTTTTCTAGGAAGAGCAAACTTAAGTGATGAGAGTTAGACATCACATATAAAGAACATGTGTGATGATGGAATACAAATTTTAGGCATGGTTCGATAGTAAAATCGTTCATTTGATGTTTTAATCAGAATATGAATAGAATTTCGAAACTTATCTCTCATGGGAAAGAAAGAGAGAAGTAACTTGTTCAACGAACTCGTACCCTAGGAAGAATGGGGTATATAGAAGATAAATAGAATTCATTGTGTGAAAGGACTCATGAGTGAAATACTCTAGTGTGAGTGGAAATCTTACAAAGACGACTAATATTAATGTCACCAAGAAATTTGATGATGTTTCCAAACGAAGGGGAGCTAGGAAGGTTAGGAAACCTAGCCGAAGGGCAATATTGAATTCAATATTGTTAATGAGACATCACTGAAAGGTGTACCCAGTAGGGGACCTATTTAAAGTGACATGATTAAATCCCTACTTAGTGGCGATGAAATCAACCAAGACTAGTGTGGCCGACAATGTATCCCATTGAACCCGTAGAGCCAAAAGAATAATGGGAATAACAATTGGGAGTTAAGATTGATACGTCCAAGAGAAGGACGTTTAAAGGATCAGTAACGAGGAAATAGTAAGGGAAATTACCTTATGCTAGAGAGAGAGAGACGACTAAGTGTTAAATGTGTCCACATTGAGTAGTGAGGTCGATAAATTTTGGGAATGGTGAACCATACCAATTAGGCATAATAACTGGAGGAGTGAGACTTCTAGTGGAGTAATTGGGTCAAGAGAATTAGGCCCAGGAAATTTACAACTCAAAAGTGGTTTGTTTATATAGGACCAGTGGAGTCCTCGGTAATTGGATCATACCGTATCTTCAAGGTCGGCGGGGTCTAAGAAGAAAAAGGGAGGTCGGTAAGACCATAATTGAGTCCTAGATGTATTGAGTCAATGTTTCAATAATGAGTGTGTAACCACATGAGTAAATAATTTGTCCATAATGGGTCGGTACAAATATAGGATGAAAACCTAGATGTATAACGGGCGTAAGTGATCGTGAGTTGTTTTGATCATGAGGAGTGTATGTAAGGACCCTACGTGATCAGGAGAGACTGCTGAAGTTTTATTTCATCCTTGTGAATAAAGGATTAATTCTAGTGACATGGTGTGTCACAACAGACTTACATAGATTGAAAATCCTAAATTCGCGTGCGAGTCGAGATTAGTGAAAACTAAAATTTTAACAGTCTGCTAACAAAAGTATTTCTCATTGATAGAGGGACTTTTTGGTATCGCCCGTGAGTGAACCGAGTAGGTCCAAAGAGTATATTTTGTTATTATAATTTGTTATTTCTTTGAGTTAGCATAATAGAACTTATTATGGTAATGTGTAGTGATAAATTACCAAATATTTAAACGATAGTAGATTGAGTGATAAGACGGTCATACTCCAGAGAGAGAAAAAAATTATTTTGTGCGGCGCCAACTGAGATAGGATTGGGCCTATATTTCATGATATCATAGACCTTAGTGAGAATCTTGTCTAGTAATATGTGTGAGTATAAATTTATCCTACTAATGTGACTCAGGCTATATTATGTTTTTGTAGAATATCGAGAAATAGCTCATTATATATAGAGCCGAGAATTTGGGATAGTGAGAGCAACATGGTTTATGTTATTTTTATGGATATATAAGCATGGACTAGTAAACTTTTTGTCAACATTCAGAAATTATGGGAAGGTACAGATTATGGACTAAGGGCAATTATGGATATTGATGACCGACTATGTTAAGTAGTAGTGTATCGGGGGGGTTCCTTGTTTGGATTTCGCTTTGCGAAACATCCCACGCATGAAACTAGCGAACGTCGGGAGTGGGAGAGAAGTTTGGTCAATAGTGCATAAGTTCGTACCATAGTCATTTTTTTAAAATTTAGAGTTGTTAATTCTTTTATGACTTAAGAGTCACCTGGTCCTAGTAACATTATGAATAAAACAATGATGACAATAATAGAGTGATCAAGTTATGACTAATGGGCTGATTAAGTGAATCCCTACCATATCAGTATGCCAAGTGAGCGAAAATTGATTTAAGAAGAATATATGTTATTTGTGCAACAATATAGGGTGTATGGGCGCCCTATGTAATTGAATCTGATATTGTTTCCCATTTTGAAGATATGGGATAAGGAAAATAAATATAGAGGTTTAGATATTGGGACTTGAATGTCCGGTCATTTATGACGATTAGAGATATAGCCGGTACAATAACAAATGTATCAGGCTATAAATGACTATGGTAATAAGATTTAAATGAAGGGATCTTTGGCTAGATTCCTCTTATAGCGGGCCACCTGTCTGTTGGAATTAGGGTGGACCATTCGAAACCAGCAGAGGTTTCTCCAACCGTTAAGGATTTCTAAGTAGTATTGGGAGAGTATTCGTAAGGATTTTATCGCGAAGATGGTTACGATCCTATATGGGTGATAGTGGATCAGTTGACTAAAGTAGATCACGTTATGCCTGTTAGGGTGGATCATACTAAGACAATATGCTTTGATCTTAATATAACCAAGATAGTGAGGTTACATAAGGTACCGTCTAATATTGTGTCCAATTAGGATGAGATTTTGTCTCCCGATTTTTTAAGAATTTTCACGAGGCATGGGTACCAAGTTGTGATTGGGTATGAACTATCATCCGCAGAATAATGAGAAGACTAAGCAGACAAATATGATGTTGGAAGATAAATTATGTTAGTACCTGTAACACCTCGTAATTTTGAGGATTTAATATTTAATTATTTTTGGGAGTTATAAAAATATTTAAATTGGAGAAACTTAAATTCATGAGTGGGAGAATTTATTTGAGTGAGCCGAATTATTTATAACTGGCGACATTTAAGTTTAATGGTTCAAAATCTCATGTGTCGCATTTTGAGGTCAAAATTTAGAAATGTCAAAAAGTATTTCGGATAGCAATTTCGAGTGCGTGGTTGCGTCCGGATGGGTCGAGATAGTCAGAATAGAGTACCCAGGGTGGTAATTGGGTCTTGGGGTAATTTTGGGCATAACCGGGCTCACACGGGGTGAGTTGGGCCTTTTTATTTAGGCCCACATGGCCAAAAACGGGAATTGGTATTTTTAACCCAATTGAAAGATTAGGGAACGGCAGAAAACTCAACTCTAAACCTAGGGTTTCAGAGGAGAATTGGGGGAAAGCAAATCAAGAGACAAATTGGGGATCTTGGAGCCAAATTGAGGGACTACGCCAAAGGATCAGACACTACGAACGATTCCAGGCAAGTGGTTAACTGTTGTGATTTCTAAATTATGATAATCAATTCATATCATAGTGATGTGTATATGAAAAATCGTTTTGGGTGTGTAACCATGATTAACATTGGGTTTTATGAATTTAGAGTAATGGGCATATTTAATTATTCGATGGATGCTAAGTTATGATTTGAATCTGTTAAGATTAAATTGTAGAAAGGATTGCAATATGTACAGAAATTACATGGACTGAATATGGTAGGGTCGGATTTGGTAGGACAGACCCGGGTGGAAAACCCAAATCGGATAAACCTAGGGTTTGGAATAAATTTATTGATGGATTAAGGGCTCTAGGGTGTTTAGAACCCTTTATGGTGTGGATAGTATGTTGGTTGTGAAATGGGTAAGGGTTGGAAGAAACCCAAAGCTTAAGGATTCGTTAATGGCTGCAACAGCAAGCCGGGGAAGACGATCACCTGCTCGATCGATCGATCGACCCAAGGGGATCGATCGATCGACGGTCCCAGGAACTTGACAGTTCGGCCAGTTTGTTTATAAAGAGGATTTTATTTAAAATTCAATCCCTTGATTTTATTAGTGATAAATTCACATGGACACATATTTCCTTAACAATTATAGACTGATATAATTGGGTTTAGGAGGGTGTGAACGGTATGTCATGATATGAACGAATTTGGGGAAATAATTCATAATTATTGATATTGGGCCGAGGAATAATATTCGGATGTTGTAGTTGGGTGACACTACATTATTAAAGGAATTTAGGGGAAATATTTAATTATGGACCAAGTGGGTAAGTTCGGATATGTTGGTAATTAAAGGTAAATATAATTGAGAAATTTATAGAGATGAATGTGTGACACATTGTAGGTGAGAATGTGAGAATGAAATTTTGAGGTGTAAATGGACCAAGTGAGTGAGTCCGGGTATACTGGTTAAGTGACACCAACATATTAAATTAATTATTGGGAGAGAGTAATTAATTTAATTAGAGTCGGATTGTAGATTCGGGTAGGATTAAATTAATAAGTCTGATAATTAATTTAATTAGAGTCGGATTATAGACTCGGGTAGGATTAAATTAATATGTGTGATAATTAATTTAATTAGAGTCGGATTATAGACTCAGGTAGGATTAAATTAATATGTGTGACAATTAATTTAATTAGAGTCGGATTGTAGACTCGGGTAAGATTAAATTAATAAGTGCAATAATTAATTTAATTAGAGTCGGGGTGTAGACTCGGGTAGTTATTAAATTAATGGGTGTGTTAATTAATTTAATTATAGTCAGATTGTAGACTCGGGTGAGTATTAAATTAATGGGTATAATAATTAATTAGAGTCGGGGTGTAGACTCGGGTAGGTATTAAATTAATATATGTGTTAATTAATTTAATTAGAGTCGGATTGTAGGCTCGGGTAAGATTAAATTAATAGAGGTGATAATTAATTTAAGTAGAGTCGAATTGTAGACTCGGGGAGATATTGAATTAATAAGTGTATTAATTAATTATATTAAAGTCGGACCACAGACTCGGATCGGTATTTAAATTAGTATGTGTGTTAATTAATTTACTTAGAGTCGGACGATAGACTCGGGGAGGTATTAAATTAATATGTGTGTTAGTTAATTTAATTAGAGTCGGGTGATAGACTCGGGAAGGTATTAAATTAATAAGTGTGTTAATTAATTTAATTGGAGTCAGACCATAGACTCGGGGAAAGTATTATATAAAATGAGGTGCGAGTTAAATATATTAGAGTCGGACCATAGACTCGGGAAGACGATAAATTATTAAGTGAGAAAATTAATTACGTTGAGTCGGGCCACAGACTCAGGAAATTACAGGTAGTGTACGGGATTTCTAGTATACGGTAAAACTGGGGTTTATAATATATATATATACGGTGTAGTGATAGTGTATATATATATATATATATATATATATATATATATATATACACACACACGTGTATATATTGTGTGTGATATTAAATTGCAGGCAATGTATGGGATTTTGAGTACACGGTATAGCCGGGGTTTATATTATATATATATACGTGTATATATTATGTGTGATAGTAAATATCCGTGACTAAATATTTATTCAGGATATATACTCTAGTGCTATCAAGGGAGGTTGCGCGATGTGGGTGAATCCCCTAGCTTGAGGAGTAGGGCGAGTATATCCCCAGGTCATAACATCCAGTATTTATGGGTGAGGGATTTATCTCACTTTAAGGGAAGGAATATGATCGCCTCCACTACGTTTATATTTTGGGCCAAGTTGGTGTGGGATTCCAACTCGGGGAACTAGGTTTTATGAGCACACCTAGTGAGATAGCATTTTAGAGGGAATCATCCGGCGAGGGTATACTCAAAGGGATGGATATACGTATGTTATATGTGTGGATGTTGTGGTAAAGGTACATATATAATGGTAGTAAATATTATATACGGGTACTAATACAATGTGCGATGTATTTACTTTATATAACTTGTGACACGATTATATGCTACTATTTAAGATGAATTAATTAAGTTAATTGTGAGATAACTTATAATTCAAGAATCATTATACTCGGGTTAGAGTAGTATGGCAAGGGAAGGTTACACCAGGACTAGTTGGACGGGGTAGTACAACTAGGTGGGGTTAAGGTAACCGGTAGGTGTGCACAATGGTGGAGGGGTGAGAATGTCCACAAAGGAGTGCGACACTAACTTAAATATGAAGCGCATTCATGCATTTTAAATTATTGCAATTAATTCACTTGCTAAATATTTTCAAAATGTTGTGGGTTCTAACCCTTGCTATAAAACTATTTTCAAAACCTTTTAGGTGTCCATCCACAGGGACGCCAGGATTGATATTCTATTCCAGGGACACGGAGCTGCGGATTATGTGGATGCTAGCAGGAGTTTGGATTAGATGCATCATTCATTAATTCCTAGAGTAGGAATCTTGTATTAGTTTCAGTTTTATTTAGGGAATGTCGCCCAGACTTTCAGTTCAGTTTTCAGATTGGTTTTATTCCTGTGTTGGATATTTGTTTTGGATTATTTCACTTTGGTGTCCGATGGTTTATTCGGCAAATTGTTTAATGAATTATTAAGTTTATATTCATTCAGCTGTGTGAATGGTTTATGTTTAATTCCGCATGTACAATTTTGTTTAATCAAAAAGTTAAAATTGGCACCAGCTTTTGGAATACTATGTGGTTAGTAAGTTTTAAAAAGTTTTCGACAGTGATGTTAAGGATGATCCAACTGGGATTCCTGTTTTAATTTGGTATAGGACTGATCACCCGGTATTTTATTAGGCGGTGTGTCACAGATGGTATCGGAGCATCAGGTTCTAGTGTCCTTAGGATCTGTGTGGCTTTTCACGTTTTGGCTTAGCAATCTTTGATATAGAGACCTATTATAGGATTGTTGTATTCTTATACGTATGTGCATATACGTTCTTCTGCCAAATTTATATTTGAGAGTGAATTCATACAATTCGATTCTCATTCCAGATGACGCCCAGGAGAGAGAGAGAAGCTAGGGCAGTAGGGGGAGATGAGATGAGGGAGGCTCGTCAGGAGCAAGAGTTACCGCAGCAACGGCCAGAGATGATTTTGGCAGCATAGGTAACTAAAATAGTGGCACATGCAGATGAAGCGACGGTGGTCGCAACGGCAGGGTACTTTCCATGGGATCAACCACAAGTGTTAGTGGCGCCGGATGATCATACTCACACGGAGTCGTCGGGGTGGAAGCAAGAGAGAGAGGTTATTTTTAGATGGAACCCACCAGTGTTGCGAGGGGATTCAGATGTAGTGCTAGCATGTCAAGGAAGAGAGATATCCAGCATCACCTACGCATGGGAGATTGCGATGAGGTGCGGAAGCAAGTGCTAACCACTTTTAGTTGAGTGGGAAAAGCACTACAGTGGTGGGAGTCGATCACCATAGTGAGGAAAGGGACACACTAGCTATTGCAGAGTTTTGGGTGTGGTTCGACCGCAAGTATTTTCCTCCAGCGGTTGAGACCGAAACGAGGAGAGAATTTTGTGAGGTGACTCAAGGGGACCGTTAAGTGGCCGATTACGAGGAAGAATTCACTCGTTGGCAAAATTGTGTACTGGATGAGGTAAGCGGGGAAAAGAGAAAGAAAGTAAAAGTTTGTGGATGGGTTAGTCTGGAGAATCAGACAACATTTAATTGGTAAATACGCATTAGTATCTTATACTGATGTCGTTAACGCAATACTCCGGCACTGTCAGGAATATCGCTTCCACGTGAAAGGAAGCGGGAGGGGAGTGGGAACTAACTAGTCGGATAAGGATAGAGGGAACAGTACCAGTGAGGTATCCCAGCAGCAGACTGGGGGAGATCAGGGGCAGGATTCTAGCAGGGACATAATGCCAAACGATTTTGAACGGGAGGCTATCGGCAGGATGGCCAGGAATTCCAACAAGGTCAACATGAAAGGGACCAGTGGCAGGATGAATGTATTAGAAGGTGTTTCGTTCATGGGGGAAGCGAGACATATGAAGAGATATTGCCTTAAGTGAGGCAGGGATCAACTACAGGATGAGGTCCTGGATGTACAGCCACTAAAGCAAGTCATGGGCGCATTCGGGCAGGGAGAAGATGCTCCGGAACCCATGGATCAACCGTTGCAGCTGGGGTATGGAGGTAATTATTTTTACCCTATGGGTGTGGGGCATACTTTTGAGCGACAAAGAGGATGTCACAATATAAGACTTAATTTTCACTAGAATTCGCGGGTGAGTCGAATTTAGCGGGTGCGTTGGCTGTAGCAGCCATAGTGTGTGGATAAACTTTTCGTGGGGTAGCGGAGTCCCTTGGTGTTCTTCACGGGAGAGTGCAGGTGTACACTGAGTGAAAGTTTGAATTATGCAAGGAGCTTCTACTTTCGAGAATTATGGGAGTAGGGTTAATAATAATTTCCAAAATATCGGCTGGATAGCGATGGGATTTGAACCATTGTAAATCGTGGGGGTAAGTTTTGGTGTTCGCGACACCAGGATATAATTGGTACTAGGTATCACCGGAGAGGGCATATAGCCTATATATATGTGAATATATATGTTGTATTGCGTGGTGCGATAGCACATGGTGAGGTTTTGTGTTCACACAGTTTATTCCGGTAAGTGGGGATGTTTACTGAAGTGAATCAGGGTGGTTAGAATTATTTTCGAGCAAAGACAGATAGCTGGGGGTTTATTTTGCACAAGGACTAGTGATAGTAAGGGCGCGGTATTTTATGTTTTCTTTGGTAGCATGAGAGTAAGCGTATATACTTTTGTGTTTAGAGACAAGTAATTATGGGGAGATGTTTAGACGTTAGCACATGGGTTGGAGTACCCGGGCAGTATATATATATACTAACGGAATGCCCGTGCCTGAAGGCACGACAAAAATTTCGAAAATACATAATCGCAAAACAACGAAAATTCCGAAAATACATAATTGCAAAACGACAAAAATTTTCAAGGTACGTAATTGAAAGATGAAAAAAAATCGTTCCCGAACAAAATAAACTGTAATTTTAAAAAAAATAGCCATAATTTCCTATTTTCGTAGGACTATCCACCCCTCTTAACAAATAGCACATAGTCCAACAATATTGAAATAATCTAAATTATCAAACAGATTCACATATAACATGAAATATACAATATTCATCAACTGAATTCACATTGTCCCTCAAATAAACAAAGTATCAATTTTAAAAAAAAAAATGAGCATAACCTATTTCTATTATAACATATGTAACCAATTTCAATTTGAAGACCAAAAGAAAATCAGTACAAAGAAAATGTATATATTGGATAGTAAACAATAAACACTATTTAAATTGTATTAAAAGTAAACAATAAACACTCACAAAAATGCTAAAATTGAAATAAAGATTGTATTTTTTGGTTATTTACAATTGAACCAAAATAATACACACTAAAAATAATAAACAACAATAAACAATAAACTACAAAAAAAAAATCAGATTCCGAATACCCGTTGCGGATCTGATTCAAAACGATTCAAAATGATATGCTTGCGTGTGTGTGTGTGTGGACATTTTTATTTATCTTTACAAAAACAAAAGAAAACACAAATCCCATGTATTTGGGGGAACTAATACATGGTCTTCGGCATTGTTTAGAATTAGATTACATAGGTATTGCAACTGAACAAATGAAGCTTGCGTATTAAATAAAAAGTGATATGTAGGGCATATATGCATATTGTCTAAATTCATCCAAATTGTCTAAATTCATCAAGCAAATTTACATATAAAATCAAATATACAATATTCATCAATCAAAATCACTGTGTCTCACAAAAAAAGTGTCAATTTTTAAAAAAAATTGGGCATAGTCTCCTTTGCTTATTGGACTATCCACCCTGTTTAAGGGAAAACAACAAATCCAACAATATAAAAAAAATCCCAAATTGGATGTAATCCAACAATATAAAAACATCCACAAACATTATTCATAAAAAAAAAACTGTACCTGAATACGTGTTATTTATGCAAAATAATTGCTTAAATGAATCAAGCTTCCACCTGAGATGCATAAAAAAAAAATAGTAAGCCAATAACTAAAATACACACCAAATAAATTAAATTAGATCAAAAAAAATGAAACTTACATGACATTACCAAAAACACACCCAATGGTTACCTGCAACATAAAAACATCCACAAACTCTCACATATTGATGTAATTCAAATGATAGGAATGGAAAAAAGTAATAGTAATTATCCATTCCAGTATGGGGGAGAAATACCAACCTATGAAAGTAAGCATAAAATTTAGAAGTAGTGCATTTAATTCCCTCTCTACATGATATAGAGTCCGTGAAAAATAAAGAGAGAATAACACATTAAAAAACAGAGCATATAGCAGGACCTAAATTACATTATTGTAAACATTAAAAATTCATTAAAAGTTGAATGAGTTTCCCAACAAAAAACAGGGGGTTGAAAACATAAATAAATTCAGTTGTACCGTATTTTAAAATCAATTCGACTTTAAAATGAAATATCTTCATATTAACGATTCAAATCTGTTCATACACATTCTTTAAAATTAATTGAACTGGAAATTGCATCTAATTTTAATTTGATATTACACCTAAAACACCTATTTAGACCTAAAACACCTATTTACATCAAATCTGTTCATACACATTCTTTAAAATTAATTGAACTGGAAATCTGCACAAAAGTAGATGTAATACCCCGTACTTTTGGCTATATTTATTTTTGGGATTAATTAATTAAATGCGTACTAATTGGAAATTAATCCGGGTTAAAATACTAACGAGATACGAGTTGGTATTTGATTATGTGCATACATGTTTTGATATATGTATTTGGTATTATGAAATTTGTCGTGAGATTTATATACGGCATTCTAGAAATTTTGTTGAGACGCGTGGGACCGCCGCGTCACGGTGTAATATTTTGATAATAAAAGTGAATTTAAAATCTATAATCCGTATGGTCGTTTTGAGTGCGCCAACGCATCCGGAAGGGTCGAGATAGTCAGAAAACACTAGCCGGGGGTATAGTTTGGGTCCCGGGGTATTTTTAGGCCATACCGGCAACTTAAAGGGTATTTTGGTAATTTTACATTTTGAGGAATTAAAAGTGACGAAAATTGGTTAATTAAATCTGATGTGGATTTGACCCACTAAGCCCATAACCAACCCATATTAACCTAGAAGGCTACGTAGGTTATCATTTAGGTTTTCTAAGTTCCCAAATCAAACCCTAGCCACCTTAAGCCACCATTGGAGAAGGAGCTTGGAGAGAGGAGATTCTGCAGAAAACTTCATCAAACCTACACCAAAATCAGAAATCAAACCAAGGCAAGTGATTTAAATTACATTCCTTAAGCAGTGAATGCTTCTTCCATGTTAGAAACCTTGATAATCAATCTTATATAAGAGTTAAAAGAAAACCCATGAAATTGGAAGTTATTATTTAATTTTGGGATAGGTTTGCATGTAGAAACATTGTTTGAAGATTGAATTCAGAGATTTCATATCTATGTGATGTATAAACGGATTAAAATCTGGGAAATTATGATGAGAAAAATCTAGGGTTTGTGTTCTTGAAGAAAATTAGGGAATAATGTAGAAACTTGTGATTTATTGATGTTTAGAAGGTATTAAACCCTTGAAAGATGTTAGTATATCTCCTTAGTATGTTTGAGGATGGTTAGAGAACTTAATACATTGTTGGAACGAATTTTAGAAGAGATTTGAGGTGTTAAAATGGATGAAAAACGAATTGGGGAAAAATCTGGGCCGAAACTGGTCAGTCGTTAGAAGCAGTCCCCAGGTCGTTCGAACGAACTCGTTCGAACGAGCTTCTAACGAGTTGACCAGTCGTTGCTAACGAGTAGGGATTTTGTTCGATATCTCGTTCGAACGAGATATCGTTAGAAGGGACAGTTCATTCGAACGAACTGGATCTCGTTCGAACGAGACTTCTAACGAGCTGACAGTCCAAACTCGTTCGAACAGTCTCGTTCGAATGAGACTTCTAACGAGCTGGCAGTTTGGGCCATTTTGGACTGTTTTGATTTTTGGAGTTCCGTAAACTTATTCGAGGATATAGATATCATTCCGTAGATGTAGTAATGATAGAATTGGGACATTTGGGTATTATGAGAAGGAATTTACATAGGGGAGTTGTATTACATGGACGGTTTGGGTTGAGACGTGAGTGTCTACTACGACGTGAGAAATTATGGCGCGTATGATTAGAAACCGGAATAGTACCAATTGTAATAATTATAGTTAGTACGAGAGTGCAATATGTACTACGATTAAAATACGGTATTACTAAGATGTGTGTTTACTTAGTATTGGTATATGAATTGTGTGTATGACATACCTACCATACTTGCTATCACGGGAGGTTACGTTTGCTTAGGACCCTCTAATCCTTGTGTGCCTACGGGGGGGATATAGACTGGTACCTCGATGAACATAGGTCAGAGAAAGACTTATTGGGATGTTAATAAGTCCGCTGATCGTGGGAGCGTAGGTATGTACGTGACCCATGTGATGTGACTGTGTTCGCCTCCACTATTTGTGATTTGTGTTATCTGCACTATTCCTGAGAGATTCGGAATATGTGATCCTTATGTACGTGATGTACCGGGATGGATAGCAGAGTATGTGTGCACCGCAGCTTAGTTCTCGGGGTGCTCGTATTGTATATTTAGGATGTGACTAATATACACTTAATTAATAAGAACATTCATGTTAAGGTTGTATATATAATTACGGTATTGTTTCGAGAAATATAACGAGTTAACTGATAGTTATATATATTGCATATTGAACATCTGAGTTACGTTAAATCCCTATCTAATTACGAGCGTTATATGTTAATAGAACCGGGGAATAAGGGTAGGAACTATTACAGTCTAGCTAGTTATGATGTCACTTAGCTAGTGGTTTATATCGTTGTAGATGGGTACTTACGTTAGGAGTGCACAGTTAGACGAGAGGTGAGAATATCATGTGAGTGCACGTCCTAACATGTACTTTGCATTTAATGTTTTAAATGTTTTTAAAGCACTAGCAGGTTTTTAAAATATAACTCCACATTCGGGCTCTGACCCGTTTGCTTTTCAAATCTTTTTTTTGTAAAACCATTTTAGGTGCCCAGCCATAAGGACACCAAGCATAGGATACTCATTCAGGTGACGAGTTGTAGCTGTTTGTGGAAGCTACAGGGATTTGCATGTAGACGCTTCTGTCTTTTGGATTCCAGAGTCACTATCTATCAGTTGTAGGGCATGTTGCCCATTTCCATTTAGAGACATCTTTTACATTTCAGTTTTCAAACTTTAGCATGTATTATTTCAGTATTCGGTTATTTATTTCTGTTATGGGATTGTAGTGAGGAGTTTTCCTCCAGACTTTATTTACTCTATTGTGATGGTTATTCGTTTTACTTCAGTATGGTGAATGGTGTCATTTATTTCTTCATTACACTTGTTGCATGTTAATCAGACTTAAATTAAAATTTGGCAACTTACTTTTTAAATACTAGGTGGTTAGTAATAATAAAATGTTTTCGACAGTGATGTTATTAACTGAGCCAACTTGGCATTTTGAATTAATTTAATAAAGGAGTAGCTTCCCGGTATTTAATTAGTCGGGGTGTCACAGTAGATTTGCAAAAAAAACACCTAAAACAGAATCAAGAATGTGAACATACCACAGAAATAAAAGTTTAGACCTGTGCAAAAAAACTCACCAATTTTGAAGCTAAATCGTGCAAAAAAATCTCACCAATTTTGAACTAAATCCCCCAACACAGCATGGAATTTGGATCTGTAAAAAAAAATATATAATCTCAAACCACAAAAATTTAGAGTTGTTCCTGTGTGTGTGAGAGAGCTGTGCGTGTGTGAGAGTTGTTCCTGTGTGTGCGTGTGTGGGTGTGTGTGAGAGCTGTGTGAAAGAGAGAGCTGTGGTGTGTGTGAGAGCTGTGTGTGTGAGTGCGTGTGTGGGTGTGCGCGTGTGCCTGAGTAGGGGAGGGAGGAGGGTTGGACCGGAGAAGGAGAGGCGGTCGGCGCGTGTTTGTGTGAGATTTGTGGGTGGGTGCGTGTGTGGGTGTGTGGGTGTGTACGTGTGTGAGATGTGTGCGTGAGTGGGGGAGGGGGAGGGGGAGGAGGAGGGGGAGGGAGGAGGCAGATTACCTGGAGGGGGAGACCGGAGAGGGAGTAGAGGCCGGCTGTGAGAGAGAGGGAGAGGTGGGCGGCTGATAGATAGAGGGAGAGAATAAAGAGTCGGGAGTAGGGTTTGAGATTGAATGAGTGTTATCTCATTTGCCACATCATAATGTGTACAATCCTACGTGGCACAATCTAACACCATTGGATCGCCCAAAAAAATTCGATCCCCACAGTAGATTTTTTGGAACACTAAAACACCCCCCTCTCATATAATATAGATATATATATATGTGTGTGTGTGTGTGTGTGTGTGTGTGTGTGTGTGTGATATGACTACGGGTTCGAAGTTATATTATGGGTTACGACTAGCATAGTCGGGTAGCTTTCATGCGGTAAAGCACGGGGATAGGGTGTATGGGCACCCGGGTTAATTAAGGAAAATTTTGTGCGGTTAAGCACGGGTATAGGGCGTATGGGCACCCTGGTTAATTTAAATGCATACTTGTGTAACGTATGGTTAGAAGCGGATGGGATAGATATAGTGAGCTTAGAGGCACATGACTAAAGAGTAATATGCTAATCTTGGAACATTACGCTCATCTTAATTTCGAGGACGAAATTCCTTTGTAAGGGCGGGAGTATGTAACACCCCGTAATTTTGAGGATTTAATATTTAATTATTTTTGGGAGTTATTAAAATATTTAAATTGGAGAAACTTAAATTCATGAGTGGGAGAATTTATTTGAGTGAGCCGAATTATTTATAACTGGCGACATTTAAGTTTAGTGGTTCAAAATCTCGTGTGTCGCTTTTTGAGGTCGAAATTTGGAAATGTCAAAAAGTATTTCGGATGGCAATTTCGAGTGTGCGGTTGCGTCCGGATGGGTTGAGATAGTCAGAAAAGAGTACCCAGGGGTGGTAATTGGGTCTCGGGTTAATTTTAGGGATAACCGGGCCCACACGGGGTGAGTTGGGCCTTTTTATTTAGGCCCACGTGGCCAAAAAAAGGAATTGGTATTCTTAACCTAATTGAAATATTAGGGAACGGAAGAAAACTCAACTCTAAACCTAGGGTTTGAGAGGAGAATTGGAGGAAAGCAAATCAAGAGCCAAATTGGGGATCTTGGAGCCAAATTGAGGGACTACGCCAAAGGATCAGACACTACGAACGATTCCACGCAAGTGGTTAACTGTTGTGATTTATAAATTATGATAATCAATTCATATCATAGTGATGTGTATATAAAAATTCGTTTTGGGTGTGTTACCAAGATTAACATTGGGTTTTATGAATTTAGAGTAATGGGCATATTTAATTATTCGATGGATGCTAAGTTATGATTTGAATCTGTTAAGATTAAATTGTAGAGTGGATTGCAATATGTATAGAAATTACATGGAGTGAATATGGTAGGGTCGGATTTGGTAGGACAGACCCGGGTGGAAAACCCAAATCTGATAAACCTAGGGTTTGGTATAAATTTATTGATGGATTAAGGTCTCTAGGGTGTTTAGAACCTTTTCTGGTGTGGAGGGTATGTTGGTTGTGAAATGGGTAAGGGTTGGGAGAAACCCAAAGCTTAAGGATTCTTTGATGGCTGCAACAGCAAGCCGGGGAAGACGATTACCTGCTTGATCGATCGATCAACCCAGGGGGATCGATCGATCGACGGTCCCAGGAACTTGACAGTTCGGCCAGTTTGTTTATAAAGAGGGTTTTATTTAAAATTTAATCCCTTGATTTTATTAGTGATAAATTCACATGGACACATATTTCCTTAACAATTATAGAGTGATATAATTGGGTTTAGGAGGGTGTGAACGGTATGTCATGAAATGAACGAATTTGGGAAAATAATTCATAATTATTGATATTGGGCCGAGGAATAATATTCGGATGTTGTAGTTGGGTGACACTACATTATTAAAGGAATTTAGGGGAAATATTTAATTATGGACCAAATGGGTAAGTTCGGATATGTTGGTAATTATAGGTAAATATAATTGGGAAATTTATAGAGATGAATGTGTGACACATTGTAGGTGAGAATGTGTAGGTGAGAATGTGAGAATGAAATTTTGAGGTGTAAATGGACCAAGTGAGCGAGTCCGGGCATACTGGTTAAGTGACACCAAAGTATTAAATTAATTATTGGGAGAGAGTGATTAATTTAATTAGAGTCGGATTGTAGACTCGGGTAGGATTAAATTAATAAGTGTGATAATTAATTTAATTAGAGTCGGATTATAGACTCGGGTAGGATTAAATTAATATGTGTGATAATTAATTTAATTAGAGTCGGATTATAGACTCGGGTAGGATTAAATTAATATGTGTGATAATTAATTTAATTAGAGTCGGATTGTAGACTCGGGTAGGATTAAATTAATAAGTGTGATAATTAATTTAATTAGAGTCGGGGTGTAGACCCGGGTAGTTATTAAATTAATGGGTGTGTGAATTAATTTAATTAGAGTCGAATTGTAGACTCGGGTAAGTATTAAATTAATGGGTATAATAATTAATTAGAGTCGGGGTGTAGACTCAAGTAGGTATTAAATTAATATATGTGTTAATTAATTTAATTAGAGTCGGATTGTAGACTCCGGTGGATTTTAAATTAATAGAGGTGATAATTAATTTAAGTAGAGTCGAATTGTAGACTTGGGGAAGTATTGAATTAATAAGTGTGTTAATTAATTATATTAAAGTCGGACCACAGACTCGGATCGGTATTCAAATTAATATGTGTGTTAATTAATTTAAATAGAGTCGGACGATAGGCTTGGGGAGGTATTAAATTAATATGTATGTTAGTTAATTTAATTAGAGTCGGGTGATAGACTCGGGAAGGTATTAAATTAATAAGTGTGTTAATTAATTTAATTGGAGTCGGACCATAGACTCGGGGAAAGTATTATATAAAATGAGGTGCGAGTTAAATATATTAGAGTCGGACCATAGACTCGGGAAGACGATAAATTATTAAGTGAGAAAATTAATTACGTTGAGTCGGGCCACAGACTCAGGAAATTACAAGCAGTATACGGGATTTTTAGTATACGGTAAAGCCGGGGTTTATAATATATATATACGGTGTAGTGATAGTATATATATATATACGTGTATATATTGTGTGTGATATTAAGTTCGGGATTTTGAGTACACGGTATAGCCGGGGTTTATATTATATATATACGGTGTAGTGATAGTATACATATATATATATATATATATATATATATACACGTGTATATATTGTGTGTGATAGTAAATATCCATGACTAGATATTTATTCAGGTTATATACTCTAGTGCTATCAAGGGAGGTTGCGTGATGTGGGTGAATCCCCTAGGTTGAGGAGTAGGGCGAGTATATCCCCAGGTCATAGCGTTCGGTATATATGGGTGAGGGATTTATCTCGCTTTCAGGGAAGAATTATGATCGCCTCCACTACGTTTATATTTTGGGCCAAGTTGGTGTGCGATTCCAACTCGGGGAAACTAGGTTTTGTGAGCACACCTAGTGAGATAGCATTTTAGAGGGAATCATCCGGCGAGGGTATACTCAAAGGGATGGATATACGTATGTTATATGTGTGGATGTTGTGGTAAAGGTACGTATATAATGGTAGTAAATATTATATACGGGTAATAATACAGTGTGCGATGTATTTACTTTATATAACTTATGACACGGTTATATGCTACTGTTTAGGAGGAATTAATTAGGTTAATTGTGAGATAAGTTATAATTCAAGAATCATTATACTCGGGTTAGAGTAGTATGGCAAGGGAAGGTTATACCAGGACTAGTTGGATGGGGTAGTACAACTAGGTGGGGTTAAGGTAATCAGTAGGTGTGACACTAACTTAAATATGAAGCGCATTCATGCATTTTATATTACTGCAGTTAATTCACTTGCTAAATATTTTCAAAATGTTTTGGGTTCTAACCCTTGCTATAAAACTATTTTCAAAACCTTTTAGGTGTCCAATCACAGGGACGCCAGGATTGATATTATATTCCAGGGACACAGGGCTGAGGCATATGTGGATGCTAGCCGGAGTTTGGATTAGACACATCATTCATTCATTCATAGAGTAGGAATCTTGTATCGGTTTCAGTTTTATTTTGGGCATGTCGCCCAGACTTTCAGTTCAGTTTTCAGATTGGTTTTATTCCTGTGTTGGATATTTGTTTTGGATTGTTTCACTTTGGTGGCCGATGGTTTATTCGGAAAATTGTTTAATTAATTATTAAGTTTATATTCATTCAGTTGTGTGAATGGTTTATGTTTAATTCCGCATGTACTATTTTGTTTAATCAAAAAGTTAAAATTGGCACCAGCTTTTGGAATACTAGGTGGTTAGTAAGTTTTAAAAAATAATTGACAGTGATGCTAAGGATGATCCAACTGGGATTCCTGTTTTAATTTGGTATAGGACTGATCACCCGGTATTTTATTAGGCGGGGTGTCACAATACCCTTGAATCTTAAGGGAGGACGAGAGGCGTACATTCCACTAGTGAAGTTGGTGTACTATAACTCTCATAAGTTTACTGTTGGGCATGGTGCCAGTTGAAGTATGGTACGACAAGTCTTATTGTTTCTCCTACTTGTGGGATAAAAGTGAGGAACCAGGAACTATTGTGAATAGTAGGGATGATTTGGAACTTATAGTATATATTGTGTGTAAAATATATACTGCACAATTAACCTACTTGTGTATGATAATCGCAAGACAAGATGGTGTTTATCTAAAGAACTGTTAATCTATTTTAAAGTATAAGTGGTGAAACGTAAATTGTAAGGCTTGGACAAGAACCTACGTGACAGGGTAACCTAGGGTTAAAATGATCATAAATGAGGTGTTCATTATTGGGGGTATTCGATAGCGTACTGTATGGGCGTCACAGAGTAGTCTACTTGGTAGCGCAAGTATGTGATACGCAATACTTATCCAGAATTGTTCTTGCCTTCTATACTTTTGTTTTCCGAATTTCGGGAGGAAATTTCGTTTTAAGGGGGGAAGTATGTAATACTCCGTATTTTTTATGATTTTTAAAATGGGATTAATTAGATTTAATTGTGATATAATTAGAAATTAATCCGGATTTAAATATTACTCGAGAATAAATTAATATGTGATTTATGTTCCTTAGTGATTAAAGTATATACAATTGATTATGACTTTATAAAATTTTCGCGAATTATGTGTACGACAATTATGGGAATTTCGTCGGGACGCGCATTTGAGTCGTGTCGGGATTATAATTTAATGAAATAAAAGTGAAATATTATTATGTCATCCGAATAGTCATTTTGACTGCGCCAAAGTTTCCAAAAGGGTTCAAATATTCGAAAAAGTCTACTTGGGTGTTTGTTTTGGGTCTCAGGGCACTTTGGAACCGAAAAGACACCGAGAGGGGTATTTCGGTCATTTTACAAGGGAGGTGAATAGTATGGACAAATTTGGGAGATTGTTTATGATATATATGTAGGATTAATCTCATGTTGTGGGTAGATATTAATCCACGAATTAAACATCACATGTTGAAGAAATTCTGAGAATTATTGGAGTGTTCTTGAAATATCATATGTTTTGTTTTCTGGAAAAATATGAGATAGATATATGTTTTTAATCCAAACTCTTGATGATTCTAGGTTGTTTATATCAGTGGGAATCATTTATATATGTTGCTATATCATGTGGTATGGATTATAAGAGATTTAGGACGTTAAAATAGAGGTTTGATTAGTTAAAAGATGTGAAAACCGTAGGATAAAAGTTGCAGAATCTGGGTTAATATCTAAGAGATCGATCGATCGACCCATGAAGCCCGATCGATCGAATAATCGATCAATCGACCCCTGACTATCGATCGATTGACCTTCCCAGAATTGATGAACTTGTCCCTTTTTAATTCTTGATTTAATCCCAAAGCTTTTAGAAATCTTTAGTGATTTTATTTTAATATAATGGGACTTAGAGAAGGGCAGTATGATATACCTAAGACCCAAAAAATATTATTTTGGGATTGTGAATGAGGGGAAATGATCAAGTGTCTAATTAAACGAGTTATTTTGGAGAATTATATTACATGGGGTTTAAATCGGATAAACGATAATTTAAAGTTAGGACCAGTAGTAAGTGAGTCATAAATTACCGGTACAACCTTAGGTATACTTGATATTAACCTTAAGAGAAGGAATAAAGGGGTTAAGAGTGAATTAGGGATGATCGGGGAATAAACCTAATTAAAGTAAATTCGTAGAAATTCGAGAGTCATGATGACATGAAATTGTAGGACGTGATGTTTACCTACTGAATTTATTTGAGGATTAAATGATCACCATCGTGCGGGTAGATAAGTTCGAAAATATATACTTTGAGAATTAAAGTCATAATAAAAAATATATGTAGGATATTCGGGATATAATTATACTACGTATGGGATTTATTATATGGGTTGTGCATATGTCCTATGGTTATATACTGGTATAATGAATACCTATATATATATATATATATATAGGTGAGATGATTACCTGTTATTAGCATATGGTTGTGTGAATACCTTATTGATGTTATATTTATATAGGTGGAATGTATACTTATATTATAGTTTGTTATGTGTATGGAATACCTACGATTCTTGCTATTTGGGTGGAGGTTTCAAGTTGTGGACGGTCTTATCCTTGTGTGCCCAATGGGGAGGAATTTTAGATTCGTACCCTGAGCATAGGAACTCGAACACGTGCTATCGGTGTATATGATAGCTTCGGCAGTTGAATGGGAGTGTAGGCTTGTGCGTGACCCATTTGGCTGGGGAGTATGCTTGCCTACAATATATTTTTGTTATGATATAATTCGTGAGAGACACCGAATCAATAGTCCTCTATACAGTGACATTATGTATCAGGACATAATAGCAGAGTATGCATGCACCGTAGCTGTGACTGGGGAGGTGCCGTATTAGTATATATATAATTAGTGTGATATTATATATATAAACTATGATGTAATCTGCAGTGTGACATTGTAGATACAGAGATGTAATCTGTTGTAGGAAATTGTAGAATAAAAATATGAGTTGTGATTTAATCTAATGTGTAAGGTTGTAGATAGATGTAAATAATGAAATCTGAATTGAATTAAGTAAGTGAACACTAAATTCCAAGGTTGTAACAAGTCTAATTCATATTGAAGAGAAATGAATATGAATAATTATAATACGTATGGTATGGGACATACGGGTTTATGATATGGGTTAGAATTATGTTACTAGTTAGGAGGGAACCTTAACTAGGAAAATAATAAGATACGATAACTGTGCACTCTAGATGAGAGGGAGAATTGTGAAGAGAGAGTCGAGAAACTAACATGTACATACTAAATGCTTAATTGTAATTGTTAAGGACTTGCTTTTTTAAAATCTTTTACAATCGGGCTCTAACCCATTTCCTTGCATATTCTCTTCTCTAGTATATCTTGTACATCAGGTATCCAGCAGCAGGGATGCCCAACATAGATTATGGATGTTCCGATGGATTATAGCTACTCGGAGAGATGCAGATTTTGTTTAGACGCTTCCTTTCTGTTGATTCACTCATCTGTAGCATCTACTTCATTTAGGGCATGTCGACTTGGATTCTAGAGGTTGTAATTACTTATGTAAGCATTATGGATATCTGTTTTAATTAGTGTAAATATTATAATTTAACTGGAGAGTTAGTCCAGTCACATGTATTCTTGTTGTAGTTAATTCAGTTGTGATGTGTTGTTGCACATTATTATTCAGTGTCGTGGAATGGTTTTATTAAATTAAAATTGGAAAGTTTTTAACACCAGCTTAATTGAGTATTAGGTGATAGGACAATGTTTTCGACAGTGATGCTAAGAATGAACCAATTGTATATTCTGATTTAATTGGGTATGGAACTGATCACACGGTATTTAATTAGGCGGGGTGTTACAACCTAATTTTCGTTCGAAGAAGTCCTATTATCATTTGAACGAGTTTTTCGCCTTCAAAAATGTGTTTTTCAATAAAAAGAATTCTTTTGAACTGTTTTGAATAACTCTTTTGGTGAATATCGATTGCTATACCTGCACCAAAAGTTGTATCTTTTTATTTCAAAGAAACACTTTTGTTTACCAAATCATACAGCCCATAATATTATTTGTTGGGTTGGTCAAACCTAATTTTCATACATTATATCAAACATACACCGATACACACACACATACATAGATATACACACATATTCACACAAATATAAACACGCATACAAATGCATATACACATGTACACACATACACACATAAACACACACATACATAGAAATACACACACATATACACACTAGGGTTTAAATCAGAAACACAAAAAATAGGGTTTGCCTTCGAGATTGAGAGAGATAAGAGCCGAAATTAGGGTTTGAGAGAGATTAAGAATGAAAATCGTAGAAATCGTATAAGAAAAAGAGAGATATTGACTATGGAATAAATAAAAGCGAGGCAGAATGGTTTTCGTATAAGGGCACTAGTCATGGACTAGAGTCGTGACCTACTGCCATGAGCCTTAAATGTTTTCCACGTCAGTGCATAGTCAACCATGTGCTGAGGGACCCAAGCCATGACCCACACCCGTGAACAAATTGATGTGGTCATGGCCCAAAGCCATGACCCATATAGTGTGCATTGTGCTATTGGTCACTGCCTATGTCCGTGACCCATCTGTAACGAAACTTGGAGGGAACTTTATCCCGAATTTCGTGCCATGATGGTCACGACCTGGTCAGAGCTTAAGGCCGTGACCCACACTGGTTAGGGATTTGAGACATGATCATGTTCAAGAGAATCCATGACCATATTGGGTCATGGATATGGTCATGCCAAAGTTGATGCGGTCACGGCTTTGGGCCGTGACCCCCTATGGGTGACCATTCGTAGGATTTAGTGTAGTGTGATGAGACTAAGAAGGTTGCCAACCTTGAAAAGGAGGATGCCTTCACTAGGGGATGAGACAAGGCGTTCTTGACTGCTTCCATACAGGTTGAATACCAGAAGAAGTTTACTTTTAAGGAAGGTTGGAATGCTCCCCTCACCAAAGTCAGCACTACTGAGGCGTCAGAGCCTTTTCTCTAGCACAATATTAGCACTGTTCCTCAGATAGACGAGGAGGTTGATGACGATAAGGAGGAGGATGATTTTGCAGTGGCTAAGGGTCAGATTGTGGTAGTTGACCGAGTAGAGGGTGAGGATACAGCTGATAAGGAGAAGGTGCGAGACAGGCCATAGTAGTTATAGGGACATAATTCTTTTATTTTAATTTTTTGTGAACTTTTGATAAATTATTGTAATTCCTCACATGAATTTAGTGAAGCTTTTCCTTTATTTAGCTATTATTTATGTATAAACATATGTCTTTTAATTTAACATCGGGATGGATTATTTGGTCTCTAATCAGAGTGATCTCCAACATAGAAGTAACCAGTTGTTCGACGCTGGTCAGGAAGAGGTGGATAAAAAAATGTTGGAGGAGTATCTCGGATTAGATGTATCAAGTCAAGCTAAGGATGCCTATATTGTCATGCACTGGCTCTTTCATCAGGTAGTGGTGACCAATGCCTCATATTAAGAAATGATCCTTAACCTTCAGCAAACTCATAAAGATGGTGTTGCAAGACCGGCTACCTACTATGAGAAAAATTTTGCTACTTTATAGAACAATATCGGGTTTGACTAAAAGTTGCAAGATTTGTCTTTGGTGTACTCGAAGAAGGAATTTTTTTTAAATCAGAGATGAAAAGTGCCAGAGAGGTTTCAAGATTGATTGAGCAATAGAATAATTTACTATGCACTGACTTGGAGGGCCTCAAGAATTCAGTCATAGCATGGTAGAATCAAACTGCCTCTTTTCTGAAAAATAAGAACATCCGGTTGATGGAGGACATGGAGCAGTTGAGAAAGTCCAAGGGCTTACCTCAATCTTCTCAACAATAAGTTAAGGTCTCTTAATCATTGGAGAAGGATCGGACCAAGAACACTTTTTTGGATCGAGCCGCACTCATAAAGAATAAGTCAGTTACCATCAAGAGGTTAAGTGAAAAAGTTAACCGCCTTACATGTAACTTTCATAAATAACCTCGTACTATATGATGGAGGACTATGGTGAAGCTCTCGCACATATGAGTGAAGGACTTTATCAAGCCCACAAGGTTGCCTAGAAAAATGGTTGTCTCAATGCTCTAACTGTAGCAAAATTAGCAAAGGAAGCACTAATAAAAATTAACTATTAAGTTTCAATGGCCTAACAGTACCAAAAGATGATTTATTCGTCTCCAATACTTTTGGGGACACTATTTGGGATGGGCAGGGATTTTTTATAGGGGTTATAAATACTTTTTATGACGCCGTATCCGTCTCAAAAGAGTATTTTTAGACAAGAACAAATCCGTCTCAGAAGGTCATCATTTTATATGACGCTTTTGAGACGACATGAGAGTTGTCCCAAAAGAATTCTTTTGAGACGGGAATTAATCTGTCTCAAACTATTACTATTTTAAAAGATCTTTTCGATATGACAACATAGCCATCTTTAATATATTTTTTGGATAGTTTTAACCATTCTAAAAGAGGTGAAGGGATCTTAAAATTTTTGTACCGATATATTGTGGACAATAAAATCTATTACTAAAGTTTAATATAGAATTGGATAACATTTGAGATAACACAAATAATGAATAATAATAAAATGTAATAGATAAGATGATTTTCAACCAACATAACAAATTATTTTCATTCAACAATAGTTAGAGTTCTTACAAGCGTCTCAAAATATTCAATAAAACAAAAATTATAACACTAAGGTCAAATGTTCGACTTGACAACAAAAATACATTAATTTCTTATATTCCAAAACACGAAATGCTTTTATCAAAGTAATTCTGCAATCACCTGTAAAAAAAATATAGTGTCAATCATGTCAAAATCAATATCCCACTCATCAACAATACAATGTGCAAAATGAAACAATATAGTATATTCTCATTACAAAAAATATAAATATCTAACTATTATTATTTTTAAAAAAATTGGCAGAGTCTCCCTAGTTTATTTATGAAAACCACAAGTAGTCAACTTGTTTTAAACATTAAAATTGATTCTAAAAATACAATACACCAACCAACAGAAAATTCTGACCACAACCATAATAAATTCTCACCCCCATAGCAAATTTTCACTGCCGCCATTGAAAATTTAACTTTAAACGAGAGAATTTTTCACCCGAATATCTCTCAATATATATATATATATATATATATATATATATATATAAGTAATTATATGTACTAACTATATATTATTACCTAGTTGGCCTGAAACTTTGAGGTAATGGAAACATGATGAGGGGTAATACTTTGGAACAAACTTTGCATTTTACTTCATATATCATTCTTCATTTGTAATATAGTTAGTTGAATGCGAATATTTAACTCTTCGAGCTCTTGTTGATGTCAAATCTCCCGGTCTTCATCTTCTTGCTTTAACTGGTTAATTTCTTCCAATAATAACTGAGATGAACATGCTTTTATCGATGTTAGGCTAATACATGCTTCCTTTAGTAAAGATACCCATGCCCTCCATATTCTACTACATCAGTGGGTCATTTTATTGCTCTTCTGGTAGCTCATTTAGTTGTCTTTCAAGCATTTTCTACCAATTGAATTAATATTATAATTAATGAACATACTATAAATTTTCAATAACACAATTTAAAACAAATATTAAAGTAAATAAAATTTTCAAGCATCTCTAACGGATTAGTATTTATACATATCGCTCTATTAAATTATCCATCTTCAGCGTTAAAAGGTTTATTATTTGGAGCTCGAGTGGCTTTCCACATGATAATATTATCGACGAGATCCCCTTGTTCTACCCTCCGAAAAAATAATGTATATATATATTAATATTATTAGATTAAAATAAAAAATATTTATAATAACAAAAATTTCTAACCTCCTTGGCTGTTTTAGCATGTGGCTTTCTTCATGTCCTTGAGTAAGCACATTCAACTTCACGGTTCCTAGAGTTTTGATCCGCTATATCCTAAATATTTGAAGAAATAAAAGTAAAAATTATGATACTAGTAAAGAAGAATCTAAGTACAAAATTCTTAATAAGATGTGATATTTATACATTTATCTTCTTTAGACCCCCAATATTTCACCAATTCTGGCCACTGATCTTTTTCGACTCGTTCAGGCGTATTACTCAACTGCTCTTTATCTATTTGAAATTTTTATAGTGATTCACCTTCACTCGATGCTTCCATTGCTTCCATGCAAGTCTTATTCTTGCAAAACAGATTTTTTTTAAACTTTCTGGTGCATTTGTGTTATTCCAAGAACAAAAAGAATAAATTAAATAAAACTTGACAACTAATGTTCAACGGAACAAATAAATAAATCAAACTAATAAGTTACTTTTACTTATTTCCAAATATTGTTAAGTGCTTCCTCGTTCGCTTCGCTCCAATACAACATTGTCAATGGAAATAAATTTGCACACCTTACATAATAACCTAAATGTGGCATCTATTTACTTTAAATCTTACAAACTAGCTAACAAAGTTCATTCCATTCCAATATCTTCTTTTTGGTATCATTCCATTCGAGCCAAAGCCTTGCCCCTTTTTTAACCCTTTTTGTACTATTAAGGGCTGTCCTTGTACCTAAAGAAAAATTTATAAATAATGTTTATACATCTTGTTCAATATGAATATAAATATAAAATGTAATACAAATGGAGATATACAAACAGTGCATTGTGTAACACGTCATAGAATACATGTGGGATCCTCGCCATCTAAAGCCATGACATTGGATGGAGGATTGGCATTTCCAACAGAATTATTAATCTGCTCAATATTTGGAGAAAGTTGACTTGTAGGTGTTTGAAATAAAGAAACCTGAACTCTTGAGTTGCGATGTGTATTCTGTGACTGGAATGTTAATTTATGAATCTTTATGGCTGTCTGAATGAAAGTAGTTTGTGGTTGTCTCTCTCTAGTTCCATTTCGATGTCCAGTCTAGATCATTTCCCACCGGAGTTGTGAGTGGTTGCTTCTCGAGTGGTCTTCCCTCGACTATGAGTTCGGACATAGTCAAACAATGACGCTTCAATGTCATGGATCCATATATTTACATTCATCATAGCAACAAGTCACATTTTAATTATATATCACATTTAAGCAACAATTATAAAACTAATCAAAGAGGAAAAAATAAATAAAAGGATCAATCATTACCTTAAAATGATCATGTTTATGTCAAAATCATTTCCACCAAAACCCGAACCGATATGCTTTTTGTGTCTAATGTATCGTATGTTATCGGGTTTGTATCGTGTTCAACATGCATATTAAGGAGTTTTTCAATTAATGGCTTAACTTAAGTCCCAATGGTTAAGTTATTGTGTTTATGTTTATGGGGGAAACCCGCTAAACAAGAGAATTCTATGAAGGCTTCTCTCAAACGTGCTAAAAAAGTTTGTATGTCGTGTCGCCTTATCCATGCGTGTATCATTAGACCTTAGACCATGTAATGTCATGTGATAAATTTATTATTACATTAGAGAGGAAGGAAGGTTCTGCTAAATTTTTAAAAGTTCTCATCGAACTTTTACTAAATTTTAAAATTCAAACTGAAATACAAATGATTATAACTTTTCTCTTGAAACTATATCTATTTTCGGAGTCATTCACTGAGGTTTATATTTTTTGCTACTTTCTGCCAACTCCACTAATCAGTAACAACTCAATGAACACATAGAATGTTCAACTATCATTATTTTATTCACTATGAGAAAACTTCAAATTTACATTATTATGCATGGTAAATTACTACGCCTTATTATACGCATAGGAAAATAGTTAGTCATTCAAATTATCTTAAGGGGACATCACTTCCAAAATGTGATTTGTAAAATTTTAAGCAGTGAAAAATTTCAATGATTATATATATAACTATCCAACAACCTAGCAAAGACCAATAACATATAATATACAGTGCAGTAGTAGGCCCCAGGTTATGCAGCAGAGCAATTATATATAACATACAGTTCAGTAGAGAAATTATATATAACATACAATGCAGTAGTAGTGAAAAGAAAACAAAGTGTACATGAATCCTCTTAATATGTAATACCACCATATCCTTATAACTACTCAATTTAATTTTAGCCTTCTGAATGGAGATTAAAATTTTACTCTAATCCCTACTTGTGAACCTCAAGTATATAAAGTAAGAGCAAGACTTCTAGCATCTTCAATTTTTTGCACACGACTTTACAATGGTCTCCAATGATTTTATTATCCCTAACACCATTTGAAGTTTTTATAACTTCATCCAACTATCACTCTTCCTCCTTGACGATCAAAATTTTAGAGAATGTGGAGGAAATTTTATTATTTAAAGTCTTAAAACAAATGAGGTTCGCCTTTATAAAATGGATAATAATGAAAATTTTATTATGCATACACTGTAGTAAATTACTTACTTATTTCCCTAATTTAGGTAATGTATATTAACAATGATCAAATATGTTATATAGTAAATATATAGCATATTTTAGTATATAATTAATATTCATATTCAGTTGAACATACATAACTCTACCTAGGAGCAAGTGTTAACCTTATTCCATATTTAGTTTACTGTCAGTTAGATTTAGGCGAGCTTATGCCAACAAGAATCACTGTCCAACTGGAAGACCATTCCATCTAGATCTAGTGGAGGATGTCTTGGTCAAGGTAGGTAATTTTGTATACCCTATGGATTTTTGCATGTTAGACACACAACTTGTGAAAACCAAAATCTTAAATTCTAGTTATTCTAGGTTGTCCCTTCCTTCACACCATCAATGAGGTTATTACTCTTAGAAATAGTTTTATGGAGATATCATATGGGGGTATAAAATTGTGACATCCCACCCATTTAAATATCGGGTGATCAGTCCTTTACAAAATTTATAACAGAATGTTCGGTTGGTTCATTCTTAGCATCACTGTCGAAATCTTAAATCCAATTAATTTCCTAACATTTAATTAAGCTAGTGTCAAAACATTTTCCAATTTAATTTGAAACCAATTAATTCAATTAATTTCTGAACAATTAATTATAACCATACCTAAGAAATGAATGCTGATTGAATCAAATACTGAATAATTAAGACTGGATAAAACCTTCTAGTTCAAAGTCACAAACCAAACCATAATACATACTCAATCCAACGGAAAAGAACTACAAAGGAACTGAGTACAACACCACTAATGAAAATGGGCGACACATGCCCGAACTGAAATATCTGAACTAGGAACTCAATGAAATGAGAGAAGCGTCTAATCTCAATGACCTGCAACTTCCACCACAACAGTTGCAGCTCGGTAAACCATCCAAATATCTAGATCCGGTGTCCCTGTGGATGGGAACCTATACTAATACATTGTAATACCCCGTATTTTTATGTATTTTAATTATGAGATTAATTATAAGTAATTGCTTTTAATTGATGATTAATTAAATTAATTATGGATTAATTAAATTAATTTGGGAAAATTGATTGGAAATTAATTCGGATTTAAATAACTAGCGAGACGAGAGTTAGTATTTAAACATGATGAGAATGTTGAATATTACTGAGTGATTATAGTAATATGTGATTATTGAATTTATTAAAATTGTCGTGAGTTAAAAATACGGCAATTTCGGTAATTAAGTTGGGACGTGCGTGCCAGTCATGTCAGGACCCAATTTAATGGATTAAAAAGTATTTTATTTTTGTGTTATCCATATGAGAATTTTGAGTGTGCCAACGTGTCCGGAAGGATCGAGATAGTCAGAAAATACTAGCCAGGGGTTTAGTTTGGGTCTTGGGTCATTTTTAGGCCTAACCCGCAACCCGGGAGGGTATTTTAGTCATTCCTATTTTTGGTGAATATTCACCCAAGAAAATTAGGAAATATTTATCATCCAACATTTGAGTCCCTTAGGGTTTTCACAACCAAAAAGCATCATGGCAGTTTGAGAGGAAGAGAGGAGAAGTTCCAAGGTTTCCATGGCCAAAACCACCACACACCACCATCATCGCCGGATTTGTGACCAGAAAGAGAGGGGGGAACAACCACTACCATCATCAACGGATCAGAATCTGTAATTTCCAGGCAAGTGATTTATCTTGCAAAGATTCAAAGCATATATTTTACATGATAATTTAGATTTGATGATTTATCGTAAATAAGTGAATTAATTATGAAATTGGAGAATTTAAATATTGAGTATGGGTAGGATTCATGTAGATGAAACTTCTGGGCATAAACTAGTTATGAAACCATGATCCATGTGTAGAAAATTGGGAATTTATGTTGAGTTATGAAGATCTTGAAAGAAATAGGAGAAATAGGGTTTTTATGGTGAAATGGGTGTTTTGATTTAAGAAACTGATGATTCATGATGATTTAATGATTCTAGTACGTTAAAGATGATACTAATATGTTAATAGGATGTTTAGTAAACTTTCTTGGGAGTTTGGGATGTTGTAATAAAGAATTAGAGGTGTAAAAGGGAAGAAACCCGTAACTATTTAAGAGAAATCTGGGTTGATACCTGCTTGGTCGATCGATCGACTCAAGAATGTCAATCGATCGACCCCTTTTCTTCGATCGATCGACCCCTCCTGATTTTTGGCAATTGTTTTACTCTTAAAGCTTAATATAAATCCCAAGGCCGATGATGATTCTTAGGATGTTTAAATTGATATTGTGGGACTTAATTAAGGTCAGTAGGGTCTTAGTTGATGCCGAAAAAAATGGTTTACCTTATGCAATTGAATGATATTGCTTACGAGAGTCTACCGAGTGAGGTACGATTAGAAATCGTTTGAATTGAAACTATAATGGAAACTAATGATGATGTAAGGATAAGAACAGTAACAGAGGGACTTTAAGTTACTGAGATAACATTAGAAACTAATAGGAGACCTAGTAACCTTTTGAGATAGGTTTAAGTACTCAAATTGATACGACGAGAGAGTTATCAAGATAAATACATATTACGTATGATGTTCGGGATAAACTTTCTACATACAAGACTTACTAGATGGAATGTGTGAATACCTATATTGAATTATGATTACTTAGGTTGTGTGAATGCCTAGTGTATGGATTTCTTATCTGTATGACATACCTACCATATATGTTATCACGGGAGGTTAGTTTTTTTTTGGAAAAGGACCCTCTTATCCTTGTGTGCCTTCGGGGGAATATAGACGGGTACCTTAAGGACATAGGACTACGAATGACTTATTTATGAGTTGATTAGTCAGCTTACCATGGGAGCGTAGGTATGTGCATGACCCATGGGTATGTGAACTCTGTTCGCCTCCAATATGTGTGATTTATATTCTGACAGTTCCTGAGTTATTCGAAACACGTGATCCTTACGTACGTGACGTACATGGATTTGATAGCAGAGTATGTGTGCACCACAACTTAGCCTAGGGGTGCCTTATATGTATATATATATACTGAGAGTGATTTATATATGTACTTGTGATTGGTTCACTGCTGCTTAGTAGATGTGAATAACTAATATATTGTAATGGACTAAGAATGTGAGAAAATAATTAATACTTGAGAGAAGTAAGATAATAAATGCGAATATGGGTTATGAATATAACTTACCTGGATATTAAGAGTAGACATCCTATGGTAGAATGCGAAAGAGGAAGTGGTATGGACTAGTTATTTATCGACATAACTAGGATGGGTTAAGGTCATACGTTAGGCGTGCACATTAGTTGAGAGGTGAGAAACTCGTGTGAGAATACGCAACTAATGTGTTTATAATATGTGTTGTTTAAACACTTGCTAAACTTTTAAATTGTTTTCACCTCGGGCTCTGACCCATTTTCCTCCAAATCTATTTTGTTTTGAAAAAATATTTTTAGGTGCCCAGCCACAGGGATGCCAAGCATAGGAGTTCCATTCTGAGGACGTGTTATAGCTGCTGTGGAAGCTACGGGATCTTGGTATTAGACGCCTTCATATTTATCCTTGGTTCCTTCAGAGTCATTTGTATCAGTGAGGGCATGTCACCCATTCTTATTTAGAGGTTGTAGTTACAGACTATCATTATTTCTGTTATTGGTATATTTATTCAGACTCTTGTATTGGGACTTTATTTACTCTGGCATTGTTATTATTGGAGTGTTTACTCCAGACTCAGTTAATTTCATTTCGTTGGTTATTCATATGAGATTGTTTATGCGATTGATGGTTAATGATTTAATTCTTGGTTTTTGTTAGCTAAATTAATAAAATTTGACATCTCTCTTTTTAAATATTAGGTGGCTAGTAATTAATTAAATGTTTTCGACAGTGATGCTAAGACTGAACCAACTTGATATTCTATATTAATTTAATAAAGGAGTGGCTACCCGGTATTTAATTAGTCGGGGTGTCACAGGTGGTATCATAGCATCCGGTTCTAGTATCCTTTAGGATCTGTGCGGCTTATTATGCTTCCAGCGTAGCTTTCTTTGATATAGAGCCCTATGTTTAGGATTATTGATTTCTTTGGTGAGATTTCATTCTCCTGCTATGATGTATATGATAGTGAATCTTATTTGCATTCGAGTGTGTTCATGTGCCGAACTATGCAGTACGTCAATCGAAGACAGTTGGGCTGATAGCTGGAGGCAAAGATCAGTTGAGGTTACTTGATTTATTAAAGAAGAATGACAGTAGTTGAAGTCACCCATATTATGGCACGGAAGTCCAGGACAGTAAAGACAGCTAAGGTGCGACTTGTGACTTCCAGGTACAACTATAGTATAAAGTGGGGTCAAATTAGAATCACCCAGCAAGGTTGGAATGGGAGAGAGTCAGACGAAACATTGAAGAGAACCATCAGTGGAGATACTAGAAATGAGGAAATGGCGTGTGTTAGTCAACGATGGTAAAACATGCAAATGCGTGGGCATATGTCAGAGTATGGCAAATCGGGAGTGAAAATTTAGGGTAAATTTTTTCTTGGCTCGTAAGAGCGGAGTTACAAAGGTGAGAGGCAACTACCACACTTAGAAGTGGAATGTGTCATCGAGAGAAGACGCATCACTATGGTTTGACCATAAGTTCCTTTATTAGATGTTCAGAGTGAGGTGCGAATGTTATTCTGAACTCACATAAGAGGGTCGGACAGAGGTCACTTTGTGAGGAGAAATTTGATTATTTAGCGCACCTTACACCGGGTGAAGTAGGTGAGATGGAGCAGAGGACATTAAGGGGAGAATTTCCATACAAGAAAAATTGTTAGCACTTCTGGGAAATTTTGCTTGGACGGTCAATGCAGATGGTAATTAAGTTGCGTTTTGTTAATATGGAGGTAAGAGCTTCCTTGTGATGGGAGCTACAAGAATTGAAGAATTTATATAGAGTAAGACTGGGGAAAATGGTGTTGAAGAAGCACCACAAGGGGGAGACCCATCAGGGAGCCCATTTAAATGATTCGGATAGCAGAATTGTTACCAAGCGATGCTGATTTCGGAAAGAGATATAGAAACTAGTAGTGTGTTCCTTAGGGCCATCAAAGCTAAGGGAACAACGGAGATAGTCATCAGAGTCGAGACTACAAATGTCTAAGAGAAGGACAACCTTAACATGGTCAGTATGACCGGAGATAAGTGAAGTATGTCTAGAGGTATTTTGTGGGGAGTAAAAAACGTGCGTTAAAATGTTCCCCAAAGAAAGTAGAGGGATAAGGGTAAGGTGCCTAGCAAGGGCAATAGTTATTGAAATTTTCGGTTTGGTACGAACATGTGTGTAAAGTCCAGGAACCATTTGAGTAGCTAGGGCGATTGGCAAGGTAGAAGTATGAGTTATATCCTCAGAGGATGATGCGTGTCGTATGTGACATGAACAAATTGATACATTTGTTATTATTGCTATTTTTCGCTTGAGAGTCGAGCTTAGTGAGTATCTCGACAATGTTATTATTTATGTGAATATTTCTCCCTGGTATAATGGGGTTACTGTGACACCCCGCCTAATTAAATACCGGGTGATCAGCCCTTTATTAAATTATAACCAAGGTGAACGATTGGTTCATTCTTAGCATCACTGTCGCAAAATTACTTTTCATATTAAACACCCTAAATAATTAAGCTAAGTGACAAAACCATTTTTTTTAAGACATCAATCCCATATTTAATTTAAAACCAACATTTAAAACCTTTCATAATCCATAGTTTAAGAGTCACACAACAACTAGACTGGTAGAGATAATCCAAGCAATTTAAGCATTCAACAAATAAATTCCAACTTTAAAACTTCAAAGGAAAAACATCCTGACAGTAACAATCCCAAAGTATAAATACTGGAAGTAAACGAAGCACAATCTCTGATAAAACCAACTTAATAATGGAAAAAGTGTGACACATGCCCAATTGGATAAAATAGAACTAGGAGTGGAATCAATAATGATGTCGTCTAAGCAAGAGGCTTGCAACTCCCACCTAAGCTGCAACACGTTCCTTTGAAAGGATCCTAAGCATGACGCCCTTGTGGCTGGGCACCTGTAATATATACATATATATACAAAAGAGAAGAGATAAAAGGAAACGGGTCAGAGCCCGATTGTAAAATAGTTTAAAATTTAGTTTAGCAAGTATTTAAAATGCTTACCGGCTAATGCAACAATCATATTAGTATGCGGCACACCCTTGAGGAATGCTCACCTCTCTTCTAATGTGCACACCTACCGCACTATTTATCCCAACAGTTTAGCTTTTCATAAAATCTCATAAGATTTCTTGCCGACAATTACTAGTGCTAAGATAGTTAATTTCTAAAGGCAAAGTTTTCATATAACTCTCATTTTATTATAAAATTTCTCAGTGTTGCCTCAAACTTTTCCCACACTTTTAAATATCGGAATATTTATTCATTACTCAACTACTTTTAATCACAGTAGAAAGTTTCCCAATTTAAATTCTATATATAAATATATATATATATATATATATATATATATATATATATATATATATATATATATATATATATATATATATATATATATATATATTGATCACTCTCATAATATATATATATATATATATATATGTAGATACTATCGGCACCCCACATAAATTTATGGTGCGGGCATACTCTGCTATCAAGTGCCCGTATTGCTCGTACTAAGGGAAATACTAGTTCAGAATCACTCTCGAACTGTATTAACACAAAACACATACAAATTGAGGCGAAGCATAGTTCCAAGTCACTAAGAGGTCAGCACATACCCTCACATCTCTTAGGACAATCTGATAATCTATCCGATAGACTGTACCAAGGATTCTTATGTTCTACGGTACAAGTCAATATCCCCAATAAAGGTCCCATCGAGATAAGAATGTCCCGGCGCGATAACCTCAGTGATAGCAAGTAGCGCGGGCATTATTTTTACACGTATATAGTATATGCACAAACACAGTCATATAGGTATACTACCATTCTCATTTCTAATTTAGGTACACCCACGACCCATACTTATGATATTTATTCTTATTGCACATTACTAGATTATCCTGTATAACGGTTTGTCTCTTTTATTCTTATTTATGGGATTATTCCAAACTTACTTCGTAACACTCGTGAAATCCTATCTCCCTAAGTGTAATTTCAGTAGGTACTCTTTTATTTTACGACGTAACTTCCTTACTAGTCTCACCCTTTAAACACACGTTCCCATTATTACTTAAGTGTAAAACACCACCGTTAAATGTAAATCTCGTCTAACATTAAAGGTTCCATTTTTATAAAGTTCCGCTGGTCTTCTTTATATCCCAAAATGTTCTAACACTAATGTCCAAGGATTCCTATTCATTTAAGTTGCAACAACCTATTTAAAAAGGGGAAAGTGAGTTTTCCAGGAGGGGTCGATCGATTGATGGCAGGGGTTCGATCGATTTTTGCTCTTGGGTCGATCGATCGATCAAGCAATTATGGCGAAATTGCAGAAATAATAGTTAAGGGAATGTTATTCCAAAACCATCCAAATCATCATATTTGATTTCCAAACATCCAACAAATAATACTACAAGTATGGTTTCCCCAACTAATTAATATTCTACGTAAGATATGCGAGTTTTCATCAATTATAACAATTAAAAGGCCAAGATCCATAAAAATAACAAGAACCCTAATATTTTCTTTAACTTAGTTCTTCCCATTCTTTTCCCTGATTTTCTACTCCTAACTCAATGAAATTTTGTGATTCAACTCTACATATGAATTAGATTTCCAGACTACGTCTTTTACCTCTACAACATGCGAATTCGAGTCTCCCATACATGCTTTCATTCACAAAAACTAGTCATAATAAACCCTAGACTAATATCATTGAAGCATTAACTAAAATAGAGCGAGATAGATACTTGCCTGGGAATTCTTGGCTCATATTTGTGGAAAAAATTGGTGTGGTTGTGATCCTCATTGTGCTATCTACAATTTGGCGGCGACGGCGGTGCAAACGGTGGAGTTCTTGGCCTAGAACTCCTTGGAAAGATTCTCCTCTTCCTCTCCAATGGTCGTCTTTGGTTCTTAGTTATTATAATCCTAGAAGACAACTCCTACCATCTGATATAACCTTAGAAAATTCATGGGTTTCCATGCCCAAAATTACTAAATGTCTAAAATGCCCTTCCGGGATGTTAATTAGGCCTAAAAGTGCCCTCGAGACCCAAACTAAACCCCCGGGTACATTATTTTGAATATTTCGACCCTTCCGGACACATTAACGTACTCAAAATGACCATATGGATGACTTATAATTTATTCACTTTTAATAGTTCGAATTCAATCCTGACACGACACAGGTGCGTCCCGATAAGTTTCCAAAATTATCAATTTAGATTCTCGTGATAATTTTACTAAATTTAATTACACATCTTACTTTACCCATAAAGTAATTTACAACAAAATTACAATAATTACTAACTCTCGTCACGCTAGTAAATATTCAAATGATTTTCGAATTAATATTAAATTAATATCTCTAATTAAATTTAATAAATCCCTAAAATTAAAAGTCATAAAAATACGGGTATTACATACTTCCCCCCTAATAACGGAATTTCATCCCGAAATTCGGAAAAATAAGGTATACTTGGTAAGAATAACTCTGGTTACTTCTCATGCATGTGTGCCTCACGCTCCCAAGTGGATTCCTCCACATTATGATGCTCCCACTGGACCCATACAAGTGGGACTACTTTCGACCTCAATCTCCTTTCGCTATGGTCTAGAATAGCCACTGGTCTCTCCTCGTAAGAGCAATCGGGCTGTAAATCAATCTCCTCAATCGCGATGTGGGTGTGGGCCATGTCATCCCCAAGGTATCGTCTCAACGACGAGATGTGGAATACATCGTGAATGCGATGTAGATGCTCTGACAGTCCCAACTTGTATGCTACTTATCCAATCCTCTCGATAATGGGAAATGGTCCCACGTACCTCAGGGCCAGTTTCCCTTTCTTCCCAAACCTCATCACTCCTTTCATAGGAGATACACGTAGTAATACTTGGTCTCCCACATTAAATTCTCGAAAAAACCGTTTTGCATCGGCGTAGCTTTTCTGCCTGTCCTAGGCTACCCGAATGCGACTCCTGATAAGCTCAATCCTAGCGGAGGTTTCCTGAATTACCTCTGGTCCGAGAAACTTTTTGTCCCCCACCTCTAACAAACAAGTGGGAGAATGACAAAGCCTGCCATATAATGCCTCAAATGGAGCCATGCCAATCGTGAATTGATAAGAGTTATTATAAGCAAACTCTACCAGTGGAAGATGTGGCTCCCAACCTCCCCCAAAATCAAGGACACACATGTGTAGCATATCTTCCAACATCTGATTGGTACACTCTATTTGTCCATCTGTCTGTGGGTGATAAGTTGAACTCAACCTCAACTCTGTACCCATGGCCTCCTGAAAACTCTCCCAGAAATGCGACACGAAAATCTTGTCTCTATCTAACACAATATCCAGGGGCACCCCATATAGTCTAACAATCTCAGCAATGAACAACTGAGCATACTGGCCCTTGGTATTGTCTGTTCGTACTGGCAAAAAATGAGCCACCTTGGTCAAAAAGTCCACAATCACCCAGATGGAGTCGTGGTCCCGCTGTGATGTAGGCAACCCAGTAATAAAATTCCTGGAAATACTCTCCCACTTCCACTTGGGTATTTGCAAAGGCTGAAGCAACCCCGACGGTTTCTGGTGGTCCACCTTTACCATCTGGAAAGTAGAAAACTTGAACACGAACTCAACAATGTCCTTCTTCATCACACTCCACCAGTATTACCGCCCCATATCCAGGTACATCTTATCTCCCTCGGGATGCACCGCAAATCGGGACCCGTGAGACTGGGTCATCAATGCATGACGTAAGTCTGCTCCTTCTGGGACCACCAATCTCCCATTAAACCATAAACCTCCATCGGAACTAATTGAATAGGACTCAGCACCCTCGACTAAAAGCCGTACAATTTGCTCCTGGCAAAATGAGTCTGCCGTCTATGCCTGTATTACCCTCGTAACAATCTCGGGCGTCACTATCATGAAAAATATAAAGGAACGGGCTACCACATCCTGGTGACCCAACTCTTTCCACTATGATTTCCAGACGTCTGCTACATCGTCTACTGGTCTACGGATCAACGCATCAGCAACTACGTTGGCCTTCCTCGGATGATACTGTATGTCAAACTGATAGTCTTTCATAAACTCTAACCACCTGCACTGACGCATATTCAGTTCTCTCTGAGTGAACAGGTACTGCAGTGACTTGTGGTATGTGAATAAGTAGAATTTCTCCCTCAATAAATAGTGTCTCCATATCCTCAATGCAAAGACGACCACTGCTAACTCTAGGTCATGAGTGGGGTAATTCCTCTCGTGTGGCTTAAGCTTGCGGGAGGCAAAATCTATAGCCTTTTCTTACTGCTGAAGTACTCCCCCGAGTCCCCATAAGGGGGCGTCAGTGTAAACCAGATACTCCACGCCGACTTGGGTAAACAAGGACTGGTGCCAAACTCAGCTTGTCTTTCAACTCATTGAAATACAATTGACAAGTATCATCCCAAACATATGGTACCCCCTTGCGAATCAAGTTCGTCAATGGACCCGCTATCTTGGAGAACCCTCGGATGAATCTCCTGTGATACCCCGATAACCCCAAGAAACTATGCACTTATGTCGGTGTTGTGGGTTGTCCCCACTCCCTCACTGCTAACACTTTACTCGGGTCAACCGCTATCCCCAGTTCAGAAATAGCATGTCCCAAGAACGGCACTTCTCGTAACCTGAATCCGCACTTCTCGTACTTAGCATACAACTGATGCTCTTATAGAGTCTGAAGAACCTGCCTCAAGTTCTCAGCATGCTCTTCCTCAGTGTGTGAATATATCAGGATGTCATCTATGAAGACGCTGACAAACTGATCCAAGAACTCTCTGAACACTCGGTTCATCAAGTCCATGAATACGGCTGGAGCATTTGTGAGTCTAAATAACATCACTCTGAACTCATAGGACCCATATCTCGTTAAGAAACTAGTCTTCGAAACATGCTGCTCCCTAATCCGTAGCTGATGGTATCCTGAGCTCAAATCTATCTTCGAAAAGAAAGTTGCTCCCCTCAGCTAGTCGAACAGATCATCGATTCAAGGCAACGGATATTTGTTCCATATCGTGACCTTGTTCAGCTCTCGATAGTCCACACATAGCCTCAGTGAACCATCTCTCTTTTTCACAAACAAAACTGGAGCGTCCCAAGGTGAGGTACTCCTACGAATGAAGCCCTGACTTAATAGCTGCCCTATGTGATCTCGTAACTCCCTCATCTCTGCTGGAGCCATACGGTATGAAGCGCGTGCTATCGGTCGAGTATTCGATAACAAATCTATGACAAAATCTATTTCTCAACTGAAGGGTAGGCCGGGTATCTCGTGAAATACATCAGAATACTCATGAACGACTGGGATTGAGTCTAAGGGAGTCACGACCTCCATAGAGGTACCCTCCTCTATGTAATACAAATGAGCAGTAGAGCCTCCCTCTAGGCGAGGCATCGCCACTACAAACATCTCCTGCCCTGGAATGGCAAAGAAAATACTCCCACTAAAATAATCTATCATGGATGTGTATGTTGCGAGCCAATCCATGCCAATAAAACATCTCCTGCCATGTAACGTTGTGCTCATGCATATCTAAGACTAACATGTCTGCTGGTAAGATTAAGCTACCTATCTCTACTCCCACACCTCGGCATATAAAGAAAATTAACGACCCATTTCCCAGTGGTGAGTCTACGCATGTCCCAGTGCTCTCTATTATGGATAATAACTCTAAGGCCTTCGTAAAGTGAGTATCTATAAAATAGTGTGTCGCCCCAGTATCAAATAAAACTCGACCCATAGTATCATGGATAGGAAACGTACCCCTAATCGCGGGTGGTGCTTGAGGAGCTGCTGCCTGGTAGACATTATAGACACATCCGTACTATAACTACCCCTGCTGCACTGGAGCTGCTAGGATGGCTGGTAGGGCTGGTGCCTGAGCTAGTGCTGGGAGGGCGGCTGGAAAAAATGGCCTATGTGGCTCATTACGAGCACCCTACTGCTGTGGGGCCCTATCTCCCTCTGGAAAATCATGGCACCTATGGCCATTTTTACCACACCCGAAGCATCGGCCCCTGGAATTTCCTCCCATATGTCCCTGCTGATTACGGCCCTGCTGGCCATTACCACCCTTCCATTGGCCCTGCTGGCCCTGCTAAAAATGTTGTTGGCCCTGATGGCCCTGCTGCTGACCCTACGGCTGACGATGTTGGCCCTACTGGCCCTCTTGATTAGACTGGCCCTGCCTAAATCCCCCAAATCCCTTCCTGGAGTCACCTATTCAGAATTGATTGGTAGGGTCTCACTGATGGGAACTCTTCTCACGCTGATGAGTCTACCCCTGAGATGTCAGTGCTCCACTAGTACCACTACCCCCTGTCCTGCCCTGCTGGTTGGACTCTCCTGCTCGCTTGCTTCCCTGTAGATGGAAGCGCTGATCCTGTCAGTGTAACAAAGCAACATTGAGTACATCTGTGTAGGTACTCAGTGACAAATTTCCTATGAGGTGTTGACGGATCCTCTAGGCCAACCCGTCCATAAACAATAGTATCTTATTTCCCTCAGTGGGTGCCTCATCGGGAACTATTGTGAGAAGTCTAGTGAACTCCTCCTCGTACTCAGCAACAATCGTATTCTCCTGTTTCACATTCAGTAGCTTCCACCTCATCTCAGTCTGCATGGCGGATGGAAAGTATTTATTGTCAAACCGCGCCTAAAATGACTGAATAGTGATAATATCCCTGTCCTCCAAGGTGGTGGTAGATTCCCACCAATGCAAAGCGCCCCCCACTAGCTTGAAGGAAGCCAACAACTATTTTTGCACATCCGTGCACTCGTACATGCGCAGATGCCTCTGGATATCTTTCTTCCATTGGCTAGCTACTATGATATTCGAACTACCCGCAAACTCTGGGGGATGCGCCTTCTGGAAGGCATCCCTAACTCACTCCCATATAGAAGGAAGTTGTGCCAGTACTGGTGCCACTGCCTGAACCTGGGGTGAAGCCTGCTGCACTACTGCCAACGCAGCATTCACCGCCTGAGCAACGATAGAGGCTACCTCTATTGCATTCATCGTTACCTGAACCGGAGCTGCTGGCTCCTCGGCCTGGGCACATCTTTCCTTGGGTGCACGTCTCAGAGGCATCTGAAACGTAAAGAAATTTATTAGTCTACAGTTATTATCAAACCTCAAATAGTTGAAGAAGTAAGCATAAAAGCATGAATATAACAATCCTAAAACTTAGGGCTCTATAGCAAGAACGTTAAACTGAAAGCGAAATAAGCCGTACAGATCCTAAAGGACACTAGAACCTGATGCTCTAATACCACCTGTGACACCCCGCCTAATTAAATACCGGGTGATCAGTCCTTTATTAAATTATAACCAACGTGAACAGTTGGTTCATTCTTAGCATCACTGTCGCAAAATAACTTTTCATATTAAACACCCTAAATAATTAAGCTAAGTGACAAAACCATTTTTTTTAAGACATCAATCCTATATTTAGTTTAAAACCAACATTTAAAACCTTTCATAATCCATAGTTTAAGAGTCACACAACAACTAGACTGGAAGAGATAATCCAAGCAATTTAAGCAATCAACAAATAAATTCCAACTTTAAAACTTCAAAGGAAAAACATCCTGACAGTAACAATCCCAAAGTATAAATACTGGAAGTAAACGAATCACAATCTCTGATAAAACCAACTGAATAATGGAAAAAGGGCTACACATGCCCAACTGGATAAAATAGAATTAGAAGTGGAATCAATAATGAGGTCGTCTAAGCAAGAGGCCTACAACTCCCACCTAAGTTGCAGCATGTTCCTTCCAAAGGATCCTAAGCATGACGCCCTTGTGGCTGGGCACCTGTAATATATACATATATATACAAAAGAGAAGAGATAAAAGGAAACGGGTCAGAGCCCGATTGTAAAACAGTTTAAAAATTAGTTTAGCAAGTATTTAAAATGCTTAGCGACTAATGAAACAATCATATTAGTATGTGACACTCTCTTGAGGAATTCTCACCTCTCTTCTAATGTGCACACCTACCGCGCTATTTATCCCAACAGTTTAGCTTTTCTTAAAATTCTCATAAGCTTTCATACCGACAATTACTAGTGCTAAGATAGTTAATTTCTAAAGGCAAAGTTTTCACATAACTCTCATTTTATTATAAAATTTCTCAGTGTTGACTCAAACTTTTCCCACACTTTTAAATATCGGAATATTTATTCATTACTCAACTACTTTTAATCATAGTAGAAAGTTTCCCAATTTAAATTCTATATATATATATATATATATATATTGATGACTCTCATAATATATATATATATATATATATATATATATATATATATATATATATATATATATATATAGATAGATACTATCGGCACCCCACATAAATTTATGGTGCAGGCATACTCTACTATCAAGTCCCCGTATCGCTCGTACTAAGGGAAATACTAGTTCAGAATCACTCTCGAACTGTATTAATACAAAACACATACAAATTGAGACGAAGCATAGTTCCAAGTCACTAAGAGGTCAGCACATACCCTCACGTCTCTTAGGACCGTCTGACTATCTATCCGATAGCCTGTACCAAGGATTCCTATGTTCTAGGGTACAAGTAAATATCCCCCATAAAGGTCCCATCGAGATAAGACTGTTCCGACGCGGTAACCTCAGTGATAGCAAGTAGCGCGGGCATGATTTTTACACGTATATAGTATATGCACAAACATAGTCATATAGGTATACTACCATTACGATTTCTAATTTACGTATACCCACGACCCATACTTATGATATTTATTCTTATTTCACATTACTAGATTATCCCGTATAACGGTTCGTCTGTTTTATTCTTATTTATGGGATTATTCCAAACTTACTTCGTAACACTCGTGAAATCCTATCTCCCTAAGTGTAATTTCAGTAGGTACTCTTTTATTTTATGACGTAACTTCCTTACGAGTCTCACCCGTTAGACACATGTTCCCATTATTCCTTAAGTGTAAAACACCTCCGTTAAATGTAAATATCGTCTTACATTAAAGGTTCCATTTTTATAAAGTCCTACTAGTCTTCTTTATATCCCAAAATGTTCTAAAACTAATGTCCAAGGATTTCTATTCATTTAAGTTATAACAACCTATTTAAAAAGGGGAATGTGAGTTTTCCAGGAGGGGTCGATCGATCGACGGTAGGGGTTCGATCGATCGATCGATGCTCTTGGGTCGATCGATCGATCAAGCAGTTATGGCGAAACTGCAGAAATACCAGTTACGGGAATGTTATTCCAAAATCATCCAAATCATCATATTTGATTTCCAAACTTCCAAAAAAAATACAAGTATGGTATCCCCAACTAATTAATAATACATCAGATATGCGAGTTTTCATCAATTATAACAATTAAAAGGGCCAAAATCCATAAAAATAACAAGAACCCTAATATTTTCTTTAACTTAGTTCTTCCCATTATTTTCCTAGATTTTCTACTCCTAACTCAATGAAATGTCATGGTTCAACCTCTACATATGAATTAGATTTCCAGACTACGTCTTTTACCTCTATAACATGCGAATTTGAGTCTCCCATACTTGCTTTCTTTCACAAAAACTAGTCCTAATCAACCCTAGACTAATATCATTTAAGCATTAACTAAAATAGAGCAAGATAGATACTTGCCTGGGAATTCTTGGCTCAGTTTTGTTGAAAAAACTGGTGTGGTTGTGATCCTCGTTGCGCGATCTACAATTTGGTGACGACGACGGTGCAAACGGTGGAGTTCTTGGCCTAGAACTCCTTTGAAAGCTTATCCTCTTCCTCTCCAATGGACGTCTTTGGTTCTTGGTTATTCTAACCCTAGAAGACAACTCCTACCATCTTATAAAACCTTAGAAAATTCGTGGGTTTCCATGCCCAAAAATACGAAATGTCTAAAATGCCCTCTCATGATGTTAATTAGGCCTAAAAACGCCCCGAGACCCAAACTAAACCTCCGAGTACATTATTTTGACTATTTCGACCCTTCCGGACACATTGACGTACTCAAAATGACCATACGGGTGACTTATAATTTATTCACTTTTAGTAGTTCGAATTCAATCCCGACACGACACAGGCGCGTCCCGATAAGTTTCTAAAATTATCAATTTAGATTCTCGTGATAATTTTACTAAATTTAATTACACATCTTACTTTACCCATAAAGTAATGGAGAAAAAAATTCCAATAATTACTAACTCTCATCACTCTAGTAAATATTTAAATTATTTTCGGATTAATATTAAATTTATATCTCTAATTAAATTCAATAAATCCCCCAAATTAAAAGTCATAAAAATACAGGGTATTACAGTTACCTTTAGTGTTATCCGCGAAGGATGAATGGGTATATTGATAGCGATATATATTTTATTGAAATTACTCGTTTTAGTGTTGTGTTATACGAGTATGATATTATCGTAATTATGATTTTATAATATGTTTAAATTGATAATGTGCGGTTATTGTAAGTCTATCGGGGTTACTACCTTCGTGTGGAATGTTTTGTTCTGGCGAGGCCCCATCTGTGAGAGGGTCGGGCTCGTGATTGTATTTTTGAATATATGTATATATATTGTTGAGACTTCAAAAAGTATAATGGTCTCGGACTTTCGTTACAACTATTTGTAGGGACTTTATCGATATGTTGCAGAGTGTATTTAATTTACTGTTCAGCAGAAAGATTTAACTGATTATTATAATTAAAGCTCATGATGTAGTAATAAGAAGAGTGGATTGTTATATCACCCTTTAGAGACGTGGGAGTTAATACTCATGGCTGTATGTCTGGGGACGGGATTTTGAGAACCCCCTATTTTATTTGCAAGATGTTTATGGAAAGGATTTCCATCAATGTTAAGAGACAGTGTCTCTCAGAAGGAGTTCCTTATTTAAGTGAAATTGCAGAAGGAGATGTAACTTTGTTGTCAAGAGACGAGAATATAGGGGTACATTTTATGGACTGAAGGACTAACGGGTTCCAATGACCGATAATGCTAGGAAGTAGTGTATCGGGGGGTTCCTTATTTGGATTTCACTTTGCGAGGTATCCCACTCATGAAACATAGCGTAAGGTTGGTAGTAAGGATATGTTTGGCCATTCGTCCATGATTTTGGGTACCTCGATCGTTATGGAAGTATGTAGTTATAACTAGAAGTTTAAAAAGGGTAAATTACAATATAAGGTCAATAAAGCCAGTTGCTAGTGAGGAATACTGATAATTTTGTTTTGTTTTTGGCGGGTGAAGGATGAAATGTTGTTTAGGAGGATTTAAATTTCAAATTCGGGGGTGATTGAGAACGCCCAAGTGGTATAGCCACGTTGCAAATGCAGAACAATAAAGAGTTTGGAGTACTTATAAAGCGTATGTGATGTTTAAATCCGTTTGCACGATGTATAGGATGTATGGGCATCTTGATTTGTGGATGTCAGAATAGCCGGAAGAAAAGACTAGAAGAGTGAATTTTTTAATTGTGGGACTAACATAACGAAATGGAAGTAATAGAGTGGATCAAGTGTCGTGTGAAGAATGAAAATCTATAGATTCATGTGCAAACAGAGTAGCATGTCCAAAATTGTTTGAAAGGAAGTGGGAAGCCATTTAAAAAGGGGGTATCCCTCGAAAAGACAAAGATTTAACTATTATGGACAATTTGGAGCGGAGTTCCACCCAATCGAATGTTGAGGATGGCTTAGGCGTATATAGAGTGAGGGTGTTAATAAGGTATAAAGAGTCCATATGTGCACAACGTGGAAAAAAGTGCACGGGTCGAAACTTTTGATATATGCCGAGGGAAGAAGAGAGTTATTAAGTAGCACTTAATGGGAGGAGTTATAAGTGGAAGTGGTGTTGAGAGGGACATAATTAGTAGCCCCACGTGCACCACCTATCAATAAAAATTGGTTGTAGTAAGGGTAACAACCAGAAACTTGGTGCCGAGCCGATAATTCCAGTAGCGGAAGAGTCAAGATGGTAAATTTCTTTGATGGGTTGCAATCATAAAGTTAAGTATCGAGTTCCTTCAAGTGTATGGAACGGGTTGTCAAAAAGGGAAGAAATTGTTATATCCTTGGGTGATTTACACTTGATATAGTGACCGCGTCAGTATGTGGTCCTATCCAGTATTATTCTGAACTAGGATGAAATCCTCGAAACCCACCTTTATTATGGGGTATAAGGAAGTAGTGGGAAAAGTTTCATTTGAAAAATTTGTACCACCAATAGCCCGAGGAATAGGCGCAAGGTGATTGACGACTTGTGGAACCATATGAAAGTAATTTTGGACTCATAACGATCGTTTCATTTCCATAGTTGATATTGCTAGTAAGTGAAGTATAATATGTTAATGGGGTAAGGATGTTACCTAATAGTAGAATTGTGCGATGGCACCCGTACCTATTCATAATGAACAAGGTACTTGTAGATGTGTGGTGTAAACGAACCATACTATCCTTCCTCTGGATGCTTAGAGGTGAGCGGATTATCAGATTTTCGGATCAGTCAGAAGTTAGAGTCCGATGACTACATTAGGATAATCACAACCCTTCTTAAGTGGCGTGTCCCTTGTATAAAAGTCACAATGCCGGGAACAGAGATTCAAAGAATGGACAAGATTAGTCAGATATTTTAAGGTTTCTCCCAGGATGGGAGTTTTGTGTTTAGATAAACGCGTGAGTTAATACTAAGTGAGGTGCGAACTCACAATAATATTGAGATAATACGACCAATGATGTGTAGGCTATTCTTATTCGAATTTTTTTAGTAAGAGCACAACGTGAAGTGCATTTATTGAGATGAAATCCAATAGCTAATAAAGTGTCGAGAGTGTTCAACAAACTTATTATGAAGCGGGGGCTGTAGTGATTGAGCCTTACTTTGAATTTTATTTTGAGTACTGGAGGATACCTAACTTTTTCCAGGTAAGCCTTACTTTTCCCAATTTCGGGACGAAATTCCGTTATTAGGGGGGGAGTATGTAATACCACGTATTTTTATGGCTTTTAATTATGATATTAATTATAAGTAATTGCTTTTAATTGTGGATTAATTAAATTAATTATGGATTAATTAAACTAATTTGGGATAATTGATTCGAAATTAATTCGGATTTAAATAACTAGCGAGTCGAGGGTTAGTATTTAAATATGGTGATAATGTTGAATATTACTGAGTGATTATAGTAATATGTGATTATTGAATTTATTAAAATTGTCATGAGTTAAAAATACGGCAGTTTCGGTAATTAAGTTGGAACGCGCGTGTCAGTCGTGTCAGGACCTAATTTAATGGATTTAAAAGTATTTTATTTTTATGTTATACATATGATCATTTTGAGTGTGCCAACGTGTCCGTAAGGGTCGATATAGTCAGAAAACACTAGCCGGGGGTTTAGTTTGGGTCTCGGGTAATTTTTAGGCCTAACCGGCAACCCGAGAGGGTATTTTAGGCATTCCTATTTTTGGTGAATATTAACCCACGAAAATTAGGAAATATTTATCAGCCAACCCTTGAGTCCCTTAGGGTTTTCACAACCAAAAATCATCATGGCAGTTAGAGAGGAATATAGGAGAAGTTCCAAGGTTTCCATGGCCATAACCACCACACACCACCACCATCGTCGGATTTGTGCCCGAAAAGAGAGTGGGGAACAACCACTACCATCATCAACGGATCCGAATCTGTAATTTCCAGGCAAGTGATTTAGCTTGCAAAGATTCAAAGCATATATTTTACATGATAATTTTGATTTGATGATTTATCGTAAATAAGTGAATTAATTGTGAAATTGGAGAATTTAAATATTGAATATGGTTAGGATTCATGTAGATGAAACTTTTGGGCATAAACTAGTTATGAAACCATGATCTATGCATAGAAAATTGGGAATTTATGTTGAGTTATGAAGATCTTGAAAGAAATAGGAGAAATAGGGTTTTTATGGAGAAATAGGTGTTTTGATTTAAGAAACTGATGATTCATGATGATTTAATGATTCTAGTATGTTAAAGATGATACTAATATGTTAATAGGATGTTTAGTAAACTTTCTTGGGAGTTTGGAATGTTGTAATGAATAATTAGAGGTGTAAAAATGATGAAACCCATAACTGTTTAAGAGAAGTCTGGGCTGATACCTGCTTGGTCAATCGATCGACTCAACAATGTCAATCGATCGACCCCTTTTCTTCGATCGATCGACCCCTCCTGATTTTTGCAATTGTTTTACCCTTAAAGCTTAATACAAATCCCAAGGCCGATGATGATTCTTAGGATGTTTAAATTGATATTGTGGGACTTAATTAAGGTCAGTAGGGTCTTAGTTGATGCCGGTAAAAATGGTTTACCTTATGGAATTGAATGTTATTTCCTACGAGAGTCTACCGAGTGAGGTACGATTAGAAATCGTTCGAATTGAAACTATAATGGAAATTAATGATGATGTAAGGATAAGAATAGTAACGGAGGGCTTTAAGTTACTGAGATAACATCAGAAACTAATAGGAGACCTAGTAACCTTTTGAGAAAGGTTTAAGTATTCAAATTGATACGACGAAGAGTTATCAAGCTAAATACATATTACATATGATGTTCGGGATAAACTTGTTACGTACGAGACCTACTAGATGGAATGTGTGAATACCTATATTGAATTATGATTACTTAGGTTATGTGAATGCCTAGTGTATGGATTTCTTATGTGTATGACATACCTACCATACTTGCTATCACGGGAGGTTAGTTTTTATTTTGGAAAGGACCCTCTTATCCTTGTATACCTTCGGGGGGTTTAGACTTTTACCTGAAGGACATAGGACTGTGAATGACTTATTTGTGAGTTGATAAGTCAGCTGACCATGGGAACGTAGGTATGTGCATGACCCATGAGTATGTGAACTATGTCCGCCTCCAATATGTGTGATTTGTATTCTGACGGTTCCTAAGTGATTCGGAACACGTGATCCTTACGTACGTGATGTACATGGATCTAATAGAAGAGTATGTGTGCACCGCTTCTTACTCTAGGGGTGCCTTATATTTATATATATATACTGAGAGTGATTTATATATGTACTTATGATTGGTTCACTGCTGCTTAGTAGATTTGAATAACTAAGATATTATAATGGACTAAGAATGTGAGAAAATAATTAATACTTGAGATAAGTAAGATAATGAATGCGAATATGGATTATGAATATATCTTACCTGGATATTAAGAGTAGACATCCTATGGTACAATGCAAAAGAGGAAGTGGTTTAGACTAGTTATTTAGCAACATAACTGGGATGGGTTAAGGGCATACGTTAGGCGTGCGCATTAGTTGAGAGATGAGAAACTCATGTGAGAATACGCAACTAACGTGTTTATAATATGTGTTGTTTAATTGTAATTTAAACACTTGCTAAACTTTTAAACTGTTTTCATCTCGGGCTCTGACCCGTTTTCCTCCAAATCTATTTTGTTTTATAAAAACATTTTTTGGTGCCCAGCCACAAGGACGCCAAGCATAGGAGTTCTATTATGAGGACGTGTTATAGCTGCTATGGAAGCTATAGGATCTTGGTATTAGACGCCTTCATATTTACCCTTGGTTCCTTCAGAGTCATTTGTATCAGTTAGGGCATATCGCCCATTCTTATTTAGAGGTTGTAGTTACAGACTATCATTATTTCAGTTATTGGTTTATTTATTCAGACTCTTGTATTAGGACCTTATTTACTCTGGCATTGTTATGATTGGAGTGTTTACTCCAGACTCAGTTAATTTCATTTCGTTGGTTATTCATATGAGATTGTTTATGCGATTGATGGTTAATGATTTAATTCTTGGTTTTTGTTAACTAAATTAATAAAATTTTACATCTCTCTTTTTAAATATTAGGTGGCTAGTAATTAATTAAATATTTTCGACAGTGATACTAAGACTGAACCAACTTGATATTCTGTATTAATTTAATAAAGGAGTAGATACCCGGTATTTAGTTAGTCGGGGTGTCACATACATATATATATATAGCAAAAGAGAGAATAAATGCAAGAGACGGGTCAGAGCCCGATGTTTAAAAATATTTATTAGCAAGTATTTAAAACTGCATTAAAGCAAGTATTATATGCATGTTATTTCAAACTCTCACATGAGATTCTCACCTCTCGACTAGTGTTCACGCCTAACGTACATCTAATCCAACCTAGCCATATGACACACTCCTAACTAGGAAAAAGGCTTATCCTTCTAGTTACCCCTCGTAGTAGTATTCCGTATTGGGTCTCAACATTTATCATTTTAAATAAGTGTTATCACACTAAAGTTAAGTATTTACTATTCGTGTTATTGAAGATTTAACTATCTTAATAGTCTACAATAATCTCATTGTAGATATACCATAAGCATACATATATATCCCTCTCTATTATATATGTATTAACACAATCTTAATAGCCTACAAATATCACATTGTAAGTATAACACAAGTATACATATATATATATATATATATATATATATATATATATAAACACAAAATGCCAAGGATACACCTGTAATGTATTGCATACTCTGCTATCATGACCCGGTACATCTTGTACTCAAACAAGGACTATCGGTTCGGAAATCTCCCACGACTCATATAAACAAATCACGCATATTGGCGGCGAACATAGTTCACATACCTATGGGTGACGCACATACCTACGCTCCCACTGTCAAATGACTTATCAACTTTCAAATAAGTCTTCACAGTCCTATGTTCTGAGATACAAGTCAAATATCCCCCCGAAGGTCACCCAGGATAAGATTATCTCTACACACACCCCCGCAATATCAAGCAACTAGGTATGTCATACACATAATATCAAATATAGGTATACACCCAACCCATCAAATCAAATGATATACACACAACCAAATGTCATATTCCATAGGTAGTATTACCATCACTAAATACTCTCAGCGTATTTTTAAATTATGATATTCCATCTCTCGTAATATATATAAGGATGATATGTCACCCGAAAATCCTTAATACATAATCATAAGAAGTCCCAAACGTAACCACTAATTTTTATTCTTATAAGTTCCATATCATTAGAACTAATATTGTAAGTATTTATCACGTAATACTCTCGACGCATTTACAATTACGATTATCTCTCTCTCGTAATCTTCAAGGTAAACTCACCGTCCCAAATATTTAAATCATTACACCTAAATAACTCCCAATAATTATGCACTATTTAGGGTTCATCGAACACTAATTTTCCTCACTCAAATTGACTGTTTACCCAAATAGGGGTAAAATAGGAAATTCTCTGAAAATTAGAAATCTCGCTCGAACCAGAATAAGATCTCGCTCGAACGACATACACGTGTCACTCGATCCAGCTTTGTGCGACAACTCTATCTCGCTCGAATGACTTCGCGCTAGATACTGGTCTCGCTCGAACAACTCACTTAGTGCGACTTCGCGCGACATCTCGCGGCCTGGGCTGTTTCGTCCCCTACCTCGAGATTCAGCATTTTCCCACCATTTTTACTCCTAAAACCTCTAAAGATCAAGCCCAAACTTCCAAAAATCAATACCAAACATTATTTTAACATGTATATGTGATTTCCCATAACCTAACATCTTAAAATCATCACCAGTCAACCATATAATTCGAAATCCCCAATTTATTATCAAGAACCCTAGTTCTTAAATGGATATGCATAACTTCTAAATTAAACCCAGATTTGTTCATAGAAATCATCATAATTTCGTAGGCATCATCTTATCTACATATAGGATTCAGATTCTTATCAAATCAGCCGTAGTTTATGATATAGTTCTCCAATTTCACCCAAATTAACTTTCATAACAAGGTTTATTAACCTAGACTAACATGAACACAATTATCGCTAAAAAAAGAAAGCAATAAACACTTTCCTCGATTTCGAAGGTCTGATCCATTGGTGGTGTTGGTATGGATGCGCTCCTCACGTTCCAATCTACACGATGGTGGTGGTGGTTGTACAAGGTGGTGTAAATTAACTCTCCTCCTTTGGAATTTGCTCTCCCTCACCCACTATGGCTCTCTCTTGATTTTGGTGTATCCTAACCCTAATTGTCACCAATTAGCTGATATAATATTTCTCCAATTTTTGACCATTTAATTCCTCCAAAATTCCAAATTACAAAACTACCCCTACCAAGTGCCGGCTTGGCCTAAAAATATCCCGGAGTCCAAATAGAATACCTGGGTAGAGTTTTCTGACTATCTCGACCCGTCTGGACTCAACGACGCACTCTAAAGGATCATATGAGTTACTTAAAATAATTTACCTTTTATTCCACTTATTTAGTCCTGACACGACTCACACGCGTGTCCCGACTTAATATAGCAATCTGTCGTATTTTTCTCTCACGACAAGTTATATAAAATCGTCATTCCATATTAGTTATTCTCACAGTAATATTAATAATTACTAACTTCTCGTGACGCTAGTAAATATTCAATTTTAATTCGGATTAATAATTAATTCTCACATTTTAAATTAATTAACCCAACAGTAATAATCAATCACATAATTATTTAAATCTTCAAAAATACGGGGTGTTACAAAAATTTAATGTGATTATTTTTTTAACCTAAACAAAAACCATTAAAGAAAAAATTGAAGAAGGCCATCAAGAGCTTAATGAAATTGAATTAAAAGAAGTAGAGAAAATTAAGGAAGTAACTGAAAACCAAGGAGAGTAGGAGGATATGAAACTTGAAAAAGTATTTAAGGATGAAGAGTTGATCAATCCTCTAGGGCAAAAGAAATTTGAGATAAAACATTGTGAAGATTCCATGTAAACATGCTTTACTAACTCGATCTTTGACCCTACTGACCCTACCTGAATGATGGGACATAAGACTATATGAATCTCTATTTTCTGATAGTCAATAGGGGATATTGGATTGGTCAAACTATATCCATGTAAGGTTATCATGTATTCGATGGGATAAAACCATCCCGTTTAGGAGGAATACCTATTTTATCCTGTTAGGATGGGTAGACTTTATGTATTACTATATAAAGAGTGTTCTAATGTGATGTTCAATTCTACTATATGGAATAATTTCTGAATTTTTATGTTAGAGAGTGTTCAAATTTTTTTTTTGTATGGTTCAATTTCTATAATTTTATGTTAAGTATCCCTAATAATATTTTTTACGGAACAAAATCTATCTTATGACTGTTGTATGAAATAGATACCCCAACTACTTGGGATATTTTTATCCCATCAAAAATAGTAAAACCTTACTTGAGAACTGTTAGGGCCAATTTGATACATCAAATAAAAAAGTCCTGATCGTGAAGTAGCATTACACTTGAATTTATATTGAAATGAAACAGAAACCCAAAATTATTAAATATAATTTATCAATGATCAATGATAAAAGATGATAATTGTGACTAGTTTTGGATAATATACCCATAATTATCAAATACAAAATCAAACTACAAATGCCCTATGTTTAAAAACAAAAATTACTAGTTTAGGACTATATTTCCTTCAAGCATTGTCCCTCTAAATTTCATCTCCATCTTCATCTCATGATCATTAGCTTGAACCACACTAGTGTCAACTATTAATCCATCTCCATCCCTCACCCACCCTAAGTTTTGATATTCATTTAAATTTTGCATGACACACGACCCATCTCCATTAAGAAACAATTCTTCTACAGCTTCTTAAACTGTCGTGTATCTATCAAATTGGTCTATTGGTGTTATGAGAACAACAACATGCCAATCTGTATTGATAGGTTCCTAGACATAAAATACTTCTTCCGCTTGGGATGCTAGTATGAAAGGTTCATTACACTTTCAATCATCCTTATATTTCAAATGCTTGAAATTCAGTAGCGTAAAGTGAAACTCGTCAACTTTTGTAGCCATACGATTTTCAATATAGTCACACTTGAACAACACAAACTTCATGCCATTAAGATGCTGAACTTCAATAATGTCTGTTACTACCCCGTAGTATGTAATATCACCCACAATTAGATTTTTATCCTTCACGCTAGAATAACTCATTTATTCGTCTTTTATAATAACTCCTCTATTTGAGTTTTCTTTCCCCTATCAAGTTTATTTGTTCAAAATCTAAAACCTCTAACAATATAAGTGTTGACTCTGACTGCATCCTTTAGAGGACCTAAAGACAAGCATTTGATTTCGTCGAATACTTCCACACCATCACGTGCCAATTTACTAATCTATAGTATATTAAAGTAAATGTCAAATAAAAGTATAGTACTTATTCTTAATTCAATTATTGGTTAAGATATTTTCTCTTACATAATCCTTAAACCATTTGTGGAAATCGTCATTGTGAAGACGATTAACACGATGCTTTTATGAATCTTAAGGATACTTTGATAAAAGTTCTGTGAGATACTTTATTTAAGTAAACAAATAGCCATATCTCAATTCTACAAAAAATATAAAAATGGTTTTCAAAAATACCAAACACTTATAATAAACGTACTCAACAAATGGTGTCACTACCCCGGTGCTCGTAAGAACGTACCGATGAGCTTGCATATACATTACAAAATTAAGTTTAAATTGAGCTTTTCTTCCAATTTCAAGACCATTTATATACCCCCAATCATCATTTATAGTCGTTCGATTATCATTTGTTTCCACATTCACATACTGGGAAAAAAAGGTCATGCATTCTTGAAGAATAATAGAGTTGGCAATTGAGGCTTCAGGATAAGCTCATTTACTAATGTAGCCTTTTAAAGTGTAGAAGTACCTTTCAATTGTATGCATCCAATGGTAAAGCACATAACCAAAAATTAATAGTTCATTTGGAAAATGTATCGGCAAGTGTTCCATCACATCAAATAAACTCAGAGGGAATATCTTCTCACGGCTATAAAGTGCAAAGGCCATCCGATCTTTAAACTTTTCCAAATCAACTGCGATAACTTCTTTTGAGCATAATATCACAAAGAAATTGCTTAATTCAATCAAGGATTTTACAATATGATTGGGTAATACCCTTCACGCTGCTATTAAAAGTAGTTGTTACATTAAAATATGATTAATATGGCTCTTTAATCCTAAAATATTTCTTTCATGCATGTTCAGGTACCGTGAAATGTTCGAAGATCAGCCATCGAGAGCTTTAACATTCTGTAACACGTTTAAAAAAATCTCCTTCTCTTTGGTACTCATCATGTAGTCTGCTAGGGGAAGGTACTATAGATTTGACCCTCATTGTTGAGGATATATCTCTGATCTAATACCCAATTTTTTTAGATCTTTTCGAGCCTATAAATTATTTTGTCATCTTCCTTTTAGTACCCAATAATGTAAACATTACATTATCACAAACGCGTTTCTCAATATGAAAGACATCAAGATTATGGTGAATAACATTTTCCTTCCAGTATGGCAATTCAAAAAATATAATCTTCTTTTTCCAACCAAATCTAAATTTTGGAACAACTTTTTTTTTCTTCTAAAGCCTCTCTTTTCTTCAATCTAAAGTTATTTTCCATGTTATGTTCACATTCAATGTCAAGATCATTCAGCTGTTGCAATACTTCAAGACCAAAAGAATAAGTGAAGTTGGTCATAATTCTACCCTCCCATTAAATGGTGCCTTCTGCCTACGAAGCATATAGCGTGAGTCTAAGAATCGATGATGACCTCAATAACAGAATTTCTTACAATTATCTAATCGCATTGACAGATGGTCTTCATTACAAGAAGGACAAACAAATGTACCTTTTATGCTCCATCCCGATAACATGGCATAAGCGGGAAAATAATTAATGGTCTACAACAATGATGCATGCAATTGAAAGAACTCGTTACTTGATGCATCATAAGGGCGTACACCATCAACCCATAGCTCAATCAACTCATCAATTAATTGTTGTAAAAATACACCGATCTTATCTCCGGGTCCTTTTAGTCCTTATATATAAATAGACAAAATCAAGTTAGGTTGTTTCATGCACAACCACGGAGGTAAGGTGTAAATAATGAAGTTGTACTCTGCTTAACGCTCATATTACCAAACAGATTCAATCTATCAGCGGCTAACCCAAGTCTAACATTTTGAATATCCCTCGTAAAAAAAGGGTTTTTCTCATTAAATGTTTTCCAAGAAGGAGAGTTAGCGGGATGTCTCATTACATTATCGTCGATCCTTTTCTCAGCATGCCATTGCATTAGAGGAGCTGAATAGGATGACCAAAATTAAATTTTGTAGTACCAATTTCAAAGGAAAGTATCTCATTTTTTTATGGCTACCTTCAGACCATGGTTGAGAAGATCCTCATATGCCACACTTTTTAGGACCCTCGGTTTCATTACGAAACATCATACAGGAATTTGGGCATTCATCCTGTTGGAATAAGAGGCCCCCAGAGATAAATTCTTACAATGAAAAGAAAATTTCCTTTTAAAGATGTGGAAGCGATATGGTTCAATTAAACATACACAAACACCAAATTTTAATTTCTTTTACAAATTAAAATTAAACAAAGTGAAACTAGATTACACACACAAATATTTTAATTTAAATTAAATAAGAAAAACATTTTTCACTTAAACATATTAACTCAACTCAAGTCCTAGAAATTTGCCTAACAATATTAATTCATTTTTACAAACTAGGCCAAACCAAATTTTATCAAATTAAAGTAAATGCCTTAAACTAAATTAATTTAAACATTACCCAAATTATGTAAGTAGTGATTTAAACCAATTTTATCTTTTTACCTAAGCATGCGTTCTAGGTGAATTATGAAAAAGATAAAATAAACAAATAAATCACTATGCCGCAATGTACGAGGAAACGCCCACAACGGGAAAAAAACTCGGACGGCCCTAGACACAAATTCACTAAGTATGGTTTTATAAGTACAAAACACGACAGACTTACAACACTCGACTTGACTCCATCCAAACCCCGACGCTTCTTCTTGAATACACCTCTAATTAGCAAATAACCATGGATCTCCACCGCGGTCTCGGAATTCATTGATCGGAATTTTTCAGTCACCTCCACCCGAACAAGGAACCTTTCTCCCAATGGGTAAGTCAATGCAAACGAACTTCTTCTTTGTGGGATTTAGAAGTAAACCCATACTTCTCTTCAACTCGGTAGAGAAAAAACCGATGCCAAACACTCCAAGCAATGATATATATATTGAAACTTGGAATAAACAATATGGTTGTAAATGTGTTTAAGGAATTTTTCTTGAAGAAATGAACACTCAAAACATGAACTTTTTCTTTTGAAGTTGAACTCTCTAAAACACTCTCTAGGAGATGGAGGATAGTGAAAAAGTTAGTTCAAAAGAGTTGGTTTCCGCATTAAGTAGTTCTGTAAAAATATAGTGGGGAAAAGAAGTGGAAAAAGTGGGAAAACTGTCAAAAACACCCAAAATAATTGTTCCCCCCAAATTTCGTTCGAACGACTTTTCGTTTGAACGACTTTTCGTTCGAACGACTTTACTAACGAGGTTCCAGAAAGGAAAAATGAAGTTCGTCAGAAATCTCGTTCAAACAGACCTGGCAATCTCGTTCGAACGAGATGCCAGTTCGTTCGAACGACATGGAAATCTCGTTTGAACGATATTCCAAGTGGTTCGAATGCCATGTTAGAAAAATAAAATATTATTTTTTAAGACCAAAAATTTTTATGGAAAGTTCTAAAAAATATTTTCTGAGTAAAACAAAGTCGTTAAAACTATTTATAAAACTTTTTTAAAATACACCCAATAAATGTCCAAGCTCCTATATATATATAAATTGCATTCATACATTAGGAGTATTGGAACAATGTTGTTGACGTAGAAACGAGGCAAACTAAACTCGGCATATGATGAAACTTTATAAACTTGGCTGCTACATCTTCAACTAACACGTCATAGGCTTGGATGGAATACAAAAGAACACTGTCCTATTACTTAAATTGTTTTGTCCAGAATTGAGCCAACACAACATTAAGACTCAATTGGAAATTTGTGTCCTTAGAAATCTCCCCCTTTGGCTATTCCGGGACAAAAAACAAAATAAAATCCTAAAGGGTCGTCAAACTCACTAGACTCAAAAAATCCCACCGAAAATAAAAAGTACAATGCTTGACTTGAATACCACTTTAGAAAGATGCCGCTTTGCAATACCTTCACACTTAAGCAAAACATTAAACGCATAGGGAATATTAAAATATTATATGAAATTTAGATAAAGACTCCCCCTTAATTAATTCTCCCCCTTTATCAAATGATCTACCTAAGAAGTTCGCGACTCCCCCTAAGTTACATCTCCCAAACTAAGATACGATTACAATAGGATTAGATACCATTTTCCCCCAATCATTCTCCCCCTTTTTGTTCAGGAATAGACAAAGGAAAAAGAATCAAAAATTAACTTATCTCCCCTAATTAAAGCATATACATCCCCTAAACTAAACAAGGGATAAATGGAATGGGATAACAAGCTAAACATGCATTCGTGCATAAAGTGATGAGAACATTAAAGCACGTGGGAAACTAAAATTCAACTAATCCACATAACGATATGAATATCAACTTTGATGCGATAACAAAAGATATCAAATGATTTTAGTAATCTAAGCATGTGATATCGAAACAAAATTCGCAACAAGATTGGTACCAAAAATGAAGTACAAGTATAAATGAACTAGCTATCATGGCAAAGACTCAAAAACAAACAAAATATCATATATATATATATATATATATATATATATATATATATATATATATATATATATATATATATATGTATATATATGTATATATATATATATATATATATGTATGTATGTATGTATACACAATAGATTCAAACTAAGAATAAGTACACACATATAGATATAAACACCAAAATGACACAAAACTAAATAACATAAGTTTTTTTCACACTCTTATAGCATAACTGTGTCATACGGAAACGGAAGTGAAGGGGTGTGGAAAAGATACCAATCAATTAAAACACAATCACTTAAACGTGTTCATGTAGTTCGCATTTGATTTCAAAACTTTATCAACTAGAATTTAGCCTTTATGTGACAGGATAAAGTGAACTAATGAACAAACAAACACAATGCATACAAGCCTAGCATGTTGATGATTCTACAAACCAATAGAGTCATGACATTGAAAGCGCAACTAGGATAAACGAACATTATGCAAACCGTTGATATATCATCCAAACTCCCTCAATAAGCATATATATTATTCTTTTGAATGAATAAATCAACTAAACAAATTAGGACTTGGCAAATTATTTTTCTTTTAATGCCATATTTTCTTTTAGGTCTTTGGACCACGTATTTCTTTTAGGTCCATTCCAAACTGTGGCTTACTCATAAGGGATAATATTTTTCCTTTCGGATCCCTTACCCGTGCACATTTATACATATTATTTTTTATATCTCACAAGTCTCACGTGCAACGAATTTTGACATGCACTAGTCCTCCTAGATCATAGTATGTAGATGACTAGATTGATAGGAGAACACCTCACAAAGCTCAAATATAACATGACGTTAAGCTTCAAAAAGCTCATGCGTGTGTGTAAAGGCATATAAAAGTGAATCCATTAAGCAAGTCAAAGTTAAGCTACTCCATGTAAGCATGATAAAGAACATTTTAATGATTAAAATTCTAACCAAAAGTTCTAGTCACATGGAAGCGAAATGAGGATTCAAACACAAACATATACCACAAAATGTGTGTAAGACCAAAATACACACAAAAAAAAATCTTTTTGAGTTTTTAAAAAATTTAACCAAAAATAGAAATATTTACTCAAAAGACACAAAAAAATCATTTGTATTTTTCATTAAGCATAAAGTACGAAAAGGGTAAAACACAAATGATAAACAAATTGTTTTTTGTATTTTTCATCAAATCCAACCTAAAATGAAAGAAATATAATACAAAAGATAAACAAGAATCATAATTCTAGCATGTTATTAAGCATGGAGCATAGACTAGAAAATGATTAAACATGCATACACCTAGCAATGATATATAATATGAAGCACAAAAAGATAGAGTATGCAAACAAAACTAACACATTCAACCATTAAATTTAGCGAGGGAGGTTTCATGTGAAAGCAAATGAGAATCAACAAATCTAATATCTAGTGCGTTTAAGAATGATTTTCTAACCCATATAGATGTATATTTAAAATGTTGGGTTTGGGAACTATTGAAATGCTAGACAAAGACTTCCTAGGGCTTCTTTTAAGATCAAAACAAAATGACCTAAGGTGACCTTTCCTACCACAATGCAACCATGTGTAAACACGAGGAATGTTACCTAAGGTGTGACCATTTCTAAAGTCCTTGGATAAAGTTGACCCTCTAAAACAAATAATAGTCTTAGCTTTAGCAACAAAAATATTTGAACTAGATGAGCTAGAACCATTACAACTACTACTCGAGTCTTGTAGATCATTTTTTATTTTTAAAATTTTGGACTCATGTAATAAATTAGACTCCTCAATTTTACGGGACTCCTTATTTAAATTTTCTATAACTCTAAGAAGGTTATCACTCTCCCCCTCAATGTGAGCAAACATGTCCCTAAGAGTCTTTTCTCGACAATCACTCTTTTTCTTGGACATTTCTAAAATAATAAAATTGTAATTTATGTCCATGAGATTTTAACGAAAAATATCTTTTTGAGATAGGAATATTTGCAAAGACTCAATTTTAGCTTTAAAACAAGAATTTTCATTTTCAAGAAATTTAATTCTTTTTGCAAATCTCAAATTTAATTCTCTTAATTTTTCATTACACATATTAAGCCCATTCAATTCCTCTCGAATAGAAAAAACTTCATTATCATTACAAATGGACAAATTATCATTACGACGTCCCATCGAGAGATACAAAACAAAAATGAGAGTGAGAAAAACTAAACCACCTAAACATACAAGGAGCACAAAAATTATAAAAGCCGAAAAACGGATCTTTGACGCGATAAATTAGCGCTTCAACTCTTATAACACTTGTTGGAACACGATGCCCCCAAAGAAAAATTCTTACAATAAAAAGATAATTTCCTTTTAAGGATGCGAAAGCGATATGGTTCAATTAAACATATGCAAACACCGAATTTTAATTTCTTTTACAAATTAAAATTAAACAAAGTGAAACTAGATTACACACACAAATATTTTAATTTAAATTAAACAAGAAAAACATTTTTCACTTAAAAATATTAACTCAAATCAAGTCCTAGAAATTTTTCTAACAATATTAATTCATTTTTTCAAATTAGGCCGAACCAAATTTTATCAAATTAAAGTAAATGAACTGAACTAAATTAATTTAAACATTACCCAAATTAATTTAAGCACCAAATTATGTAAGTAGTGATTTAAACCAATTTTATCTTTTTACCTAAGCATGTGTTCTAGGTGAATTATGCAAAAGATAAAATAAACAAATAAATCACTATGTCGTGATGTATGAGGAAAAAACCACAAAGGGAAAAAACCTCGGACGGCCCTAGCCACAAATTCACTAAGTATGCTTTTACAAGTACAAGAAACGAAAGGCTTACAACACTCGAGTTGACTCCGTCCAAGCCCCGACGCTTCTTTTTGTACACACCTCTGTCTAGCGGATAACCACGGAGCTCCACCGCGGTCTCGGAATCCACCGACGGGACTTTTTCGATCAACGCAAACGAACTTCTTCTTTGTGGGATTTAGAAGCAAACTCAAACTTCTCTTCAACTCGGTAGTGAAAAACCCGATGCCAAACACTCCAAGCAATGATATATATATTGAAACTTGGAATAAACAATATGGGTGTAAAAGTGTTTAAGGAATTTCTCTTGAAGAAATGAACACTCAAAACATGAACTTTTTCTTTTGAAGTTTAACTCTCTAAAACTATCTCTAAGAGATGGTGGATAGTGAAAAGGTTAGTTCAAAAGAGTTGGTTTTCGCACTAAGTAGTTCTGTAAAAAGATGGTGGGGAAAAGAAGTGGAAAAACTGCCAAAAACGCCCAAAATAACTATTCCCGCCAAATTTCGTTCGAACGACTTTTCGTTCGACCGACTTTACTAACGAGGTTCCAGAAAGGAAAAATGAAGTTCGTCAGAAATCTCATTCGAACGACCTGGCAATCTCGTTCAAACGAGATGCCAGTTCGTTCCAACGACATGGCAATCTCGTTTGAACGATATTCCAGGTGGTTCGAACGACATGTCAGAAAAATAAAATATTATTTTTTAAGCCCAAAACGTTTTATGGAAAGTTCTAAAAAATATTTTCTAAGTAAAACAAAGTCGTTAAAACTATTTTATATAAACTTTATAAAATACACCCAATAAATGTCCAAGCTCCTATATACATATATAAATTTCATTCATACCTTAGGAGTATTGGAAGAATGTTGTTGACGTAGAAACGAGGCACACTAAACTCGACATATGATGAAGCTTTATAAACTTGGCCTCTACATCTTCAACTAACACAACATAGGCTTGGATGGAATACACAAGAACACTATCCTATGACTTAAATGGTTTTGTCCGAAATTGAGCCAACACTACATTAAGAATCAATTGGAAATTTGTGTCCTTACACATCCCATGTCTCGTACTTGAATCCCATGTCTTTTGTTAGCTTGTTGTCTTGGTAGTAAGACTTGGGAATTCTAGCATGCGGAAATATCCTCGTCAAAATTTTTAATAAAGTCGTGAGAGAACCATTTCTCCAACCATTTAGTAACCCTAGGCGAACAATTTTCATAGAAGTCCCATTAAGCCCATTTAATAAGTTTAGAGTACTTTGAGACATCTTTGTCAGATTTAAATACAACTTCGGTATTACATTCCTCCTCACGCATATTGTCACATGTGTGTGTAATACCTATACCTTTTTGAACTATAGTAACTATGTTATCTCGAGCACTCAGTTGAACAAGTATAGGTATACCTTCTACTAACATATCATCCCGTGAAGTACTTCTATCGCTGCTTACATGACCAAATTTTTCTTCGTGAAAAATCCAAACCTTAAAAGTCTTGTCAAAATCATGCATCTCAAGCCGATCTCTCATAGTTGTCGGACGTGGTACACTCGATTTGTGAATCTCTTGCAGGGGTAATAGGTTTATGTTGTCTCAATATTTTTATTTGCATATGCATAGTTAAGAAACCCATCAATCCCATTAATGTATTCTTTTTAACAATGGTTGCATAATCATTCCAACTCTTATCCATGGTTCCCATCTATGAATCTAAAAAAAATGTTAGTAAATTTATTTTTCATAATATAAATAAGATAAAATCTTCATAATGTCTTAGTAAGATGATGAACAAATAAAGAGATTAACAAGCTATAAAAATAACAATATTCAACACAATAATTTAAGTATTAATTTGGCTAACTGAATCGAACCATTCAAATTTGAAATATTGAAGTACTAATGCACGCATGATATGGAAAGTATCAAATAAGAAGTCACACAATTAACTAATTAACATCTACATCACTAAACATTTACACATTAAAAAACTCGTAAGGCATATACCCATTATCCCCCTCGTCTGAATCAGTATGCTCATTTTCTTCTTCCCGTGGAACAAACTCGTCATCATCACCAACCAATTTTTTTACACTTTGAATCACTTTTTTTATTTTTGTTTTAAATTGTCGAATAAAAGTCATGTATTCCCAATTCTTTCAATTTTGTTCTCATCTCTCATATTCTCTTCCTCTTTTATTTCTCGTACTCATTCATTATCACATATATTTTTTGAGAAAAGATATGTAATTAAAGAACGAATGAGACTCATACTACTTCTTTAACATGTTAATTTCATTTCTATACTTGCTGGCAAAGTAGTTGTAGAACTTTAAAGCATTTTTATCCTTGCATTTAGCTTTGTAATAATAGGACCCAACATCATTTGAGTTCCACAAATAGGACAATCAATATTTAACTTACAAAAATAGTCCATATTTTAATAACATAAGCCTAATCGGACAAAACATGAAGCATGGGATCACTTTTACAAACTATACACGCAGTTGTTTAACTTTAGAAAAAGGGAGACCATTTTTATAACTCAAATGGTAGGTGTCGTATATGTGTTAGTCTCAATCATATTGTAGATAATTATAAAAATCTTGCATTTGATATAATAAATTAAATGAAAATTAAGTTTTTAAACAATAAATTGATTGTAATTACAGTTTTTTTTTAATTATATAAATAATCAAAATTTTCAAAGTAAGGGTGAATAGTTCACAAAACAAAATTTAAACTAAATACACCTAACTAGATATTCATTCATTCTTTAGATTATTCTATTCGAACGAACCAACAACTTTAAATCAAAAACATAATCGATCACGTCATATTGAAACCAAATAATAAGGTCATTTAAACTTTAATACAATAATAATTTAATTTTAGACTCGAATTCATTCTATTTTAAAGTTGGGGACTTTCTTAATATCATTAGAAAAACTATAAAATTTAATGTCCATATTGGATTTTGAATTAAAAGAATTTAAAAAAAAAAGTATTAAATCGAAAGAAATTAAAATGTGATCAATCCTTCTACATACCTCAAATACATAAAAAGAAAAAGAAACACATTAATGGTTTGGTAGAAGAATAATTATAGGATCTTTGAATAATTGGGTCGTGCATTTAAGAGTTTCTTTAAAAATTAAATAATAGTATATTATAAACTCACTGAACTAACATGAACCATAATGATATATAACATCAAACACCAAAGATCTGCATAATAGGTCACCTTGAAAAATACAAAAAAATTGAAATCAACAAATAGGCATAAATAAATAACAATAAATTAATTATTATGTTCCTCAACCAAAATTAAACGAAGATGAAAAGTTATCTACAATTTTAAAGACATATAAGAAATTAAACATATTGAAGATTACCTTAAGAAGTTAAATGGAAAAGGAGAGAGAAAAGAGGAGAAGGAGGATAATGGCGGAGGAGAAGAAATCGGAGGGGGGGTTAGCCGTCGGCTACATAGGTTTGACCAATAGAGTTTTGGTCGATGGGGGTGGTAATGTTCTGAGTGGATTTTTATTTTATTTTATTTTATTGGGTGGGAGGTTAAGTTTTCAGAGCGAGAGATGTAAAGTTTTGATGGTGGTGTTGATGTAAAAACCTAGACTAGGCCTAATTATTTAATAAAAGATAATTTATGTAAATACAATAGAGACAAAAAGGGTTTTAAAGTGGTTCTAATACAAGGAAAAACCTACATCCACTATGTTTCTTATTGGTTTGTATTCTATCTTGCCTTTCGTACTTTTGAATGGCTTTCACTTGCCCTTTCATGAAGGGATTATAATTTATTTATAGTCTCGTGTGGAGGTAAAGAGATGGAATGTAAAATCATGGAATGCCTTTATAAATTAGGCATTTACATTAATATATAAAGTTCATAATGTATATGACAGTTGGCGCTTTGCTGACCGTGTCTATCAGTCTTCTCATTATTGGTCGGTAATCAGCAGATTGGTCAGTCTTCCATGTGTTGGTCGTCGAGTCTATATCTTATTGACTAGGATTCTTGTCATGTTGGACGACATGTTTCCATTTCTGATTGGTCCATGTAGGTGGATAATTTTTGGTGTCAACATAAGCCCCCAATGTTCCATGCTTGATGCTTGCTTGAAAGTATGGAGCATTTAGTCCTGGTAGTAGCTCGGGCTACATTCCTGATGCTTAGTCGGTTGCCGACTTTCCACACTTGTAAACTTTTATTGGTATTGTTTGTAGCGTGTTTTTTTTATGGATGTTTTGTAAATATTCAGAACTTTAGTGAGTCATCTCAGGGTAAATACGTCTTTTTCATTGCCGTAATAATTTCAATCGTCGTTTCACTTTAATCATTACATTCGCTGATCTGCGAGGTAAAAGGTGGTAAATTTTTGGTTGTCTCTTACATCAAATCTTATAAGTTTTTCTGCAAATTCTTAAGCTTTCGTGCGATCGTTCTTGCTGTCTTCTAGTTCTTGGTGAATCCTTAAGTTTTTATAAGAATCCTTTCCTTTTCTTATTTTCTTCATATTGAATCATGGTTTACGTTGTTGTCTCTCTAGATGAATTTAGAATGGAATGGGATATACAAGAATGGGTAGACTTAGAATTCCCTAATATTCCTGGAGATTTTTTCTCTTTGTCTGAAGGTCATTGGATTCCATCCTTATTCATTACTAAATGTGGTTTCACTTTTCCCCCAAATGTTTTTGTTTAGAGTTTTCTCAATACTTTTATATTGTACCTACTAGAGTAGCCCCCAACACCTAGAGAATAGTTAATGGTGTCCATAGGCTTAATCAAATCCATGGGACCCATATCGGTATCCCTAAGATCATGTTCTGTTACAAATGGGTCACTAGTGACAGTATATATTATTTGAAGACTATGTTTGTTAGTAACTCTCTAGTTGTCAATTTGCCTGACTCCAATGGGGACTACTTAGACCATGGTGTTATTGCCAAAAATTTGCAATATGTACCTCTTAAAGGGGGTGAAGTATATAATGGACCAAGATGCGCTCAAGAGGGTCATGACACAGGTTGTAATATATTTTATATGGTCATGTTGATGAATTACCTAGTAATATGTTATCTAATATTTGTTATTTGTTTGATTGCAATTGAGAGGAAGATAAAGTGTCCCAAGTAGGGTGACATTAAACTTAACGAGTTCAAGTTTCTCTAGGGCATCCATAAAATAATTGTTGAGGATCATACTAGGTAGGCTTCATACCTGTTGAAGTACAAGAGCTCAATCACATCTTTTGTAGCTCATCCAATAGCTGTAGTGACCTCCATTGTGATTGATTTGGACAAAGACCCTGTGTCTACTTCATATTTCACTATATCTGGTGGTGGTGAACCTGATATTGACCCCTCCTCCTCTTTTGATTCAAATCTTCCTCTTTCAATGAGCATGGGAAAAAGGAAATTTCCCAATCTTCTTGGGGATGCTTCTGTTGGCACCACTAAGCCTGTTGATAGTGGTGTGTCCAATAAGAAAAATGATGTTGGAAAGAAGCCCCCAGTCAACAAGGATGATGAATCTCTTCTGAAATGACTGAGGAGAGGTCCTGATGATAAGCATGTTGAAAAAGTTATTTATACTAGCCAACATACATTGGTAGGTGTTACTCCATCTGTGCTGGCTCCTCTGCAGCCATAGGTTCTGGCTTGGCCAGGAAATTAATTAAGTCTGGTACTCTTCCAGACCACTGGGTGCTGCTTCTTCTATGCCCCTGCTTAAAATCTCTAAGAAGGTTGCTCAAAGCCTTGCAATGGTGAGAATTATTCCTTTGTATTATTATTCTTTCATACTTTGTACTTTGTCTTTGACTTCTTGTACTGACTTTGCCTTTTTTCTCTACAGTTCCTAGTTGATTTCAACTAGATGTTAGAGAATGATGATACTCTTTGTTATTCTTCAACCAATGTTGATGAGGCCTTTGATGGTCTCAATAAGTCCTTGATTGACTCCCAACAAGCATTGGTGACTAAAAAGTAAACTTAATAAAAAAAATGCTAAGGAAGATCGACAGAAGGCTGAAGATGAGGCTGTTGAATCTAAAAAATAATTGGTTGAGCTAAAGAAAGGCCTAACTGCTCTGAAGGCTAAAAGAAAGAAGAGTACGGAAAATTCCTTCAATAAAGGCTAGGATAAATCCATCACTGTTTCCTCTTCTCAGGTCGAGTATGCAAAGAATAAATTTTTCAAGGATGGTTGGTCGGCTGCACTGAAAGAGGTCAGCACAGCAAAAGACTCTGAGCTCTTCCAAAGACATGAGCCTGGCTCTCCCCCCAACATGGAAAATGAACTTGAAGACGATATTGGTTCTGGGGAGTCTTCTCTGGTGGTTGAGTCTTCAGCCGACTAACTTAAGAATATTATTGAGTTAGTCACCCCATCCACCGAGTAAGTCACTCCAGTCATCCCTTCTACCAACTAAGTTGAAGTTGAGACTGATGGAGAGAAGGTGTAGATTTTCTCGACAGTTGGCCTTTATATTTTTTGTCTATCTTCTGTTTCTTTTCTGTTGCACTTGTAACTTCCATTTATATCAATAAAAGAATTTTTTTTCTTTACATTGCTTGTTTCTTCTTAGCTATTGTTATACCTTCTTCTATTATTGATTGAATGCTAAACTTTATTTTTCTAGTTCATGGCCAAGATGGAACAACTGTCTTCTAATGAATCTAAGCTACTCAAGCGTTGTAGAACTTTTGTGGCCATCCCCTCCCAGATCTCGATCCTCGCAGCGGGCGAGCCACGCGAGAATGAGGATCCTTAGGTCCCGTGCATCCCTCTCGGGAGCACTTCGACCGGCGTTATTTGATGTGAGGTGAAAAATGTAGGGAGATTAGAGTCGCCAATCTATTTTACTCAAAATAGACAAAAGAAAAAGGGAAGCCATCCCGAAGGACAACATCCAAAGACATACTGGTGCATACGAAACCATAGTGATTCGAAAAGGGTCCAGAGGCTAAGTTACGAAATGGGAAGGTGTTAGGCACCCATTCCTCCCTTTCGGTCTCTCATGGGTTTTTGTTATTTTCCTTTATTTTCCCCATGATATGTGTGCATGTGTATATATAGTGGAGATAGGAATCATCGACTTGTACCATGGAAGAGGTAAATGGAGTCGTCCGTAGGAAGGTATAAAAGTATTAGAAAATAGGATTTAGGCGATCATAACTACGTTAATCGTTATGAGGGAACGATAACGTATACGGAATAATACGCCCTTAAGAACAAATATATGTATATATATATATAGTATAAGAGAATGGAGTTTAGAGAAAATAGAAAATGAGCGAAAAAGTAAAAATAGGACTCGAGTCTTGAGTTTTACCCCGAGACGCCTACGTAGCCTATAGAGGCATCAAAGTCCACGTAGTTCGCATATAAAATGAGGGGTGGGGTTTTGTCCCATAAATCCAACCAGGGATTCTCTTATTTGTGTGTGTGTTTAGAAAAAGTGTTTTAGTTGTGAGAAAAGTGTAAGAAAAATGTGAGAATTCCCGTTTGGAATTTATGAGCAAACCCTCTTTTTCTTTTTCTTTTGGGTTTCTATTTACATGAAAATAAGAGATGTGCAATAATAATAAATAAAAAGTATATTAGGATGTGTGAGATGAGATAAAGAAAGTGCTAAGTAATAAAATAGGTTATTACGAATTTAAGGAGAGAGTTGAGAAAATTGGACCTTCTTGAAGATCTTGAGCTTGATCTTGAATGTTGGAGATCATCCCTTAGACTTAGATGATGATGGAGGGTAGTGAATTCACCAATTTTGGTGAAAATGATGATGAAAAGTGAAGGTTGGAAAGGGATTTGGGTGTGGAAATCACGCTGACTTCGAGAGAGGTTTTGGGGGCTTGTTGAGAGTGATATCTATCAGATCTGGGCTCTCCTTGCAATGAGGTCAAGGCCTCCTTTTTATAGGCCCAAGGCATTGCCGATCGCCATAGCCATGTTCCTACCATTTGGCAGGCGCATTTAGGCACACTGTCGATAGGCAGGGTCTGGGACGTGCCGTTTGGCATTGTATTTCAGGCCTTTTTTGAAAATCGGCTACAAAACACAAATTATTGATCAGAATCGTGCACCCAGTGGACCGTTGGAAAGGTCATTCAGAGACCTTCGAAAGTCCTTTGGACTGCTACCGGGTTCGGGAGTTGACTTTGGGTCAAATATAGCTCAGAAGCATTCATCAGTCCATTGGATGGGGAATTATCGAACTCAAATGGATCGTTCATCTGCATGGTAAGTGTGAATCGCGCATGGGGTGGGTCGTTGGAAAGGGGTTTTAGTGACCTTCGAAGATTCATTCAGCCTTGGTCGAGATGAAGAGTTTGACTTTTGGTCAAACGGAGCCTGGGAGTGCCCGATGGCTTCTAGTTCAGTACTCGGGGTATGACATGGATCTGTAGTGATGAGGGGAGGTGCTAGGGAGCTAAGGAGAGTTTAGGGGGTAACAGAATCGGGTGTCTACAGAGCCCCTCGACGGGTGAGTTTGGAATAAATGATAGCCGTCGAATAGACACCGCATGATGCTTTTGAGGGAGGATGGCCAATTCGGAGAGTCGATGTCGGTTCTAAGGACCTAAGGGATGGTTTAGAGGAAAGGTTTAGGCCAATTCCTGAGGAGGTTCTAGGGATGATCGATTCTGCGGGTCGAAGCCAATTTTAAAGGCTTGAAGATGAGGGTGACCTATTCTGCAGGTCGAAGCCAATTCTGAGGGCTTGAACATGAGGGTGACCGATTCTGTGGGTCGAAGCCGATTCTCCGGGTTGAAGCCAATTCTGAGGGCTGGCAGATGAGGATGATAGATTTTATGGGTCGAAGTCGATTCCGTGGGCTTAAGTTGAGATGACCAATTCTGCGGGTTTAAGTTGAGATGACCAATTCTGCAGGTCGAAGTCAATTCTGAGGGCCTTAAGTGAGGTGACCAATTCTGCGAGTTGAAGACAATTCTGAGGGCCTTAAGTGAGATGACCAATTCTGCGGGTTGAAGCCAATTATGAGGGCTTAAGATGACGATCCAAGACCGGGGTCAATTATGACCTAAGAGAGGTGACGATTGAGGACTGAGGTCAATTATAACCTAACTAAGGTGATGATCCAAGACTGAGGCCAATTCTGACCTAAGAGTGGTGATGACCGAGGACCGAGGTCAATTATTACCTAACTAAGGTGATGATCCAAGACTGAAGTCAATTCTAACCTAAGAGAGGTGACAACAGAGGATCGGGGTCCATTCTGACCTAACTAAGGTGACGATCCAAGATTGGGGTCAATTCTGACCTAAGAGAGGTGATGACTGAGGACCGAGGTCAATCTGACCTAACTAAGGTGACGATCCAAGACCAAGGTCAACTCTAACCTAAGAGAAGTGACGACCGAGGATCGAGGTCAATTCTGACCTAAAAGAGGTGACGACCGAGGATCGAGGTCAATTCTGACCTAGCTAATATGATGATCCAAGATCGAGGTCAATTCTGACCTAAAAGAGGTGATGGCCGAGGACCGAGGTCAATTCTGACCTAACAAAGGTGACAATCTAAGATCGAGGTTAATTCTAACCTAAAAGAGGTGACGATCGAGGACCGAGGTCAATTCTGACCTAACTATGGTGACGATCCAAGATTGAGGTCAATTTTAACCTAAGAAAGGTGACTATCGAGGACCAAGGTCAATTCTGACCTAACTAATGTGATGATCCAAGACCGAGGTCAATTCTGACCTAAAAGAGGTGACGACCGAGGACCGAGGTCAATTATAACCTAACTAATATGACGATCCGAGACCGAGGTCAATTATGACCTAAAAGAGGTGACGACCGAGGGACGAGGTCAATTATGACCTAAAAGAGGTGACGACCGAGGATCGAGGTCAATTCTGACCTAACTAAGGTGACGATCTAAGACCGAGGTTGATTCTGACCTAAGCGAGGTGACGACCGAGGACCGAGGTCAATTCTGACCTAACTAAGGTGACGATCTAAGACCGATGTCAATTCTTACCTAACTAAGGTGACGATCTAAGATCGAGGTGAATTCTGACCTAAAAGAGGATAAAGATTGGATTTTGGGTTCTGCTGGGGAATGAGCTCGGGAAAAATAAGAGTGTCTTTTGGATACTTTGGAAATGACTTTTTGGAGATCCGCAGGGGAAATTACCTCGTAATGTTGTGTTGATCCGGGGAGCTAATTGCTGGGGAAGTGTTTGCGATCTTAGGGATTTTGCGGAGGAAAGGCAAGTTTGATGCCGTAAACTTCAATGGGGAAGTGATTAGGTGGTCCAGGGATTGGACGTATTTTAAGACCTTTGGGGGATAGGAGGTTATCCTTAGAGATCCTCTGGGGACGTTGCCAGGAGGAGTTTCACTTGGTTTTTGAGAGTTTCACTGGGGAAATGGGGGTTTCGCTTGAGGGAGTGTGAAATTTTCTTGGTGATAATGTTCTAAATTCTTTTCGGGACTTTTAGGAATTTTCTGAGGATTTTTCTAGATTTTTTGGTATTTTCTGGGAATTTTTGTACGAAATTTTAAGTGGGTGTCGGTCGGCACAGTTCAGAGGGTGCCATTCGGCAAGGGCACGGACTTTTGGACTACCCGGGAAGGTAAGGAGACAGTGTCGATCGGTGGGTGGGGGGTCAATGCCGATCGTCATGATGCTTAGCATCCTATATAAAGGGGGCGAATTCCCCTCTTTTTTCACAGCTTCTTGCTTTCTTCTTTCTGCGATTTTCCTCTACAAATTGTTCTAGCATTTCGATCTCCAAGAAATGACCGCCTTTGTGAGCACTGCAGCGGAAAGGGAATGGTTGATTGTTGATGACGTGGTGAACGTGGAGTGGAGGTATAGGGCACCTCTTTCTTTGGGGAGTGAGAACTCCTTTAACTCATTCGAGCCGGTTACGGATGAGCAGACTTTGCTGCGGGAGCCATCGTGTCATCGGTCTTCAAAGGTGGTGAGCCTTGGCAGTTATGTAAGTAGCCTGACTTTTGGCATTCTCCTCTTTTTGGTGATTTTTTCTTTCTTCCTTGAATTTTGATAAGGTTTCTTCTTTTGACAGCCTGATATCTCTTTGAAGAACATGCATGCCCGTGGGACGACGGGGCTTAAGGATGTCTGGGAGCATCTTCCACCTGTAGTGCCTTGGGTGGTATCATCAGCAGGTTTTGGGAGGTTGGCGTCTGCGCTGGATGAGACGCCTCAGTCGACAGTGGTCTTGTGCGCTTTGGGGGAGATATTGTGGGATACTACCCACACCTTCCATTTCGGTTTTGGGGAGATGATCGTGACTCTCATAGACGTGCAGCATCTGCTAAGGCTGGATTGCGATGGGGAGCAGATAGAGGTGGATCGCTCCTTGCGGGTGAGGTCGGAGGTGGTGGGGGCGATGCTCGGTGACGCAGGGAGGATAGTTTTCGGGATTCCATACAATTGTCCTTGTTGAAGGATGTTCTGCTGAGTAGGGTGATTGATGTGGAGGACGGGCTGCAGGTGACGCAGATGGCCCGGACGTTCTGGTGCTGGGAGACTTTATGGTGGCGACGTCGTCCATTTGTGGTTCTTGTCTTATTTGAGGATGTTTTCGAGCATCCCTCTCTATGATTGGGGGATCCTGACTTTGGCGACCCTCTATTTTTCTTTGGATTCACTCAGTCGGTGCTGCCGGCAAACTGGAGCCACGTATCTCCTCGAGGTATCCTTTAATTTTGCATATTTTCCTTTCATGCATTCGCATTTTCCTTATGCGTCTCTTTTGATTGTGAATTCATCTCTTTGGCAGACATGGTTCTATGAGGTGATTGGGTGCAATACCCCTCTAATCGCTCTGAAGGATGACACTGTTGGGTATTTTACGAATTGTATCGATGGTGGAAGGCCAATCGGAAGTCAAAGGGATCCCTCTCTCTGGAGGCAGTGCGTCAGGTCTTGAATAGACTGACCAGTAGTAGGGTAAGACTTTTCCATTTCCAGCCTTCGTTTTGGCATGTTCTGATTTTGTATTGACTTATGCCTTATGTGGATTTTCAGGTGACTTTTTACCCTTGGGGGATAGCCATTCAGGATACGGGGGCGATTGGGGTGAATGCGCAGATGAGGAATTTGCTGGCGCATGAGTTCGACCATTCTTGGTATCTGGGGGAGCGAGTGGTTCGGCATATTACTGAGGAGGCGGTGGTGGTGCCACCTGCGCAGCCTCCTATGTCTATGAGGCGGGAGCGACTGCTGCCGGAGGATGTGAGGATCGCGGCGATGATCGGCGAGTCCTACCTGTTGTACACTGATACGGCTGCGCCGTATGATTATATGGACTTCGTGATGAGCTGGTTGATTGCTCCCAACATATATGATGCCTTGCATTTCCCTCCTGCGGGTTCAAGTCAGGCGGTGGGGTTTTCCCACATCGGCGTTGGTCCGGCAACGGCGGCGAAGGCGGCTTCAGATGTTCCTTTCGTGCGATTGCACACTCCTTCGTACAACATTCTATGTTACACCGTCCTCATGCGATGGATCTGAAGGAGTTGGGTTTGACATAGGAGGTCCTTCGTCCTGCAGTATACCTTCTTACTCTTTTTGGTTCCTTTTCTATTTCGATCCCTCTTTGATACTGATTTTTCTTTTTCTTTGCAACAAATCTGGGTGTCGACCACTTGGCTGAGGGACATTAGAGACTGGATCTCTTCGGCGACTGCCCATATTCAGGATGCGGTCCTGGTTCCTTCTTGTTTGGTGCCTTCTGCTTCGTCCGAGGAGGACTCTGGCTCGGGTAGTGGTGGTGCATCGTCTATCCATAGGGGAAAGAGAGCACGTCGCAGGGGTGGAAGCTCTTAGAGAGAGAGGGGAAGGGTAGGTGAGAGAGAGAGAATGAGAATGTGGGCTCGGGCTGAGTCCCGATGTTTTTTTGCTTTTTTCTATTTCCTGCAAAATTGATGTAACACGGGAACAAATATATATGCAATTCAATGGGATTTTTTATTATCCTCTGTTAATGATGAATGCATGTGCATGCGATTTTTACTTTGCTGCTAAGACCGGAAAAAGAAATATTTTTGGGATTTTGAAGGAATGTTAAAAATGGGAAATTTTATAAGGATGGAAAAGGATTTTTGAAATTCTGTTGAGAATATCAATTTATTTTTATTGGGCTTCTGATTTTGATAAAAGTAGAAAAAAGAAGATTTCCAAAAATAGGGGGTTTCCGATCGGTAAGAACCTTGTCCTGCCTATCGGCAGTCTAGTCCAGTCCCATCAATTCAAAGCTTTTGATTTGTGCCCTCTTCAGCCTTTTATACCTTGTGGGGTAGGATTCCCTCCGATTTCTGCAGGGATTGTGTCTCTTGTGAGGGTTCTCAAGTATAAAAAGGGGAAGGGTGGAGTGTTTCCATCACACCTTCACTTGTCTACTATTTCTTAATCTTGCAAGATGTCTCTCCCTGGTAGCATTGAGTTTTCTAATTACCTTGAAGCCTTGTAAGCAATGTGCTCTTATAGTGTCGACTATGATGCTTTCAACATGCGTCGAGTCTCTTTGTGGCGCAATCGGTCGATTGAGTGGAACATACTGATGGCGATGGTACAATTTTGGTACCCCGAAGACCATGTATTTCATTTTGGGTTGGATGAAGTTTGTCCTACCTACGAGGAATTTTCTGCCATGCTGGGGATAAATCCCAGTGTTGCTGTGGCTTTAACTGAATTTTCTCGTTCCCCCAGGGATTTACTGGCTGGGCTTCTTCGTATTTTTCCTTCGACGACTAGATCACTGGTTACTGGAGGAATGATTTCCCTCCCGACAGTGTTGCAGTCCGTGCATTTGCGGGAAGTAGGCGATGCTGGTTACGCTGGAGCCGTTGCTCTGGGCTTAGTATCAAAATTGTTGCTGGTGACAGGGGAACTGTGGGTGGATCCGCAACTTGCAGCCATTACTTCATGGATGTCATACCGTCGCAATACTACAGTGATGATACTGGTGGAGACCCTGAACGATCTGGATGCCTTGCGAGAAGGTCATTCTGACTTCCTGTGGGGTAGCCCCGTGATGCTGTTCACGTGGTTGTCTGAAAGACTTCGCCTAGTGACTCTTCCAGAATATCCTTTGTTGGTTTTACCTAACTTTTTTTCGCGTCACTTTTTCAGCGTTGGCTCGGATATTGCGAGCTGGGAGAATTGGTTTGTGGAGCATGGGGCTCGAAATCTTTATTGGCCAGTGCCTTGGTGGGGACAAATGTTGTCTGTTCTGGAGCTAGGAGAATACTCGTATGTGCGGCTGGTTGTCTCAGACAAACCTCCTTTTATTTCCTTTGGCGGCTTCTGCGCCAATTTGGCTAGGCACAGGTCATGCCACCTTGGACACTGAATTTCTTTTTGGTAGAGGATTTAATCGAGACTTTGTGCATGTGGCTTGGCTCTATGTGGGAGAATCGGCATCCGTCGACCCGTCCTTCTCAGTCTGTTGGGCCTGGGGATTATATGAAGTGGTTGTGGAGGAGAGTAGTTAGAAAGATATTGGTAGTGGAGACTAAACAAAGGTGGTTTGTTTCTTTTGACACCATGGAAGGAGGTGTTGTGGTTTATTCTAAGATGGTTCGAGCTTATCGATCCATGGAGTGTTTGTGACACTCTCTTTAGGCAGGGGAAACTTGAGGACCCCAGGATGTAGATGATGATAACGGAGCGGGCTCCTCTGGTAGCTGTGGGTAGTATGGTTCTTTTGTAATGGGGAATAAATGTGGGGATTTTATTTTGGCTTTTTTAGGAGGGTAGGGGAAGGGAGTTATCCGTTCCTTTATGTAATCTGTACCGAAATTTCTTATTAGTGAAATAAACAAGTTTATGATCATCCAGCTGTGCCTTTCGATGAATTTTGTATTGTTTGAATTATCTATACCGATCGCTAAGGCATACATAATCCTTTTGTTCAGATACATGTTGGAATTGACTGTTGTTCTCGTAGATAAGAAAAGAATAGTATTTTGCGAAAAAAAGAAAGGTCCGTGCTCATGTAAGTTGTATGAGCTGCCTACGTACCTCTGAGGGTTTTGAAAAGTTTTAATTTGTTTGCAAATGTTTTTTTGCAGAGGATCGAGCCCATGTAGTTCTGGGTAAGAGGAAATGAAGATATTTTTTTTAAGAATAGAAGGGAGATGAGAATAGTCGCAGCGCGCCGAGATTTCGCACCAGGGGTAGAATTTCTTGAGACGGTCGAGGTTGACTGGATGAGCCATCTCTTCCCCATCTAAATCAGTGAGCATGGAGGCACCACCGGACAGTATCTTCTTGATAATGTAGGGGCCACTCCAATTGGGCTTGAATTTCCCTCTGGGGTCCCAGATGGGTTCTATGATTTCTTCGAGGGATAGGTCCCCTTCTCGGACACCAAGGTCCTTAACTCTCTTGTTGAATGATCACGTTATTCGGCGATGCGACCCTTGTATGTTGTATAGTTCTTTTAATCTCCTTTCGTCTAGGAGGGTCAGCTCGTCAAGGCGGATTTGGTACCAGTCTTCTTCACTGAGCTTGCTCTCAAGCATGATGTGTAGCGAGGGTATTTTCAATTCCACGGGTAGGATTGCTTCCATGCCGTAGACTAAAGAGTAAGGGGTAGCCCCAGTAGAGGTTCAAATTGAGGTTCGGTAGCCCCAGAGGGCGTACGGGATCCGATCAGCCCAATCTCGATAGCTTTCGATCATCTTATTGATGTTGGCTTTGAGGTTCTTGTTGGCAGCTTCAACTGCACCATTGGTTTGAGGTCAGTTGGGAGAATATTTGTGTCTCTGAATCCCATACTCGTTGACCACCTCTGTGACTTCTGTCTCGAAATTTAACTCATTATTTGATACTAGCTCGTGCGGGACCCCATATCGGTAGATGATATTTTTTTTGATGAATTTGGCCACTTTCTTGGCGTTCAGCACTGCGTATGACTCAGTTTTGACCCATTCGGTGAAGTAATTAATGGAAACTAGGATGAACTCATGCCCATTGGAAGCCTTGGGTGTAACCTTCCGTATAATGTCGTTGCCCAAGGTGGCGAATGGCCAGGGAGAGGTCATGTTGTATAATTCGTGCGGAGGCAGATGCTGAAGATTGGAGAATTGTTGGAATTTAAGGCATCTCTGGACATAGGCGGTGCAATCCTGGGTCATGGTGGTCCAGTAGTAACCTTGTCGGATGATCTTCTAGGAAAGCATGTGAACATTCATGTGAGGTCCGCATTCCCCGCTATGGATCTTTTGCATTATCTTTTAAATGTCAGCCCCTGCGAAGCAGTGCAAATGAATTCCATCGAAGTTTCTTTTGAGCAGTGCTTTGTGACAGATGATGTACTGGGCAACCAGTCTTCGAAGGGTTGCTTGATCTTTCTTGTTGGAACCCTTGAGTTACCTACCATGCTTGAGGAGTCGCCTGATATCATAGTACTAACAATTGGATATCTCGGGATCTTTTGTAGTGAAGAGCTCAATATGGTAACAGTGGGTTGGTTTGTCTTGCTTTTGAACAAGGAATGGGGTCATTATAATTCCTTCGGTCATGTTGACCATAGAGGCCAGGGTAGCAAGGGCATCGGCTAGGTTATTCTTTGCTCAAGGTAGGTAATGGAAGGTGATATCTTGGAATTGGGAGGCTAGTTCTTCTAAGTGGTCATGGAAGGGTTGGAGTTTCTCGTCATTGACTTTCCATTTTCTGAGCACTTGACTGATGATGAGGGTGGAATCCCCGTAGATGTCTAGGCATTGAATATCTTTCTTGAGAGCAACTTTGAGTCCTACCGCGCATGCCTCGTATTCAGCCATGTTGTTGGTGCAAGGGAAATCCAATTTGATGGCGATGGGAGTGTGGGAGTCATATGGGTCGATTAAAAGTATCCCAATGTCGTATCCTTTTCTGTTGGCAGCGCCGTCAAAGAATATTTTCCATTGTCAAGTGTCTTGAGCAGTGCAAAGGATGTTTTCATCTGAGAATTCAGAGACCTAGACATCGGATTCTTCTACGGGGTAATTTGCGAGGTAGTCAGAGATGGCTCTTCCTTTCATGGCTTTTTGCGTGACGTACACATTATCGAATTCGTCTTGGAGCATCAACCATCAGGCCATTCGGCTGGACAAGGTGGGTTTCTCAAGCAGGTATTTGATGGGGTCCATTCGGGATATAAGTTTGATAGGGAAGGTGAGCATGTATTATCGCAACTTTTGGGTGACCCAGACAAGTGCGACACGTGCCTTTTCCAAAGCAGTGTAGTTGACCTCGTACCCGGCCAATTTGTGACTGGCATAATAGATGGCCCTTTCTTTGTGGGAATTTTCAAGGTATTGGGCTAGTAGAGCCCCAGCTGCAGTGTCGGTTATGGTTAGGTACAGAAGCAAGGGGAGATCAGGCCGTGGTGGCATGAGTACCGGGGGTTGGGTCAGATATTGTTTTATTTGGTCAAAGGCTTCTTGATAGTCCTCGTTCCTAACTTTAGTTGAATCCTTTCGGAGGAATTTTAAGATAGGTTCGCAGATGCAGGTTAGCTGGCTGATGAACCGACTGATGTATTGAAATTTCCAGAGGAAGCCTCAGACTTTTTTCTCTATTCGGGGAGGTGACATCTCAAGTATGGCTTTTAGCTTGGTGGGATCTGCTTTTATCCTCTTCTCACTGACCATGAATCCCAAGAGTTTTACCTTTAAAACGCCGAAGCCTCATTTCTGTGGATTGAGTCTCATCTGATACTGTCAGAGTCGTTAGAAGAACTTTTGTAGAGCAGGAACATGACTCTCTCTAATCTTGGATTTGATAATCATATCATCCACATTGACCTCAACTTCTTTGTGAATCAGATCATGCATGATGGATGTGGCAGCCCTCTCGTAGGTAGCCCCAGAATTCTTGAGACCAAATGGCATAACAGTGTAGTAAAAGTCTCCCCATGGGGTGATGAATGCAGTTTTTTCTTGGTGGTCTTAGTGCATTTTAATTTGGTTATATCCGGCAAACCCGTCGATGAATGACTTGAGAGCATGACTGGCTGTGTTGTCCATGATTATGTCGATATTGGGTACCGAATAATCATCCTTTGGAGAGGCTTCATTCAAATCCCGATAGTCTACACACATCCGGACTTTTCCTCCTGATTTAGGCATGGGCACTATGTTGGCTAGCCATATGGGATATTCGATCACACGAATGAAGCCTACATTGAACTGTTTGACCACTTCTTCTTTGACCTTGAGCGACCATTCGGTGCGGAGTTTTCTTAACTTTTGCTTGATCGGCTTATAATCTGGGAGAGTGGGGATCTTGTGCTGAGCTATTTCAGGATCAATGCCAGGCATATCATCGTAGGACCATGCAAAGACATCCATGAATTCCTTTATAAATTCTTCAAGTTGTGCACGCTCATGCTTGTCAAGGGTAGTCCCTATCCTAATCTCATGCAGTTGGCTACTAGAACCGAGGTTAACAACAACGGTCCCTTATTCATTAACTTGAACGCGGTTATGTTGTTTAATATTAACCTTATTTAAATCAGTTAAGAATTTTTCATTTGCAAAATCATCATCATCAAAAGTTTGATTAGAATCCAAACAGTTAATGTAAGCCACAAAAAGATACTCAAAATCTTCGTTTATTTCATTGATGGGAAAAACAGCATTGAGAACCTCATCAAAAGAGGACTCGATTATATTTGAATAAGGATAGACAACAGAAGAAGAAAAGGTGTAAATATTGTGATTAGGAGAGATTTTAGCAGCTAGAACTGGTGCAGCCTGCCAGTTGAGGAGAGGTGTATCAACAGCGGATCCTGTGATGTAGTGCTTAAATGAACCATGAAGAGTGTTAGCCCTAGTGTCTGTAAGTTGAAGGACTGTTTGGAGTCACTTTCCTCAGTCTCTTTGGTATCTTTGATGAGCGGTTGTACATGGTGTTGGGAACTCTCGGCCCATGGGTAGCTGTCTTGGGAAAAGATCTCCATTCCATGCTTCATCTTCTTATCTGTAAGGCCATACCATGGTTTTGGAAAGCCACAAAAGGGGAAGTACTCATCCTCTTTGATGAATTGTCCATTCAAGGAGTCACCTGGGATAGTCTGGATGCAGCCCAGTACTCTCTTTGGTCGAGACTGGCGGATTATTCTAAGCTCTTGTTCTGATGTTGATACCCTAAACCACAAGGAGGGAAGGCCTACTTTAGTTCAATCGTCTCGAGTATCCCTTGTTGTCTTTGTCCTAGCCCAAGTTCGGGCATGAAGTTCATATTTCTGAACATCTGAATCACATTGACGTTGCCATGAGGGTCGTATTCTGGACAAACCCTTTCTTTGAAGTTGTCCCCTTCCGGCAGTAGAAGTGGTTCAACTCGGAATCCTGATAGGAGCATATCATTTGACCCATGCTGTATTTCAAGGATTGGCTGCTAGTACTTACACCATCGGTATTGTCACTGCCGCCCAAGATGGTAATGACCCGTCCATCGATGAAGAACTTTAATTTCTGATGGAGTGAGTAAGACACACCCTTGATACTGTGGAGCCAAGGTCGTCCTAGTAATAGGTTGAAATTGGCTGGGATGTCAATAAGTTAGAATTCAATGACAAGGTTTATAGGGCCAGTCCCTATTATAATATTTGTGGATCCCATCACCTCCCGATGGGTATTATCATAGGCACGCATAGCGGCAAAAGTTGGAGAGAGATCGCTTTCTTTCAGTCCTAAAAATTTGAAGGTTCTCAGTGGGCAGACATTCAAGGTGGATCCATTATCGACAAGAGAGAGTGGTACAACCTTCCCCATAACTTCGATGGAGATGTTGAGTGCATGATTGTGGTTTGGCCCAATCTTAGGGATTTCTTCTTCGGAAAATGATAGCATTCGGGTAGAGGTCAAGGATCCGACCAAATTTATCGCTTCTTCTGGTGTGGTAGAGGGATGAACTGTGGGTCCAGTGAGCAACTTGATCAAAGAATTTTTGTGTAGCTGAGAACATAAAAAGCCCCCATAGAGTGATGTTAGCTTGAGTTTTCTTTAGTTGATCGAGGATCTTACTCTCTTCGAGGGTCATTTCTAGCATAGGAAGGTTTTCAACACCCTTCCCTTTGTCATTGGATGGTAGTGAGCTTAGAATCTAGTAATGCCTCCCTGATATGATCATGTGATTTACTGAAGAAGGGAAAAATATGAATCCCATTTCCTTGTCAATCTCGAGTTATTCTTCCACCTTATTTATTTCTTCGAGGAGTTCTTCAAATGATATCATTCCACATATGTCGGCTACCGAGCCAGTTTTCTCTGAAGCTTTCTCTTCATTAAAATCTTTGAATTCTTCCCCCCATCCGGTGGCAACAATTATGTCTTTCCATGCAAAGTTAATGCATTCCACAACTTCAACGGCTTCTTCATATAGGTCATCCCATTATGTGGGGACTGTAATGGTGAAGGGACCAGGTGCCCTTATAGCTTCAAAGCATCGAATAACTCGGTGATACAGTTAATGTTATTGGTCTGCTTGAAGAATTATGCTATAATCTGGACCACATCATCCAGGCTGACTTCATCGGTTGGTACTACCCAACTATCTGACTCTCGAGCCCATTTTCGTTCTTCTAAGAACAGCGTACTAAATCTCTGGCAATCAATGATCATCTGTGAGGGAAATTTCATCCCGAACACAAGGATTTGGTTTAAGACTTCTGATAATTCCATACATCATTTTTAGAATGATTACGGACAGTAATGTATGCTCTGGTGAGGAGTGACAGTGCCCGATTAGTGAGGCTAGCAGGGTGTAGGAGGAAATCTGGGAAAATTTGGAGAGGTTTAGGAGAGTATATGGGTGTGATTTGAGTTGAGGGATCAAATTCCATATTCTCTTCTAAGAATATAGCATTGGTATGATTTGGAAGTGGGTTGTGAGTAGTGTTTGTCTTAGGATTGGCGGGTGGGGAGATGGTACCCTGGTCAATTAGACCTTGGATTATGTTTCGGAGGTGAAAGCATTAGTCGGTGGTATTTCCAACTGTTTAGTGAAAGGCGCAATGGGCATCTGCCTTGAAGTTTCTTGGGAGTGGATTTGGCAATGGACGGGAATCCAAGGGTTTGATGAGGTTTCGGCTTAACAGGGCTGGATGAACTTTGGAGAGGGGAGCATGAAACTCGGTGTATTCCTTTGGGACTGGGACAGGGCGGCTTTCTAGTGCCCTTAATGTGGTGTTTGAGAGATGTTGTTGATGGTTGAGACTGTAGCACTGGCAGGCTTGTCATATTTTCTGGGGGTGAACCGTCCGGACACCTTCTTTGGTTCAACTTCTATCTTGGCAAGACCTTCCTCGATTTCTACCCCTGCCTCTCTGAGAGCTCGAAAATGGGGATAGTATTATCCTCCCATCGTTGTTCGGATATGGGGTAAGAAGTTCTTCTTTACTATGCTGACTTGTTCTTCCTTGGAAGGTCGATTGGTCATAGTTGTTCTTTTTTCCCTCCAACGGGCGATGAAGTTACTGACTGATTCTCCAGGGTTCTTCTTGAGCAGCTCTAAATCACGGCGGGTGACCTCAAGCTATTCATTGTATTTGTACTACGACATGAATTCTCGGGCTATATCCTCCCAGCTACGAATTCTAGATTCTTCGAGAGACAAAAACCATCGGAGGGCACTATCCTTTAGAATTTGCTGAAACAATTGGGCCATCACTTCTTCAGAAGCCCCTAGTAGAGTCATGAAACGGCGATAACTGTGGAGATGAACAATCGGGGGTCCACTTCCTACGAATTTCTCGACATTTGGCATCTTGAACTTCTCAGGTAACCTCGCTTTAAGATAAGGATACATGTGGGTGTAGTCCATGTAACTTCCCGAGATTCTGACTTAGTCAAACTTCTTGGTGAGCATCTTTAGGACCTCTTTAACTTGCTTCAGCTCTTCTTCCTTCAGATTAATTACCATAGGTAAGTTAACCCCATGCTGGGCAAGGTTCGGCATAGGAAGCTGGGCAGGCGGCGGCCCATTGACAGGAGGAACACATGGAGCATGCTGATACTCTTCGAGAACCCAGATAGGCTCGGGTGGATCCATGGCATGAGGAAATAGGGCCTCGAGCTCTTGAGGAATGGGAACCTGGTTTCGTTGCATCTCTCGAACCTCGGTTTGGAGGTTGTCAATCTTGGACACAAGCTGAGCTAGGACTGCCGTTAGATCCGGTTGCACAACGGGTACTTGATCTATGTTCTCCATGGAAAGCGGATGGATTCCGAACTCGAAAGAAGTAATAGGGGAACGGACGGACCTCCTGGGTGACTTGATTGAAGACCGAAACCAAAAAGGAGTCAGGCCAAGGGTTTGCGATCGACCTGAGAAGGCGTAAAATGGGATTTATTTTTTAGAAAAGGGGAACACGTTTTTTTTTTTAATTTTTGATAAAGAGAGGAAAAATGTTTTTGGATTTTTTTTGGGGGAGACGGACCTCGACATGATTATTATAATTATTATGTTCTCACTTGTATTAAATTCTCCTAAATGCAAAATGAAATGTCGGACGGGACCCGACCCTGGAAAAATTGGGTTTGTAATATATGCAAAGTTATGGCTGGACTTGTGACCAGGCTCACGGACAGGGTCCCATTTTAAAAATGCGCAAAAATTCGGCGGCAGGTCGACCTAGAATTTCGGCAGAGTTTCGGGTTGAAACCGACAATCTAACATGTGTGTCCTAGGGTTGACACCTATATGCGGGTATGCAATTTTTTGGGTGAATCGAAAAGGGTTCCCCCCCTTTAGCGTGACTTCCATGATATACGTCTTGCTCTTGTGGGTAATCGGTGCGTGTGGACAAGCCATTTGATATACCTAAGTGTACGTGAATTGCCTCACCATATACCTCATGGGGACGGTACGTGTGAGAGAAAATTTGATATACTCGGCGTACGTGAACGAGTTCCTTGCGATATACCTCCCGTCCTGACTTCGGTCAAGCGGTATGATGCGGGGGAACCGGTACGATGAGGGGGAACCGTTCGATATACGTCAAAGGTAGTTGGACAATGGAAGGTGAGAGTCATATCGCTTAGGCTAACTGCGCCATGCCGGACCAGCGCCCACCACGAAGTGACCCTCCAGTTACTGGGTAAAATTTGATCAATCACAATGCTCTTTGGTGATGTCGTGTGAATCATGCATGATCCTCTCATTAGTATCTTATGAGAATGTCTTTCTTGATTATGCCAAACAGGGGGCAAAGTTCACCTACCAACTGTACACCAAGTATGGATGGGTGATGCGTGCAACATGTGGTTATATGTGGCCCTAGGTGCACGTGGTGTGAAGTGTACATGGATAATTTTCTACAAGTGTGAATAGAATCATAAGCATGGCGGTACACATGAGTAATAAAGGGGGAACATGCAAAATGGGGGAAAATATAAGCAAACATAACATCCACGTAAATAGAGTCTAGCCCTCAAAAGAAAATCCCCAGTAGAGTCGCCACTGTAGCCATCCCCTCCCGGAACCGGATCCCGATCCTCACGGCGGGCGGGCCGCACGAGAGTGAGGATCATTAGGTCCCGCGCATCCCTCTCGAGAGCGCTTTGGACGGAGTCATTTGAGGTGAGGTAAAATATAGAGAGATTAGAGTTGCCAGTCTATTTTAATCAAAACAGACAAACGAAAAAGGGAAGCTATCCCGAAGGACAGCATCCAAAGACATACTGGTGCATATGAAACCAAAGTGATTCGAAAAGGGTCCGGAGGCTAAGTTACGAAATGGGAAGGTGTTAGGCACCCATTCCGCCCTTTCGGTCTCTCATGGGTTTTTGTTATTTTTCGTTATTTTCCCCGTGATATGTGTGCATGTGTATATATAGTGGAGATAGGAATCATCGACTTGTACCATCGAAGAGGTAAAGCGAGTCATCCGTAGGAAGGTATAAAAATATTAGAATATAGGATTTAGGCGATCATCACTACGTTAATCGTTATGAGGGAACGATAACGTATACGGAATAATACGCCGTTAAGAACAAATATATGTATATATATAGTATAAGAGAATGGAGTTTAGAGAAAATAAAAAATGAGCGAAAAGTAAAAATAGGACTCGAGTCTCGGGTTTTACCCCGAGACGCCTACGTAGCCTATAGAGGCATCAAAGTCCACGTAGTTCGCATACAAAATGAGGGGTGGGGTTTTATCCCATAAATCCAACTGGGATTCTCTTATTTGTGTGTGTGTGTAGAAAAAGTGTTTTAGTTGTGAGAAAAGTGTAAGAAAAGTGTGAGAATTCTCGTTTGGAATTTATGAGCAAACCCTATTTTTCTTTTTTTTGAGGGGGTTTTATTTACATGAAAATAAGAGATGTGCAATAATACTAAATAAAAAGTATATTAGGATGTGTGAGATGGGATAAAGAAAGTGCTAAGTAATAAAACATTGCGAATTTAAGCAGAGAGTTGAGAAAATTGAACCTTCTTGAAGATCTTGAGCTTGATATTGAATGTTGGAGAGCAGCCCTTAGACTTGGATGATGATGGAGGGTAGTGAATTCACCAAGTTTGGTGAATAGGAAAATGAAAAGTGAAGGTTGGAAAGGGATTTGGGTATGGAAATCACACTGACTTCGAGAGAGGTTTTCGGGGCTTACTGAGAGTGATATCTATCAGATCTGGGATCTCCTTACAATGAGGTTAAGGCCTCATTTTTATAGGTTTAGGGCATTGCCGATCGGCATAGTCCTGTTCCTGCAGTTCGACAGGTGCGTTTAGGCACACTGCCGATAGGCAGGGTCTGGGACATGCCGTTTGGCAGTGTCTTTCAGGCCTTTTTGTAAAATCGTCCGCAGAACACAAACCGTTGATTAGAATCGTGCATGGGGTAGACCATTGGAAAGGTAATTCAGAGACCTTCGAAAGTCCTTTGGACTTCTCCTGAGTTGGGAGCTGACTTTGGGTCAAATATGGATTAGAAGCATTCATCAGTCCATTAGACAGGGAATCATCGAACGCAAATGGATCATTCGTCCATATAGTAAGTCCGAATCGTTCATGGGGAGGACCGTTGGAAGGGGGTTTCATTTCCCTTCAAAGATTCATTCAGCCTCAGTCGAGCTGAAGAGTTTGACTTTTTGTCAAACAGAGCCTGGGAGTGCTTGATGGCTTCTAGGTCAATACTCGGGGTATGACCTAGATCAGTAGTGATGAGGGGAGGTGTTAGGGACCTAAGGAGAGTTTAGGGGGTAACATAATGTGGTGTCTACAAGTTTGTTTAAAGATGGTCCCATGACTTTGTATGAGGAAGATTTATCAAAGTTTCTCGGCTCATATGTTTCAGATCAATCCAAGGAAGCCTATTTATATCTGAAGTGTCTTCTTGATCGGGTAGTGGCCAATAACGTGGCTTACTTAAAGATGATCGAAGAACTTCAAGAAGAACACAAAGAATCTAAGGCTCTTGTCTACGCTGACTATGAGGCCAAGTACAAGGCTTTAAGTGGAGTTCGAGGCTTTGAGGAGAAGTTAGATAAGCATGCTTCTATATATAGGCAAAAGGAATTTCTACTCAAATGTGAGGATGATGAAGACATGGGTATTGCCAAACTATTGGTGGAGGAGAACAACAAACTAATGAGTGAACTGAACACTTTGAGGAATCCTCATGTCATTGACGCTATTAATGAAGGTGTTTCCTTCTTGGAGACTAAGAATTCCAGGTTGAGGGATGAGCTAGAAACCTTAAAGAAATCCAAACCTGCCTTCAGTTCCCGATCGATATCCAGCCGACCTACAACTGATGATGCTAGAACTCAGTAAACTCTTTCTAACCAAGCCACTCAGATAAAAGCTAAAAATTTAGCCATAGCTGAAAAGTCTCAAAAGATCAAGACTCAAAATGATCAACTTTCAACCCAGTAATCTCAATTGCAAACTAAAGGTAGAGTGCTGAAGAAGATGCAACATCAAGTTAAGATATTAACTTTTCAGTTTCACAAGCAAGCCATGGAAGTTTAGATAGAAGGGTATAACGAATCTCTTAGTTATTTTGATGATCATTTCATCAAGCTCAATGTGAAGGGTACAAGTGGGTCTGTACCAACTATCTAACAGTGATGAAGGTTGAGTAGGACATCAAACTATGGTACTGGACTGATCCTGGACTTTTGGATTGTAACAACTGCCCCTTCAAGCTTGATGTAAATTGGATCCCTGTAGAGTCCATTCCTCGGTGCTAAATTTCCATGTATTTAGAAGATTATGGTTTGCATGACAAGTTGGAAATAATTCTGCTTCCTCAATTACTTGACACTCCTAGAAGAAGTAATAGGAGAATGCTTTATGATTTCAACTTCATTAATTCTCCATATACTTTAGATGATCCTTCAGCAGGTATGGAAGTAGTGCCGAGTTCCTTAAAGGCTGAAGGAAAGCGCCCTACAGAGCGATTATCTTGTTCCTGTATTTTATTTATACACAATGTTTGCATGTAATCATCATTAATATGAAAGAAATGAAATTTTATCAACCTATTTTGTTTATTTTTGGATGGTTGAATGACTTTGTTATTTCATTAGTTCTACTGATATACTTATACATTTGCCTAAATTTAGTATCATTTACCAATGAGATTATCATAGGTTCTATGAAAATACTTAGATTTCTAAGTTTAATATCAGTTACCATTGATGCGGCCATAGGTTCCACTAATGCACCTAGATTAAAATCCAAGTTTAGCACTAGTCAATTGTGGTATTGCCATAGGTTCTACTAATGCACCTAAATTTTTAGATTTAGCATTAAATATTAGTGGTGACCAATCGTGTGTGGAATATGTGTCTACATTCCTATCTAGGAATCTTCACAACATTTTTCCTCTATTTTTCTCAGTTCGAATAAAACTTATTGATTTTTATACAGAGTTTTATCTCTGATTTTTCTTAACTAAGTAATGAGGACTCAAAATCCTATTTTGACTTGGGTTTCTGTGATCAAGTATTGAATATCTACTGACTTACCATCCAAGTATTGAATTTTATACTGACGAAGTATTTATGGGGATGCACATCACTAGTACTCCAATGGCAATTAAAAAAAGAAAACGGGAGGAATAAAATTTTTATTAATTGTTGAATCAAAATGATTACAAGAGTTATTACTCGTTACATTTCTGGTAATATTTCCTAAGATGATCGGTATTCTAGGGATTATTAAATTCTCCCCCTTCCAAAGTTTCATTTCCATAAGGCCCATGCCAATTGGCTTCAAGCTTGTCGGTCTTCTAAATCATCTTCTTAAGTACATAATCCCCCTCTTTTAAGTTAGTCGGCTTCACCGTCATATTGTAAAAGCGTATTTTTTGTTATTGAGAAGTAGCATTCCTCAAGGCTGCATCTTCTCGCACCTCTTCTAACATATCAAGGTATAGACTTCACTTCAAATCACTGATGGTAGAATCTAAGTTCAACACTCTGTGAGTTGGCAATCCTATGTCAGCTGGTACCACTACTTCAGTCCTAAACTCTAGCATGTATGGTGTTTCCCCTGTCGCAACTCTAGGAGTTATTCAGTAGGCCCATAATACTTAGTGTAATTCATTTATCCAGTTCCCATTTACATCATCCAGTCTCTTCTTCAACCCATTGAGCAAAAGCCATGTTCATCACCTCGGGCTGTCCATTGATTTAAGGATAACGTGGAGCAGAATGTAACTTTTGGATCTTAGATTGGGTACAGTATGTTGTAAATTCCTTGTCATCAAAATGTGTACCATGGTCAGTAATGAAGGCATATGGAAAACAATATCTACAAATGATGTTTTTCTAGATGAACTCGTTCAACCCACTTGGTGAAATAATCAACAGCTATGACCAAGAACTTGAATCTTCCTCGGGTGTTCGGTAATGGCCCGACCAAGTCTATTCCCCAAATACCAAACGGCTAGGGTGAAGTAATTTTAGTCAAAGCTACATGTGGATTTTTGCAAATGTTGGAGAACTTTGGGAACTTATCACATTTCTTTGCAAAAGCAGTAAAATCTACCCTCATGGTCGGCCAGTAGTATCCCTCATTATTCAATCACTATAGTAATGATCTTCCTTCTACCTGAGCCCCACAAGACCCTTCAAGAATCATATCTCTAAATTCCACTAGGTGAACAGAGCTCTGCAAAGTAGTTGTTAACCCCCTCCGGTATAGAGCCCCTTTATCTAACACGTACCTCGTCGCTTTTTACTTAAACTTTTTTACCTCAACTAGATCTACTGGTAGAATTCCTTCTCTAATGTAAGCCCTAATTGGATCCATCCAGGGAGGTCCCATATCTACCGTAATGAAATTAATCATTCGATCTTCATCAATACTCCGACTAGCTAGAATCTCAATGGGGATTGTTCTCCTATGTTCAATCCTGGTTACCGCAGCTAGTCGAGCAAGTGCATCATCTCGGGCATTCTTCAATCTTGGAATCATGCTTATCCAAACATCGTGTAATTTGGATATAAGTTCTAGATCTTTCGTGAAGTTCCTTGTCATTAATTCACCTTTGGCTCCATATAAACATAAGATCTGATTGACCACCAATTAAGAATCACTGTGTGCCGCAACTTGCTCGGCGTTTAGTGTTTGAGCCAAACTTAATCCCACAATTAATGCCTCGCATTTTGCTTCATTATTTGAGGCCTGGAACTGGAATATAAGTGCATACTCAATATCAATCCCATCAGGGGTAGTGAGTATAATACATGCTGCACTTCTTGTCACACACAAAGATCCATCCACATATAAATTTCATATGGGATGTTGATATCAAAGTCTTGGTTCGTTAATGTCCCATAATGGAATATCTTCTTTTTTTACCTCCACATATTTCTTAGTTATCTCTTACACCCTGGTTGACTGTTCCGATAGGTCGGCAGTTACTTCATCTGATCTCTCACCAATTGGGGTCTGCTCAGGATGTTGGTCGGTGGTGACTTCAGTTGAGCTCACCCCTATTGGGGTTTGATCTTCCTAAATGCCTTATTGCTCGGAGAACTCCTGATAAGTAAACTCTGCAATAAAATCTGCTACAGCTTGGCCCCTTAATGAGGACCTTGGCTCATATACTGTCATACTCCCACAATGTCATACTCTGCCCAGTACATTAATCTCCCTGACTTCTCAGTCTTATGAAGAGCTTGTCGAAGAGGCATATCAGTGTACACCAATATAGTATGTGCTTGAAAATATGGCTTCATCCGTCTGGATGCCTCTATAAGCACCAAAGCAAGTTTCTCCAGTCATGGATATCTGATTTTTGCTCCCCGAAAGGCTTTACTAGTGTAGTAGATCAGCTTATGTACTCCATTATCTTTTCGTATCAAAGCTAAACTTACAGTCGACTCAAAAATACCTAAGTACAAATACAATTTTCCCCCCAAAACTGGTCAGGAGAGTAAAGGTGGTGATCCCAGATATTTTTTCAGCTCCTAAAAATATTTCTCGCATTCGTCGTTCCATTCAAAGGTCTTCCTCAGAACCTTAAAGAATGGAAAATACCTATTTTTTTCTCAAGACACGAATCTGTTTAGAGCAGCTACTCACCCAGTGAGTCTTTGAACATCCTTCTTGCAAGTTGTGTATTGCATTTCAATCAACGCCTTTATTTGATCAAGATTAGCTTCAATTCTCCTCTGATTTACTATGTACTCGAGGAACATTCCTTCATGCACACCGAACACATATTTGGTCTAATTCAGCTTCATCTGGTGCTTTTCTAACTGATCAAAGGTTTTACTGAGGTCGATAATGTGATCAGAGGTTTTTTTATGTGACACCCCGCCTAATTAACCCCGGGTGATCAGTCGTAAATTAAATTAGAACAGGTTTCTCAGTTGGTTCATTCTTAGCATCAGTGTCGCCTTTTTTTTAATTACTATCCACCTAAGTGATAAAAATAGATTGGTGCCAAAAGTTATCTTTCATTAATTTAATGAAATACTCATGCGGAAACAAAATAAGTTAAACAATCACAATTAACTGAAATCCACCATTCTCAATTTAAATAAACTGACCGAATAAACCATCGGTTCAAAACCAACAAAATAAAAGACAGATAAAGATAAATCTCAACAAGTCCGACATAAACTAAATAATGTTGTGAGCGACATGCTCGAGTAACTGATAGGAATCTATACACTAGAAATAGAAAGAAATGAGGCGCCTATCAAACTCCCGCAACATCCACATATGCTGCAGCAACGAATCCCTGGAATGAATCAAGTCTGGCGTCCCTGTGGCTGGAGACCTAAAAGGTTTTTTAAAAAATATTTATTGCAAGGGTTAGAACCCAAATCATTTGGAAAACATTTAGCAAATGATTAAATTACAATAATAAATAAGTATGCATGCTCTTCATATTATAGTTAGTGTCGCACTCCCTTGAGAACATCCTCACCCCTCCTCTAATGTTCACTACTAATGCCTTAATTAACTTCCTTAGTTATTTATCACATAACTAGATAATCGAAATAACTCCTTGCAACTACCCTACTCTAATTGAGTATGTCATGGCTATGATTTCTAAGTTATTATCAACCTTATCTTAATTAATCATTTTCCCTTTTTAAATTCATATCACTTTCACACCCGTTATACATATAATACAATTTACTGCCTATATTAATTAACCCGTATATAGTTATTTATCTCATTATATACGTATAGTCATATTACAACATTCACACGTATGCTTGAATAATAATTAATAAAAAACATCCCCCCGAGTAATAACTCACCGGATGTATATTCTCTACAGTGCTATCCCACTAGGTGTATTCACATAACCTAGTTACCCCAAATCAGAATCGCTCACTAACTTGGTAAATAACATAAATATTGGAGGCGATCATATTCCTTCCCTGAAAGTGAGATGCCCCTAACCCATATAATGGACGCTATGACCTGGGGATATACTCGCCCTACTCCTCAAGCTAGGGGATTCACCCTTTACGCGCAACCTCCCCTGATAGCACTAGAGTTTATATAATAATAATATCTAGCCGCTGATATTAATGCACACACCATATATATATATACTATCGCACACCATATATATATATATATATATATATATATATATATATATATATATATATATATATATATATATATATATATATATATATATATATATATTCATAAATAAAATAACCCTGCTATACCGTGCACTAAGTCCGTAACACAAGCCTATACAAATTATTATGAGTTTATGGCCCAACTCTGATTATTAATTAATTTGCACATTTATTAATCAAATTACTTTTGGTGTCACCCAATTAGTATACTCGGACTCGCCCTCGTGGCCTAAATAAAATAATACCCGAGTCTAAATCCCCGACTCCAAATTAATTAGCTTTCCATCTAAATTAATTTAACACATTGGTATCGCTCAACCAATATACCCGGACTCGCCCACTCTATTCGTATTTAATTATTTCGGAATATTTTTCCCAATATTTAACCATAGTGTGTCACACATAAATTCCCTCAAATCCCAATCATTTTTCCGTCATAATTGATTAGAATGTATGTCCTATATTTATTTCTCGTTAAATAAGGAATGGGAAAGAAATTTAAATTAAATTCCCCTTATATATTAAAACTGGACGAACTGCCAAAAATCCCCGACCATCGATTGATCGATCCCCAACCATCGATCGAACAGGTCTTCGTCTTCTCCGAGACCCTGTTTCTGCCATAGATGAAAACCTTAATCCTCCAACTCCCTCTATAGTTCAACCTAGGTCTTAACATCAAAATAACACATCAAGAACATCATTAGGAACCCCCATAAAGTCCCCAAAACGAATTAATTCCCCGTTCTCTACTATTTTTCTGAATTGGGTAAAAAACCGTGTTATTCCTTAGCCCGTCTCAATACCAAATTATTATTTCAATTTCATTCATAATTAGTCTGGGCTTTCACATCTGACCAGTTATACATGAATCTCAGATTATACATGAATCTCTACAAGAATTTCTAATCACGAGATTAAATTACAAAAACCCCATTTTTTTACCCTCTTTACCCCCAAACAAATTTTTGATTCCCACATCATATAAATATGAATCAAAATACAATTTAATGCTACAGCAAGTTAACCACTTCCCTTATGGTTTCGTAGGGTCTTATTCGGAGTTGTGATTCTCAAAGTTGATGATGAACTTTCCCCTTTTGGCTCTTTCCTTTGTCCCCCAAATTGGTTCCTAGTTCCTTTAACTACTCCTTAGGGTTTTCTCTCCCACTATGTATTTTCAAATCTCCAATCATCCGTTCCCCTTTTCCTTATAATTAAGTAATTAGGCTTAATCCCATTTTTAGCCTAATGGGCCAAGCCCAAGTGACCCAAATGCCCCCGTGTGGGCCCGGCTATGCTTAAAAATGTCTCGTGACCCTTTACTACCCCCGGGTACACTTTTTCGACTATCTCAACCCATTCGGACTCAACCGTACACTCAGAACTGGTATCCGAATTAATTTATAAAAACTTTATCTCAGACCCAAATTAGTCTATACCGACTCCGGCTGAGATAAGTACATACCCCGTCACTACTACCCGAAATGACGTAAATAAATTATTACTATTCACTTACTAATTAAATTTCCCTAATTATTAACCATTAACTCCCCGATTAATATTTAAATAAATATTACCATAATTAATTCAATTAAAATTACGACACACAAGTAATTTAGAATTCCCGAATTATTTAAATATTAAATGCATAAAATTACGGGGTGTTACATTTTACTCTTCGTCAGCATATTATCAACACACACCTCCATGTACTTGCCTATTTGATTTTCAAAGAACTTATTCACCAACATCTGGTATGTAGAACCTGCATTTTTTAAACCAAACGGCATAATATTATAACAGTAAGTTCCTCGGGGAGTAATGAAAGAGGTACTTTCCCTATCTTCGGGCTTCATTTTAATTGGTTGTAGCCAAAATAGGCGTCTATAAAACTCCATAGCTCATGTCCCGATGTAGCATCTACCAGATGTCAATCCAGTGCAAAGGAAAGTGATCCTTTGGACAGGCTTTATTCAAATGAGTGAAGTCCACACACATTCTCCACTAATTGTTTTTCTTTTTTACCATAACAACATTGGCCAACCAATCTGGATATTTCACATCTTCAATGAATCAATCTTTTTGAAGCTTCTCTACCTCCTCCTGAATAGCCTGATTATTCTCGGGGCTAAACACCCTACGCCTCGGCTTCACTGGTTTGTCATCCTTATTGACATTGAGTTCATGGCAGAGGAAGTTGGGATCAATCCCAGGCATATCTTCATGACTCGAGGTGAACACGTGCTTTCTCTACCTTAAGAATGTCACAAGCTCCTACTTGAGAACAAGGTCTAGCGTTGAACCCAATTATGTAGTTCGCTCTATCTTGTCGTCATCTAAGATGATACTCTCCATAGCTTACATAATTTAGCCTTTTACTCGTTATGTCTCCTCTCTTGGATCTAAGGTTTCAACCTCGGATTCACTATTGGGCTCGGTAGTGTCCACTTGTTAAGTAATGGTCTTCTTCTTTATTTCCTCAAGATCCTCTTACTTGGCAGAGGAGTAATAACATTCCTGAGCTACTTTTAAATCACCCTTAACCACACCTACTCCAAAGTTGGTCGGGAACTTCAAGCACTGAGGGACTGTTGAGGGAACTACTTCAAACTTCTTCAAACCTACTATGCCTAGATGACATTATAGGCTAACTATATGTTCTTGTCCATCATAAAGAAATGAACTTTCTCGATTTGACTTGCTGGCCATGTGCTAAGCAACACCTCTAGCTTGATTGTGCCCAAGGGATAATTTTTTTCACCAGAAACACCGATCAAGGTTTTGTGGTACGAATCTAGCTAACTGAGCTTCAAATCCAACTTTTTAAAGAAGGAATAAAACATGATATCTGTTGAGCTACCATTGTCAATCAACACCCTGGAAATAATTTTATCGTGATATCTGAATTTGACTACCAGAGGATCGTTATGAGGATATAGAATTCCTGACAGGTCATTTTTGGAGAACCCTATCACCTAATTTTCTTTATTCACCTTCCTCGACGTATCTTCCTTATCTAGATTAATCCTTTGGATGTAAGAACAAGATAAATCCTCATTGAGGTAAGATTTTCTCTCAACTGTCTGATCTCCACCTCCAGCATTTCCACATATAATCATCTGACAATCAAAGGAACCAAAACTAAGAGTAAATACCTCACGCTCTAGTTACTTGGGTTTTTTGGGGAAATCATGATCATCTTCAAGATCGTCTTCATGATCTCTTTCCTTCTCTTTCCTGGACTTGTATGGAGATTGAGACCTACACCGAGCTCATCTATCATCTTACCGATCAACAAACTTTCTAGTTTTCCTTAGCAGATGAGGGTTTCTATCTCATTTTACAAAGTAATACAGCGATTTATTATATGCCCATGGTCCTTATAAAACTCATAGTATTTGGATTTGTCCCTCTTCCCAGCAGGTGATCTTAATATCTCTAGCCAATGTACCTCCTTGCTATGTTTAATGTCCTCTAAAATATGGTGAATTCCCATCATTAATGGAGTGTAGTTGTTATGCTTCCTGAGCCTATCTTCGGTCTTCTTTTGCTTTGAATTTTTCTGATCCTTATGCTCCTTTTGCTCCTTCTTCTCGGTTTTTCCCTCTGACTTTATAATCGAGCTTTAATTTTTTGCCATTGCCTCATCGGCATTCATAATCTTGGTTGTCTTGGCCATAAATTTCATCTTCGTCTTAGGAGGATCTTTTAGCGAGAGTGTAATAAATCTTCTTGGGAAGCATTCCGCTCATTAGAGCTATAATGGTTGTTATATCCTCGTAATCAATTACCTCCAACTTTTCATTGTTGAAGCGAGTAATATACTCCCTTATACTTTGTCCTACATGATGTCTCACACTTAACAAGTGAGCTACTCTCTTTACCGGCTTGGCCTAAAAGAAAAACTACCAATAAACAGCTCGAGTAGCTAGTTAAAATCAGAAATTTTCCCCCGAGGAAGGTTGTTGTACCATATATAGGAAGGACTTGTTATGGTACCTGAGAATGCCTTGCATCTCATCTCATTGGGGACAGCAAAAATGTTTGTTGCTGTTGTATACTATTCTATATGAAGAACAGGGTCAGTTTTTCCATCGTATTTGGGAGTAACAGCAGGAGATTTAAACTTTGAAGAAGTGGGAAAGTCCACAATATCTTGCACAAAAGGAGACACTTTCACAAAACTTCGTTGCAAAGGGTTCTTTGACCTTCACCATTTCTCCTAACCTATCTTCCAACCTCTGGATTGAGACTTTCTATGATTGCTTACCCGTATCAGATTTATGCGATGCAGCTCGGTTGTTTCAACTAACTGTTTGTGTTGTGATTTCCTCCTGAGAGGTCTGCTCAGCATAGATAGATCGTCGTGTGCATGACCTTGATTGGGCTAAGGCCTCATGTTGATCGACTGGTCATCGAGTATGTCTTGATAATGCTCTAGGAACATTTTTAATCTTTATGGGTCCCATAGGATCAAAGGGAGATGCTCGAATCAGTCTTTCTAAGGGACTTATCCTTTCTGTAGAAAAAGACTGGTCATCATATGACTCCGAATTCCTGAGGGAAGAACTTTCCCCTAGATGATAAGATGTATCTATTGAAGTCCTGGAGTGTCTATGCCTCCTGAGGGAAGAACTTGCTCTTGTATGATAGGACGTATCTGTGACACCCCGTCTAATTAAATACCTGGTAGCTACTCCTTTATTAAATTAAAACATAATATCAAGTTGTTTTAGTCTTAGCATCACTGTCGAAAACATTTAATTAATTACTAGCCACCTAATATTTAAAAAGTGAGATGCCAAATTTTATAAATTAATTCAACTAATAACCAAGTAATGAATAACCATTCATTCAAGACACCCATAAACAATCTCATATGAATAACCAATGTAATGAAATAAACTGAGTCTGGAGTAAACACTCCAATAATCCGAAAGTAAAAACATAATCCCAATGCAAAATCTGAATAAATAAAACCAACATCTGATATAAATAAAAGTCTAAAACTGCTCTCTCTGAATAAGAATGGGCAACATGGCCCAACTGATATGAATGACCTCGAATGAAACAAAGATAGATGTGGAGGCATCTAATACCGAGATCATGTAACTTTCACAGCAGCTACAACACGTCAACATAATGGAACTCCTATGCTTGGCATCCCTGTGGCTGGGCACCTAAAAGGTTTTTACAAAAATGAAATAGATTTGGAAGCAAACGGGTCAGAGCCCGAGGTGAAAACATTTTAAAAACAACAATTATTTAATTGCATTAAATAGTAAATATTATATTCATGTTAGTCACGTGATCTCACTTGAGATTCTCACCCCTCAAATATTGTGCACTCCTAACATATACCCTTAACCTATCCTAGTTATGCTACTACCTAACTAGTATGTATTAAATATGTGTATAGGGATTAATACATTGGTCCACCCGTATTACTCGATTAAGACATACTTACATTACAAATACTGGTTATTTGAATCCATTATCTCATGTATTATTTAAGTTCCCACGTCTTTAAGTCATTTAATTATCTTAGTCATTCCCATATACTAAGCAACAGTGAATAATCACAAGTATATATTTATATCACTCACAGTACATATATATATATATATATATATATATATATATGGTACCCTAGGCTAAGCTGTGGTGCTCGCATACTCTGCTATCAAATCCCAATACATAACATACATGAAGATCATGAATTCTGAATCATTCAGGAATCGTATCAATACAAACCACACATATTGGAGGAGAAGATAGTTCACATACCCATGGGTCATGCACATACCTATGCTCCTATGGTCAGCTAACTTATCATCTCACAAATAAGTCTTCACAGTCCTATGCTCTTGAGGTACCAAATCTAAATCCCCCCGAAGGCACACAAGATAAGATTATCCTCTTCCTACAATCTCCCGTGATAGCAAGTATGGTAGGTATGTCATACACATAATAATCCATACACTAGGAAATCACACAACCAAAGTATTCATCATTTCAATATAGGTATACTCTTATCACATATTATACGTCTCATACGGAATATAGTTTTATCCCGATTATTTTATGTAATAACTTTTAGCGCAATAACTCTCGTCGTATCTATTCGAGTACTTAAACATATCTCATACGGAATATAGTTTTATCCTGATTATTTTATGTAATAACTTTTAGCGCAATAACTCTCGTCATATCTATTCGAGTACTTAAACATATCCCAAAAGATTACTAAGTCTCCCAGTTGTCTCTAAGGTAAATTCAATCATTTAAAGTCTCCCTACTACTGTCTCTAACCTCAAGTTATCGTTTAACCTAAATGAACTCAAGTTTCCATAATTTCCAATTATAACACTCTCGTCGGACACTCGTAAGTTTATCAATTAATCCCAAACCATCTAATATTTTTTGGGCCTCAATTACATCCCTACTGACCTTCCCTAAGTCCCAATATGTTAAATTAGTACACATCAATAATTCTAAAGAGTCAAAATTTGGTTAAACCTTAAAAGGAAATTTTATCACAATTACAGGGGAGTCGATCAATCAACTCAAGAATGACGATCAATCGAACCAGTCGATCGATCGACTATGAATGTCGATCGATCGATCGATTGATCAACCACTTACAGCCTAGAATTTTAGCATTTTTGGCCATTATTTTATCTACAAAATTCATTACGTGATCCCATTATCCAAAGTAAACGTATTAGATGTTATAACAACCTAAACACATGATTTCTAACGTTCCAGAATCGTCAAATCATCACGAAAACTACCCACCAATTCCATTGTTCATCAAGTTTTCATGGTTAAACCATAGAATAACTTCTCAATTCAAGATATCCAAATACTCTGATTTTAATTCGTGATTCATAACATTTAGGACTTGATTTGATTATCTAATCTTTTCAGAATTTATCTACATGCAAAACCTACCCATATTCAAGACTAAATTCTCCCAGTTCATGAAATTATCAATATTTCAAGTTAAATCTCCAAATCTAAACTACCATGGATAATATATTTACTGAATCATAACAAGTTAAATCAGTTGCATGGAAATAGAAGTTCTGATCCTTTGGAGAAGATGAGATGGTGGTGGTGATCTCTTCCGGGTCACAACTCCGGCGGTGGTGGTGGTATAAGATGGTTGTTTTTCCCTAACAACCTTTGGAAACCATTTCTTTCTCTCTACTTCTCTCTATAAAGTTTTTATCATCCAATAAACCTAATAACCCTAAGGGTTGGCTAATATATTTAACCTAAATTTTGTACGTCACTATTCACCAAATAGAAAAATGACTAAAATACCCTACTAGATAGTCGGCTGGGCCTAAAACCTTCCCGGGACCATGACTAAACCCCTGGGTAGACTTTTCTTACTATCTCGATACTCCCGGACACATTGGTGCACTCAAAATGACCATAAGGATGACATAAAAATAAATTACTTTATATTCTACTAAATTAGTCCGGACACAACTGACACGCGCGTCTCAACTTAATTTCCAAAACTGTCGTATTTTTCGCTCATGACAATTTTAATAATTTCATAATCATATATTACTATACTCGCTCAGTAATATTATACATAAATATCATAATCAAATGCTAACTCTCGTCTCGCTAGTATTTAAATTCGAATTAATTACCAATTAATTCACATTTAATTCAATTAATCCCATAATTAAAATCAGTAAAAATATGGGGTATTATAGTATCTCTGGAAGTCTTGGAGTGATTATGCCCACTAGTTCTTGGAGGTGGCGGTGGTATATTTTTGTGAATAGATAAGGCAGGAGATCCGGCCTGCAGTGTTTGGGCCAATTTTCTGATCGTATCTTGCATAGCATCATATCCTCTAGCGAGACTAGCCAAGATTCCGCTAAGATCATTATTTGTTGGAGGAACAGGCAAAATGGGCGGATTGTCATCGTTTCTAGCACTGGATTCAGGAATATCAGTCATCTTTGGGTAAATGAATGAGAATGAAAACATTTAGAAAAACGTTCCCACAGAAGGTGCCAATCTGTTAATGTAAAAAACTAGACTATGACTAATTATTTAATCACAGATAATTTATGTAAATAAAATAGAGAAAAAAAGGTTTTTAAAGTGGTTCGGCTACAAAGGAAAGCCTACGTCCACTGTGTTTCTTACTGGTTTGTATTCTATCTTGCCTTTTTTATTTTTGAATGGATTCCACCGACCCTTTCATGAAGGGATTACAATGTATTTATAGTCTCGTAGGGAAGTAAAGAGATGGAATGTAAAATGATGGAATGCCTTTATAAATTGGGCATTTACATTAATATATGACGTTCATAATGTATATGACAGTTGGCGCATTGCTGACCCTATCGATCGGAGATAACTAATCATGTCAAAAAGTGACATCTTTTTAGACAGCTATTATTAGCAATCTTAAAAAATATTAGGTTTTTAGATGACAAATATACCCGTCTAAAAAAGTATGTTTTAAAGACAATAATTTTTCGGTCTCAAAAAATAGGGTCATAAAAGTAACTTTTTTTGTACTGAATATAAGTTGTGGTACTGACAAAACCCTGATTATTTGGATCATCCTAATCCTCTATTCGTGTTTTATTCCTCTTAGATTCCTCCAGATACTACGAGTCTAATCAGGAAATATCTTAGGAATTGTGGTCTGCATATTGATGACACTATTAGTTGACCACTGCACCGAAGAATGGGGAAAGTTACCACCTTCTGGAGTTGAGAAAGCACCAAGTAAGCATCTGTTAGATAAGGCTTAGAGACTTGATATCTTGTTGTTCTTTCATTTTGCTGGCATTGTAATAATTCTTCATGATTTGTAATAAAAACTTTAACCCTTTTATGAGTGCAAGAAATATCACAATTAAGATCCATGAAAATAATAACGAATGCAGAAAGTAAAGATCACACACACAACAATGATATACGTGGTTCAAAAAATTATCTACATCCATGGAGAGGTTACTATATTCTTATTAGTATCGTTCCATGCTCGAGTTTTTCATCCCTTTTCCCCGGGTCAGGTTTTATAATTTATAGATGTGTACAATCAGAGTTTGAGTTGTTCAAGTAACTCAATAATCACGTGGATAACCCGTGGTGTCCCTGAATATATCCTCTGAGATTGTTGGTAGGTATATCCGTAAGTATTGAGTGTATGTGAAATACATGAGTCTTTAATGGATAATGTATTTAGGTTAGGCAGTTCATTTCACATGCAGGGTTGGTCGTCTACTTTCCTAGGTCGAGATAAATAGGTCCCCATAATTTCCCATAAAAGTTTTGGGATGAACATTTGGGTCAATATAGTTTAAGTGAATTGAAGGCCCATGACTTAAAACTTTATTTTCAATATCGAAGTGGAATTTTTGCAATTGTGGCAAACTCACAAGTGTATGCTCGCCCTAAGCCAAACACCATGGCAAACTTAAAGTTTCGTTGAGAAAGTTAGGGTACTCTAGTTCGAGTAGTTAAGTGAAACTCTAAAATCCTCCTTGGATGTTGTGTTTTATGATTAGCTTGAACTTCAAACTGTAGGTACATATCCTCCGCCAGTTGTCTTTCAAGTTTTCCTTTATCTATTGAGTTTCCAGTGCTTTCTTGTTCACCATTTCGTTTATTTCAAAAGTCTCACTAATTCTTATAAGTTCTGTTTATCTTTTCTTTGTTTTCCTCTTCTGCGATTATGCTTCGATTTTAGGTTATATCATTCATGACGTTATTAGATAACAAGTCGATAGTATAGTTTATAAAAGCCTATACTATTCTGGGTTGGGTTGAAATCAATTGTGCCCCTCTCCACAAAGATGTTCATGGCATTGAAGGGGGCATTGGATTCACACCCTATTGATCACACAAGGTGGGTTAACATTTCCTCCAAATCCTCATTTTCTTAGATTCTTCACATACTTTGGCATTTTCCCTGCTCATTGTGACACCAATGTTTAGAAGATTGTGAACGCGGTATATAGAATAAACACACTTTATGGGACCAACCTGGATCACGCTAAAATCTGCTACTACTATTTTTTGTCACGCACCAGTGATGGTATTTTTTATTTGTATACCAAGAAGACTGATAGGGTCCTGGTGGTAAACCTCCCAGATTCTCATGAGGGTTACTAGGGTCATGGTTTGATTGCCAAAAATTGGTAATGTCCTCCCCTACCTCAGGGAGAGAGGTACAGAGTTCATTAGATACCTGACTGGGGGGGAGGATCATATAGGTCTCTTTCCTTTCTTCTTTTGTTTTCTTATTTTTTTCCTCTTTTTTTCATTTAATTAATGCTTGTGTTCTCTCTATCTTCTGACTGATGTTTTCCTCCTTATTCTTTGCAGCTTGCACTAAAAATCAAGAGCCTAATTTAAGTGAGGTTAGTGTACTTGATCTCTTAAAGGCCTGTGGGATTAAATAGAGACTTCGAGATAGCGAGCATCCATGTTCTATAGCTTATTTGCTTGAGTATAAAAACACTATAAGTAAATCCATTGCTCGACCGATCGATAAAGTCCCTGTCTTGGAGGTTCCTAAAGTTAGTCCCTCTAAAATAATTATCTTACAGGAGGAGGAAGAGGAGGGATATGAAGAAAAGGAAGAAGAATAAGAATAAGAATAAAAGAAAAAGAAGAAGATATGTCTTTCCTTGTTAAGAAGATAATGCGGAGGATTGACAATGATGAGGATCAGGTAGTTCTATTTAGTTGGGTCAAGTATCTGAAGAGGTAAGAGGTCGATTCCCCTAGGGCTAGTAGCTCTAGCCCAAAAGCCAATAGGAGAGAGAGAGAGAGAGAGAGAGAGAAGAAGAAGAAAAAAGGATGGAGGAACAGAGGAAAAGGGAGGAGACCAAGAGAAAATTGATCTTAAAGGCCCCTCATGTCCCTTTCCTCATTACTGATGCAGAGGGGGCTAGCATGGGCAACACTCTTTCCCTTGCCCCTAATTTTTTCAAGGGGGATGCTCTCGTTGACGATCATGAGAGTTATTCACGGTTGGTAGTGTCCCAGCTTTCTCTTAAGTCCGCTCAAGAACTTTCTTTGGTATTTCTCTTCTCTTTACCCCTTTATAATTTATTTCCTACATTTTTCTTTTTTCTGTGCTGACTTGGATTTATTTTCTCTGTACATTTCTTGTCTGACTTCACAACTCTTTTGGATGGTCATGATGACCAGGACAAAAGTAATTAAGAGATGAGATACGCTCTGAAAAATTCTAAGAAAGACTTTGGTAATGCTCATGCTACGTGGGGGTAGGAGAAGGAGAAATTGAAAAAGGCCTATATTGATCTCCAAGCATCCAAGAACGTAATGGTCATAGAGGAGGAAGAGTTGGACAAGGAAAACCAGAGTCTGTCTAGTAAGGTTCAAAATTTGGAGGAAAGGCTCCAAAGTGAGCAAGATGTCAGCTACACTGAAGGCTAGAACGTCTCCTACAATGATGTGGAGCTCTAGCTAAACTGTGTAAAGAAGGTGGCCTTCAAAAAAGGTTGGGAGTAAGTGTTGGGAGCTTTGGGGACTCCTTGCGATTATGGGCTTTTTGACCTTAATTCTCCTGGGCCTAACCCCTTTGTAAAGGAAGAGAAGAATGTTGGTTAGCCTTTCGACCACATTGAGATCGTGTCTGCTGAGGTTGGAGCGACTGTTGACCAAGATAAGAGGGCTACCGAGAAAGGGAAGGCAGCGATTGAATCCGAGCAAGTGAAGGAGTAGGACTTTTATATTAGGAGTTTTTTTGGTTTTGTATAACTTTTTGATGCCCTATAATCTCTTTTTTGACTCCGATTGTACTGGCATCTGGCCCCTCTTTTACTAATAAATGAAAGCGAACCCTTTTCCTTAAATCGATTCGTTCCTTCCATGCATACTGATATTTATTTGTAACTTTATTTGTTGTGTTACTTATAGCTTGACAAGGACTATATTCCCCCTATGTCAAGATTAGGAATGATCCTGGGACCCAACATTAGTCACTAAGCTTGCAAGGCGCTTATAAAAATTTATAAGTCTTTGAAGGCGAGGACTGAGCAATATAAAAATTAGTCCGAACTGGTCGCCAAGTTGAAGGACTGCCTTCAAGTCATAGAGGATATTGGTTCTTCTATTCAAGATGAGGTCAATGGTCTGAGAGCCAAACTCATGGAGACCAATGAAGTGGGCCGAGTGGGTGAAGCGCTCCAAGTCGAGAATGACGCCATGAGGAAGGAGGTTGTTAAGCTAAAAGGAGATGTCAAAAGGGCATATTTGATTGCAGTTGGACTTTATAAAGACGTCATGAGGCTAAGATGCTTATTCAGGATGAGCCCCTAAGAATCCTGGGTAGATGGCTATAATGGGGGCTGGGTAAATGCCCCATCAAGGCTAAAGGAGGCAGAGGATATCGCATTCACTCGTGGGTGGTTGAGTGACCTTAGGGAGGTGAAGACACCTTAAAAATCCAACTCGTGGTACAAATATTGGGTCGAGTGTGCAGACTATTGTCATAACTCTTTCTTAAAGGATGACAGGTGGATCATGATTGATGTTATCCCTACCCAACTCCAGGATAATTGTCCCGAAAATGATGTGAAGGTGTTTGCTCCTAATCCGAGCGATGGTCGAAGACCATGTATTGCAGGTTACCTTGCTCGCCATCCTGAGATTTCTTAGGTTTTTGTATATTCTATCTTGATATAATTATACTTACCAATTTTTATTAATAAAAATCTTAATTTATTAACTTATTCCATATTTTGAGCATGTGTCGACTAAAATGAGATAATAACTGCATTTATATTTAAACTGGAAAGATTTATTTCTCGTCAACTACTTAAGATCTTTATCACCAAGCAATAATGTTTTACCATCTTAGGACTTTTTCCATTTAAATGGTCTAGTATTTAGGTTAGATCATTTTTGTCTTTTCAGTGACTAAATGATTTTAAAAACAAGTCTTAGCCATTTGCTATCATGTGTTTGAACATTCTCCCAGTCCAATATGCCTTGGCAGTATCATTCTATCAACCTTACCTTTTAGGTTATGTCATCACACTCCCTTAGACCTAATTGAGATGATGGCGAGAATGTACCTGGTTGATGATCCATCCGCCCGGGCAAGCTTTTTGCGACCAACCTAAGTTGGATTTGTTGCCTAAGCATACCCTTTAGGGATTTTGTTGTTGTTGGGGCAACTCATGAGGTCTATTGTTGTGTTTATGACAAAGACCTGAGGGTTGTAGTAGTAGAAATATCTTATTAACTTGTTATAACTACTATAAACCTTTCTCGGCACATGAGATTACTTGATTGAAACAAGTTGAACAACTTGTTGTAATCCTCGAGAGTGTTTCCTTGCATGAGGGAATTCTTTAGCTAAGACAAGCTAAGAAGACTTCAGTTATCTAAAGATAATTTTTTCATGTGGTCGGGGAGTTATCATTTGGAAAGGGTGCATAATACTAAGATGCAACCAAGACATTCAAAGTAGCTAATATATGAGATCAAAGTGAGAAAGACAACTGACCTTTATTCATTGAATAATAACTTACAAGCAACATAAGTTTGGAATAAAAATTTACATAAACTAAATGTGCTAATAGAAGATAAAGAAGATTAAAAGTAGAAATCTTTGAGATTGGTTGTATTCCATAACCTTAGTATCTCCCAACCCTCTAGTGTTTCCAAGTGACATGCTCCTTGAAGGTCATCCCTTATCACTTTAAAAGGTCATTTCCAGTTTGATCCCAGCTTTCCATCTAATGATTTCATCGTACTACCTAGGACTTTCCTTAGGATAAAGTCCCCTACTAAAAACTTCCTCGGATTGACTTTCTTATGTGACTTCTTAGCCAGCTGTTGTTGATCCGAATCCAGCTTTATCATGGCCAATTCTCTTCACTCATCTGCTAAGTCAAGTTCATTGTGTAGTGCGTCATCGTTAAAGCCTTGGTCGACTAAGGTGGTCCTCAAAGTAGGGAGACCTGCTTCCAATGGAATAACAACTTCCATTACATAAGCGAGCATGAAGAGTGTTTCTCCGATCAGCTTCCTAGGAGTGGTGATGTAAGCCCATAGAATATGAGGGAGCTCGTACACCGAGGCACCCTTTGTTCTTTCTAACCGCTTCTTTAGACCATCAAGCATGGTCTTGTTAGAATCTTCTGCCTAATTGTTGCTTTAGGGATATGCCATATAACTGAAGTGGTGCTTGATGTTATGTTCATCACATAAACTTTGAAAGAAGTTGCTTTCAAATTGCGTACCATTATCGGTGATAACAGTCTTTCGTATCCCAAAGCGCAATATGAGGATCTTCCATATGAACCTGTTCATATCAGCGTCACTAATGTTCGCCAATGGTTCTGCCTCTACCCACTTGGTAGGTAGTGATCCCATGATATCTTATCCCCATTACGCGAATGGCTAGGGTACTGTTAGAGATTTTAGGTCCTTAGTTGGCTGGTGAACCATAAGAGAGAATTTTTGGCACTTTTCACATCTGGAACATAGGTGCTCGTGTCTTTTTGCATGTGAGGCCACCAGTACCCTTCCATAATCACTCGAAATGCCAACGACCTCCCTCTTGTGTGACTTCCACAAATACCATCATGAAGTTCACTAAGAATTTTCTGCGTGTCGTTCAGGTGGACACATTAGAGGTAAGGGCCTGTCAATGATATTGTGTAGAGCTTTCCTCCTAGGCGAGGTAGAAACGAGCAACTTTCACCCTTATTTGATGAGCCAATCTTTTATTATCAAGAAAAATGTCTCTCTATAGATAGGCGATGATGGGGTCCATCCAACTAGGGGCCTTTAATATGAAGAGGACTTTGGTGACCGTCGTCTGGTCGATTCTTGGCTGGGTGAGAAACTCTATCTATATAGTTCTTCTAAGATCGAAGTCCACCGCTGAGCTTAGGGATAATAAGGTGTCAGAGTGACTGTTTTTCCACTGGGATAACTATTGCACCTTAACCTTCTCAAATTCTTCCATAACTTCTATTACGACGGTGAGGTAGGTTGCCATATTATCATTCTTTACATTGAATCCCCACGTACTTTCTTTAAGACCAATTTCAGATCATCGAATACATTGAGGCACCTTGCCCCCAGTATTTGGGCCTTGCGCAAGTCAACGATCAATGCTTCGTATTCGGCTTCATTATTAGTGTGTTTAAATCCTAGCCCAGTTCCTTGTTCGATGACAGCTGTAATACCCCGTATTTTTACTGATTTTAATTATGGGATTAACTGAATTAAAAATGTGAATGAATTAGTAATTAATCCGGATTTAAATAATAGCGAGATAAGAGTTAGTATTTGATTATGATAACTATGTTGAATATTACTGAGCGATTATAGTAATATATGATTATGAACTTATTAAAATTGTCACTAGTGGAAAATAAGACAGTTTTGAAAATTAAGTTGAGACGCGCGTGTCAGTCGTGTCGGGACCACTTTAGTGGATTATTAAGTAATTTAATTTTGTGTCATTCTTATTGTCATTTTGAGTATGCTAATGTGTTCGGGAGTATCGAGATAGTCAAAAAAGTCTGCCCGTGGGTTTAGTTTGGGTCTCGAGGCAGTTTTAGGCTAAATCGGCTACTCGGGAGGGTATTTTAGTCGTTTTAACTATTTGGTGAATAGTGACCTATGAAAATTAAGATTATTATATTATCCAACTCTTAGGGTAATTAGGTTATTGGGTGCTACAAACTTGAGAGAGAGAAGTATAGAGAAAGGAATGGTTTCCAAGGGTTTCTAGGGCTAAACAACCATCTTGCACCACCACCATCGCTGGATTTGTTACCGAAAAGAGAACATCACTGCCATATCATCTTCCCCAAAGGATCAAAACTTCTATTTCCAGGCAAGTGAGTTAACTGGCAATAATTCAGTGTATATATTATCCATGATAGTTTAGAATTGGAAAAAAACCTTGAAAAATGATAAATTAATGGATTTGGAGATTTAAATCTTAATTTTGGTAGGTTTTGCATGTAGATTAACCTCTAGAAAAATAGTAGACACGAAATCATGATCCATGTGTAGAGAATTACGAATTTATGTTGATATATATGATGATTCTTTAAGGAATATAAGAAATAATGTTTTTATGAAATATACATGATTTGATGATTCTAAGACGTTAGAAATGATGTGTTTATATTGGTATAACATTTGGTATATTTATTTAGGAGTTTGGGACATTTTATTAGAGTATTTGAGGGTTAAAATTGATGAAACATGTAGGATAAAATATGCAGAAACCGTAGGCCAATATCAGATAGATCGATCGATCGACTCAAGAATGTCCATCGATCGACTGGATCGATCGATCGACCATTTCCTTCGATCGATCGACTCCTCCCAGATTTGTGTTATATTTTCCTTTTTAAGGTTTAACCAAACCCGACTTTTAAGAATTTTTGGTGTTGACTATTTGAATATATTGGGAATTAGGGAAGGTCAGTAGGGGTATATTGGAAGCCCAAAAAATATTAGTTTTAGTTTGGGATTAAATGATAAATTTACGAGTGTCCGACGAGAGTATTATGGTTGGAAATTATGGAAACTTGAGTTTAATTCAGTTAAGCAATAACTTGAGGTTAGGGATAGTAGTAGGGGGACTTTAAATTACTAAATTAACCTTAGAGACAAGTGGGAGACTTAGTAATCTTTCGGGGTAGGTTTAAGTACTCGAATTCATACGACGAGAGTTGTCACGCTAAACATATTCTGTAAAATAATCGGGATGAAACTATACTACATATGAGACTTGTAATATAGGACATGAGTATACCTATATTGAAATGATAAATATTTAGGTTGTGTGATTACCTAATATATGGATTATTACGTGTGTGACATACATACCATACTTGCTATCACGGGAGGTTGTATGAAGAAGACAGTCTTATCTTGTGTACCTTCGGGGGGATTTAGATTTGGTACCTCAATAATATAGGACTCTGAAGACTTATTTATGAGTTGATAATTAGACGGGGTGTCACAACATCGTCTTTTGGTGTGATGATGACAATCCCTACTCATATCCCCTTGGAATTAGAAGCTCCATTAACGTATAGGGTCCAGTCCTTAGACTGTACTTCCTCATCTGTTGATTTCTCCATTTCTTATTGGTCGATAGACTGGTCCCCCATAAATTCGTTGATAAAATCGGCCAGGACTTGTCCCTTAGTTCCTATTTTTGGTTGAAAATGGATATGAAACCTCTCGAGCTCGATCGACCACTTTGAGAGCCGTCCAGAGAGTCAGAGTTTTCAAATAAGAACTTTAAGGGGATAGAAAGTGATCATTATTATTGAGTGAGATTTGAAGTAGTGCTTCAGCTTCCTTGAGGCAACGACCAATGCATAGGCAAGCTTTTTTAGGGGCAAGTAACATCATTCAGCATCCAGAAGTGTTTTGCTAGCATAATAAATGCGGTATTGCCATCCTTATTTCTCGTATACCAGAGCCGAGCTCACAACGTGGTTTGATACTATGAGATAGAGATACATTAAGTCTTCATCATTAGAAATTACCAATAGAGGTGGATTTGTTGAGGTAGGATTTAATCTCCTCCAAAGCTTTTAAACAACCATCGTTCCAAATTAGGCTTTGTCCTTCTTTAAAAGATAAAATAATGGTAGGTAGTTCTCTAAAGACTTATAGATGAAGAGGCTGAGTGTTGTGAGCATACCAGTGAGCTTTAAGACATCTCGCAATGTTTGTTGAGGCTGGATTTTGGTGATTGCATCAATCTGATCTGGATTGGCCTCAATTCCTCTTTTGCTGGCCAAATAGCCCAGAATCTTTCCTGACTGGACACTAAATGAACACTTACTTGCATTATGTTTCATTCAGTATTTCCTGAGGATTTTAAAGGCTCTAGATAAGTTTGTGGGGTGTCCATCTCTTTTTTTCTCTTGACTAACTTGTCGTCGATGTAGACATCCATCGTTTTTTGTATCTATTATCAGAATAGCTTTTGATATGTTACCCCTGTGTTCTTAAAACTAAACAACATGACCTTGTAGCAGTATAACCTAATAGGTGTTATGAATGGCATCTTTCCCTAGTCGAGGACGAACACTAGAATTGCATGGTACCCTGAGTATGCATCTAGGAAACTCATCCTTTTATGTGCTATCGTGGCATCAACCAGTTGATTAATTTTAGGTAATGGGAAGATATCTTTGGGACATGTTCTATTAAGATCTGTAAAGTTGTAAGGACGCAAATTTCAAATTGAGTCCAAATGTAGTTTTGTCTTAATTCCGGATAAAATTATTTGAGTCATAGGATATAGTGTTGTTCCTCAAGCCATGATGTTTGAGGAGTTGAAGACGTAGCGACCAAGTTTTTCAAATAGACACCATTGCTAGTTTCTAGTGCCAAGTTTCTCATTATTAACATTTCATCAATTCCAATGTCTCCAAAGGTATGAATGCATTTATATATAGAGAGGATCATGGAACATTATTTGGGTGATATTTTTATATAAACGACTTTGTATTTTTCTCAGAAAATATTTTTAGAACTTTTCATAAAAGTTTTGGGCTTCAAATGAAAATTTTGGTTTTCTGAAAAATCGTTCGAACGAACCTGGATCTCGTTCGAACGAAATTCACGGGTTGTTCGAATGAACTACTAACGAGATTTTTCCTAATTTATCATTAGAATTTTGGTTCAAATGAAAAATCGAACGAAAAGTTTTCTAAAATAACGTTGGTAATCTCGTTCGATATTCTTGTTCGAACAATGTCATTTGAATGCCTTGGAAAAGTCGTTCAAACGACTGTTTCAGTTTCTGTGCAATGTCGTCAGTTTTTTCCCCACTTTCCCACTTATTTTTCCTAATTAATTTAGTGTAGGAACCACTTTTTCTTATAACTTTTTCATTCCGTCCAAGATCAAAAGAGAGAAATATTCTTAAGAGAAAATTTTCATTTTATGTGTTAAGTTGTCAAGATCAAATTTTTACCTAAAACACAAGTTTACACCCATGTTTTAGTTTAATCCAAGTTTCTACTTATATAGGCTTGCTTGGAGATGTTTTGGGTCCAAATTATTTTTCTTATCCCATAAAAGAAATATTTCCATAGAGGAGTTCGTTTGTTTGATGTGGTGTGGTTTACAACGGTGGAAAGGCCATCATTTGTACTTGAAGGAGCTGTGACCCATTGGTGGATTCCAAGATTTCGGTGGACTCTAGAGTTTTCAACTAGGCAGAGGTTGATGCAAGAAGGAGCGTCGAGGATTGGACTGACTCGATTCGTGTGATGTAAGTCTCTTGTCTTGTATTTATATACATACCATACGTAGTGGACTTGTAGGCAGGGCAGTCCGAGGTTGGTTTTTTCCATACATCACGGCATAGTGTGTTTGGGATTTATTTTATCTTGCAAAAACACTTAGATGCATGTGTATGTTAACAAGATAAAATTTGGTTCAAATCATAATTTGTTTGAATTTGGTGCTAGTTTAATTTTGGGTAAGTTTGGTGTAATTAATTCAAGTCAGCATAAATTAATTTGGCTATATTCAATGTATAGCCTAACTTAGAACTTGAATTAATTTTATTTAAGTTAAAAATTCAAATATCCATTTTTAGCTTAATTTAATTTTAAATGTGAAGAAATTAAAATTTGGGTACTTTGACATTCTTAAAATTTGAAAAGAAATTTTTAATTTGGAATATAATTGAACCAAATTATTATTTCAAGAAGTTTGAAATTTGGGGGAATTCGCCTCTAACAAGTGGTATCAGAGCATATGATCTAAGAAATCACCCCTTTCAAATTGGTATCAGAGCGGGAGCGCTAATTTATTGCGTTAAGATCCGTAATTGTGTTTTGGTTTAATAATGGAAAATTCACTTTTTACAAAATTCCCTGTTTTTGATGGTTCAAATTATGCGTATTAGAAAGTGCGAATGAAATTGGAACTTAAGTCCTTAGATGAGAGGGTTTGGCATTCCGTAGTTAATGGGTGGTCTCCACCTACATGTCTAGTTGAAACTGAGTGTGTACCTAAACCCCTAGAGAGATGGAGTGAGTTTGAACTTAAATTAGCAAATTTTAATTCCCGTGGTTTGAATGCTCTCTTTAGTGCTGTTACACCCGATGAGTTCCGTCGGATTATGACGTGTGAGACGTCTAAGGAGTCTTGGGATATTCTTCAACTCACCCATGAGGGAACAAGTGTCGTGAAATCTTCAAAACTCAAAAACCTCACCACTCAATTCGAAACCATTAAAATGCTTGAAAGTGAGACTTTGATGAATTATATGCTAGACTTTCTTCTATTTTTAATTCATCTTCTAACTTGGGAGAAAAGCTACCCAATAACCGTGTAGTAAAGAAAATTTTGAGGTCCTTACCCGATAGGTTTATTCCAAAAGTGATCGTGTTAAATTCTTTACCTACTTTAGCCTCTACGAAACTTGAAGAGCTTGTAGGTGACTTAGAAACCTATGAACTTGAAATATTTACCTCCAAGAATGAGAATAAGAAAGAAAATGGCATTTCTTTGAGATCCCAAAAGGAAGAAAAACAAGTTTTGAATAATGAGAGTGATATCGACTCCGAGGATATGGCTATGTTTGCTAGGAAGTTTAGAAAATTTCTTAAGTTTAATAAAGATAATATTAAAAAGGATTTTAAGAAATTTGATAAGTCTACGTATGACAAAGCCGAGAAATTCCCTACAAAGTATAATGAAGATCTTAATAGGGACGAGTCGAATACATGTTATGGTTGTGAGGGTTGTGGCCATAGGGAAAGAGAGTGTCTCACTAAACTAAGGAGGGAGGTCAAGCAACCAATTTCATATAATGCCACCCTTAGTGATAGTGATAAGTAAGAGGGACCCGATTCCCCCATTGAGAGCAACTTTACCACGTTCTATGCTAGTCATGTGAGCATTGATAGTGAATCTTCCCATGAAGATATTCTTTACATGACACTTTCGAGGCCACTGTTCGTGAATCCCAAAATATTTGATAGTATAGAGAGTGGAGTAGAAAGTGAGAGTGAGAGTGAAAAAGAAGAAGGGAATGAATAAGCGGTTGATGTGAGTGAGCTTCAAGTAGCTTTTTTAGAGTTGTATGACAAATCAATAAAATTAAAAAGGGCTAATTTGAAGTTTGAAGCTAGTTTGAGAGAACATGTCAAGGTTAATAATGAGAGTGATTTAGTGGAAGACTTTAGGACACGTGAGAAGCTCTTCGAGAGAAGCTTGAGTATGTAGAAGGTCAGAGAGATAGCCTTAGAGGTTTAATGGAGGCTATGAAGAAAGTGCTTATTGGGTTTGAAGAGAGTAGGCGTTTACTTGAATCTAGAATTTTAGAATTAGAAGAGAAGTTGAGAGATTCAAGTATGGTCAAATTTGATTTGGAATGTAGGCTCGAAAAATTAGATAAAATACTTGGAACCGTCCAAATTAAAAATAACTTGTGTGGTATTGATTTCGATACTCAAAATGATTTAATTAATAAAGCCAAGACCTTGAGTTTGAGAGAATGTACTAGGAACACTTTAATAGGTCAATCCTTAAATACTACTTTTCATCGGGTCTTTACTTGTTCACATTGTGGTCGAAAAGGTCAACTTAGGAAAAAAAAATTGATCTCAAAAAGGGTCCTAGGAAGTCAAATAGTAGAGTCACCAAAATTCCCAAATCCCGAGATTGTCACGCTTCATTAGTTTGGGTTAGGAGATCCGATTTAACGGCTTTACAAGATAGGATTTTTTATTCTCATTTGCTTACACGTGATACCTCCCTTGCTAAATCTAAAGGTTAAATTTGTTAGCTTTGTTTGCATACACTAGTTTATGTGCATCATGATATATTCTTGCTAGTAGTATGTTTGTTTGTCATTGTTCGAGTCTTTACTTCACTATATAAAACTTTGTGCTAGAAATATGGTATGTTTATCTTTTGTATTTTATTTCGTTTGTTTGGTCTCATTGAAAAATACAAAAGAAAAATTGTTTGCCTTTTGAGTTAATTTTTGTGTTCATTAAAAATTTTAAAAAACTCAAAAAAAAAAATTGTGTGTATTTTAGTTTTACACATTTTGTGTGGCTTATACTTGTGTTTGAATCCAATATCATATCCTCTTTCATGTCGCTAGAACTTTTGATTAAGATTTGCAATCCTTAAAGTGTTCTTTATCATGCTTCCATGGAGTAGTTTGATTTTGTGTTACTTAACAGATTCCCTTTTTATATGCCTCGATTCATACATGCACGAGTTCACTTGAAATTTAACGTCACATGTACATTTAAGTTAAGTGAGATTCTCTCCTATAAATTTAGTCATCTACATGTTGCTATGACTATGGAGGATTTGTGCATGTAATAACCGTTTCCTGGATTTAAAAAATAATAGAAAAATATTTATCTGGTGTAGTTTTTTATCAATGGAATCGGTCTACGAAAGACAAAATTACTTTGTGTGAAAATCCACCATTGAAATTTGGCCTAAAAAATGTGGCATAAAAAAACTTAGTCAAGGCCTTTATTGTTTAGTTGGTATGTTCATAAAGAAGAGAAAAAAAATAATATTCATGAGGAAGTTTGGTTGGATATATCAACGGTTTTGCATAATGACTTTGTATCCTAGTTAAGCTATTTTTTCATGACTCTATTACATTGTAGAATCATCAAAATTCTAGGCTTGTATTCATTATGTATGTTTGTTCCGTGAGTTCACTTTATCTTATCACATGAGGCTATATTTAAGTGTGATAAAGTTTTAAAATCAAAAGAGAACTCCATGAACATGTTTAGGTGATTGGGTATAAATTCTTTTGTTGCTAGTTCACACCCCTTCACTTCCGTTTCCCAAATGTATTTAGACACATTTTTTCCATACAAGTGTGGAAGGCTTAATATTGTGTCGTGTATGGTGTTTATACCTATGTATATGTGCATGCGTGTTATTGGTATATTTGTGTCTGTGTGTGTGTGTGTATATATATATATATATGGCATTGTTTTGTTTTTAAATCTTTGCTATGCTATCTACTCCATATATGTTTGAATACAAAATTGATATCTATCTTGTTGCGAATTTTTGTTTGATATCTCATGCTTATCGTAGTACATTTTAGTTGTAACTTTTGTCATCGCATCATAGTTGATATTTTTTACTCTTTGTATGGATGGTTGTTCTTCACTGTTGCCATATGCCTTAATGCTCGTCACTTTATGAATGATTGCGTGTTTAACTTATTTTTTCCTTAGTTCATAACCCTTGTGTCGACTTAAGGGGGATAAATGGTATGTGCCTTAACTAAGGGAGAAATAAGTGATTTTTATAATTCTTTAGCCTTTGTCTATTCCTAAACAAAAAGGGGGAGAGGTATCTAATCCTTTAGTTTGGGTAAATTTATCTTAGGGAGAGTCGCGGTCGTCTTAAGTAGATCATGTTAGATAAAGGGGGAGAATTTATTTTTAGCATTTAATCTTTTGATATTCCCTTTGCGTTTAATGGTTTGTTTAAGTGTGTAGGATTTTATCTTTAGTAGCAAATTGGATAAAGTGGCAAAGCATCCTAGAGTCGATTCAAGCGTCTGTATTTTTAATTTCTTTGGGTGGGGTTGTGTCTAGACGTGCTTGACGGCCCTTAGGATTTCTTGTTTGATTTTGTCCCGGAATAGCCAAAGAGGGAGATTTGTAAGGACAAAAATTTCCATTTGAGTCCATACATAGTTTTAGCTTAATTCCGGACAAAATTATTTGAGTTATAGGAGAGAGTGTTGTTCCTCAAGCCTATGATGTTTGGAGAGTTGAAGACGTAGCAGCCAAGTTTTTCAAGTTAACACCATTGTCGATTTCTAGTGCCAAGTTTCGCGTCATCAACATTTCATCAATTCCAATGTCTCTAAAGGTATGGATGCATTTATATATAGAGGAGCTTGGAACATTATTTGGGTGATCTTTTTATATAAACGACTTTGTATTTTTCTCAGAAAATATTTTTAAAACTTTTCATAAACGTTTTGGGCTTGAAATGAAAATTTTGATTTTCTGAAAAATCGTTCGAATGAACCTGGATCTCATTCGAACGAAATTCACAGGTCATTCGAACGAACTACTAACGAGATTTTTCTTGTTTTATCGTTAGAAGTTTGGTTCGAACGAAAAATTGAATGAAAAGTTTGCTTAAATATCGTTGGTAATCTCATTCGAACAGTGTTGTTCGAACGACTGTGTCATTTTTTTCCCCACTTTCCCACTTTTGTTCCTGATTAATTTACTGCGGGAACCACTTTTTCTCAAAACTTTTTCATTCCCTCCAAGAGAAAAAAAGAGAAATACTATTAAAAGAAAAAGTTAATTTTATGTGTTAAGTTGTCAATACCAAATTTCTACCAAAAACACAAGTTTACACCCATGTTTTAGTTTAATCCAAGTTTCTACTTATATATCCTTGCTTGGATATATTTTGGCACCGGGTTATTTTTCTCATCCCATAAAAGAAATGTTTCTAGGAAGGAGTTCGTTTCTTTGACGCATTGCGGTTTATGATGCTGGAAAGGCCATCATTTGTACTTGACGAAGTTGTGCCCCATTGGTGGATTTTAAGATTCCGGTGGACTCTGGAGTTATCAACTAGGTGGAGGTTGATGCAAGAAGGAGCGTCGAGGCTTGGACGGAGTCGAGTCATGTGATGTAAGTCTCTTGTCTTGTATTTGTAAACATACCATACTTAGTGGACTTGTAGGCAGGGTCGTTCGAGGTTTTTTCTCGTTGTGGGTTTTCGTCGTACATCGTGGCGTAGTGTATTTGTGATTTATTTTATCCTGCAAAAACACTTAGATGCATGTGTAGGTTAAGAAGATAAATTTTGGTTCAAATGACAATTTGTTGGAATTTGGTGCTAGTTTAATTTTGGGTAAGTTTGTTGTAATTAATTCAAGTCGGCATAAATTAATTTGGCTATATTCAATGTTTGGTTTGTAAATGACTATAATTAAAATTTGGGAGCATCCGCCTCTAACAAGTGGTATCAGAGCATATTCTCTATGAACTCACCCCTTTCAAAAGTCGATGCAAACCCTCCAATTGCCATTGCTCTTTCATACCACCATTGGGTTGGATAACCATTTGGGAAACTGAACTCTCCTAATGGATCATTCATCCAGAAGCTTCCCTACTTCGTTCTCCACCGCTTTAGCCTTAATGGGGGTTTCTTGACATGCCTTTTGAGTGATTGTCTTGAAGGTTGGGTCAATGTGCAGGCGATAGCGAGATCCTCCCTCGACTGTGAGTGTTACTCACCTGAGGACTAGGATTCCTATCACGAGGCTTCCTCGTATCTTTATGGAGATCTTTTCCCATCCTTTCAAGTCGCCTTTGCAGGCGAGAATTTTCTTCCACATGGAGGCGTGTGGCCTCCTATTAGTCTCGAAGCCTGACTACGTAGGCGTCGACTAACCTGGAGTTCTAGGTAGACCTAGGTGGCCCTTGGCTTTCTTTAGAAGGCTTCCTTTCTTGGAGAAACCTTGGATCTGGTTGATGGCAAATCTCTGACTTGACCCTAGGTGGAACTGGATCTTCTTGTACATCGCCAACCTGAGGAATATTATTGCTATGGTGAGACATTACGAGCTTTCTATTGATGAATGTTTTCGCAAGAATAGAAATCATTTCTCACATACGATGCCAATTATGAGTGCAAGAACTATCACAATTAAGATCCATGAAAATAATAACGAATACAGAAATTAAAGATCACACATACAATAATGATATACGTGGTTCGAAAACCTGCCTACGTCCACGGAGAGGTTAATATACTATTATTAGTGTCTCTAAATCCTCGAGTTTTTCATCTCTTTTCCCTGAGTCAGGGTGTAAAATTTATAGATGTATATAATCAGAGTTTAAGTTGTTCAAGTAACTCAATAATTACGTGGATATCTCGTGGTGTCCCTAAATATATCCTTTGATATTTTTGGTTACCAATTTGATTATATTCAAAAGTATTTGAGTGTATGTGAAATACACGAGTCTTTAACGGATAGTGGATTTGGGTTGGGAAGTTCCTTTTGCAGGCAGGGTTAGTCGGCTACTCTCTTGGGTCGAGATAAATGGATCCCCACACATTTTTCTTCCTATATTAATTAATTGGTTATTAATTGTTTAATCATGGCCTACTAGTAGTTTATTCTTATGATTATGCGATCGACGGTTGCCTAAATAATCTTCTTTAATATTTACTGATTAGGACGAACCTAGGTTGTCCTACTTTAGCTTCTACTAAAATAAAATGTTTTGAGGATGCTTAAATGGATCTTATTATTTTGACCAAGTGCTAATATTAGTTACTAGTGGTGACCAAATATTTTAGGATTAGTTCTTACTTTTATCCAGTTATGGTTGATATATGTTGTCTACATGATAGACTGCATTGGATTTCCTTAATTTGGTCTGGTAGACTTCTCATTCTTGATTTTTCATGAATTTTTGCATTTATGACTTCTTGTTCTTGACCTTATGAGGGCCTACATGATATTATACTTCTCATTTGTGCCCTATCTAAAGAGGAGGTCATACGTGAAGTTTTTGTCTTTTTATTATTACTTGAGATTACTTCGAATTGGTAGCACATCTCCTACCCCAAAAAAAATTTGTAAAAAAGGCAATACTATTTATTGAAAATTGGAAATCTTTATTTAGTAATGAAAATTAGTTATAGGGAATTAAATTAAAAAGAAATTGGATCTCATGCGATTATTGATTGTACTTACTCAAATGTTCGGCATTCCAATGGTTTTTGAACTGTTCTCCCTCTAAGGTATCAATTCGGTATTTTCCTAGTGAGATGACTGTCGAAATGTGATATGGACCATGCCAATTGGGATCTAACTTGTTCCCTTTACTGGAGTACCTTTTTGAGCACGTACTCCTTCTTTAAGGTTGCTCAGCTTTACCCTTCTATTGTAGTTATGAGCAGTTCTTTGCTGATAGGCTTCCACACAAAGTGTTACGTGCTCTCTGATTTCTTCGACCAGGTCTAAGTCAAACCTCTTCATGAAATCACTTTTTGATGAGTCAAAATTGAGCACCCTGTGCTTGGCAGACCGATTCCAATTGGGACAACTGCTTATGTCCCAAAGGCTAACACATAAGAACTTTCACTGGTGGCTATTCTTGACGTAAACATGTATGCCCAGAGTACACTTTGTAGTTCATTGATCCAATTTCTCTTGGCATCATCCAATATCTTCTTTATTTCCTTGAGCAGAGTCTTATTTATCACTTTTTTTCTACCCATTGCATTATGGGTGTCTCGGAGCAGCATGTAGCTTTTGAATTTTTGAGTGAACATAGTAGTCTTCAAATTCTTAGTTATCAAATTGTGTGTTGTGGTTAGTGATGAAGGCATATAGCGTCCCATAACAAAAAATGATGTTCTTCCATATAAAATGGAAGACCTTCTCATAAGGAATTTCTAGCAAATATTCACCCTCTACCCATTTGGTAAAGTAATCCACTGCCATGATTAAGTATTTGAACTTTCCCCTTATTTTCAGCAAAGGGTCGACTAAGTCAATGCCCCACATGGAAAAGAGCCAAGGGGATATCATCAGTATGAGTGAAGCCCCTGGTGTTCTATAGATCACAGCGTATTTCTGGTACTTACCATATCAAGTTTCATAGTCAGTGTAATCTGCTTTCATGGTGGGCCAGTAGTAACCTTGGGTGGCTACTCGATTGACTAATGATCTCCATGCCAAGTGTGCTCCACATGATCTTTCATGTATCTCCTTTATCAAGTTTCCTACTTCAGCTATGTGGACACATTTGAGCAATAAAATAATGAATCTTCTTATATATAGGAGTCCTCCTTCCATTACATACCTAGCTGCTTTAGCGTCCTAGCATCCTTAGGATAAATCTGCACAATGACTTTTTTTATGTAATTCTTATCGGATCCATCCAAGATGGGCCCAAATCTTATTCAATCATGCTGAAGTTTTTTTTATCAATGCTCCGATTTAGGAGGATATCTGCGGGGATTATCCTTTTTAGCTCTATTCTGCTGGTGTAAGCACGCTAAGAAAGCGCATTTGCTCAGGCATTATCAATTATAGGGATCCTGACCATCTTGATCGGGGGAACTTTAATATCTTCTTTTGTGATTTGGCTAGGTATTTTTCTATGGACTCCCCTCTGGGTCCATAAACTCCCAATACTTGATTCATAATTAATTGAGAATCACTATGTGCTGGTATTTTCTCGGTACCCATTGACAGTCTAGGTCCTACTATGAGTGCTTCATACTCTTCCTTGTTGTTAGAGGCATTAAACTAGAATCTTAGGGCACATTCAGCATTAATGTTATTAGAGTTTTGATTATCAAACAAGCTCCACTACCATAGGCATATGATGAGCCATCCATGTACATCTTCCAAATAGAAGGGTCCTCTTTGAAATCTCATTCTTTTAGGGTCCCATAGTTGGGCAGTTTTTTTTCCTTTACTCTAGGTATCAAGAGATTTCCTCTCGTTTAGCCGATAACTCTGGTACATCCATGAAGTGATCAGTTGCTCTAGTCATGGTGATTTATTTGGGAGAAGTTTGTTCAGTAGTCTAAACTATTGAAATATCTTCCTCCGAAGTCTGCTTGGTTTTCTTCTTTGATGATCTCTCATCCTTAGAAGTTTGCTCGTGGGGTTTTTCTTCATAAGTGAAATCCATTATAAAATCAGCCACTTATTGTCCTTTTATCTCCATTGATGGTTCATATTATATGTCATACTCTCCTATTTTTATAGCCAAGCCATCATTGTATTCAATTTCTCAGGTTTATGAATGGCTTATTGTAGTGGCCCATCTGTAGAGACTACAATGGTATGGACCTGGAAATATAATGTCATTCTTTGAGAAGCCACAATTAGAGCCTAAGCTAACCTCTCTAGTTTTGGATGTCAAATTTTACTCCTCAATATACTTTACTCGTATAGTAAACTAGTTTTATGTATCTCATTTTCGTGTCGGACCAATAGCGAGCTAACATTTTTTAGCCCAAAAGGCATAACGTCGTAACAGTAAGGAGCTTGGCTAGTTATGAACGAAGTCTTTTCCTTATTTTTTGGCTTCATTTTGATTTTATTATAGCCTGAATATGCATCCATGAAGCTGAGTAGTTCATGTCTAGTAGTAGCATTGACCAATTGATTAATCCTTGGCAAAGGATAATGGTCCTTCATATAGGCTTTGTTCAAGTCTGTGAAGTTAACACACATGTGCAATTTGTCATTCTTCTTTCTAACGTAATAATGATGGACAACCATGCGGGGTACTTGACGTCCTCAATGAAGCTCGCTTTCTATAGCTTCTCCACTTCCTCTTGTATAGCCATATTCTTCTTCGGGCTGAAGGCACGCCATTTTTAATTGATTGGCTTGGCATCCTTGACTATGTTAAGTTTATGACACACGAATCCTAGATCAATCTCAGGAATTTCTTCGTGACTATAAGAAAATATATTCTTTCATTGCCTGAGGAAATCCACGAAGTCCTTCTTGGTAGTAGGCCCCAAAGATGAGTCTATCTGTGTTATCTTTTTTGAGTGTTCATCATACAGGATAATTGATTATTCTACTTCAAATACCTTTCCCTTGATCAATTATTCTTAGAGCAGATCTATTATTTTTACCTGGTAAGTAGTGGTTAGATTTTTCTGTTCCTCGTGGTCGGCTAAAGTGGAGTAGCACAGATTCCCTTTAACTACGCCGACCACATAATGCGTGGGGAGATTTCGACACTGATTCATAGTAGGGGAACAACTTTGAATGTTTTCAGTCTAACCCCATTCAGTATAATGTTATACGCTAAGTTGACGTTCTTGTCCAGGATGAAGAAAGGGATCTTCTCAGTTCGACAGGTCTTCTAGTTACCACTCAAGACTTCCAAGTTAATGGTTCCTAGAGGAGAAACCAGTGAGGGGACTGTAATAGGGCTCAAATTTTCAATCTCGCAACCCCAATCCTTTGAAGCAATTATAGGATAAGACATTAGTTGAGCTATCATTATCGATCAATACTCTAGCCACCCTTACTTCGTGGACTAACATCATGATGATTAGAAGGATGTCATGAGAATAAAGCCCCCCTTACAGGTCCTCTTTGGAGAATCATATCACCATTCGATCTTTATTTAATTTTCTTTAGCGATTGTCCATGTCACTAGAAAGGTTGATTTTCCGAACGTAAGATAAGGCTTTGGATTTATTGTGGTAGGCTTTCCTCTCTATGATTTTTTTCCTTTATAGGTTTCTTGGTTCATTCGACAAATCTGGAACATCCTCAATGTCATCAACCATGACTATTTTCTTATCGTCCCCCTTTGTATAAGGGGAATTCAATCGTTTCCTGGATTCCAGTTAGTCTGAGTTGTTTGCTCGACCTCCTTTATCTATAAACTTTGAAAGTTTTTCTCTTCGGATTAGGTTATCTATCTTGTTCTTTAGGGCTATAAAGTTTTTGGTGTTATGCCATCATCTTTATGAAACTCATAGTATTTTCTATTATCTTTTTGGTTTGGAGGAGATTTTAACTTCTCGGGCCATTTCAGATCCCTGCTTCCCCGAATTTCTTTTAGAATATGGTGAACACCAACAGTTAGAGGAGTATATTTGTCATATATTTTTTATTTCTCTACCTTTTTGTTTTTATGCTCTTTCTTCTCTGAGCTTATGTTGAAATCGGCCTTGGAGTTCTGGGTTTGTTTCGCAACCATGGCCTTTTTGGTGCTCATGAATTTACCAGATTTAGCCAATAATTCGACCATAGTCTTGGGTGTATCTTTATCTAGTGCATAGTATAATGTTTTAGGTAGTAAGCCACTCATCAATGCAATGATCGTCGTCTTCTCATCGTAATCAATTAACTTTAACTTTTCACTACTGAATTAGGTGATAAATTCATGAGTGGTTTCTCTAACTCCCTAGTGAACACTTAGTAGATGAGCTACTCTTTTGGACGATTTTGCTCCAAATTAAAAGTTACAGACAAACAAATCAGCCAGCTATTAGAAGCTAGAGATATGCCCTTGTGGTAGATTATTATACCAAATCTGTGTCGATCGAGTAATAGTAATGGAAAATATTCGACAACTCATCTCATCAGGGACTGAATAATTGCCGACATAAGATCTGGATCCGTTTTTCCATCATGTTGTGGGGTTACCATGGGGGGCTTGAACTTGGAAGGTGTACAATAATCCATAATTGAAGACATAAAGGGTGATCCTTTCACAAAACTTTTATGTGTGGAATTTTTTAACTTTGCTATTTTTCCCAAATGATCTTCCAATCGTTGGATTGAGACCTTCCATGGCTGATCATCTGGATTGGACTTGGTCGAGATAGTTTCAGCTGCTCGGTCATTATTTTGAGCTGAGATCTCTTCTTGGGAAGTCTGCTCAGTGCATACTGACCCTCGTCCGCTAGTCCTTGACCTGACGGATCCTTCTCAATGGTATATGGATCTTATAGGCTCTCTGTAATGATGACTCCTCACTGCTTGGAGGGCGTAAGTGATAAAATATTGATCCCCTACTCAACCTCTCCAACAGCTCGGCCTATCCTCGGAGAATGGTTTCTTGTCATAACATCAGTGGTCCTAAAAGACTAGGTGGCTCTGGGCGGTATGTTATGTCTGCTATTAATCTAGAATACCTAGATCTTCTTCTCTCATTTCACGATCCAATATTTATCTCAACCCGGGTTTATGCTTATCTATCCCATAGGGGGCAGGAAGATGCATTTATTTCCTCCTGTTAGATGTTTCCGCCCAAGCGGCATGATGGGGCCTGCTACTGGCCTTCTCTAACTGGCCTGGAGCATCTAAGTCAACTATTTCACTATTTCTTACATAGCATCATGATCTTTGGCTATGGTCATCAAAATGACTTGAAGATCTCTCATTCCCATATAGGCGAAGGGTGGATGGTTCTTGTTGCGCTGTTGCTTTCGGGGTTATCCTCCATTTTTCGGAGCTTACAAGCGAATTCTTAAAAAAAAGGAAAAGAAAGTTAGGACTAAAAAAATGATAGGAAATAACAACGACTTGTCGAATTGCTACAAACGTCGCCAATCTAGTGGTGTCTAAAATTGGTAATAGGATAATTGTGTGTCTTAGCTGAATTATACCCGTAATAAACTACCACAAATATAAAAGAAAATTATTTGAACTTAATAGAGATGAGAAATTGATAAGGATATAAGAAATTTAACATGGTTTATCCCAATAAGGTGCCTACGACCACGGGTGCAAAGTCACGTGGTAATAGGATTAAGTTCAAGCTGTTAAGGATCTTTGTAGGGTTGAGTGTCTGCTATTTTTCTCATGTCTATCCTTCAACTGAGTGATATAGTGGGATATTTATAGTGGGGAAGAAGAAAAGGTGGAACGTACTTATATACCTGTAAATTACACCTTTTTACATTATTGGTGATAACTAATCATGAGACATCCTCAGGATTAACACACGTGCATTTATAAAAGAGACTTTAAGTATTCCCACGTGTGCCTATTATGCCTTGTTGATGGTTGGCCTTCTTGATGATTGTTGGCCATACTGTCGACCAGTATGGAACAATCAGTTGACCACGATAATGTCTTGTGGGTAGGGATTATTTGAATATATTATGATGGCATATGTCACAATTACATTGGTACACATCATACTCTGAATCTGGGGACAACAATAACCAACGAAATTTCAAAATAAATCTTTTTTCACAGTTTTTTTCACTTGCGAGCATAAAAATAATAAATAATGAGAGAAGAAACAAAAATAAAGAGAAATGAAATATATAAAACTTATGTACAAAGTAACAAATCAGCTCGAGAGAGGGTGATTCTAAATGTTGTTTCATCTCAATTTTTCAAATAAGTTATCATGGAGAGTTCAGGGAATTTATTAGTGAGTATGTAATTATCTTCTATTAACTAGCGTTAATAAGGATAATACTTTAATCATGGGGAATTTTAAATTTAGAAATTATTCTTCTAAATTATTTCAATATGGTGGAAGATCATTATTTTTCATTAAAATCACTAACAGTAATTCTTAAAAATATTTTAGTTACTTTATACTTTTCTTTAATTAGTTTAGATTAGTTTTAATTTTGTAAAAGTCATATTATATCATTTTGTTTTTATTAAAGTAATAAATCAATATTGTCTCTAAAATATCATTCTGTGTGGATACGGTCATTTACTTGCCATTATACATAATAGTAAGGAGTATAGGTTTTAATTGAGAGGTGTTTAATGCAACGACCTGGAATTTATCACTCCAAAACCGTCACTCATTAAAGACTGTCCCCGAAGGTAGTGGACTTTATATGGTATCATAATTAGAAGAATTTAATATAGTCTATTGATGGACAACTGATAATGAACCCTATGTCGTGTTATATACTTTACATGATTTACTTGTGTTTTCCCAGTGGGTGGCATCGCAGGGGTTGGTACTTGGGTTGTATTCTTATGTGTAGTTAGTTACATCATGATTGCAAGATACATAGTTATTGTTTAGATCAGAGATGAACACATTAAATTAAAAAATATTAAAGTAGGGGAAGTGATATTTTTATAAGACACTGAGTATTTGACTAAAATATATGCGTGGGATTGGGGTGTAATCCTATTTGGGTAGTCAGTTACATCCTATGTTAGTTATACATTACCTAATAGTACTTAATTGTCTAGATATAGACTTATAGTATCAATTGTGCAATGGTTTAGGACATGCGGTTAGTACTTTCACTTAGATGAGAGGTTAGGTATCCATTCCATATGAGTGTCGACGAGTTGCATTTAGTCGCATGATTTATACTGCTGTATTGGACATATTCTTGCAACATTAGGGCGCTGACCCAAACTTATAAAATATCCCCCCCCCCCCCCCAAGGAATTATTATTGTATATACAAATTTAGCAGGATTGAGTAGTCAGACTTGGAGTTGTGAAGATCCAGCTTGGTATATGTAGAGTTGGAATCGCCAGTTCACAGTAGTTTTCATTTGTATTCACGAGTTTATTTAGAGGTGTTGATCGTTATACCCTCTTTTCTATTTAGTTGAAACAATTGTAATAAGAGATTTGATATAGTGGATTTAGTTATGGAGTTCAATTATTTGAGTTCAGTTATCCTTCTTGTCATCCTTTGATGAGTTTTATTGTGGATGGTTTTTATTTATTGTAGTTTTTGGTCTATCTATGATGTTGAGAATGATATAAATTATTTTAGCATTCTCAGTAGTTCGTGCTTAGTCTGGTCATCTAGGCATAGAAAATCTGGGGTTTTGCAGTGGGTAATAGAGGTAGGATTAACATGTGGATGGACAAAATGAAGTTTAACACTTTTAACAGTCTTCTATTTTAAAGTATTTTAATACATGTATACAACCACCATGCACACAAAGATTTTTAACACAAAATGTTTTTGTCTTTAAAGATTCAGGCATTTCATTCTCCACACTATAATATGGTTAACACACAAGAAATATATGCTAGTAATAATACCTAAAGGACTCTTTCACACATATTATGTTAGCAAATAATTTATAGCACCTAATTAATAGTTTTACATGAAGCTTTTATTCTAATACATGAATAACCAATTATATATATAATTAGTTCTTTATTCATAAAAATTGTTATATGTTATAGATCATCGAACTTTAGGATTTTAGAACTATGTGATCATCAAAGATTATATTAGGATAAGATCCAGAAACATACCTTGATCAATTTTGTTTGGGAAGAGAAAAAATGATCCCCTAATTTACTTAGAAAATCACCTCAACTTGAACCTAATATGGCCTCCACTTGATTTCAGAAATTCCACTAGTTGAATCCAAAGTTACCTTGGTGCTTTACTCCCTTAGACTAATTTCTTTATGTTTCAATTTTTGGTGTGTCTAAATGTTAAAAATTAGACAACTATTTATAAGTAGGTAGATGACCTAATCTCTAACAACCATTCAACCTTAACCTTCCATCGAGATAGTAAATCAAGAGTTTTATTAATTTTTTATTTAACAAAAAATGGTTATTTTAATTAAAAAACAAAAAAAATGAACTATTTCTATTTGAGATAACCCTTCAATAAACCAAAATGACTTACAGTTTACTTAATTGGAGACCAATTTATGGATTAATAATTAGAATAAATAATCTAACATTTTCCCACTTAGTCCAAAATCATCATAAGGTGCGGTTTAGACCCCCAATCATCTTAAATGGTTCAACGTAAACATCTAGATTAAAATAAACATCAATGAGGGAGGAAATATTATCTAGGTGTCAATCCACATAAATATGAATGTCTTAGCTGTTTGTATGCACATTTTGGTGGGTCGCATGCAAGCCAATGACATGGACAAAATAAGCTCGTTCAGTTGATGAGTAAAGCTCGAGTGAACTCTACCTCATTATGAAGAAAAACAACCTAATTCTCAACATTTAGAACTCAAAACTCTGCCCATTTATCAATGAGCCACTATTGAAGGACATGCGTAAGAGCAAGATTTCATAATTTCTCATAGCTTAGTCTTTTTTAAAGTCTTGGCATATCTCGTTGCAAACCGTCATCAAAAAGCGAATGCTGCATATGCATTTTCTCCAAGTCCATTCAAAAAATACATTAAGATACATTAATGACCGAGCGCCATTTATGGATTCGTCACCGACACTATGTGGAGGAATAAAACTTATGGTTTTCATTTCATATATAAAATATATTATGGGATGTTTGATTTTAAAATCAAGGCTTTTATAAAAGTATTTTAAAAGAAAAATTATTTTTTTAATCTCGTTCAAACGAGATGATGATCTTCATTAGAACGAAATAGAGTTCTCTCTTGAACCAGCTTCGAACGAACATCAAATGAGATTCCACTATCTTTCCAGAGCATTCTCAGTATAAACTCGTTTGAAGGCTATTCGAATGAAAGGCCATTCTCATTAGAACGAGGTTCTAACAAATATCTATTGAGAGTCCATTGTTTAACAAAAAACTTTCGTTAAAAGGATGTATAAAATAAAACGAGTTAGAATGAGTCACAATGTCAATAGAACGAAAATACAATTTTTGTTCAAACAAGATGATGTTTTTGTTTGAACGACCTCGTCGCCTCGAAATTCATGTTTTTTTCTATAAAAATCTTTTTTGTTAGAAATTTCATAAGACATTTATCAAAAACAATTTTCGAATATATGTTCCAAAAGTGTTCATCTTTAGTTTTTCAAAACACCCTTTTTTTACAAATCAAACATCCATCTATATAATTTTTTGAGTTTATGAAACCCTAGTTTCCATACACTTGCAAACACCCTTGTAGAGATTATCTCTACTGTTGACTTGTGGAACCGAGGCTCTACTGCTAAAAAAGAAGGTTGATCAATGGATACTGAGGGAATACCGCTTCATATGCATGGCACTAGGTTGTGTCGCATTCTATAGAAGATTTGAAGACCTTATGCATTATACTTAGTCGAGATAAGTAGTCTGTAAGTCGATTGGGTTTATCAAACTCTTTATAGTGCTAATACTAGGTTTTGCCCAAAAGGAATTTTTACTTACTTCTTCACATGCTCAGTTTGATTATGTGATTGATTAGTATTTAATTTGGATTTCATCATCTCATGTACACCTAATTTCTAATCAAGATAAACTTTTATTAAAATTTGAATTTATGTGTGAGGAACCTAGTATACAGACTATCTATACGAACCCGCATTCTCAAATTGGTATCAGAGCCGGTTACACTAAATTTTTGTAAGATATTTAAAATTTAGGTAAAAATGGATAATTTGTATATTAGGGTATCTATTTTTTTAGGTCAAATTATGCGCACTGAAAAGCTAGGATGAGGCCTGTTTTAAAATCTATAAATGAAAGAGTCTGGCTTGTCTATGAAAGAGGGTGGACACCACCCACAGTGACCAATGATGATGCCATAGGTCCAAAACCTATCACTACTTGGACAGAAGATGATTATAAACGGGTTAATTTTAACTCACGTGGTTTAAGTTCCATTTCTAGATTGTCAAACTTGACGACTTCCATCGCGTCATGACGTGCACCGTGCCTAAGGAAGCGTAGGATATCCTGACTCAATCACGAGTGTACCAATGTTCTGAAATCTTCTAAGCTTAGAAATCTCACCACACAATTCGAAACTATTATCATACTAGAGTCTAAGTCATTTGACGAATGTTATGCAATATTATCTAATATCGTTAACTCTAGTTACAATTTAGGTGAGAAAATTCCTGAGACGCGTGTAGTTAAAAATATTTTGAGATCCCTTCCAAATTAATTCATTCCTAAGGTTATCGTCCTTAATTCATCGGTTATATTAGATACGCTTAGGTTATAAGAACTCCTAGGAGACCTTCAAACTTATGAGATCAACATGTTTCCCAAAACTTTTAAACCTAAGGAAAAGGGAATCATTTTAAAGGCTCAATCTAAAAAGAAAGAGGACGTTTTTTATGACTCCGAGTATGATTTTGATCTTGATGATCTTGCCCTTTTGCAAATAAAATATCAAACTGAGAAAATAAAATTTTTGAGAAAGACAAAAAGTATAAATCGAGCAAGAAAAATTTTGAAAAAGAAAGAAAAAATAACCCAAAGAAAGATGAAGAGAGATGTTATGATTTTGAGGGTGAAGGTCACAAATCCCACGAGTGTGCTATGAGATTAAAGAGATAAGGCAAAGGCAAAGTTTCCTTCAATGTCATGCTTAGTGATAGCGATGTTGAGTCGGTGGATTCTGGGGATGAATCACTGCATGGATGTAACTTCACCGCGTTCATGGCTAGTCATGTGAGTACATCTAGTACGCTTCACACTGATGACGAAGTTGTTAAACATGATAACCTTAATAGTGAGTCTAGTCATTCCAGAGAGAGTGATGGAAATGACATTTTGAGTGATGGAGAAAGTGACCTTCAACGTGCTTACACCAAACTTTACATTGAGTCCTTTAAAACGAAGAAACAAAATAAAGGTTTAGTGCTTAGTGTTTTATCCTTAGAGAAGGAATTGAGAGAGGCGAGAGAGAGTAAGACCTCAGTGAGATCTTCTTTGGGAAAGAAAATTATTTTAGTAGAGAGAAAAAATGGTTACTTAACCAATAAAGTGGTTAGTCTTACGAGAGATCTTCAACCATTCGTGGAGAATCGTGAGAAACTTGAAGCCCTTCTATCCTAAATCGATAAAGATCTTGAACGTTCTCGAGAGTTCAAGGTTACTATAGAGGATATATAAAAGAAGGTTGGAAAGATGTTCCTTGGTCCCACTTTAGGTTTTGGAGAGAATCGAGGAATAGGTTATGACGGTTCATCCACTTCCCATGTCGTGTCATAACCGATTCCTAAATTTGTGGTATATCCTTATGGGCCTCGACCTAAACCATAAAAGATAGTTCAAACTAAAAAAATGAACCAAGGTAGTACTAAACAAGTTTATGTTTGCACCTTTTGCAGAAAGAGAGGTCACCTTAGAGAGTTTCACTACAAGTTAGGAAGAACTCAACATACACAAACTCATGCGCACTACTATAGTGACCATTATAGTCTTGGAGAGCAAGTTGGGCTTCTAGTAGCTACTTGACAAAGCTTAATGGAAGAATTTATGCTGATGTCTATGGTATTTGAGAACACTTCTAATGCCACGACTAGAGCCAATAATGATAAGGGAAAACAAAAGGTTACATCCACTTAGGTACCTAAGCAAAGCCCTTATTGTTTACATTTATCTCAAGGTTCAAAATACTTTCCAGTGGTATTTTGATAGTGGGTTATCTAGGTACATGACCGGTGACATATCATTTTTTACCATCCTTGAGGATTGCAAGGAAGGAAAAGTCACCTTTGGAGATGGTACTAAGTTTACTATTTTAGGATGTGGATGTGTTGAGATACCTAAATTTCCTTAACTAGACAATGTGTTGTACGTTAAAGGCTTGAAAGTGAACTTAATTCCCATATGACAATTGTGCCATGAAAACTTTGTAATAAAGTTTGACCGGTCAAAATGTAACATTTTGATCAATCCGATGAACTTCTACTACAAGGAGTGAGGACCGAAGATATTTTCTATGGGATTGTGCCCAAGTCCTCCTTTGTGTTCCATAGTATCCTCTATGGACCTTTTTCACCAATGACTAGGTTATATGAACTTTAGAGATCTTGAGAGATTAGTAAAAAAGGACCTAGTACGTGGCTTATCGTAACTCGGAAAATAACCTCCTCGATTTGTATACCTTGCCAATAAGGAAAATAAATTTGAATCCCCATCAGAAGTTAAATACCCTTACCACCACACGTGTTTTGGAGTTGATTCATATGAATATTATGGTTCCTACTCATTGGGAGAGCTTAGGTTTTAAGAGACATTCTCGTGATGGTCGATGACTTTTCAAGATACTCTATCATGGGATTTCTTAGAGAAAACTCGGATGCGAGTAAATTGCTAACAACAAAGTGTCGTGTCCTACAAAACCATTATGGTATCACTATTAATCGAATGTGCAGTGACAATGGCACTAAATTTAAAGAAGTCGAATTGGATGGCTATTGTGATATAGTGTCGTTCGTACTCCTCAATAAAATGTGATACACTTCCAACAAGATTTTAGCGAAGGGCAAAAATTGTCTCGTTCGATGTTTTCTTAGAAAATGTTCTAACGATGTACATAGACTCGTTCAAATGATATACCTAATTTCGTTCAAATGACATCATGAAAAAATTATTTTTATTTTAAAATATTATAAAAAGATAAAATCATTTTACGCATCATACCTGAGAGATCCTCGAAAGATGGAGGCGAAAATGAGCATGAAATACGATAAAATGATGTAAATCTTCTAACTTCATTGTTACATCTTCAATCAACACATGTCATATGCTTGAAAGGTAAATACACTCCAGTCCTAACCTATGACTCAAAATTTTTATCCAAACACGAAATTAGTCAAAATACATAGAAATTGACTCTATCAAAAATTTGTCCTTGCAAATCTCCCCCTCTGGCTATTCCGGGACAATACCAAAAATAAAAACCTATGGATCGTCAAGATCATCTAAATGACTCAATCCCCAACCCCAAAAGAAAAATGTACAACTTGACCGACTCATATCTTTAGTAGTTTTGCTTGCTTACAAACTTTACTACATGATTGCAAACCTAGACAATTAAACACACCTTCAAATGCAAAGAGAATATAACAATATATAGAATTTGTATAAGAATAAACTCCCCTATGTTTAATGATCACCACCAGGAAATATGTCACCACCTAAGATAAAGATGTGCTCCTAAAACTAAGGTGAAAGATACCATTTATCCCTTTTTGTTCAGGAATAGACAAATAAAGAATACATGTAAGGAAATTATTTTACATTGTCCATTCACAATTGAGTATGTCGTATATCGCTACAACCATCGAAGACTTATTCAAGATTATTCAAAAACGCGATGGATCCGAATATCAAAGTCCTTCAACATTCAAGCCTCCGCGAGATAAATTTTGGTAAGGTTGTGTTTAAGTACCTTAGCATTTCACTTAGAGTGTTGGGATATTTTTTACAAAAATATTTTTCTAAGTGATGAGGCGGATTTTTAAAGACGAAATAAAAAATTAAATTTTTATTTAATCTCGTTCGAGAGAGATTCACTGTCGTCCGAGCGACGGGTGATCTCGCGTGAAATTATCGTTCGAGCGACATCTGCTTCGTTCGAGCGAGATTGCTTTTTCATTCGAGCAACGCGTCTCCTTAATGTTTTGATAAATAGCGTGTTAAATAGTTCGTTTTTCTTAAGAAGACATGTGTTTTTATCAGATTCAAAAATTGCTTTGGCAGTATCATTGTCTTCTCACTTTTATGGTTTTTATCCCTTTTGTTTTCATTTCACAAGATTCCAATTGTTTATGTAAATTGTTTTGGATCCTAAGAACACATCTTTGTTGACATTTCTATTATAGAGAAGATCTCTACTGCTAATCTAGGTGACACTTAAGGGAGGTACTAGGATGACTGACTGCGCATCAATAGGGAGTGCTCGTTAGTATTCCTGGGATAACTAAGCTGCAGTTCATGTGGAATTACTACGGAATTCCATTGCTGATTTAGGTTGCGGCCTATGTGTGTTTTCTGAGGATAATCAATTGCAGATTTCATCGTAAGTATTATTTTGAAATAAAGGTTTTACTCGAAAGGTTTTTTTTCCTAAAATCTGTGTCAGCAATTATTTATGTTGATTTGATTTTTTCTCACTTAGTTGCATATTTTAGGGCTGAATAAAATTGGATTAAAAATTGACACCGATTAAATAAGTATTTAATTGAAAACTTGCGAATTTGTTTAAATCGATATCACACCGACGCATTTATACTTTTATGAAATTGGTATCCGAGCAGGTTACTCAAATTTATCGAGTATTCATTTTTCCGCAAAAATAGTATGATATTGATTTTTTTTGAAAATTCTTTTTTTTTTTGAAAAATCACAATTTTTCCAATGGAGCACTTATGTAATCAGATGCCCCCCTTTGATGACACTAGTTAGAGTTTTGACGATTTAACTAGTTTGAATTTGACGTTTGTAAAAAGAATTGATTTTTTAGAAAAGGAAAATTCTCGTTTTAAATCCGCGATGGATCTATTACAAACAATTCAAAATCAAAGAGATTTTTATAGTGAGAAATTTGTTTCCTTGGACCATGACTCTAATGCTTTAAAATTGTCCGAAAAGGAGAGTGATGATAGAGTCCTAGTTTTAGAAAAATAATTGGAGGACTTTAAAAATTATAGGATTTGTGTTTGTGCCAAAGTGGATAAAAATATTTTACTCGATGAGTTTGTGGCACGTGAATAGACTCTTAGGGATAAATATGCATATTTTAAGAACGAATGTGACAACCTTTCTAGGAGTAAGTGAAAATTTAGAGGAGTCCCTAAAATTTGAAGAGTCTAATTCCTTGCTTGAGTAAAAAAATTTGGAGTTAAAAAATGGTTTGATAGACTCGAGTAGTGTTGGTAGCAATGGTAGTGGCTCGTTGTGTTCTAATATTTCGAGTGTTAAAGACAAGACCATTATTTGTTGTAAAGGGTCAATAAATCCCAATGACATTAGAAAAGGTCAACCCATAGGTATCTATCCACCCGTTTTCACATGTTCGCATTGTGGTAGGAAAGGGCACCTTAGGAGTTTTTGTATTGATCTTAAAAAAGATCCTAGGAAGTTTTAAAGTAGTGTTCCGTTAGTTTTCAAAATCCGTTTTGTTAGGTATACACCGGTTTGGGTTAGGAAATCCATTTTGGAGATGCTAAATGCTTCGTTGGTTGATTCTCACATGCATGTACAAGATTCTTCACTTGTTATTTATTATGGTTGATTGCATGTTCATGTTTGCCATACGCTAGTCTATGCATCATGATTTACATATTGCTAGTGTTATAACATGTGTATCATTTTGTATTATATTTTTCATTTATTGAGTTTTATTTGAAAAATACAAAAAAGATTTTATTTTTAAGATAATTTTTGAAAAAAACAAAAATATTTTTGGTTTATTATATTTTTGAAAATCTCAAAAATATTTTGCATTTTTTTAGTCAAAATATCTAGAAAAACCAAAACGATTTTCGGTTTATTTTTCTTGAGTTTACATGTTTGATGTGGCATATTGGTGTGCTTGGACCCCTTACTTTCGTTATCCATGTGGCTAGGACATTTCGTCATAATTATTGATGCTTAGAATGATCTTAACCATTGTATTATAGGGTTGTTTCGAAGTTGATATGCATTTCGATTTGACTTTGTATATATTCCATCTTTGCACACATGCACGAGTTTATATGGATGTTTGACATATCTTGCATATATGAGTTTGGTGAGACGTTTTTATCTCAATTTTGTCATCCATGCGTAAGTAGACATAAGGAGGAAGTGTGCATGTAAGAACTGTTTATCGTGAGTATTGTTATTGAAAAAAATGATGAGTGTTCACGGGAAAGGACTGCGAGAGTGTAAAATTGTCTCATCGTGAAAGCCACCGTTTAAAAGAGCCCAAAAGAACATCAAGGCAATACAAATAATCATATGCCAAAATATGGGCCAATTAGTTTATGTTCATTCAAAAGAAAATATGATATATATTTGAAGGAGTTTGGATGGATAATAATTTAAACGGGTTTGCACCACGAATCCTAACAGTGAAAAATCGCCTCATGACGCTATTATTTGTAGAATCATCAAAATTTTGGATTTGTGTGCATGTTCGACTATTTAGTTCATTAGGCTCACACTTTAATTGTCACATATGGCTAAAATCGAGTTTGACGATTTATAGCTATCATCAAACAGCTTCTTGATCTTTTCGATGTGTTGAAATTATGATTCATTTATTGTAGTTCACGCCCATACATTCCATGTTCATGTTTGAGCACATCATTACTATGTTAGCATGTAACTCACATTCGGTTGTTTTGTGTTTTCTCAGTTTAGCTACTATTTTGGTACTGTTTTGCAGTTTTGAGCCCCATCCAACTAGTTTTTTTACAAAAAATTTTCACTGGGCAAAACCGTTTGGTTTTCTTCGCAAACTGTGATTGTTTGATTTTCTCGTTCGAGTGAGATCTTTGTGTCATGTGAAGTTATCGTTCTAACAACATGGTTCTATCGTTCGAGCGATAGGAGTATACCATTTGATCGACGTCTGGATTTTTGCAATTCCTGCTGTTTCAATACCTTGTTGCGTAAGTTCATATTTTTGGTATTGATAGTTGCATCTGGACAATTTGTTTATATGCAGATTCATATTGATCACATTTCTTACTGCATTGGGTTCGTTTAGTCACACCTGCTTAGATTGTTGATTCATATTGTGTAATTATTGTTTGCTAGCTACAGATTTGATTTTATTGATCATTATTATCTAGATATATTTCATTGATTTATCTCATTCTAGATAGATTAATATTTTCATCGAATTGTCTATTCGAGACAAATAAAAAGGTGGAGAACGAATTATGGGGGATTTTTTGCATTATGGGGGAGATTTGATTATTATTGATTGATTTATTCTTATATCATTTCAAACTCGATGAATCACAAAGGTATTTGCTTTGTCTCATGTGTGTAGGTACAAGATTGAAGATCATAGTTTTCACACCCTGATGAGGAAAACTTGAATATTTGATATTGAAGATTTTTAAGAAAAGTTTGATACTTTCATCTTTAATACCTTTTCAGTTTTTGGTTCATGGGAGGGTATTAAATTTGTATAGGCAATTTTTTTTATAATTCGGGTCTTTTTATTTTGTACCGGCATAGACATAGGGGGAGATTTATAAAGACATTATTTTACATTGTTCGTTCACAATTAAGTATGTCGTATACCGCTACAACCGTCGAAGACTTATTCAAGATCATTCAAATATCGGGACGGATCCGAATATGAAAGTTCTTCAACATTCAAGCCTCTGAGAGATTAATTTCTTTAAGGTCGTGTTTAAGTACCTTAGCATTTCACTTAAAGTGTTGGGATATTTTTTACAAAATATTTTCTAAGTGTTGGAGCGGAGTTTTTCGTCAAAAAATATTTTTCTAAGTGTTGAGGCGGATTTTTAAAGACGAAATAAAAAATTAATTTTTTACTTAATCTCGTTCGAGTGAGATTCACTGTTGTTCGAGCGACAGGTGATCTCGCGCGAAATTGTCATTCGAGCGACATCTGCTTCGTTCAAGCGAGATTGCTTTTTCGTTCGAGCGACGTACCGCCTTTACTTTTTTATAAATGGCATGTTAAATAATTCATTTTTCTTAAGAATACTTGCATTTTTATCAGATTTGAAAACTGCTTTGGCAGTATCATTGTCTTATCACTTTTAGGGTTTTTATTCCTTTTGTTTTCAATTCACAAGATCCCAATAGTTTATGTGAATTGTTCTGGAACCCCAGAACATATCTTTGTTGAAATTTCTCTTGTAGAGAAGATATCTAATGCTAATCTCGGTGCCACTTGAGGGAGGTAATGGGTTGAGTGACTATGAGTCAATAAGGAGTGCTCATGGGTATTCATGGGCTGACTGAACTGCGGTTCGTGTGGAGTTGTTGCAGAATTCCATTGTTGATTTATGTTGCGGCCTATGTGGATTTTCTGAGGATAATCCATTGAAGATTTCATTGTAAGTATTATAGTGAAATAAAGGTTTTATTTTTTTCCTAAAAACTGTGTGTCAGCAATTATTTATGTTGGTTTGATTTTTCCACACGTATTTCCATATTTTAGGGATGAATAAAATGGGATTAAAAATTGACACCGATTGAAAAAGTACTTAATTGGAAACTTGCAAATTTGTTTAAATCGTTATCACACCGGCGCATTTATCCCCCATATACCATATCTCCCCCCAAAAGTGAGAACATGCGATATATATTGGAAATATAAATGAAAGAATAATTTTTAATGGTGTAAAGCATAACAAACACAACATGGTAGCCCAAGCACAAATAATCCAAACAATTATCAATCAAAGCCAGTATTGATGCCATAAATGAACCAACTTGTATACAAAATACATCATGAGATACCAATGTAAAAAAGTAACAAAAGATACCAATATAATCATAAAACATGACAAGTTTATTCAAAGATAAAGCACATGGCAACATAGATTAAATGAAAATGTGGAGACACAAAACAAATGATATCATATATATAAATTTGAAAAATATAGCAATGACACACAAAACATATATATAGGTAAACACCACAAACAAGACAAAAAAAATAGAGTTACACACTAGCATAATTTAGATGTGTCTAAATATGTGGGATGGAGTGAAGGGGCTTGAACTAGATCAAATGAATTATGACCCAATCACTCAAAAAATGTACAATAAGTTCTATTTGACTACATTAACTTTATCAAACTAATATTTAGCCTTATAGTGACAGATAAAGTGAACTCATGATGGACAAACAAGCACAATGCACACAAGCGTAAAAAATGTTGACAATCCTCAAATCAATAGCGTTAAACATGAAATAATTAGGACTTAATGTGCAAACCCATTGATCTTCAACGTATAACACCCTCGAGAATTATAAATATATATTTTTTTTACTTTCATTTTGAATATACCAATATAATTTGAAGAATCAATGAAACAAAATTAGCCTTTCTTTTTGGCCTCTCAATTTTTTAGACTCATGCCATTGGTGGCCTTTCACACAACCCTTTCCTCTGCACAATCATATTTTCAATAAAACACTAAACTCAATCATAATGGTTCTTACATGCACAAATCCCCCTATATATATATATATATATATATATGGGGAGAACATCTCACTTAACTCATGTAACATATGAAGTTAAAATCCAAAAGATCTCGTGAGGAGGCATATGCAAAGAGAATCCATTAGGGAACTTATTTTCAAACTTCTCCATGCAATCACGATTAAGAACAACTTAGGCATTGAAAATCATAATCAATTGCCCTAGACACATGGAGAGAAGGAAGTGGATTCACACACACTGATATGATAAAAAAAATTATAAAACCAGATGGTACATAAACAAAATTATTTTTGAGTTTTTAAACATTTTATAACACAAAAAAAAAACTCAAAAGATAACAAAATCCTTTTGTATTTTTCATAATATGACCTAAAAAAGGAAAAATCAAAATACAAAAGGATAAACATCATACAACGAGCAAGAATATATATCATGAATTATGAAAGCTAGTTTATATAAACATGAGAGCACAATCAACCACTAGATTTAGCATGTGAAGTATAATGTGTAAGCATACGAGAATAAACAAAGTCTAACATGTAAAGCCTCTAAATCTGATTTCTTAATACATGTAGGTGTGACGTGGTGCTCTTGGATTTTGAAAACCTTAGTGACCCTAGACCTAGACTTCCTAAGACCATCTCTAAGATCAAAGCAAATACGCCTAAGGTGACCTTTCCTATCGCAATGTGTTCACGATAGACATGAGGAATGTTACCCTTGGGTTGACTTTTTCTAATGTTCTTAAAAATGTTTGAATATTTTAAAAGTAAGGTTATGTCTTCAATAGCGGATGCATTTAGAATATCGAAGCCAATACCAATATTGTCATCATTGATTCAGACGGTGCTAACATTTTATCCAACATTTTCATCATATATTCCACATCAATATTGACATTACTCAAGCCTCTCAACCTCTCCTCTAACTTCACAACCTAAGACTCAAGTAAATAACAAGAGTAATAAAAAATAAGGTAATCCTTCTTCAAATTTTCCATTAATATCTGAACGCTATCTCGCTCCCCCTCAACAAATGAGAGCTTTTACCTCAAATTCTTCTCAAGTGACATAAGCCTCAATCAAAACTCTCTCATCATTAACTACAACACGTTATTTTAACCTAGGTTCCAACTTCAAGTTAGCCATTTTTAATTTCATAATTTCCACATACAACTCATAGACGAAAATTTAGTGTTCACTTTCCTCCTCCTATTACTCCTACGCCTCCTCTTCTTCATCATCTTCTTCTTCTCCACTCACTCACCATCACTCACTTGGGAGTTATAAACAATGTCATTGGAAGTGTCATGCTCAGAATATCATCATCAGAAGATTTTTCATCAAGGCTCGCATGACTAGACATGAATGCGGTGTAGTTGTGCTCAATAAGGGAATATGGTTCCTCTTCCGGATCACTATCACCACGGGTGGAATTATATAGCTTCAATTTCTTGACCTCCTTCTTAGTTTAGTGGGACACTCAGCTACCTTATAGCCATAACGCTCACACTTAAAGAATATATCCGACTCATCCCTCTTAAATTATCATAATGATTTTTAGGGAATTTTATAGCCTTGTTTAAGTTGATTTTCTCAAACTTGGGAAACTTCTTAAAAATTTTAGCGAACATGGCCATATCATCATAATCGATGTCAGACTCATCATTTGCAACACATGTTTTCTCCTTTCGTAATTTCAAAGTAATGCCCTTTCTTTAAATGAAGCTCGCAAATTTATTATGAATAAAAAGTGGGGAATCTCCCCCACCGTTGGCTTACATCAAATAGTATCAATGTGAGCACCTAAAAGTGAAAGAGTCTCTAAAGTATCAGTACAAAATCTAGATTTCATGCCACTAAATGGAAAATTAATAAAAGCCATTTTAATCTCCCCACAAATCAGAATAAGAATAGAATATTCCTTCATTTGCACCCCCTCATACGTGCATTTATTTCTCGCACACCATAAATGCCAATAAATGTAAGCATGAATAATCTAATAAAGAATGTTTTGTCACCTTTGGAATTAATCCACCAATTCATCAAATTTCCATTATAGTTTGAGGTTATAAATCTCAACCCAAGAATATTATGGAAGCGATGCCAAATAGATTGAGCAATAGAACTACCCCAAAAAAGATGATATATATCCTCCTCACGAGCCACCTTACAACATCTACATTTCAAAGAAAGTGGTATATGAAGTCTTTTGATGGTCTTGTCTATGGCAATTACTTTATGAAGGAGAGCCACATGAAAATTGAAATGTTTTGAGATATCCACTTATTCCATATTAGTCAGAAAGAGTGTTGGATACAACCTTTATCTCTCACTAAGTGCTAAGATGATTTAACTTTAAAGCATACATTTTTTGTCAAAGACCATTTCCCGACACTAAAGTCAAAATTTTCTAAAAATTACTCCCAAACACTTTGCATTCACTTCAATACATGTGATGACACCGATATAGTACCTCTGAAATTTTGAGCTTTCAATTTTTTATATCTAGTATGCATGAATCGGGACCATGAAGAATTGGAATTAAAAAATTTACACCATAAATTATGAGCATAAGCAAGAGATAAATCAATTATGGATCTAAGATTTAGCCCACTCTGTTTCTTTTTGTGCAAATATCATGCCAGTTTACCCATTGAAATTTTGTCTTCTCTTCTTGTTTACCCCATAAAAATTGAGCTAAGAAATTATTTATATGATTGAGTACATATACTGGGGGGTTGATCGTCGCTATAAGATGCAAATGCATGGATTCTACCACTGATTAGATAAGAGTCACTCGCCTCGCCTGATAGATATTTTGATAATTCCAATAATAAAGTTTCCCAACCAATTTATCAATCTATGAAGAAAAGTAGGATTTCTTTTCCCTGCCTACAAACCAAGGAATTTCCAAATAAATAAGTAAAATATCTTAGCATTTGAATAAGATGACATTTTCTACTACTTTCTTTGTGCAAACTGAATCACTTCCTAAAAGGTAAAAGAATGAGTTGTTGCAATTTACCACTTGTCCCGATTCTTTTTCATAGGCTTTCAAAAAGTTCATGAGATACTTTAAAGAGCATTTATCACCATTGGTAAAAATAAGAGTGTCATCTGCAAAATAAAGATAAGAACTAATGGGAAACACCTTGTTAGAGAGAAATGAGACATTTTTCCACTATAAATCATGTTTTGAATTCCCCGATTCAGCACTTCTGAGGCTAACACAAATAAAGTCGATGGCAGTGGGTCTCCTTGTCTCACCCTATTTTTTTATTTCAAGAAACCATGGGCTTTCCCATTAACAACTATTAAGTACCAACAATCTAAGATCAATCTCCAAATCAAGTCGATTACTGTTTCTGAGAAGCCAAACCTCCTAAGTGTTTTGATGATGAACAACCATGATATCCTATTATAAGCTTTAGACATATCAATCTTAATAATAATATTTGATCCCCTCACTTTCTTTTTAAAAGAAGACATCATCTCTCGAGATAATAGGATATTTTCTAATAAAGATGGACCCTTGATAAGAGCTGGAGAAATTATGTTAGGTAAAAGTTGTGCTATCCTTTTGGCAAAAAAATTTGAAATTATTTTAGACGAAAAGTTGCAAAGACTAATAGGACGTAGATCTCCACAATTTTTAGGATTATCATTTTTGGAATTAAAACTACATTAGTTGTGGTCCAACTAACTAGAAGTTCCTCACCCACAAAAAAGGAGCCTACAGCATTGTGTAGATGAGATTTGATGATATTCCAACAAGCAATAAAAACATTACCATTAAATTCATCCAGACCTGTTTCCTCATCTTTGTTCATCTCGCATATGGCCACGTGTATTTCGTCTAGAGTAGGAGTACCGTTGATATGTTCATTATCTTCGCAAAGAAATACTTTAGGAATGATGTCCCAAATATCCTCTAGGCAGTTAAGTTGATTTTTGTTGTTACCAATGTAGCTATTGGTAGTGCTATTATTACTGTCTGAAATATGGTGCTGACCGGACCTGCGAAGATAGCTACTAAAATTAGCATTGGCAGCCCTTCTGCTATCATGTGAGTTGTCTGATGTTAACAGTTGAGTTGACCAACCCACAAGCTTGTTCTCCACATCCTACTCATCGATTAACCACTATTCTTGTTCATTCTGAATTCTATTTAAGTTGAGTGTTGCTCTCTTCTTCCTCGTGATAGCATAAAAGAAATTCACGTGGGAATCCCCATCTTTGGCCCAACTATCTCTAAATTTTTGCTTACAGTAATCTTCTTCTTTTTTTATAGCTGTTAGGCACTCCGCTTGAATCTTGTGAAATTTAATTTTATATTCTACTGAGGGATACACATAAACTCTCGTTTGCATCCCCAACAAATCATCCTCTGCCACTCTCTCCATTTGGAAATGTGGTGACAATTATTATTCAACACAAAGAGATAAGAGAAGCACAATCACCAAGAAAAATAAAGGAGATAAAATGTCAATCGCACAACAAGAGATATACGTGGTTCAGCAAGAATGCCTACGTCCATGGTGGTACAGTCAGTATTATTTCTATATACTTCGGAGAGCGATTACAGAGAATACCGTGCGTGTCCTATGCCCCGGACCTAGGGTTTATTATATACATGTCCATTTCAGAGAGTGGGGTGTTGGACTCCCCACGCTTTCCATCTTCTCCTAGAACACCTCGTAATGAGAACATGGGAGAAGACTAAGTCATAACCGATTTTAATTGTTAAGAAATGAGGGGTTTAAACTTTGGGCCGCTTAAACTGGGCTACTCGTCCAGGCCCGTCATTCTAATTTCGGGTACCCACAATTGCCCCTAGTTTTGTTGGGCCACAATTTAGGCTCAATAAATTTAAATGATTTGTCATAATGGCTCCTTTGTACATCGTGCAACTCTTCCCAAAGTTTGAGGACTGATTTAGGAAGCACTTGCTTCGTGTTCTGTGCACTATGATTAGTAACATTCAAAAGTTATCCCAGGAAGTCATTTCACAATCACCGTTTCAAGATCCTCAATACTCTTCCACTTTCTACGAGTTCTAGCGATTCACATTCTCTTCTCCCGGTCTTCACTCTTTTCTCTTTCGATCTTCCTCGTCATTTGGGCCTGTGATTCTTCATCTTTCAAGTCAAACTCTCATCTTGTAAGTTTCCTGTGCCTTCTCTTTGTGTTTTATCTTTGAATTTAGGGGTTTCAAATGGCAAAGATTGGTAATAGATCAGTGTCTAAGTTTAGGAATTTTACAATATCCCAGAGTGGGTAGAGATTGAGTGCGCCTCTCCCCCTAGAAATGTTAGAGAGGTGGAGGGTGCCCATTAGATTCATGTCTTGTTGCTTTCCCAAGGGGGGCTTACTTTTCCTCCCAACAATCTATTCTTGAACTTCTTTGGTTGTTTCAAAATTGTTCTTGCACAGTGTTCGCCCAATGTGTGGAAGATAATCAATGGCGTCCATAGAATAAATCAGCTCTATGGCACCAAATTAGGGCTCGCCGAAGTTTGCTTTTGCTATGCTTTTTCTCGAACTAGTTCTGGTGTTCTTTATCTCAAAGCTAGGAGTCCTGACAGGGTATTGGTAGTAAACCTACCTGATTCCCACAAGACTATTGGCAGGATGGTTTTCTTGCTAGAAATTGGCAGTTTTCCTCCCAGAATGAGGGGTCGAGATCCGATAGGTTTACTGTTCCCTTTTATGGGGAAGAGTATATAGGTAGTCTCTGCTCTGTTCTTTCAATTTCTTTATTTATGTGTGATCTTTCTGACTTTTCCCTATTTTTTCTTCGGCGAGGTCGAAGAACTTGGAACCTGCTCTCAGCGAGGTTTTTCTTTCTGAGTTGGTCAAAGCGTGGAATATCACGGAGCCCCTAGCTGACGGTGAGCATCCCTGGTCTGCTGCTTTCTTGATTGAATACAAAAACTTCGGTTCTAGCTTTATAGCGAGGCCGGTAGATAGCATTCCCAAGTTTGATACCTCTGAAGAGACTGCTGCTGATCCTATTCAGTTAGACGAGGAGGAGAGAAGTTCTGAGAGTGATATCGTAGGCGGTGCTGGAAGTAATTTTCATGAGGGGAGCTCCAGCGGTGATAGTTCTTCTGATTCAGAAGAGGCTTCTGAAGCCCGAGAACCTTCGAGCACGTCCAGCAGCTCAAGTAAGAATATGGTCCCTCCAAGGAAAAATTTGATTCGGGATGATGATGATTATGATCATGTGCTCCTCTCTCAGAGGTCGAAGAAGCAGAAGTCCAGTACTGGGGCTGTTATTACTGGCTCTCGGTCTACTGCTCAAGAGCAGGAGAGAAAGAGGAAAGAAGAAGAACAGTTTAGAGAGAGAGAGAGGAAAAAGGAATAGGAAAGAAAGAAGATAGAAGATAGAAGAAAAGAAAAGGATGGAGGAGAAGAAGAGAATGGAGAAAGAGAAGGAGGAAGAGAGGAGAAAAACAGAATCAAGGATGAAGGCTGAGCAGGCCTTAGTCCCGTTGTCTGCATTGCCCAAGGGGGCCTCAGTTGCCATTTCTCCTCAATTGGAACATGCGCTGCTCGAGAGGGCAGTTCTTCCGGCAGATCGCCAAAGGGCGTTGGGGTCTGACCAATTGGCTCTTCAAGCTAGCTAGAGGCTAGCCTTGGTAAGACCTTTTCCTTTATCTAACAAATTTCAGCTGTTTCCTTTTCCTAATGTATTCTTTTATTTGCAATTTGTGACTGACTTCACCGTGCTCTATCGCTCTCGAGCTGGTGAGCAGGAACAGCGAGCTGGAGCAGCAGAATACTGCCTTGAAAGTGAGGGGCACACAACTGGAGGCTGGTCTGAAGACTGTTGATGCTGCCCGAGCTTCTTTTGACCTGGCCCTCGCTAATTCCAAACGAGAGAGGGAAGCAGAAATTAAAGATCTGAATGAGCTGAGGCAAGCCTATGACCTGGTCTGCTCGAGCAAGTTGGCCGTCGTAAAGGAGAACAAGGTGATGATCGAGCAGCTCAAGGAAAAAGAGTCTCAGGTAGCCACCATCAAGGAGGACTCATATAACTCTGGGTGGGCTGCTGCATACGAGGACATCGAGGTTCAGATAGGCTACATCAGCCATTTGAACTTCAAAAAAGGCTGGAACAAGGCCCTCATAGCTGCTGGTGTCGATTTTGCCTCTCCTTTGTTCGACGAGCACGACCCAGGTCCAAAGCCAATTGTGGATGAAGTCCCCAACCTAGTTACTGAAGGAGTTGATCCTGCCTCCCAGATATTTTTTATTGATGCTTCGCCTGCTCAGGCGACAGAGGTTATCCCTGCTGAGGGAGGTGCTTCTACTGCGGCTGACAAGGGGAAGCAGATAGCATCTTCTGAGCAACCAGAGGTTGCTAGCTAATTTTACCCTTAGGGTTGCTCTTGTATTTCCTTTGTTTGTAATTTTCCCTTTGACCCTTAAATGTATTATGATCCTCTTTGTATTAATGAAATGAGAAGGTTTTTCATTCCCTTAGTGTACTTAATGATTCTGTCTTTCATTGATCTTTTATTGCCTATAGTCGATTGATGTTGATGATTATATACCAGCCACTTCTCAATTGGGAAGAATGCATGGACCTGATGTACGCTCTGAAGTTTGTCATACCTTTGTTAGGATTTGCAAATCACTGTGATTGAGGAATAAGCGCTTCATAGAGCAGATTGAGCTCGTCGTTAAACTGGAAGATAGGCTCCAAGAGATGGAGGAAGTTGGTGCCTTAGTCCAAGAAGAGGTGAATAGAGTAAGAGCAAAGCTTTCAAATGCTTCTGAGATCAAACAGGTTGGGGAAGTTCTTCAGCAAGAGAATGAGGCTTTGAGGAGAGAGGTCTCGTGACTTAGGGAGCATGCACCGAGCATCGCTCCCGTAGTATTGCGATGTTCTTCCTCGTCGCGAGCTAGAACAGGCCTGAGCGATGTTCCTCCGGTGCTGCAAAGTTCTACCCCTCCAATCATTCTGTGAGCTGGCAGGAACACCAGGAGTTCAGCTAGGGAAACGGAAGAGCTTCGTGGTGATGTCCAGTGAGCGTATATGATTGCTGCTGGGCTTCAAAGGGACATGACCCGGCTGAGGCATTTGTTTAGGAGAGGTCCTCGGCAAGTATGGGCCGACGGTTATAACCAAGTTTGGCTAGATGCTCCAACGAGGCTAACAGAGTTTGAAGAGATCGCCTTTATAAGGGGGTGGTTGAGTGCTCTAAAGGAGCTGCAAGTCCCAAGGAACTCGATGCTTTGGTACCGTCACGAGATTTCTCCTTCTACTCTACTGCCTAATCCCTTCCGGAGAGATGATTAGTGGATCCCTATTGATGCCATCCCCAAGCAGCTATTGGAGTTGGGTGAGAATGAAGTCGAGGAGGAGTTAGTTCCTCATCCTGACGATGGTCGAAGAGCCCAAGTGGCTGATTATCTCATCCAGAGGCCTCACCCTCACTAAGATTTTGCCAGTAGTAACTCTGTGTATTTTGTAATGAAGTGATGTAGTGTTGATGTTTTGGGCGAGTCTTGCCAACTAAACATGTATTGTATTTGCTGTAAATGTGATGAATTAATATAAAATTTATGTTTTGGGCGAATTTGCCGACTAAACAAGTGTATTATATTTTCCACATCTTTGCTCAATAATCTTGAGCCTCTCTTGGCTGACTAGATTTGCACGTTTGTATTATCAAGTAAGTGTCCCTCCAGTCCAGTATGCAAACGAGATACCATTCTTCCCCACTTTACCTTTTAGGTTGTGTCATCACACTCCCTTAGGCCTAAATGTGGCAATTGGTGAGGACACACCTGGTGTTGGATGCTCTATCCGATCAGGGTTTTGTTCAACCAAACATTGTTTGGTGACCAATCTAGACTTGGCCATATTGCCTAAGAATCTCCTGTAGGGCTTTATATATTGTGAGGGGCAATGCTAAGAGGTCATTCATATTTCATAATGAAAACCTGAGGAGGGTTATTTCCCTGCTATAGTGTAATGATCAATGTGCCTATTACTTAGAAAAGGTGTGTGGGTCATAAAGTTTATACATTAGTTACTTGACACCTTGTACAATGCGAATTAGTTAACTGAGACTCCGTAGAATGCATCTGCTAAATAACTTTTATTAATGATAAGGAAATGAACTTCCAGTTTCATAATTACAGATCAGAAGAAGAATCTAGAAATAGAATTTCTTAAGATTGGCTGCATTCTATGCTCGGGGTATCTCTCTGCCTTCCGGGGTTTCTAAGTGATAGGGTCCCTGCAGATCATCTCTAGTTATCTTGAATGGTCCTTCCAGTTTGGCCCTAGATTGTCGTCTGACGGTTTTGCTGCACTGCCCAGGACTTTCCTTAGGACATAGTCCCCAACTCGGAATGTCCTTGGATTGACCTTTTCGTTATAGTGCCTTGTGAGCTGTTACTGATAGCTCGCTAGTTTTACTAAGGCCAGCTCGTGGCGTTCGTCGACTAGGTCAAGTTCAGCGAGCAACGCTACATCATTACAACCCTGGTCGACAAGGTTGGTCCTCATTTTTGGCAAGCCTGCTTCTAATGAGATGGCAGCTTACATTCCATACATCAATGAGAAGGGGGTTTCCCCTGTCGCTCGTTGTGGAGTAGTACGGTAGGCCCATAAAATATGTGGTAGCTCATTTACCCATGCTCCTTTGGCTCGCTCTAATCGTTTCGTCAATCTGTCGATCACCGTTTTGTTGGAAGCCTCAGCTTGGTCATTGCTTTGAGGATAGGCCACCGAACTGAAATGGTGTCTGATTCCATGTTCGCTACAGAAACTCTGAAAGGAGCAGCTCTCGAACTACGTTCCATTATCAGTGATGATGGTTCTGGGGATGCCAAAACGGGTGATTATATTCCTCCATATGAATCTTATCATATCTGCATCTCAGATGTTTGCTAGGGGTTCCGCCTCGATCCATTTAGTGAAGTAGTCAGTTGCGACCAACAGATACTTGCGATTGCCGACGGCGGTGGGAAGTGGTCCCACGATGTCCATTCCCCATTGGGCGAATGGCCATGGGCTGGATGGTGATTTTAGGTCGGTAGCAGGTTGGTGGAATATAGGAGCGTGGAGTTAGCATTTCAGGCACTTGCGAACATACACCGCAAATTCCCTTTGCATATATAGCCACTGATAGCCTTCCTTTATTGCTCGAAAAGCCAGGGACCTTCCTCCACTATGGCTTCCATAGATTCCTTCATGAAGCTCATGTAAAACTTGCTCGACATCCTTCGAGTGAACGCATTGAAGGTGGGGACCTGAAAAAGATCTCTTATATAGCTTGCTCCTAGTAGATAAGTGAAAGCGAGCGGCTTTGACTCTTATTTGGTGGGCGGTCTTCTTATCGATTGGAAGCGATCCATCCTTCAAATAGTCCCTTAAAGGATCCATCCAACTGGGTGTTGATTCAATTTGAAGCACGTATTTGATGGTTGGTGGTTAATTGTTATGGTCAATGCTCGAATGAGCGAGGAAGTCGATGGGGATTGTTATTTTTAAATCGGAATTGATTGCCGAACTCAGGGCTGCCAGGGCATCGGCATGGCTATTCTACCCTCTGGGAAACTGCTGGACACTGACTTCCTCAAAGAGATCCGTTAGCCTTTTTGCTAAGGTGAGGTAGGTTGCCATTCTTTCATCTTTTGCATTGTAGTCTCCACTTATCTGATTGGAGACTAATTGAGAATCGACGAACACCTGTAAATGCTTTACCCCTAAGGTGTGCGCCTTCTGAAGGCCGGATATTAAATCTTCATATTCTGCTTCGTTGTTGGAGGCTGCAAATCCAATCTTAATTCCTTGTTCGAGGATTATATCTTCTGGAATAATAAGGACAATGCCTATTCCTGCCCCCTATGAGTTGGAGGCTCCATCAACAAATAATTTCCAGACTCTCTCTGTTGCATGGTTTACTCTTTGCATTACTGGTCGAGATTGGTCGAGGGGTTGTTCGCCTATGAATTAGGCTATGAAATCAACAAGGACCTTCCCCTTGATTACGTTCCTTGGTTGAAATTGGATGTCAACTCGTCCGAGCTCGACTGGCCATTTAGACAGTCTGCCCGATAAATCCGCCTTCCTCAGGATTGCTTTAAGGGGGTGTGATGTAAGGACAATAATAGTGTGAGCTTCAAATTAGTGCTTTAACTTACTCGAGGTAACTACAAGTGCAAAAGAGAGTTTTTCTAGCGGTAGGTACCACTAATCGACGACTAATAAGGTCTTGCTCGCGTAATAAACGATTCCTGCTTTTTCACACATTAATGCAAAACTGACAGTGTGGTTGGAAACGGAGAGGTATAAGTACACGGAATTTGTTTCGTGTGGTATGACGAGCAGTGGTGGTGAACTAAGGTAAGCCTTGAGCTCATCCAATGCCCGTGAGCAATCTTGGTTCCATTCTACCATTTTGTTTCCCTTTAGAAGCTGGAAGAAAGGCTTGCACTTCTCGGAGGACTTAGAGATAAAGCGGTTCAAGGCAGCGAGCATACCGGTGAGCTTCTGAATGTCCCAGATTATTCGAGGAGGCTATACCCTATTTATTGCCTCTCTTACTGACCAAGTACCCAAGAAATTTTCCTGACTGGACACCGAAAGAACACTTGCTTGTGTTAAGTTTCATTCGGTACTTCCTGAGGACATCGAATGTTCTTGATAGGTCCGAGAGGTGGTTTTCTTTCTTCTTGCTTTTGACGAGCATATCATCGATGTAGACTTCCATAGTGTCTCCCATTTGGTCCTTGAACATCTTGGTGAACAGCCGCTGGTAGGTTGCCCCTGTGTTTTTAAGCCCGAAGGGCATAACCTTGTAACAGTACAATCCAACGATGGTGATGAATGCTATTTTGTCTTGGTCTGGAGCATACAAGGGGATCTGATGATACCCTGAGTATGCGTCCAGAAAACTCATTCTCTCGTGAGCTGCTGTGGCGTCCACTAGTTTATCAATTTTCGGAAGAGGGAAGCTGTCTTTAGGGCACGCCCTGTTAAGGTCAGTGAATTCTATGTAGACCCTCCACTTCCCGTTATTTTTTGGAACTACTACTGGGTTGGATAACCATTTGGGGAATTGGACCTCCCGTATGGATCCTGCATCCAGCAGTTTTTTAACTTCTTTTTCCACGACTTTTGCCTTCTCGGATGCAGTTCGTCGTGCCTTCTGCGTGATTGGTTTGAAGGTGGGATCAACGTGCAGCTGATGACAACCTATACTAAGATCAATTCCTGGCAACTCGTATGGTTCCCATGCGAAGACGTCTACATTGGTCCTTAGCAGAATCGTCAATTACTTATTTTCCTGATCTGTGAGAGAAGCTCCAATCAAGAAGATTTTGCAATCGTCGTTATCTCCCGTTGTGACTTCCTCAAGGCCCTCGACGACCCGTTCGGAGGGGAGGATCCTGGTTTCCTCTACTTCGGGCCTTCCATATTTTAATTGTTATTTCGAAGGTATCAGACCTTCTTATTCTTCAACTTTCTCGCTGTGCTTGTCGGCCTTCTTCTCTGGTCTTGGGCGAATGGTTCCTATGAAGCATCTTCTTGCCATCGCTTGATCGCCATGGATTTCCATTACTCCTCGCTCGGTTACATACTTGAGCTTCTGATGGTAGGTCGAGGAGACTTCCTTCATTGCGTGCAGCCACCCTCTACCGAGGATAGCCTGGTACGGTGAGTCAATGTCAACCATTAGAAACTCGATCATTTTGGAAACATTTCCTACCCTTACCGGCAGCATGATCTTTCCCAAGGGCATAGTCACCTTTCCAGCGAAGCCCACCAAAGGGACAGTAGCTTCCTTCAGCTCGACGATGCTTAATTTCAATTTTCTAAATAGGTCGAGATAAATTACCTCGGATGATCTTCCTTGGTCTACGAGCAACTTGTCGACGTCATAGTTTGCTATCCTGAGAGTAATGATTAAAGCATCATGATTTGGGGTTCTCACCCCCACCAGATCTTCATCTGTAAATACGATATGCTTACTATAGTCGACGTCATCTGCTCGCCGATGCTTTCCTGACTGTGTTTTCGCTGGATCGATCTGAAAAGCTTGCATCACCGCTGTAGGCTTTTTTACCTCCATTCGAGCTGAATTTCCCTGAATTTGCTTCATGTCAGATGCCCCATGAATTACTGCGAATTCATGGCCGGCATCATCTTCAAGTACGTTGTCGGGATTTACTTATCTATGGGCAGTGACCTTCTCTGCCTTCCTTTCCACGAATTCGTTCAGATGCCCGGACTGAGCCAGTTCTTCGAGGTGGGACTTAAGAGCCTTACAATTCTCGGTTTTATGTCATCCTTCTTTGTGGAAAGCAATCTCAGCGCGTTGTTTCTCTTTGAGGGATCTCCTCCCATCTTTCTGGGCCACTTAATAAATGGCTCGTCTTTGATTTTTGCGAGAATTTTGTAAATTGGATCCCTGAAGACAGTGTTGACCGCCTGAAATGCTTTTGCCACATCATTGTTGCCTCCTTTTTTGGAGCTATTCTTTCCCCCATTCTTCCCTCCTTTCTTCTGGTTCTCAGTTTTTTCATTGCCTTTAGTAGTGAGATTCGCTCGACCGTTCTCCACTTTACCGAGGCGGGTCACATCCTCCACCTTGGCATACTTCTCGATGCGAGCCATCAGGTCGTCGATGGTTATGGCCTCTTTCTTGGTCAGAGATTGGTACAGAAAGGAAGAACTGGGTAGCCCAATTTTGAAAGAGGCTACTGCCACTTGCTCCGAGCAGTCTTCGACCTCTTTGAATAACTCCCAGTACCTCTTGGCGTAGTCTCAGAGGGTCTCTTGAGGCGTCTTTTTTATTATTAGCAAAGCATCCATCCTTTTGGGATGGGAGTTGCTAGTAATGAAGCGTGCTGTAAAGAGCTTGGCTAGGGACTTGAAGCTTCTGATGGACCTATTGGGGAGCCTTTCGAACCATTTCTGCGCCACGTCATGCAGGATCGAGGGAAAAATTTGGCACATCAGTGTGTCTCGATGGTTCCAGAGGGTCATGGCCTGCCTGTACTGCCTGACGTGATCAATGGGATCAGTCTTACCATCATAGATCTTGAACCTTGGAATAGAAAACTTCTTGGTGGATTCCTATTCTTCCATTTCTCTCGAGAAAGGTGATTTCATCTGAGTTTTGAGATCTCTCCTGGAGAGTTCTCGGGTCGATCTGGTACCGCGATGTGCAGGGTGTTGGTCTATCTCCCTTCGGACCAGACTTTGTATGTTCTCGTTGCTATGAGTTGGGCTTCTGCGATCGTGAGTTAGTCGCAGTTGCTCGAGTAGGTCGTCCTCTGTCTCGTTTCTCTCAACTTTCTGGGACTCGCGTCTAGGGCTCCTTCCTCGGCTATGAGTGCGGTATGGACGTCTCCTGGTGCCACAATGAAGCTCTATCTCCATTCTTTCTAACCTTCTCTTGAGGCGATCATTCTCAGCTTCGTGCCTACGAGAAGACTCCCTTTGCTCTTGGAGCTTCGCCTCATAAGCAACAATCAACCTGGATATTTGTGTGGACCTCGCTGGTCCTTGACTTTCTTCTGAGGCTGGCCTTTCTAGGCGAGCCCTCTGATCTGAACGCCGAACTTCAGATCTGATCCTCCGAGGGGCAGGTTATTCTTGGGTATCTCCTGCTTGAGGAGCATTACTACTGTGACCAGACATTTTGAACTCTTTTGTTCGTGTGGGCTTTCTCAGGGAAGATAAATGCTTCCCACAGACGGCGCCAATTGTGGTGACAATTATTATTCAACACAAAGAGATAAGAGAAGCACAATCAGCAAGCAAAATAAAGGAGATAAAATGCCAATCACACAACAAGAGATGTACGTGGTTCAGCAAGAATGCCTACGTCCACGGTGGTGCAGTCAGTATTATTTCTATATACTCCGGAGATCGGTTACAGAGAATACAGTGCGTGTCCTATGCCCCATACCTAAGGTTTATTATGTACATGTCCATTTTCAGGGAGTGGGGGTGTTGGACTCCCCCACGCTTTCCATCTTCTCCTAGAACACCTCGTAACGAGAACATGGGAGAAGACTAAGTCATAACCGATTTTAATTGTTAAGATATGAGGGGTTTGGACTTTGGGCCGCTTAAACTGGGCTACTCGTCCAGGCCCGTCATTCTAATTCCGGGTACCCACAAAAAAATTTCCCCAAATCTACTTCATGACCATATTTTGAGGAAATATTTAACCCTTTTAAGTTTCTCAACAAAAACTTTCAGAGGTCTACCCAAAACTTCATAATTCTACGCTTGTTCCACCACTTGTAGGAAATAATCACTTTTAGTCAAAACGACAAAAATTTAAACGGTCTTAAAAAGGATATATTTTCTACTTTAATTTTAAGAAGTAGAGGACTATAATCCGAGTTTGTCCTATGGAGATGATCCATCGAACTTACAAAATTCCCGTTAATCCATTTCGTGTTATCTAAAACTCTATCCAGGCGAGCCTAAATCCCTGCATTACCATCCCATTTATTACACCACGTAAATCTAGAACCCTTTAACTGAATTTCTTGCAACCCAACATCTAATAGGGTCATGTTGAAGTCCAAAACCCTTTTCTAATTGATTCCATTTCCACTAATTTTTCCATCATTTGAAACTACAATATTGAAATCACCTCCCACTACCCATTTCATCTATCCCAGAGTACACAGGTATTCAAGATCATCCCATAAATCCAATCTCTCTACTTTTTTACATTTCGCATATCCGCCCTTGAAAAGAATAGGATTATCAAAAAAATTATCACTCAACCATAGTGAAAGTGATTGAGTGCCATCATGAGCTAACCTTCCAATTATTCTTCCAGAATATCCAAATTTTATTAGTGTTATTTGCCATCCCCCCCCCCCCCCCCCTCAAAATTTAATTTCCTACACACCTCAAGTTTATTATCTTTAATTTTTGGTTCAAGTAAAACAAAATATTAATCGAGTGAATACGAATTAATCTTTTAAGTCTACGAATAGAGAGGCCATTTCCCACACCTCTAACATTCCAAAAAAGAGATGAATAATTTGGAAACTGCAAAGATTAAAGTTTTTGATTTCTTACCTCCTAATCGAGTTTAAATTTGGGATGCTTTTGAGGCCGAATAGTTTTTCCTAGTATTCTCTTTTTAACTACTGTAAACTCTTCTTCAATCTCGTCCGGTTCCTCTAATAATAGTTTCTTGTCAAGTTTTGAAATTTTTTTAGATATCCCTTTTGAAAACATTTACCAATCTTCGTTTATCTCCCTCACCAAATACGATTCCGAGTCTGAAGCATAAAGATGTTGCCAATCTTCTACAATAGATTTATCTATTGATAGCCTTGGTACCTTGGGAGAAAGGAAATAGATTTTCATAGTTGTAGGGTCCATGATAACTTTTTTAAGTTTTGGAACATTGGACATATCAAAATCTAAATTTCCAATTGTGTTATTCTCCAAGACTCCTTGCATGGGAGAATTATCGTCAAGTAGGTCATGCACTGGTTGAATTTCACCTTCTTCTTGTTCTAGGTTTTTAGTTGCTAAAATATCAAAAGAATTGACCATTGAGGGCCCAAGATCAGCACTGAATTTGTTATTATCTATTGTTCCCTTAACAACATTATTTGTCTCGTATTTTTTCTGAATTAATAGGCACTCTAGTACTAACTGTCCCTGTGCCTGTTTTACCCTTTTCATTCTTTGCATCTTTATTGCCTCCACTATATTAACATCAACTGTATCATCCTCGTTTTTACAGTTTATACTATCATGGCCCAACTTTGAACATATATGATAATATGGGGGTAGATTATTATAACATGTTTTCTGCCAAAAACTAGGTCGGTTGTCCCTAACCAAATCCTCTTAGGTAGATGTTTCAACATATTTACCTCTAAATAAACACTAGCCATGATAGAAATGAGAAAGATATCATGTATCCTCGTTAGGTTTTTTGGGGTTACCAATCACGTTTGCAATGGAAAATAGGGTTGTCTTGGAGAAAAAATGGACTGGGAGGTAAGGAAGGTTCACCTAAACCGACACAAGAGAGTTGTCCATGTTGGCTTCAGAGTCAGGCGACAATTTGATCACTCACATAGGGAATATGTGTATATACCAAAGGTCTATCAACCATATACGATGGAAATCTTCTTCACACTGAAGGTCAATCAAAACTTGTTTGGAGTCCAACAAGCCTACTAAAAAACATGTTTTGAAAGAGAAATTCCGGAATGTTTTCCTGATCGTTTCAAGCGAAGGTCTTCCATAATGGAACTTCCCTATCAAGGCATCTTTGAATGGGGTTGTTAATTACCAGATGTCTTTATTTGAAAAGAGTAGAGCTATATCCCCTTTATGTTGTACAGTATGATGAATGGGAATATGCGTATCTGGTGAAGTCATGTTCGTGAGCATGTCCGCAAATGATTTAACAGCATTCCTGTCAGGTGGTTTTGGGTCAGTTAAGATGGCGTCAGGTGGGATGGTACCTGCGCTAGAAGGCAGCGCCGCCATTATTTTTCGGTTAAAACATATCAACCACATAAGTTTAAAGATCACCTACAAGCTCTTCGTGTTTCTTAAAGTCCAAAGTACCCATAGAATACAAAACTCACACTTTTGAATTAAATCTTTTAACTACGGATCTTAATATTTTCTTGACTACACAGGTATCGAGTATTATTTCTCCCAAGTTAAATGATGAGTTCACTATATCAGACAATTTGGCATAGAACTCGTCAAAGGATTCACTTACCTCCATCCTAATGGTTCTAAACTGAGTGGTGATTTTTTGGAGTTTTGAATCCTTAACAGCACTAATACCCTCATGAGTGAGTTGGAGTATGTCCCAAGCATCATTAGACATTTTAGATATCATAATACGGTGAAACTTCCCCGGTGTGATTGCAGAAAAAAAAGCATTCAGGTCACATGAATTATACTTGGACAGTTTAATCTCATCCTCACTCCAGGTTTTATGGATTTTTTGATTCTATAACTACCAATTAAGGATGTGGGTGGGAACCATCCCTTAAAATTAGGCAACCACACTCTCTAATTTATCAACTTAAGTGCAAATTTCATTCTCGCTTTCCAATATGTAAAATTTGACCCATCAAACATCGGTGGTCTAAAAAGAGAGTGACCCACCATCAAAATTCATTCCTAGACACGTGTCTAACATAATAACTTAGTGTTCCCGTTCTGATAAAATTTGAAAGTGCAATAGGCTGTAGGGTTCTAATTTGGCAAAAGGTGCAAAACAAACACAAAACATTTTTAAAATATTCAAATTCATAATTCAATTAAATTAGTTACCCAAATCAAACTTATTACTAGTTTTAAACATCTTTTGATCAAGAAGATTAATCACTTTTATCTTAACGTAAGCATGCATCTAGGTGAGTGCGCGATAGCATAAGTAAATCAACCCGATGTACGAGGAAAATTCAATGGAAAAACCTCAGACGACCCATCCGCACAAATTCACTACGTATCGAATTACAAAGGACATGGCAGTAGACTTACAACACAGACTTGATGCCCTCACAATCCTTGACACTCTTTGTTCCTTCAACCTCCGAATAAGGATACACAAGAGTCCACTCACGCATAGCCATAACATGTGAGTCCACCAAAGCCTCAGTATCCACTAAATAACTCAACAAATGTCACACACAAAGTCCATTACAGAGTCCACTACAGTGAAACAATTCTCACAAAGATGTGGAAAATAATCCTTGGTGCCTAAAAAAGGATCTTCAAAGCATAAAATGATGAACACTTGGACTCTAAACAACTTGGGTGTAAACTAGGGTTTTGGAGAGCTTTTGAATGAGTATGGAAACTCAAAATAAAAGTTTTTGTCTCTAATAAAACTACTATTCTGCACTCATATTTATAGGAGGTTTTTCAAAATCTAGATAAGGATGAAACGCAATTTGGAAGATCTTAAAATTAATAAAAATTCATCATCTCATTCAAATGTGATACAACTCGTTCAAAATAATCCATGCATCTTGTTCTAACATCTTTCTAACGACACTTCCAACGAGATTCTTGCCGAAGGAAAAAACATTTTGTTTGAATTTTCATTAGAACATGTTGTAATGAGGTACATAGACTCGTTCGAATGACATACCTAAAGTTGGTCTAACAACCTCACAGAAAATATTTTTCTTCTTAAAAATATTAAAAGAAGATAAAATCATTAAAAAATATTTTAAAAATAACTTTATAAAAACCTAACACCTAAATATAAAAACCTAACCCCTAAATATAAAATTGTCAATGATCAAATTATTTATGCATCCATACCTAATAGATTTGTGAAACATGAAGATGAAACGAGCACAAAACACGACATGATGATGTAGATCTTCGAACTTGGTCACCATATCTTCAATCAACACCTATCATAAGCTTGAAAGATAAATACACTAAAGTCATAACCTATGACTCAAAGTTTTTTTCCAAACATGGACAAAATACATACAAATTGAGTTCATCGAAAATTTGTCCTTTTACTTTGTAAAAACACACACCATGTTTTGTATAAAACGTATTAGTAATGGTTTTTGTTTAAAATTATGTGGAACAGTAGTTAAAATTTAGCAAAGGTTGTTTTGGGTTTAAAACAATGTGGAATAGTAGTTATTATTTGGATTGTCCTTTTTTTCGTTGTCTTAACCAATCTAATATGGGTTTGAAATAATCACAATGAGAGAGTGGTGAATTTTTGTTAATTTTTTTATCCATCAAACTCATATAATATAAAGTCTTCATGCATCAAATAATGAGACACATATAACAAACTCAATATACCAATTGTCGACTCTGGAAGTTTAAAATATGTCAACTTATATTAAATGTTGGGGAATTAATTAGTTGTATATTGTTTTGCCATAATATCTTATGATTTGACATTAAAGACCGTGTTCTTTTTAATATGTCAAAATTCAATGATACGTGAACACCTTTTAGTAATCGATTCTGTTATGACTGATCTATTTTACTTCTTGCTAACCATTATCTTTATCTTATTTTTTGTTACATTGTGAGGTAATCAACAATTTTCCAAATGATTAGAAATAAGATATGAATGAAATTTTCAATAATAGAGCAACGTTATATCTAAAGAGTTAATGGGTTTTTTGGTTATTTGTTTACCAATAAACACCCCGAGTTAATAATCAAGTGACCGTATAAGAAATGTTGAAATAGTATTAACATCATACATTTGTTTGTTAAGAATTATACTAAGTGGATTTTTCATGGAGAATGTTCTCCATACACAATATGAGTTAGTGGATTGGATGAAGTACATGATACGTACATGGTTGATGATATGTGTGGACTATTATATGATGGATTTGGAAATCTAAGTGAATATGGAATGAATTGTAATGACACATATGAAGACCACGATGAGTTATATGAAAGTACATAAGAATTTTTCAAGTTATTAAAAGTTGTGAAACATAAATTGTACCCTCGTTGCAAGTCTTTACTGTTACTTTGATTTATTATTTGACTCTTTCATGTGATAACACTTTATGAGTGGAATCACATAATGTTTATATCATTACTTCAGTTCTTAAAAGAGGTATTGCCTAAGAGTGAGAAATTTATAGATTCAAACTCTGAAGTAAGAAATATTGTTAATCATTTACGCTTCAATTATTATAAGATACATCCATGTCGAAAAGATTGTATGTTGTACTAGGAAGAGAACAAAGATAGTATAATATTCCATACATTATGATGTTATCATCATTGAAAAGACGCATGTCCCTAAAGAGGCAAAGGTTCCTAATAACAATAATAAGATCTTTGTATTTTATTCATATTCACGTTATTTATGGGTGTTTATAATAATGAAAAGTGATATAAATTGAAATCACTCGATATAAGGAAAATTTTGTGGCAGAAGGTATCCTGTAGAATCTCGAGATTAATTATGAGAAAGCACAATCCCCCCATGGATTATACAACTTTCAAATATATTACCAACTTATAGATTTATGAATATTTAGATTTACGACTCATGGATTTTGTACTGCTTATTTATATGGGGACTTAAATTAGAACTCTATAATCTAAGAACTACATACTGAGTCCGACTAAGACATTTATTGTACGACTTAAAGAAATTCAAAAGAATGTTTTAAAATCATCTTAGTGAATACTTAACTAAGAAATGATATGCAAAAAATCTAACATTCTCTTGTATCTTTATAAAAGAACCCTTAAAAGTATATGTAATAGTTAAAATCTATGTGGATGACATAAATTTTATTGGGAAAATATCTCAAAACAATTACTAACTATTTGAACAAGGAACATAAAATGATATACCTTAGGGGAACTGAATTTTGTCTTGCATTGTAAATCAAGACAAACTATAGTCGGATTTTAATCCATCACTCTACTTATAACAAAAAAAGTATTAAAACACTTTAATGTGGATAAAACACACCTAATAAGTACTCACCTGATTGTTCAATCTTTAGATATAACGAAGTCTCCATACTATCCTAAAGAGAAAGATGGGGAAATATTTGATCCATAAGTACCATATTTCAATGAAATTAGTGCATTATTGTAATTGGAACAGTGGACCAGGTTGGATATTCTAGGCTTTGTGAATATGCTTGATAGGTGTAATTTTGAACCAACCAAATTGGGTTGATATTAAGCATATACTAAGATATCTACGTGGAACCACTAACACGAGTTTAATTTATTCTTATCGTTTTGATGATTCTAAGTTAGTCGATTATGCATATTCTTGATACCTCTCCGATCCTCATAAGGGTCTGTCTCAGATAGGTTAATAGGTTATGTATTTTTTAGTGGTGATACTATTATTTCTACTGAACAAACTTTAGTAGATACTTCTTTTTTCCACTTTGAAATTTTATCTCTTTATAAAACCATGAATGTGTACGGTTGGGATATTTAACCAAGAATATTTGTAGTTTTGTCAAATGCCTTACATTACAATTGTTCTGAGTATTATCTATAAAGAGGATGCAATATGAAAATCACAAATTAAATAAGAATCGTCAATAGAGATAGAATCAAACACATTTCACCAAAAAAAAAATCTTCACTTGCGAGATTTGCAAGAAAAATGATATTGAAGTCATGAAAAATTGTTTGAGTGATAACCTAGATTATCTATTCACTAAGTATTGTAAAAAACGACATTTTATAAACTTTTGTATGAGAGTGGAATGCATCGCCTCCACCAAAAATAAATTGAGAGATAAAAATTAGACGGAGTATCTTATGAGACACAAAAACATGTTCTCGGGGACATATTCATGCTTTACTCTTTTTCGATTAACTAGGTTTTGTCCCATTAAGTGTATCTGGTAAAGATTCTAGTAAGACAATATAACACCCCGCCTAATTAAATACCGGGCGATCAGTCATTTATTAAATTAAGATCAAGGAGAACAGTTGGTTCATTCTTAGCATCACTGTCGCAAAATAAAATATACCAATTTAAACACCCTAAATATTTAAGCTATGTCAAAAAAATTTAAAACCTTATTTCCATTTTATTAAATCCAAATATGAAAAACCTTTTTCAATGACTAACACTTTAATAATTCTGACATACTAAAGATGGATAATAACACAAGAATTAGATTTATCCATATAAACTATAAATAAAACCATCCTGACAGTAATTAAATCCGAAAGAATACCAACTAATGGAAACATAAAGGAACGTAAATCTCTGACAAAAAGCCAAACTGAATAGAGAAACGGGGACACATGCTCTAACTAATAAGAACTAAAAGTAGGAGTGGAGTCAACAATGAGGTCGTCTAAGCAATGGCCTACAACTCCCACATAAGCTGCAACGCGTCCGGTCCAAAGATCCTAAGCATGACGCCCCTGTGGCTGGGCACCTGTATTATATATATATATATAAGAAAGAATAAATAACAGATAACGGGTGAGAGCTCGAGTGTAAAACAATTTAAAATTAGTTTAGCAAGTATTTAAAATGCTTACCGGCTAATGCAACAACCATGTTAGTATGCAACAGTCTCTTGAGAATTCTCACCTCTCATTCTAGTGTACACTCCTACCGTACTAATAAATCTCATAAGTTTCTCTAACTTATTCCATAAGGTTTTATCAGATGACAAGCGAGGTTATGATATTTACTTTAGGAAATCATTCTCTTCGAGATTTCTACGCTATTTAGAACAACTCATTTCCCTTATAAAGTTCCCTAACGCTTATAATAAAATTGAAGCATTTATTCATTACTTATATACTTATATGCACAGTAGAAAGTTCCAATATAGATATACGTATATATATTAGTCACGCATATAATATATATACTAACGGCACCCCACATAAAACCTATGGTGTTGGCATACTCTGCTATCAAGTCCCCGTATCACACAAACTAAGGGAAATACTTGTCTGGAATCACTCTCGAACTGTATTAACACAATACACAAACAAATGGAGGCAAAGCATAGTTCCAGGTCCTAAGAGGTCAGCACATACCCTCGCGTCTCTTAGAACATCCGACTATCATTTTTGAATACCCTGTATCGAGGATACTATCTTCTAGGGTTCGAGTCAATATCCACCATAAAGGTCCAATCGAGATAAGACCATCCCGGCATGGAAACCCTCGTGATAGCAAGTAGCCCGGGTATGATTTTTACACAGATATATAATATTCACAATCACACAGCCATATATATATAAATATTCACATGTTTAAATTAGGTACGCCCACGACCCATGATATTATCCTAGCCATGCGTAACATATCACGCTCGAGTTTTACGTATAAGTAAATCACTCTTTTTATTCTATTAAGTATAACAAATCCTTATGTACTTCTCGACTCTCGAAGTGGATCCTCTCGAAATAATATAAAATCAGTAGGTACACACCCTCACTACTCTACTCGTCTAAGTCTTTCTTAATCCTCACAAGCTATACCATAGCGTACGCACGATTCCCCATTAAATTTATATTCCCGAAACTCCATGATTAAATCACATATGAATCGTATCACCCGAACCTTGCCTACAAACCTACTGGTCTTTCCCAAGCCCCATTATGGTAAATAAAATATGTTTAAGGTTTCCACAAAGTGGCACAGAGTTAATCATTAAGAATAAAGAACAAGCTTCAAAATTCAGAAAAGGTCGATCGATCGAAGGTCTGGGGTCGATCGATCGATCGACATTCAAGGTCGATCGATCGATCTCCCAGATATTTCCTAGATTCTGCATATCCATCCTACGGGTTTCATCCCCACAAGTCCTCAAAACCTCTATCGATTTTGCCCAAACTCCCAAATAAGGTTACTACTGGTTCTATATTCATATATGCATGAATTTATACGTAAGACATGTATAGTTTCATCAACGGGATTGTATTAAAGGGATAATATGCCTTAATTATCAAGAACCCTAATTTTTCACTAAACTTCCATTGTTCTAATTCTTTTTCTAGATTTCTCACTTCTAAATTGTTCAAATTTCGTGGGTAATTCTCTATATATGATTGAGATTCCAGATTATATTTATTTTCTCTACAAAATGTGATTGGGTTCTATAAATCATTAAATTCTTCCATGAAACCTAGGTTCAACAATCCTAATCTAACATGGTGAGACATTAACTAAAAGAGAATAAAGATAGATACTTGCCTGAGAATTAAAGATCTAATTCGATGATTCTAATTGGTATCGCGGTAATCCTCTTCTTCCGATCTACGCTTTGGTGGTAGTGGGGGTGAAAGATTGGTGGTTCTTGGCCTTGAAAACTTGGAAAGCTTTTTCCCTTCTTCTTCCTCTGGCCTCCTTCCCTTTTGGTTCTAAGAACCCTAACTTCTCTGGCACTCCATCTGATATAATCTTAATGATTTTCGTCATTATTAAAGGCCAAAAATAGAAAATTATCAAAATGTCTTCTCGGGTTACTGGTTAGGCCTAAAAACGTTCTGAGACCCAAACTAATCCCCCGGGTACACTTTTCAAACTATCTAGGCCCTTTCGGACACATTTCCGCACTCAAAATGACTATACGGGCGACTTATAATTTATTCACTTTTAATAATACTAATTTAGTCCTGACACGACACAGGCACGTCCTCACTTAAATTTCCATTTTATTCACTCGTGACAATTTTAATAAAATAAATCTCATATAATACTTTAATCATCCAATAATATTCAACAAATTTCCAACAATTACTAACTCTCGTCACGCTAGTAACATTTAAAACAAATTTTCGGATTGATATTAAATAAATTTATCTCAATTAAATTTAATAAATCCCTAAATTTAAAAGCCACAAAAATACGGGTTATTACATACTTCCCCCTAATAACGGAATTTCATCCTGAAATTCGGAAAATAAGGCCTATCTTGTATCATCTGTAACAAGGTATAAAGCATCTAATTCCCACAACATCGAAAGAGAACTACAAATCTTAATCTCATCAATTTAATACAACAAAATTCTCTTGAATAAATATAACTAAAGTAAATTTCCATGCTCTATACAACAAAATAAATAAATACAAGTCGTCTCATCTTTTATTAAAAAAATTTGGATACCTTATCAGCATACAAACTATCTACATAGTAAGGTGCTCAGTCCCTATAGCCCCCGCCTCACAGCAAGCTTGTTTAACACTCTCATTAAAGACACTTCTCATTGTGGTTTTAACCAACAACAATTTCATAAGACATGCCTATACATTATTAATTCCTTATTATTTCATTATCATTGGGAGGCCGCACCTCACTACCTGAGAACCACTCGGATTTGTCTAAACACAAAACTCCCATTCTGAGAGAAATCATACGAACATCCGACCACTTTTGTTTGCCTAAAAACAGTCGTGGAATTCCACCATAGTCGTCAAAATCTAACTCACCCAATCCAAAATTTTGATTATCCGCCCATCTCTTAACATTCAGAGTAAGAAAAGTTAAGGTTTTTCCACACCAAATCCTCAATAAGCATCTTCTTCACAATAAATAGGTACGAGTGCTCCCATGTAACCCTGCCATTAGGTAATATCCTCTCCCAATTATCGTACTATACTTCACTTGATAGCTATAACCGTTGTGGAAAATAAATGATCACAATGAATTCAAATTACTTTCACACTGCTCCACTAATGGTTAATCATCGCTTGCGTACTCCCCGAATTATGGGTGATACAACCTACTCAAAACGAAACGATATCCCCGTTGCTTCCTGAAATCCCGTATTGAAGGTGGGATTCAAAAATCTTATCCTAATTCAGAAAAATATTGTGTAGGACCACATACCGGCGCGATTCTCCCTTTCAAAGGAAGACTGGGGCACACTAGCTAATATTGTAACTCACCCCAAAGGAATGTCAATCACTTCCTTCTTGGGAATCTTGTTCCACATGTTCGAAGGAATTCTTTATCTTACCTTGAGGTTGTCAACTCATCCAATAAACTTTACCGACTTTACTAGCCTCTTCCATTATAGGAATTGTTGATAGCCCCAAAATTCTTTGGTTGTTCCTCTTGTTCCAACTGATTTCTATTTATGAGTGGTTCCCGTGGAGGCTACTCAATATGTCCTGATTGACATCGACGTCTACTTGTTATGTCTCACATTAAGCGACACTTAATACTCCCCTTCTTTCCTTTGCATATACTGAAAGTTTCGATCCATGCACTTTTCTTCACGATGTGCACTTCCGGACCTTTTTATACCATACTAACAACTTCACTCTTTGTACGCGTCAGTCTCTCTCAACATTGGACTAATTCCAACTTTGCTTTGAGTGTTCTCCATAATAATTTGAATTCTACCCTTCTCAGGGAATACCCCTTTTTAAATGGTTTCCCACAGCCATCCAACCAGATTCGGTGTGCTACTCTAAATAAAAATGTATGGATTTATCGTCTTTCACATGGCGCTCAATCCGCCCTACCACTTCCACTTCGTTATGTTAATCCCATAAACATTTATTCCACACGTCTATTCCCGCATCCCTACAACTCGAACGATTCTAACATCAGTTAACCATGATTCCCACACACCGTATAAACCGTGCATACTAGCGTAAGCATCACATACGCTTCACACATAACACCCAATTCTTTCTTTTCCTTGTTCTCACAACGTGCTTACAACACTCGGGTACTCTCAATTACCCTAGAAATTGAAATTTTAAATCCTCTTTATCATCGTTCCATCCCTCAACTCGTGGTGATAAGACAAAACTTTCAATGCTTTCTTACCACCCAACCGGCTCCACTGGACTTAATTCATAATTAAACTTTCAATTTACAGATATAATTCCCTGCTCCTATTATGACCGAGGTACTAAACTCATAGACTAATGACCAAACATCTTCCTACTTACAACCTTACGCTAAGCTTCATGTGTGGGATGTCTCGCAATACAAAATCCAAACAAGGAACCCCCCTGATACACTACTACCTAGCATTGTCGGTAATCAAAATCCGTTAGGCCCTCCGTCCATAGCATGTACCCCTTTATTCCGTATCTTGACAGAAAATTTACATCTCTTCCCGTAATTACACTTAACAAAGAACATTTCGTCAAGTGAACTATCGTTTAGCATTGGCGGTAACCATATTCCATAAACCTCTAATACATACCATCGGGATTCACGAAATCCTATCCCCAAACATATAAGTATAACTCTTAACTCTCACATCTCTAAAGGATAGACATATCAATGTGCTCTTCCTATCACCAAGTCTTTAGCGCTAAACATAATAATGGGTTAAATCTTTTCTCTCAACAGTAATCCCAATACATACTGAATCATAACAACAAAGTCCCTACACACACCGGGATCGAATATCTCGAGCCCACTATCCCCTCCGAAGTTTCTAGAATAAAAATATAAGTGCGAGTCCGACCCTCTCGCAGGTGAGGCCTCGCCAGAACAAAACATGTTGCACTAATGCAACCATTCCGATAGCCTTACAATAACTACCTACTATCATACCACCCATTACTATAAATTTGTAACCAAGACAATATCATACTCATTTATCACATCACTAAACAAGTAATCTCAATAAAGTATATAACACTATTAATACACCCATTTATCCTCCGCGGATACCACTAAGGATTATCTCGCTACTCTAGGGAAAATATTCACATAATAATATTTATAGTTATACGCACTAACTCGTCTCACATGCTAATCTAGTAATGAAAAAAATATAGTGACTCGCTCGTGTCACATAAAACACGCCTCATCCTCTGAGGATAAAACTCATACTTCTACCTTACCAATCGTCTTGTTTTCACAAATGGTCCCCGAACGTAACACGTCTGTCCAAACAAAAACAATAACTACTTTAATCGTTGTCCTTTACTAGGCATCCTACTCTTGTCCCTTTACTCTGTTCGGGAAAATGTTAACGCATGTGAATCACTTTCCACAAAATACCTCTACACATGATCCACTTATCACCTATCATACTAACCATATATGTATTGTCCTTCTCGGACTTTGGTACGCTCAATTCCTGGTAGATACCTCCGTTGTTCCTTTAGCTTTGTTGGCCCTAAGGAACGTGCTAATGGCTTCAATAACCCTTACTTAATTCACCATCGCTTGGTAAGAAATTAGATATTCGAATCATTTAAATGAGTGCCCCAATGGGTTTCCCCCTTGCGGTGTTTTACTAACTACTTTTCATCTATACTCACTTTCCAATAAGTCTTTCGATTATTTTAGCTCCCTTCATAAGAGAGTTAACATCTCTTTGGACGATGCGTGATATTGTCACCATATGGATCGACTGTCCAACATAATTATCTTTAAGTGTTGTCAATCTTTCCTCATGAGTCGATTTCCCACTTGAAATCTTCTCTACCATTGGTATCCACTCCCGCTGATACAAAATTTGCTAAAAGTCTAAATCCATTTACAATTGGGCCCCTCTTCGGCCCTTCCGTAATATGTTCAGCATGACGTTCATATCTTATCCTAAACAACTGATAAAAGAACTTGCGGTTAAACTGTACCTAATGTCCTTTCATTGATGCAACATTTCACCACTAACGGTGGTGGTTTACTCCCACTATTGTAACTTTTCTTCCTTGAGTCAAGAAAATTTTTACCCCAAATTTTCACTTCTAGTTAACCACACTCCACAATATTCCCAAGCCATCGAATATATTACCTTCATTGGGAAACACACACAATTCCCGCATGTCTAGAATTTTCGCTGACTCTCCTCAATTTTTACCTTTCGACCCTCTCACAAGCGCACCACGTTGGTTGGGTCAAATTTGTCCTCACTTTAGACTATAGCAGCACTTGAAATTTTTAGGCTGCGTCCTAGCCGTCTTTACAGTCCTGGCCTCTTGTTCCCTAATAGGGGTGACCTCGACTACAATTATCATCCTTGAATATACTTTACAACCTCAACTGATCCCTGCCTCCTGATGTCCGCCTAACGGCCCTCGTCTGACATCCTTCATTGCTAGGCACACGTACACATCCGAACGTAATTAGAATTCACTAATATACATACATTATAGCTGGAGAACGCAATCTCACCATAGAAACCAACAATCCTAAACATAGGGATCTAAATCAAACAAAGCAGCGCTGGAAGCATATAAGCCGCACAGATCCTAAAGGACACTAGAACCTGATGCTATGATACCACCTAAAACACCTCGCCTAATTAAATACCGGGCGATCAGTCCTTTATTAAATTAAGATCAAGGAGAACAGTTGGTTCATTCTTAGCATAACTGTCGCAAAATAAAATATACCAATTTAAGAACCCTAAATAATTAAGCTAAGTGTCAAAAAAATTTAAAACCTTATTTCCATTTTATTAAACCCAAATATGAAAAACCTTTTTAAATAACTAACAATTTAAGAATTCTGACATACTAAAGATGGATAATAACACACAAGAGTTAGATTCATCCATATAAACCAAACCATTTTAAACTATAAACAAAACCATCCTGTCAGTAATTAAATCCCAAAGAGTACCAACTAATGGAAATATAAAGGAACGTAAATCTCTGATAAAAATCCAAACTGAATAGAGAAACGGGCGACACATTGCCCAACTAATAAGATCTAAAAGTAGGAGTGGAGTCAACAATGAGGTCGTCTAAGCAATGGCCTGCAACTCCCATATAAGCTGCAGCGCGTCCGGTCCAAAGATCCTAAGCATGACGCTCCTGTGGTTGGGCACCTGTATTATATATATATATATATATATATATATATGTATATATATATATATGTATATATATATATATGTATATATATATATATGTATGTATACAAGAAAGAAGAAATAACAGGAAATGGATCAGAGCCCAAGTGTAAAACATTTTAAAATTAGTTTAGCAAGTATTTAAAATGCTTACCGGCTAATGCAACAACCATGTTAGTATGCGACACTCTCTTGAGAATTCTCACCTCTCATTCTAGTGTGCATGCCTATCGTACTAATGAATCTCATAAGTTTCTCCAACTTATTCCATAAGGTTTTATCAGGTGAAAAGCGAGGTTATGATATTTACTTTAGGAAATCATTCTCTTCGAGATTTCTACGTTATTTAGAACAACTCATTTCCCTTATAAAGTTCCCCAATGCTTATAATAAAATTGAAGCATTTATTCATTACTTATATACTTATACGCACAGTAAAAAGTTCCCATATAGATATACGTATATATATTAGTCACGCATATAATATATATACTAACAGCGCCCCACATAAAACCTATGGTGCTGGCATACTCTGCTATCAAGTCCCCGTATCACACAAACTAAGGGAAATACTTGTCTGGAATAACTCTGGAAATGTATTAACACAATACACAAACAAATGGAGGCGGAGCATAGTTTCAGGTCCTAAGAGGTCAGCACATACCCTCACATCTCGTAAAACATCCGACTATCATTTTCGGATAACCTGTATCGAGGATACTATCTTCTAGGGTACGAGTCAATATCCCCCATAAAGTTCCAATCGAGATAAGACCGTCCCAGCGCGGAAACCCCCGTGATAGCAAGTATCCCGGGTATGATTTTTACACAGATATATAATATGCACAATCACACAGTCATATATATATAAATATTCACATGTTTAAATTAAGTGCGCCCAGGACCCATAATATTATCCTAGCGATGCGTAACATATCACGCTCGAGTTTTACATATAAGTAAATCACTGTTTTTATTCAATTAAGTATAACAAATCCTTATGTACTTCTCGACTCTCGAAGTGGCTCCTCTCAAAATAATATAAAATCAGTAGGTAAACCCTCACTACTCTACTCGTCTAAGTCTTCCTTAATCCTCACAACCTATACCATATCGTACGCACGATTTCCCACTAAATTTATATTCCCAAATCCCCACGGTTAAATCATATATGAAACATATCACCCGAACCTTGCCTACAAACCTACTAGTATTTCCCAAGTCCCATTATGGTAAATAAAATTTGTTTACGGTTACCACAAAGTGGCACAGGGTTAATCATTAAGAATAAAGAACAAGCTTCAAAATTCAGAAGAGGTCGATCAATCGAAAGTGGGGGGTTGATCGATCGATCCAGTCGATCGATCAATCGCCCAGATATTTCCCAGATTCTGCATATCCATCCTACGGGTTTCATCCCCACAAGTCCTCAAAACCTCTATCAATTTCACCCAAACTCCCAAATAAGGTTACTACTGTTTCTATATACATATATGCATGAATTTTTACGTAAGACGTGCATAGTTTCATCAACGGGATTGTATTAAAGGGACAATATGCCTTAATTATCAAGAACCCTAATTTTTCACTAAACTTCCATTGTTCTAATTCTTTTTCTAGATTTCTCACTTCTAAATTATTCAAATTTCATGTGTAATTCTCTACATATTATTGAGATTCCAAAATATATTTATTTTCTCTACAACATGTGATTGGGTTCTCTAAATCATTAAATTCTTCCATGAAACCTAGGTTCAGCAATCCCAATCTAGCATGGTGAGACATTAACTAAAAGAGAAGCAAGATGTGACACCCCGACTAATTAAATACCGGGTAGCTACTCCTTTATTAAATCAATACAAAATGCCAAGTTGGTTCAGTTAATAGCATCACTGTCGAAAATATTTTAATGATTACTAACCACCTAGTATTTAAAAAGTAAGTTGCCAAATTTTAAATTAAGTCTGGTTAACATGCAGTAAAAGAATTATGAAAGAATAACATAACCATCCACCATAATGAAGAAATGGAATAACCAACAAATAATAATAAGTTCGGAGGAAAACTCCTCACAACAATCCCACAACTGAAATAAGTAAAACAATGTATCCTGAATTAATTACATGCCAAAAGTCTGAAAATCTGAAATAGGAAATGTTTCTAATAGAAATGGGCGACATGCCCTACAACTGATAAAAGCTGAATATAGAGTCAAGATAGATGAAGCGTCTACTAGCAAAGTCCTGTAACTTCCACAAACAGCTACAGCTCGTCACCTGAATGAGGATCCTAAGCATGGTGTCCTTGTGGCTGGGCACCTAAAATGGTTTTTACAAAAATAGATTTGAAAGAAAACGGGTCAGAGCCCGAAAGTGGAGAGTATTTTAAAATAGCAAGTGTTTTAATAACATTAAAACAATGAATGCAAAATACATGTTAGGACGTGCACTCACATGAAATACTCACCTCTCGACTAATTGTGCACTCCTAACGTACCATACCCATCTAAGTGATATACGTAACTAACCAAACCGTAATAAGTTATACCCCTTACTACTCGATTCCCATTATGCATTCTAGCGTTATCAACTAAATAGAGGGCGTTACTTAAACTTGGATTCTCAATTATTATCAATACAATTCTCTACCGGTTATCCCGTTATATCTTCTCAAAACATTACCATAATTATACTCATAATACTTAACATGAAAGTTCTCATTATTTAAGTGTATATTATTCACGTCATAAATATACAATACGAGCACCCCGACACTAAGCTGCGGTGCACACATACTCTGCTATCCATCCTGGTACATCACGTACATAAGGATCACGCATTCCGAATCTCTCAGGAATCGTTCTCAGATAACAACAATCACAAACAATGGAGGCGAACACAGTCACATCACATGAGTCACGCACATACCTACGCTCCCACGATCAGCAGACTTATTAATATCCCAATAAGTCCTTCTCTGACCTATGTTCTCGAGGTACCAATCTAAATCCGAGCAACACAAGGATTAGAGGGCCCTAAGCGAACGTAAACCTCCCGTGATAGCAAGTATGGTAGGTATGTTATACACATAAAATCATATACTTACTAAGCATGCACACATCCCAGTAATTACCATAATTTATTTGTGGTACACTTCTCATTTTCGTACCGACTTATAATGTTACACAATTCACATGTTCCCGGTTAATTCAATTATTTAAGCCGTCAATAATTCTCGCATCGTAATAGTCACTCACGTCCTATTCCATAATTTTCATTCAATTCAAATCACACTTATATGTTTTACTCCTCATTATATCCCAAATATCCCAACTATATCAATTTATCATCAAGGGAATGTTATCTCTACAATTAAACAAGGTTACGGGACACACGAAATCAAAACAGGCCAAAAAGCCTAAACTGTCAGCTCGTTAGAACTCTCGTTCGAACGAGGCTGTTCGAACGAGAGTTCGTTCGAACGAAGTGGGCCTTCTAACGATATCTCATTCGAACGAAAGGCATCGAATGAACATACCTCTCGTTATAAGTCAAACTGTCAACTCGTTAGAAGCTCGTTCGAACGAGCTCGTTCGAACGACCTAGGCAGGTCTTCTAACAAGAGGCCAGTTTCGAGCCCAGATTTTTCCAAATTCGTTTTTCCAACTTTTCTTCACCTCTAATCACATTCAAACATCAATCCAACAATTGTTCAAGGTTTCTAATCATTCCTAAACATACTTAGGTCATATAATAACATGTTTATGGGGTTTATTCATCCTAATCATCACCCAATTATCAAGTCTCTACATTTTTCCCCAATCTCAAGAACATGAACCCTAGAAATTTGTAAGATCATCAATGGTCATAATTAAATTCGTTTTTGTTTCATACAAGATATATTATCATCAGAATAATCACCTAAATACAATTCTACATGCGATTCCTCATCAAAATGTAAGTTTCTAATTCCAATTTAATGGGTTTTCATCAATCTCCCAAAAATAATGAAATTTTCAGAAATGTCTAAGCATGGAAGAAACATTCAATGCAATTAACGTAATTAAACCACTTGCCTCTGATATATCTCTGAATCTGATGTTGAAGATTGAATTGTTCTCTCTCTCTCTCTGCAGAATTTCTCCTCTCTCTCTCTCTACAACTTCTTCTCTAAAGATGACAATGGTGGCTAGAGGTTGTCTTAGGAAACCCTAAACCTATTTCCAATAACTCCCGTAGCCCATTAAGTCAATTAGTGTAGTTAGTGGGTTTAGTGGGTAAAGGTTAAGTCAGATTTTAATTCCTAATTTTCGTGGGTTTTAATTCCCGAAATTCCAAAATTACCAAACTACCCTTATACGTTGCCGGTATGGCCTAAAAATGCCCCGGGACCCAAACTAAACCCTCGGCTAGTGTTTTCTGACTATTTCGACCCTTTCGGACGCGTTGGCGCACTCAAAACGACCATACGGTTAATAGAAATAAAATTCACTTTTTAATTAAAATAGTTATATTCCTGACGCGACTGTCACGCGCGTCTCAACAAAGTTTCCCAAATTGCCGTATATCAATCTCACGACAATTTAATAATTCAATATTCATATATAGCCATATATACTCATTAAAATCAAATACCAACTCGCATTTCGCTAGTATTTTAATCCGGATTAATCTCCGATTAATACACATTTAATTCAATTAATCCCATAAATAAATATCATAAAAATACGGGGTATTACACAAGATAGATACTTGCTTGAGAATTTAAGGTCTGATTCAATGACTCTAATTGGTATCGCAGTAATCCTCTTCTTTCGATCTACGCTTTGGTGGTAGTGGGGGTGCAAGATTGGTGGTTCTTAGTCTTGAACACTTGGGAAGCTTTTTCCCTTCTTCTTCCTATGGCCTCCTTAAATTTTGGTTCTAAGAACCCTAACTTCCCTAGCACTCCATCTGGTATAATCTTAACGATTTTCGTCATTATTAAATGCCAAAAATAGAAAATTATCAAAATACCCTCCCGGGTTACCGGTTAGGCCTAAAAACTTCCCGAGACCCAAACTAAACCCTCGGGTACACTTTTTTTACTATCTCGACCCTTTCGAACACATTGGCGCACTCGAAATGACCATACGGGCGACTTATACTTTATTCACTTTTAATAATAATAATTTAGTCCCAACACGACGTAGGCGCGTCCTGACTTAAATTTCCATAATTGCCATTTTATTCACTCTTGGCAATTTTAATAAAATAAATCTCATATGTTACTTAACTCATCCAGTAATATTCAACAAATTTCCAATAATTACTAACTCTATTCACGCTAGTAACATTTAAAATAAATTTTCGAATTGATATTAAATTAAGTTATCTCAATTAAATTTAATATATCCCTAAATTTAAATCCATAAAAATACGGGGTATTACATATAATATCAAGAACGCCTTACACCAGTTCAATGATCATAATAGTTATATCATTTTTCCTTCACTTTTCTTTCTCCACTGATTTTCCTTTGTAAGGATCTAGTGGGCCAACAATATTTAATATGTGGTAATGATGTATATCTAAGAGGGAGTGTTGTAATTATCTTCATTCATTATGGATGTTATGGCTATGATTATTTTATTCTAACATTGTTCCATTATTACAAATATTATAAAGGGAGACATTTCTTTGCACTATGATTATCCCTTAATTATTTGCACACCAATTAATGAAAAACTTTATCCTTTTCTAGAAATGCAAATAAATTGAGTCGAGCTTAATAAATCTCGATTATTAAACGAACTTGAGATCATGTTTGATCTCGGTCCAATACTAAATGAACAAGCCGATCTTGAGCCTTAAATGAGTCAAGATCGAACAACTCAATTTTGAGGGGTATGATAAAACTCATTTATGCTTTCGAGGTCGAGCCAAGCCCAACAATCACAATTTTTTAAATCAACTCGAAAATATATCTTCAACATTACATAAATTCAAGGCTAACTCTCATTTATGACTCGTTGGGTGCAACTCACTAGCATGTTGCACCCGTATTGGCTCATGATTGGACCCCACACTAGTGGGATCTAGTGGGGTCCAAATAGGATCCATTACGAGAGTGACACATCAACGATTCACGCCTAATGAGTCAAAATTAAGAGTTGGCATAAAAGGACTCTTCAACATTACCTCTTTCAAATATTCAAATATCCTTTTATGTTAACTAGTGTGCACTCATGTGCGTTGCACGTGTAATACACATTAAATAGGTGTACATAGAAGTAGATACGTGAATGTTATTAGAGTTAATTGACATTAAGAAATTGCATGTGTGTGTGTGTGTGTGTATATATATATATATATATATAATATACTTTTGTTAAATATAGTAAAGGTATTGAATGAGAGAAGAGTAATGAAATTATGTAGTAATGTCATATCAAAGCCTTGTTTATCTCTCCACGATCTAGTGGAAACTTATTTTGATTAAGTAAACATAAACAATCCGAAACGAAAAAGAAAATTATAATAGTTTAGTAAGATTTTTGTAAATGAAGAAGTGATATATTAATGAAAGTTATGAGCTATCTCTTCAACTTTGTATTCATACTAAAGTGGAAATTTTTATTTCTTCAATGTGATTTTCCACAAAGCATCCTAATATTCAATCCTCGTAATTCAACTTCTTGACTTTGATGTAGATAGTGAAATCTTTCCCGTTGCATAGATAAAACTGCTTGTAGTACTATAAACGAGGATTTTCTGTGATAAATAATTAACATTGTAAATTAAATTATGATAAAAGTTGGGTTTTCCATAAATATCTTCTTACTATTATAAAAAGATGGAATATTTATGAGTAAAATAACATATCTCTTAACATTGACATTAAGATTAGGTATTTTAAATTTGAATAAGATATAAAGATATATAAAATCTAAGAATATATCTACTCATTTCCTAAAATATCAATATAAACGGTTACTTTCAATATATTAATATCATATTCTTTAAAATTCAGAAACTTAAACATGATCCATGATTCATTAAAGAATAATACACAAATCATTGATCTGAGTGTATTTTAAAATTGATTCACACTTAACGACACATGAAATCTGACAATATATCTACTCGTTTACCTAAAATGTCATTATAATGCTTAAATTCAATATATCATTGTCATGTGCCTTGCTAGTCATAAACTTAAACATGATCCATGATTCACTAAAGAACAATATACAAATCCTTGATCTGAGTGGTTTACTGAGGAATATATATATATATATATATACACACACACACACACACACACATAATCATAAAATGCGAAGATCACAAAAGAAACATTAATCTATTACATATCAAATCCTTTTTCATATTAAAAAAAATAGTGTGAGCATATCCACTAACATAAATGAATTAAGTATGTGAAACTAATACCAAATGGACCTACTATCTAAAACTCAGCTTCATGTTTCTTACTAAAAAATAATCAAAGATTTAAATGTAACATAAACCAGTTCCTCATATTTCTCCCCTTTCTATACAACCACTACCCATATCCCTAGAAACCTCCAACCTCATTTCATATCCATTCAAAATACCTACAAACGACAGATAGTGAGTTATAAAAAAGAACACAAAAATTTCCTTTGACTTTATGGCATGTTTCTTTATATATATATAATTGTAAAACGCAAATATCACGAAAGAAACATTTATTTATTACATATCAAATTCTTTTCCATAATCAAAAAATGAGTGCGAGCATATCTACCAAATAAATGAATTAAGTATGTGAAACTAATACCAAATGGACCTACTGTCGGGAACTCGGCTCATGTTGCTTACTAAAAAATAATCTAAGTTTTAGATGCGATATAAACCAATTCCTCATATATCTCCCATTTGTATACAACCACTGCCCATATTCCTAAAAACCTCCAACATCATTTCATATCCATTGAAACTACCTACAAACGATGGATAGTGAGTTATAAAAAAGAGCACAAAACTTTCCCACTTACTTTATGGCATGTTTCTTTATATATATACCCGTGTGTGTGGTGTGAAGAAGATGGAGAAGACGGAAATCATGAGATTGTAAACATATTTTCATTTAAATATTTACATACACACAAATTATTTTTCTCCAAGTAACTCTGGGACTTTACATTGTTAGAAAAAAAGTAGTGAAAATTGTTATTTCTTTTTCTAATAAATAAATATGTATGTAGAAAATGAAATCTTTAACAAGAAATAATTATGTTTAATAACAGTTTGGGCAAACATACTTTAACACATACAAAATTATATAAACACAATATATATATATATATATATATATATATATATATATATATATATATATATATATATATATATATATATATATATATATATATATATATATATATATATATTCAAAGCAAGTGTACACAATAATTAAAGTTGTAAATGCGAATTAATAAACGCGTGCCTAGCAAGGATGGTCACACACAAAAAATTGATTTTTATATTTTTATCAATTTAAAGTCCCAAACATATCAAACTAATTTCAAACAAAATTTAATCTTTGATTAAATTAGTTATAAAGGAAAATATGTTTTCAAAACAATATGAATATGCAATGCATTCAAGAACACAATGATTAAGGAAAATCCCTTTCGAGCAAAACCTCTATTCATCACTTTAGAAATAATACAAGACTATCGACTTAAAGACTAGTTGATATCTCCCACAAGTATAATGTTCAGTGTCTTTATAGAAACTCTAAAGAATACCACTCAGTCCAGAGCAGCCCATCATCAGTATCCACCGATTAAGATTCTTCTTCAGCAATGATCCCCTCGAGAATCACAATGGTCAGCCATGGAAGTACCTATCCACAATGTATATGCAAGGATACAAAAACTTTCTAGGGTTTAAAGTGATTTACAAAAATTATTTGGGGATGTAAAGTGTGAATAAACACAAAACTATGAAAATAATTACAACAGATTTGCAGGAAACGTTTTGGCAAACGTCTTATAAAAATTAGAGACGAAACAGGTATTTATAGACTTGGCACAAATTTCAAGGCGGTGGATCGTTCGAATATATTTGACACTCATTCGGATGAGAATAACATCTCTTTACTAAAAGCCAGTTCGTTCGAACAAAAAGGCTATCTCGTTTGAACTAGTACCAAACGATTTTTCAAACAATGTAAAACAGTGCACCCTCGTTAAATGCTCATAGATGAACATATCAAATGACTTCGAACGAGATCATCATCTCATTTGAATGAGGTTAAAAAATAAAAAAATTAAAAATTAAAAAACTTTAAAAACTCCAGCCTTGTTTTTCAAAACATGAAAATCCCGTTTCAGTTTTAATAAAAATAAAACATCCCAAAATAAATTTAATGAATCAATTTAAACATTAAATTTCTTTATACCTTTATGTGATGAAGGGAATTCTTGAATGTTGATGTCGGTTTTCCGTGACAGTGCGTGACTATTCATAACGGGATACGCCAAACTAGCCTAAAACAAAACAAGGACTATGCTATGAGCAATATCAGAAAATTTGCTCTTACAAATCTCTCCCTTTGACTATTCCGGTACAAAAACAAACAAAACTATACAAAATCCAAATCACATCAACATAACTCGATAAATGACAAAAGAAATCTAACACCCTTCCCAACCCTACAATGGAATGGCATAAGTCTCTTTATCATCAAACTCTCCTAGTTCTTCCCTTTGGAAAAATTTTCTTCGTCTGGTGTGTCTTGATTTCCTCTTTAAGTACCTACACACACTAGACAAAGAAATATACCCATGACGCATCGAGTTTTAAACAAACATAAAAACTACTCGTAATTTTTTCTCCCCTTTTTTGTCCGTAATAAACAAAGGAGTAAAACATAATCATGAAATACGAAGCATCATGTAGAAGATAAGATATCATGACAAGAGATATAAATCAAGCATGTTTACTGATAATCTCAAAGGCCATCAAACCAACTATTTTTGTACTTTTTTATTTTTTCAAGGCAAACATAAAATGTACAAAGTATATATTACAACATAGAATATGGCCATTTAATTTCAAATAATCCAAATGATTCAAGCATTTTTCAAATGTGGACTAAATGTAATAAAAACTCAAAATACCATATATAATATATGCAAAATATACCAATGAAAATCCAATATATATATATATATATATATATATATATATGGCCACAAAACATGACAGAAAACACATAAGCTTTATTCGCTAGCATAGTATTGATGTGTCTAAACATGTGGAATGGAATGAATGGGAGTGAACTAGATACAAAATAATTATGATCCAAACACTCAAATATGTTAAAGAAGTTATAATTGACCAGAAAACTTTATCAAACTAAGATTTGGACTCAAGTGACAAGATAAAGTGAAATTAATGAACAAACAAGCACAATGCACACAAACCTAGAATATTGACGATTATACAAGTCAATAACGACATGAAAAAATAAACATAACTAGGATTCATTGTGCAAACTCATTGATCTTCAACTAAGCACACTCAAAAGATAAACATATATCATATTTTTCTTTGATTTTATTTTCTCTTGAAGCTATTTATTTTGAAAGATCAAACAAACTAAACTATGTTTTCCTCTTTTTGGCAATTTTTCTGTTTTATTGGCTTTAATCTTCCCATTAGGTTGTTGCCAAGGGTGGCTTTCCCGCAAAGGAGATTTTCTCCTTTTTTTAGCCCTTTACCACACACCCTCATATATATTCAACACAAAACAAACTTCTCACGGGCAACGGTTCTTACATGCACAAATATTCCATAGTCACAAAATATGTAGATGATAAGATTGATGGGAGAACATCTCACAAGGCCCAAACATACATTCGAAGTTAAAATTTAAAAATCTCGTGCATGTGTGCGGAGGCATATACAAAGTTGAATCCATAAAACAAGTCGAGTTCGAAATAACTCCATAATAACATGGTCAAGAACAATCTAAGTATATACAATCATAACAAAATGTTCAAGCCACACGAAAAGTACGGAGTGGATTGGATTCAAGCACACCAATATGTCACACCAAATGTGTAAGACTAAAATACACAAAAAATCAAAAACCTTTGTGAGGTTTTCAAAAAATTTATCAAAACAAAATCTTTTCATTTTTTTTTAATATGACTCAACAAAAGAAAAATAAAAATACAAAAGATACATAAGGCATAACACTAGCAAACATATATCATGACAGACAGACTAGTGAATGACAAACAAAATCATTTAAGCAATCACCCACAAGATACAGCATGTGAAGAATTATGTGCAAGCATGCAAGAACTAACAAATCTAACATCTAGCACCTCCGAAGTCGATTTCCTGACCCAAATAGATGAATACCTAATGCGTAGAGATTTGACAACCATGGGGATGCCACTCTTAAACTTCCTAGGACCTATTCTAAGATCATAAAAAATGACTTAAGGCGACCTTTCCTACCACAATGCGAACATGTATAAACACGAGGAATGTTACGTAAGGTTTGACCTTTTCTAACATCCATGAATGTGGTTGACCATCTAAAGCAAACAATGGTCTTAGCCTTAGCAACGGAAGCATTAGAACCAGATAAGCCAGGACCATCACTAGTAACACTACTTGAGTCTCTTATATTATCTTTTAACATTAAAATTCTAGACTCAAGAAAAGAATTAGACTCTTCAAGTTTTAGGGACTCCTTCTTTAAATTTTCAATCATTCCTAGAAGGTTATCTCGTACCCCCTCAATATAAGCGAACATATCCCTAAGAGTCTTCTCTCATTCCCTTAAATAATTAATCAAATTATTGTTTTCCTCATTGGCGCATAAATAAACCCTACAAATTTTAGAGTCCTCTAATTCTTTTTCTAAAATCCGGACTCCTTCCTCACTCTCTTTCTTGGACACTTCTAAATTTTAAAAATCACGGTCCATGTCCACAGGCTTCTCATGAAAGAAATTTCTTTAAGTTTGAACAGTTTGCAAATGTTACATTATAAATTTAAAATGAGAATTTATTTTTCAATCATTTTAATTCTTTTAGCAAACTTCAAATTCAATTGATGTAATTTTTCAGCATGCTTATGAAGCTTATGAAACTCATCTTGAATATCAAAGTTGTCATCACTACGGCAATCCATCAAGAGAAAAAAATAAGAGAGGAAAAAAATACCCACACTAAAAGCACTAAAAAAGGTTCCAACATGATAACTTAGTGCGACCCACTCTGATACCAATTAGGAAACACCTAATAATAAACACTTGCTCGATAAGGATGGTCACACACAAAAATTCTATTTTTGTATTTTTATCAATTTAAAGTCCCAAACATACAAAATCAATTTTCAACAAATTTTAATCTTCAATTAAATTAGTTATGAAGGAAAATATGTGTTCAAAATAATATGAATATGCAACGCATTCAAGAACACAATGATTGAGGAAAAATCCCTTTTGGGCAAAACCTTTATTCAACACTTTAGAAATAATACAAGACTATCGATTTATAGACTACTTGAAACCACCCACAAGTATAATGCACATGTCTTTGTATATATTCTAAAGAGTACCAATTAGTTCGGAGCAGTCCACAGGCAGTAGTCCACCCTCGGTATCCATCAATCAACCATATTCTTTAGTAATGATCCACTCGAGAATCACAATCGCCAGCCATGGAGGTACCTCTCCACAAGGTGTTTACAAGGATATGGAAACTTTCTAAGATTTAAACCCTTTCACAAAACTATTTGGGAATGTAAAGTGTGAATCAAAAAGTGTTTGAAAAATACAAAACTGTGAAAACTTTTGCAACAGATAGGAAGGAAACATTTTGGCAAAAGTCTTACGAAAATAGGAGTCAAAATAGGTATTTATAGACTCGTCACAAATTTTGAGGCGGTGGCTAGTTCGAATGAATTTTACACTCGTTAGAACAAAAATCCAGTTCGTTTGAATTTTATCTAGTATGAAACGACGTAAAACAATGCACCCGCATTAGATGCCCATTAGGTGAGCATATCAAATGAGTTCAAACGAGATCACAATGTTGTTCGAACGAGATCATCAGATCGTTTGAAATAGGATAAAAATAAAAAATTAATTTTAAAAAAACTTTAAAAATTCTAGCTTCATTTTCAAAACGTAAAAATCATGTTTCAGTTTTGATAAAAATAAGCCATCCAAAAATAAATTTAAACAATAAATTGCTTTATATCTATATGAGATGTAGGGAAGTCTTGAATGTTAATGTCGATTTGCCGTGAAGGTGCACAACGGTTTGTAACAGGATACGCCAAACTAGCTTAAAACTGTACAAGGCCTATGCAAGAGCAATATCAGAAAATTTGCTCTTACAAAAGTTGAACTCCCAATTTATTTCTCAGTTATACATATCACAAAAATCTGAAACCATCAACATCAAACTCAAAAAATCTGACATGGACTGCTTTAAAACCAAAGTGAGACACAGCTATAATCTAAGAGTTGAAATTGGTTTATAAAAGGTAACAAACTGAATCTAACCGTCAAAATCCCCAAAATCGAGTATAACCAAATGCAACACATTTCATATGCGTATTGTAATTGCCAATTGACTAATAACATGATTTTAATTTGATCCCACAATGATCGATTTAAGTTCATTGTCTCTGAAATAATTGGCATTGAATTATCAAATCACCACATACATAGGTAGCAGATTTTTGAATTGCCTTTATCTATGTTCATAATCTATGTCTCACTTCACATACACATGTAGTATAGTAGAAGTTTTGATTATATGAATAGGAATGGCAACACCTGGTTTAATAGCACCAATCAAATCAAAGGGCAATACATCAACATACAAATGAAAGATCTCTAATATATATATATATATATATATATATATATATATATATAAAACAAGATTTAATTGGAAGAAATAAAAACAAACCTCCTAATTGTTTCTAAATTAAACATTATAGGACTTTAGATTATTATATCTAATATCAGTTGTGAACATTTAGTTTTCTATTTTATAAAATAAGTAAATTTGTAAGTTTAAATTGAAATCTTTAACAAAAAATATTTTTAATTAATAATAGTTTGGACAAGCAAACCTTAATACAAATTTAAACATATACAAAATAATATCAACACAAATTTTCAATCATGCATTAGATTAAAAATAGTTAATTACAAAATGCCAAATCATAATAGTCCAAATCTCCTTTCATATCTTGTAGAATCCGAGATGATTATTAATATAACAAAAAAAACAAATATTGTGGGAAATAAAATTTTCAAACCCTAAAACTAATTTTTGAACACTCTTTTCAGTACCTTGAAAAAACTTACTATCAAATGAAAATAAAAACTATTCGACTAAAAAACTAAGGTAAACTTGACAAAGTAAATATATTATCATCGCAATATCATCAACAATAATTTGACATCATTGTTCATGTTAAACTAATCCACCTTAATTGATCATATCTCCTCATGACCCAAAACAAAATTATATAAATAAATCTCCACCAAACACACTTGGTAATTCTCAGCCACAATAACCTACTGTAACACCCCGTAAATTTAAGGACCGTTAATTCAATAATATTTTGGGAGAAAAAGAATTTATTTTATTAGGAGGAATTAAATCCATGAATTGGGAAATTTTTAAATTTGAGGAATTTATTAATTTTGCGAATTGAGGATTAATTTTTTGAACTATTTTGTATCGCATTTTGAGGTCAAAAACTTGAAGAATGTTATAAATTAATTCGGATGACAATTCGGAGTGCACAGGTTGAGTCCAGATGGGTCGAAATAGTTAGAAATGAGTGTCCATAAGTATAATATGGGTTTCGGGACCTTTCTAGACACATTTGAGCTCCCAAATAAGTGTTTGTGCCCTTTTTAAAAGGCACATAAGCCCAAAAACGGGAATGAAGTTAATAACCCTAAGTGAGAGAAGGTGAGGGAACTTTAATTCATTTTTAGAAGACTAAATTAAGCAGAGTCAAAGAAGGGAGAAACTAGGGGAGATTTTGGGATATTAATTCAAGAACAAGAGAGGATAACCTTGAATCAACCCATCATCTTCATCAAGGGATCTGATTCTACAAACCTTAAGGCAAGTGGTTTAACTTGCATTTTGATTAATTGCATTTTTCTTATTCACATTATAGAAAGTGTGAATTTATTAATATGTTAGGGTTAGTTATATATTAGAATTTGGGGATTTCATGATTTTGATTTAAAAATATGTAGAGATGATAAGAATATGTGGATTTTGATTCCCCAATTTGTGTAAATGATGTACTTAGATTGAGAAAATCAAATGGGTGGATTTCAGATGAATCTTGGAAAGTTTTGGGGTAAAATCTGTGCAGAAATGAAGGTTTAAAAACTGTAATGGAGAAAATGGGTTTTCTGGGCAACAATGGAGGGCAGAGAACACCAGGGTCATTCGAACGACCCGGTATTTCATTCAAACGGCATCCAGAGTCATTCGAACAACATGGTTGGTCGCTTGAATGACGTAGTTTGATTCTGACAGGTTTCTCCCCTTCCCTGTTTCAGACCTAATTGTTAATTTTTGGTAAAGAGTTAGTGTTTGGAGTAAATCAAAATTGTGGGTCATAATTTAGGGTTTGAAATGTAGAAATTTACCCATGGATTAGTAGAGGATAAATCCAAATAGAGAATTAAGATTTATGTTGAAAAATTGGAAACCTTGCAAATTAAGTGGGTAAACTTAATTGAAAGAAATTGAATGATAATTTGGGGATTGTGAATTTCGGGCCAAGAGAGTTATAGTCCAGGTATATTAGGTTGTGTGACACCAAGATAATGATATTAATTAGTGTATGATTTATTGAAATTTGGGTCGGATTGTAGACTTAAATATGTTAGGCTAGTGTTACGGATATTGTACATCGGTAGCCTAGATTTAATATATATATATATATATATATATATATATATATATATATATATATATATATATATATATGTGTGTGTGTGTGTGTGTGTGTGTGTGTGTGTGTGTGTGTGTGTGTGTGTGCGCGTGTGTGTGTGTGTTTTATAAATATTTATGTGTATAATATTTATAATAAATCATATTGATTCTAATGCTATCTTAGGAGGTTGTGCGATGTGGGTGAATCCCCTGGCTAGTGAATGCAGGGAGAGTATAATCCCCATGTCATAGTGTATGTTATTAGGAGTGAGCCGTTATGGTATGGGACGTCACTTTCGGGGGGAACTATGGTTGCCTCCTATGCGGTCGTGATAGCATTCATAGAACATCCGATGAGAGCCTACTCAGGAGGATGTTTATATCTACAATATGTGTGTGAATGTTGTAGTATAATATTACGTATATATGGTGTAGATTTATATACGGGTAAATACCTAATGAGAATTGTATTAATGATATAACTTGTGAGATTGTTATATGATATCAAATGAGAAATGATTTAAATAAGTTAGTGTGGTTAATAACTTATAACTCGTATACTAAACTCACTCAGGTTAGATTAGTGGGAAAATTAGAATATGTGTATACATATATATAACAAGGCTAGTTATGGGGTAGATAATGTAACACCCCGTAAATTCAAGGACCTTTAATTAAATTATATTTGGGGGAAAGAGAATTTATTTTATTGTGAGGAATTAAATTTGTAATTTGGGAAATTTTTAAAATTTGAAGAATTTATTAATTTGGCAAAAGGAGGATTTATTATTTGGACTATTTTGTGTGTCGTATTTTGAGGTCAAGTATTTGAAGAATGTCATAAATTAATTCGGATGGAAATTCGGAGTTCGCAGTTAAGTCTAGATGGGTCGAAATAGTTGGGAAAGAGTGTCCATAGGTATAATATGGGTTTGGGGACTTTGCTAGACACATTTGAGCTCCCAAATAAGTATTTGGGCCCATTTTAGAAGGCCCATAAGCCCAAAAACGGGATTAGAGTTAATAACCCTAATTGTGAAAGGGTGAGGCAACTTTAAGTCATCTTAGAAGACTAAAATTGGGGAGAGCCTTAGAGGAGAACAACTAGAAGAGAATTTGGATATTTTGGGAGATTACTTCAAGAATAAGAGGAGATCCTTGAATCCAACCCAACATCTTCATCCAAGAGACTTGATTCTAAAAATCTAAGGCAAGTGGTTTAACTTGCATTTGTTGATTTGCATTTTCGTATTCATATTAAAGAAGGTGGGAATTGATTAATATGTTAGGGTTTATTCTAATTAGAAATTGGGGATTTCATGTTTGGGATGTATAAATATGTATAGATGTTAAGATTTTGTGAATTTGATGCCCCAATTTGGTATAGATGATGTAATTGGGTTGAGTAGATCAAATGGGTGAATTTAGGATGAATCTTGAGGTTTGGGAGGTGAAATTTGTACAGAACCTAAGTTTTTACTGTTTTACTGGGTGGATTGGAGAAAAAGGAAGATGTCAGGGTCTTTCGAACGACCTGGTATCTCGTTCAAATAACAGAACAACATGGTTGGTCGTTTGAACGACCTGTTGAATTTTTTACCATTATCCTCCCCTCCCCTAATTCAGACATGTTATGTATTTTGTGATGAACAGTTCCTGTATTGGTTGAATCTGAAATTAAGGTTAGAATGTAGGGTTTGAATTTGTGAAAATCACCCTTGGATTAATTAGAAGATAAATTCGATTAGAGAATTAAGTTTTTTGTATTTAGTGATTTGAAATCTTGTTAATTAAGTGGGGGAAACTTAATTTGATGAAACTGAATATCGAATTGGGAATTTTGAATTTTGGGCCGAGAGAGATAGTCCGGTATATTTGGTAAGGTGACACTAAGATAATGAAATTAATTAGCATATGATTAACTGAAATTAAGTCGGATTGTAGACTTGTCTGTTTTAGGCTTCTGTACGAATGTGGTGTACCAGTAGCCTGTATTTAATATATATATATATATATATATATATATATATATTATAAATATTTGTGTGAATAATATTTATAGCAAAGCATACCCATTCTAGTGCTATCAGGGGAGGTTGCACGATGTGGGTGAATCCTCTGACTAGTGAATGAAGGGTGAGTATAGTCCCCAGGTCATACCATTTGAGTTCAGGAGTGAGTCGTTTGAGTGTGTTTTAATATCACTACCATGGAAAACTATGGCCGCCTCCACAACGTTTGTATGTTTTTTTTAAACGGGGAGCTAACCGTGTCAGGGTTTCGGGTGGATGAGTATACCCGATTATAATAGCATCTAGAGAACACCCGATGAGTGCCTACTCGAGGGATAGTTATATATCTACGACATGCATGTGAATGTTGTGATATAGTGATACATATATATGGTGTTGATTTATATACGGGTGAATACATAATGCAAAATGTATAAATATAAATTGAGAGATTGTTATATGATATCAAATGAGAAATAACTTAAATAAGTTAGTGGTACGTATATATGGTGCAGATTTATATACGGATAAATACATTATTTGAAATTTATAAATTATCTAACTTGTGAAAATGATATATGATATTAATTGAGAAGATATTTAAATAATTTGGTGTGATTAATAACTTATAACTCGTATAATAAACTCACTCGAGATAGAGTAGTGGGAAAAGTGGGATATGGATATATATATAAATAATAAAGTAGGAAACTTATGTATGTCATAAGATCAAAAGATGATGTCATCATATGAGTTTTTTAATGTAATACCCACTTTGCCCCTCAAGTCCTTGGTTTCCCCTTCTTTTTTTACCTACGAAATTTAGACTTCAATTCAAGATTGGGGGTAATTTGGTCCCAACGACTTCATCAATTTGTTTCAAAAAGATAACATTCTTCCCATTCTCTACTTCTCTCCCGTTATCTCTCTCATCATCAACGTCAAAAACCCCTCTCCTACTGCTTCAGTCGCCGCCGCATCTGGCTCCATGTAATCTCTCCTCTCTTGACTTCACCCCTCCTCTCACCCACATCTCTTATGTAAGTTTCAAATGGTTTCGATTTTAGGTTTTGATTGGTTTAGATACATACCCATCAAATCTATTTTCTCTGTTTGATGTTTGATTTTGAAAATAGGTTTGGTTCCAACCTCAGACACTATATTGGATTCTAACTCTAGACACTATGTTGAGACACTATATTTGATCTCAATTTGATGATAAAAATATTTTTGAGACACTATATGGTGAGATTTTGAAAAATGTTACTAAAGCCGTTTAATAAAAATAAACTATTTAAGTAACTCCGATCTGTTTTTTTAAGAAACTCTTTTCGTAAAAACCAAACTATTTGAACACAAGATGTGTTTAATAAATCATTATGTACGAGATCTATTCAAGAATTGAATAACATGTTTATAAAGTAGTTTAAAAATCTTAAACTCAGCACAACCAAGAGTGAGATGAGGAGATGTAGAAAGATTATGTTCACGATGTTTTTTACGTGGTAAAACCTCACCAATTGAGGAAACATCCATGACTCCCTCTACGGAGTAAAATGAAAAATCCACTAAAACAAATATATGAGTTACAAACTATATAACTAACATGCAAACAACTCAGTCCTATATAAGTTTAGGAATGTACCCTCTGGTGTCCTTAAACTTCTCTGTAGTTCTGATTGTAGATGTAGTTCTCCCAGTTTGTTAACTTCTGATTTGTTCCAGCACTTTACGTCGACTCTTTGTTCTCAAGATATTATTACCAACACTTTTCGTGTTGTAGGGTGAAAGTGTTTGTGAAGGTGCTTTCTAACACATGCATGCACACACACACACTTATTAAGTACAAACAGTCCTAACAAATTACAATAACACTATATGCTGTGATCTTTTCTTTTTCTTTCTTCTTACAAAACTTTTCACCTTATTTGACCTTTAAATCATTCCCAGAATCCACGGATACCTTGCTAGGAAGACAGACAAGGTCTTAATCAATCTCAGAATTTAGACAAACTTTTCGAGATTGAAAACCTCCAAGTGAGATTCCAAACTAGGTCAAAGGTTTAGTTTTACAAGAACTAGAAATAGAAAGCATTTATTGTTGATTTCAAAGTAAGCAAATGTTTTAAAGAAAATAATCAACAATATATTTCTCAAGATGAGAAATAAAATGAAACTAAGTGTAATGTAACATGAATAACTCAGATCTGAAATTTCTATGAAATCAGAAAGTAGATCTGAGTAAAACGTTTAAGTATAAAGCAAGATCAAGTGAACACGAGGTTACAGTAACAAAAACAAACTCAACTCAAACTCCCAAACTCTCAAGAACACTCAGAGAAGTTTTTTGGATATGGAGGTATTTGAATAAGTGTTTGAGTTTGGATGGAAGAGGTTTGACGAACAGGATTAGGGTTTCTAACTCTCTCTCTTCTCTCTGTTTTCTCTCTTCTCTCTCTTCTCTCTCTACTCTCTCAATTTCTCAAAGGAAATGAAAATGGCAAAAGTCTTCGAAGTCTGAGAGAAGGGTCCCTTTTATAGGGTAAGGAACAGGTTCGAGAGGCTGGCTCAAAACCAAGGGCCTGGATTAAGTCAAGCCAAATTGACTTAGATCTAAGGGTTCTAATAAGGCGGTGATTAAACGAATTCTGATTGGTCTAAAGAGTTGTACTGGGATTCACCAAGACAACATGCAGAGCGTTGATAGCTAATAATCCAAGGGCTAGGAACAAACGTTGTTTTAACTCAGTAAAGAAACACAACTTCAGCCAATCAGACGAGGACAGGTGTTGGTCAATAACAGGATAACAAACGCGCGTCCAAAGTTAATTAAAACCACACCCTCAAGTTTACTCCGCTTTCGGATTCCACCCAAGGTAACATTAAGCCAAAATAATCAACAAATTATATTTACACATTAACCCCAGAAACTTTTAAACTAAGTTTTAATTAAGAAAACCTAATTTAAAAAATGTTTAAAAAATCCCAAAAAATTATCAAAATTCCAATTTAGGGATTTAAACACACTCAACATATGTACACACATTATTGTGCAATATGATATGCAACAAATGAATTCTACTGTGTGTGTGTGTGTGTTGGCAATAGGTTCTTTATCACTACAAGATAGAGAGATGAAGTAGCAAACCAAATTCTGAGGTTCTTTGGATTCTAGGGAGGACACAATTTTGTCACAATTTCCAAACTAGATGAGCACTTATACAATATAGACTCAAGTGAGTCAAAAGTATAAGGGCTTCAGATTTTGCAATTTTATTTTGTGTATCTTCTCCTAAGATTCTTTGGATTTCTGTATATGGATTTGAGGGTTTTGTTGTTTCATATATATTTTCGCAGATCTGCTGCTTAGGTATTCTGGAATGGAGTGGGTTCAAAATTTGGGGGTTTGGTTCAAAACATATATTTATGTGTTTTGCAAATCCATTTCCCCTTTTAGTTAAAGTTTCAAGCTTCACATGAAGGAGTTTATGTGCTGACAGTATCTTCTCAAGTTTTTTTTTTCTTTTCATCTTTTTGTAGGTTTTGGACAAGTATATTTGAGGTAAAATATTTATCACCCTATTTTTTGTTCTTGAGATGATATTTTTGTACTAACAAATTTCTAGACAATCCTTTGTATTCCAACTATTGATCTACATGATTTTAAATGAAGAAGAAACCATTTTGAATGCCCATAACTAGTTTTATTGCAATGGGTATTACATATATTAGTCTCCAAGTTCAGTACAGCGTATGTGCTTCTAATCATGGCTGCATTGATCGTGATTAGAAGAACATGGTATGTATTAACTGATAGTGTATTAACATCTCACGGTTTGTATTAACTCCTCGCGGTCTGTATTATTCATTTAATTTCTTACATTATCCAAATATGTGGGTGCTTTATAATACAGTATACATTCAAACCAGAATGCATTGAGGTATCTTCCTACATTGAATTTTATTTCAAACATAAAAGGTATGTGTTGTTGCTTTGAAGAAATCTTCTTTGAAGAATCCATTTTCTTTAGGTTTTTTCTTCAGTCATCTTATAAACACTCAAAGAAATCTAATTGGAAAATAGATATCCATTTTTGGTATTTATTTTTCTATTAACATTAAAAATAAAGAAAAATTAACTAAATTAATTATATAATTGACCTTATTTTAGTATATGATATTCATTGATATAAGTTGTGTGCTAACTTGCGTGAAGAACCCTCGGATTCTTGAGGTGATGGCCAAGATCAAAAATCGGAGAGAGAGGTTTCAATTTCAAACGGTTTCTATATGCGGTTTTAATTTTCTGATTCAATCGATTTTAATTTTCTTATTAAACCGGGATTTGTTTTCAAATGATTGTATAAATGATTTGGTATTACGATTTAAAATACAATTTGGTATTACATGTTTGATTCTTTCTTACTTCGTGAAAGATGCTAAAATTGTATGTGGTCAACGCCAGAATTTGTTAAGATTGAGAGCAATTGTAAATACATGTAGAACTTGAGGAAGCTATAAGTTATTATATTACGGCAACAGTGTCAATTATCCTCTTGAGTGATTATCTATTGTTGATTTATAGTTTTTGTAATGACTTAACTACTACTGATTTCTTTACAACTAATTATTGAATGGATCGGTAGTGATATTATCTATAGCATATGTCAACCTTTTGTATTTGTTAGTTGTAAGTTAGGGAAGAGTGTCGCTTATGGGATTAAGTATATATCGAGGATCCCAACATCCCCTATTCCCATGTTTTAGTGTGAATGTATCCATATTCGTACTGTATGTGTTGTGTATATATGGTGACACTGACCTTTTGTCTTGATTTTCTTCGTTTAGGCATTTACATGTTAAAATCATTGGAGAAGCAATTAGGAATTCTCAGATATGGATGCTCACCATAAGATCGTCACTTTTGTTATCAATATAAGAACATAAATCATGTAAAAAGACATGTAATTACTGTAGCATGTACAAGGGCGTGTTTATTTTTTTATTATTGATGCAATGATGTTTTCTCCATCAGGTGTTCTATTCTCTCCATCAGGGGTGATACTTATCACCTGACTAGAGTAGTAACTAGAGTAGCCTTATTCTGATAACTTGAGGTAAGCATACGGTGGGTATTTTGATATTCTTCGGCTATCTTTGGTAGTTGTCTAGTGCTAATCGACCTTGCACAATTAGTTGGCTTTCAAAAGGATCCTCAATATATAATTCATAAGTTTTAGGCAACTTTCTATGCAGGTAATATTGCAGGTACACAAGTATGAAAATAGAAGATAATGGGCAAGCTTGGTTGTTTATGTTGATGGTTTATGGAAATAAGTGGAGAATAGGTGATATTTTGATATTATGGCCAATGAACTTTATCTCCTAAAATTTTGTAGTGCTATGTTACACATTTAAACATAATTACTTGGTATCGATATTCACAATGGCAGAACACTTCGAGTTCTAAGGTACTCTTGCTCCCACTAATCAGGATAGGGGCAACCTACAACATAATGACAGAAAATGGTGTTATAATATAATGGAGGAACACTTGGCATCCATATTCAGAACAAAAAAGGACAGAGTGAACTGCCCATTTTAATTCAAGATCGACGCCTACAGTGTGTAAGTATTACTAGCCCAACTTTATGCTTATGATGATGAAGTGAATCCGAAATGAAGGTCAAATATTTCACCCGGTGCACTAATTCTTAAAATATATCATTATTTGTTGCATACCTTTTCCTCAAGCACTGCATTTGATATCTTGCACTTTAGGTGTTTGACATAATGTGAATATGATTTTTTTTTTATATTTACGTATCTCGATGATGATTGAAAACTCATGTTGTGTGCATGATTTTTCGAGAACTTATTTGTCGAAAGATCGTGGAATGGTGAATGAAGATGATTTTCCGAATTAAAGATGATATGAAAATGAGTTATCAGGTGTGTCATGTTGATCTGTGAATAAGAATCCAAACGTCATGTACTATATTCTTCACAAGTTCTCTTTAGACACTGGGTATTTATGTTTGGATTTCAGTTACAAGTTCTCTTTAGACACTGATTTTTTATGTTTGTATTTCAGATATGGGTAGTTTAGAAGAGGCCGTTGCAGCCATACAGGGCCTGGATGGTAAGTATTTGATTTGATAATGATTTTTGACGAGGCAAAAGTCGTGGTCTATCTCATAGTCATGAGTCTCGCAGCTGCCAACTCTGTTATCGGCATTGACAGGGCGTACTGGCTGAATGCATCATTAATACTTACTTGCCAAATAGATTATTGGCCTTGTATTTGCCACCAGGAAATGCACTTTTTTCGGCGAGGATTATCTTGCCCAGCTCTCTGAATGTACTGCCTTGGCTAAGTTGCCTTGGTTTGATCTTGCTTATGGGTTTTAATTTACTTAATCCTTAAGCCAACTAAGTTGAGACGAACATCTACAGTGAAGGGATAATATATTTAAGAACCCGGTTCATTTAGATGCCGTAGCATACATAATATTTCTCCAAAACACTTGATATGCCACTTGAAGATGGCGCACACGTATGTTAAAGAGGAAAGTGTAAAAATTAATGGTGTGTTTTCCGTGAGTGTGGTCAATATCATGGCTTATTCTGAATTCGTCTGACTAACATTATTAATACTATTTCACTCGACTCTATTTCAAGATTTGGTTTTGAACTCTAATCATTCAATTCAAAATCAAGTAAACTTCTGAATCTAAAATGGAGGTTTGGAAAAATAATTTATTCATGTGATTTTCATTTTGATTCAGTCCTGTATAATATTCTTAAGAAGTGATCTTTAGACACTGGGTATTTATGTTTGGATTTCAGTTATAAGTTCTCTTTAGACAATGATTTTTTATGTTTGTATTTCAGATATGGGTAGTTTAGAAGAGGCCATTGCAGCCATACGTGGCCTTGATGGAAAGTATTTTATATGAGAACGATTTTTGATAAGGCGAAAGCCATTGTCTATCCAAGAGTCATGAGTCTCACAGTTGCCATCTTATATCATCAGGGATTCAGGGATAGACTAGCCAAAAATATCAAAGTTTTATTTGATCCGTGCTTCATGTGTGCTCTTGGGAAGCTCTTGGGAAGCACACTTTGATCCGTGCTCTTGGGAGAAAAACTTATCCTGGAGTCTTCCTTATTTTTTCTGTAACTGTAAGTAGAACTTGATCTGGGGGACGTCGCTCTTGAACCATGTTGTACCGGGAGAACCAAAAGGTGAATACCCGGATAGGGGAACATCCTTAGATTTACAAAATTCCTGTAGTATGGTCTGCTGCCATGAAGGATGACACTCCATTTAGTTGACAGTAGGGGGGACGCGTGCCACATCTAATAAATCTCCCAATTTCTTCATAGGGAAATTATTAACACCAAAATATCGAGCCTTGCCATCATCATAAAGTGCTTCCATCGCTCGTCGTGTGCTAGTCATATCTATTGGAGTAAGGTTTTCACTTTTCAGGCTTGAAGCCAACAGACCCCTTCTTAAGCCGAACAGTCCAATGAATAAGGTACAAATCAACATAGTCAAGCTGTAATTCTTTCAAAGTTCTCTCTAATGCCACAGGTACATCTTCGGGGGCATGGGAAATAATGAAAAATTCCTCCTACTTCACCACTACATCTTCAAACAGCTTCTTTAAAACTGAACCATTCTCCTTATCATTGCCATATACTTGAGCACAATCAATATAGAGGTATCCAAGCTTGACGGTACCTTGAACAGCTTGGCTAATGAGACCATGATCGGACTGCCAAGTTCCCAAACCAGCAGAGGTGATTTTGGATTTGATGTTCAATTAAAAGAAACCAATGTCAATTGCCATTTTTACGTACCTTTTTCAAACAGAGTTTTCAGTTTTATAAGGAATCGAAAGGGTATACTAGAGGACACAAAGGAGTGGAGTTAAAGTGTTTTCCCCACCTAGATTTATTACTATATATTATAGGTTATAGATTCATGGTATACTCATTTATAATAATGTAATACCACGTAAATTTACTAATTTTTATTTAAGGGATTAATTAAATTAAATGAGAATTAATTGGGAATTAATCCGGGTATAAATACTAGAGAGATGTGAGTTGGTATTTGATTATGATGTTAAAATTGAAAATTTCATGTATTGAAAATGTTAAAATTGTCGCGAGTCAGAAATACGACAATTTGGAAATTTAATTGGGACGCACGTGTCAGTAGCGTTAGGAATGTAATTATTTGAATTAAAAAGTGAATTATATTTTTATCAACCGAATGATCATTTTGAGTGCGCCAACGTGTCCGTAAAGGTCGAAATAGTCAGAAAACACTAGCCGGGGGTTTAGTTTGGGTCCCGGGGCATTTTTGGGCCATATCGGCAACCTAGAAGGGTATTTTGGTAATTTTAAAAATATGGGAATTAAAACCCATGAATTTTAGAGGTTAATTTTATATTAGAAATAAACCCACTAAGTCCAAGATCATCACTTAACAAGTAGTGGGCTACGGGAGTTATAGGGAGAGTCTTAAGAGGTTCCAAAAGAAACCCCTAGCCACCATCACCATCTTTGGGAGAAATCTGTAGAGCGAAAGAGGAGAATCAGCCTTCATCCTTCAACATCAAACCAGAAAAACTAAGGCAAGTGGTTTAATTACATAATTTCAAGCAAATGTTTCCTCCATGCTTAGGATTGAATATATGTCTTGTATTGAAAGTTTGATGAAAAACCCATGAAATTGGAGATAGATCTCATAATCTTATATAGGGATTGCATGTAGAATGGTAATGAATGAATTCCATATCCAAAATGTATCTTTTGATGATTTAAAAATGGATTTATAAGGAGAAATTGTAGACGTTAAAATTCTGGCTTCATGTTTATAGGGTTTGGGATAATGTTTGGGAATTATGATGATTACATGTTAATTTAGGAAGCATTGACCCCAAATATATGTTAGAGGGTCACTTAGGAGGACTAAGAGTAGCTTAAAAACGTTAAAACTTAATTGGGAAGATCTTAATGGGGATTTAGAGGAGATAAATCTGAAGAAAAACGAATTGGGGGAATTTCTGGGCGTAGTTTGCCATCTCGTTAGAAGACTTGCCCAGGTCGTTCGAACGACCTCGTTCGAATGAGCTTCTAACGAGATGACAGTATCCCTTCTAACGAGTTGGTAGTTTATTCGAACGAACTCGTTCGAACGACCTCGTTCGAATGAGACTTCTAACGAGTTAACAGAATGGCCTTTTTGGCCTGATTTTATTTCAAATGTCCCGTAGACTTAAGTAATTGAGAATTAACCTTCCCTTATTGACTAGTGGGTATAATTGTGAGAATTGGGGTACGTTGAGGAGTAGAACTTAGAACCTTATAGTAATCTGGATGGCATTTATGGAATAGGAAACGAATACCTAATTACGACGTGAGAAGGGTTGACAACGTTAATATACAAATCGGGGACTTGTAAACGTATAACACTAAATGACGGTATAAGAACGAGAAGCATACCTATATTAATAATTCAAGATATCTAAGATCTGTGAATGCTTAGTATATATGGTTTTATGTGTAAAACATACCTACCATACTTGCTATCACGGGAGGTCTGCGTTCGATTAGGGCCATCTAATCTTTGTGTGCCTACGGGGGGATTTAGATTGGTACCTCGAGGACGTAGGTCAGAGAAGGACTTATTGAGAAGTTAATAAGTCTGTTGATCATGGGAGCGTAGGTATGTGCGTGACCCATGTGATGTGAACTATGTTCGCCTCCATTTTGTGTGATTGTTGTTATTTGAGAACGATTCCTGAGAGATTCGGAATGCGTGGTCCTTATGTACGTGATGTACCGGGATTGGATTGAAGAGTATGTGTGCACCGCAGCTTAGTCTCGGGGTGCTAGTATTGTATATTTATGATGAGAATAATATACTGTTAATTGAAATGAACTGAAATGTATAAATGTGAGTATCTATAATATCAACATTTGGTAAAACATAAAATGGAAGATCTCTAGTGATTAGTAGTAATAAAATGGGAAACTGCGTAGAAGAGTAAAACACTCTGTTTAAAATAAGATGTCGGGAATTAAATCGTGAATCGTATAGTAACGTTAGATTTTATATTGGACCAGTTAGATACGGGCATAACTAGATTCGATTAAGGATACGTTAGGAGTGCACAGATAGTCGAGAGGTGAGTATTTCATGTGAGAGCACGTCCTAACATGTATTTTGCATTCATTATTTTATGTCATTAAAACACTTGCTATATTTTAAACTATTTTCACCATCGGGCTCTGACCCGTTTGCTTCCAAATATTTTTTTTTTTTTTTGTAAAACCTTTTAGGTGCCCAGCCACAAGGACACCATGCATAGGATTTCCATTCAGGTGACGTACTGTAGCTGCTGTGGAAGTTACAGGACCTTGACAGTAGGCACCTCCACTTTCGATCTTGACTCTATGTTATCAGATTTTCCTCATCTATTGGGCATGTCGCCCATTTCTCTAAGACACTTTATTTATCCAGTCATATCAGATTTTGGGTTGTAATTAATATAGTGATGCCGGCTTAGTATTGGTTTATTCCTGCATTTGGATTGTTATGAGGAGTATTCCCCTAGACTCATTACTATTCTATGGTTATTTTATTGTCATTATGTTGTGGTGGTTATGTTAGCAGTTCATAATCTTCTTATTGCATGTTTATCAGATTTAATTAAAAATTGACAACTCACTTTTTAAATATTAGGTGGCTAGTAATTATTAAAACGTTTTTCGACAATGATGGTATGAGCTGAACCAACTTGGCATTTTGTATTAATTTAATAAAGGAGTAGCTACCCGGTATTTAATTAGTCGGGGTGTCACAGGTGGTATCAGAGCATCAGGTTCTAGTGTCCTTAGGATCTGTACGGCTTGTTATGTTTTCGCTGAGCTTTCTTTGATGTAAAGCCCTATATTTTAGGACTGTTGTATTCTTTTACGTATGTTTCGCTCTTCAGCTATTTTGAGATAATAACTGTGGACTTATAAGACTTTACTCTCATTTCAGATGCCTCCACGACGTGCACAGTGAGTTCCTAGGGATGCTCAGCCCGAGCAACAGCCTGCACCAGTTCAGGGCACCGTGAATGCCACCGAGGTTGCAACTATTGTAGCCCAAGCGGTGAATGCCACCCTAGCAGTTGTATAGCAGGCACCACCCCAGGCATCGGTAGTCGCGCCAGTTTAGGCTCATGCATTCCCATCTACTTGGGAACGCGTTCGTGATGCTTTTCAGAAAGCACACCCTCCGGAGTTTGCAGGTAGCTCTGACGTTGTAGTTTCCAGTCAGTGGAGGAAGGACATTCAGAGGCACTTAAGGATGTACGAGTGCACGGATGTTCAGAAGCAGATACTTACTACTTTCAAGATAGTAAGATCAGCATTGTAATGGTGGGAGTCCATTACCACCCCGGAGGAGAGAGATGCCCTTTTTATTTAGGAGTTCTGGGTGCTATTCGACCACAAATATTTTCCATCAGCTGTTCACACTGAAATGAGGAGGAAGTTAATGAACCTCAAGAAGGAGGGAAAGACTGTGGCCGAGTATGAGGCCGAATTCACAAATCTCTTGAACATTATTCCCGATGAGATTCCGACTGAGGAGAAGAAGATTCAGAAGTTCATGGACGGATTGACTTGGAGGATCCGATAGCACTTGTTCGGAAATCGCTCGTTGGCCACTTACTCTGACGTGGTTAACGCGGCACTGCTTCACTGCCAGGATCAACTCTTTCACATGTCTGAGACTAAGATATCAGGAGAGTCCATCCATCAGGGCAGGATGGGGGGAAATGGTGCCAGCGGGGCACAATCTCTTCAGGGTCAGCACAGGCAGGGTGATCAGGGTTCCCAACAGGGGGATCCTAAGAGATTCAGATCTGGGGGCTTCCGGAACGGTCAGGGAAGTTTCATACATAGCCATCAGGGTCAGAACGGCCATCAGGGCCAGCAGGGCCAGAATGGTCAGCAGCAGCAGTTCCAGCAGGGCCAGCATGGTCAAGGTAGGAATGGTAACGGCCATCAGGGCCGAGGGTAGCAGGGACAGTGAGGGGGAAACTTCTCGGGGAAGTGTTTCATTTGTGACAAGATTGGTCACAAACTCCAGGATTGTCCTTATAGGGGCAGGGCCCCACAGCAGCAGCAGTAGGGTGCTCGACACGAGCCACAGAGGCCTATGTTTCCCGCCGCCCTCCTAGCACCACCACAGATGGCAACATTACCACCCATCCCAGCGGTCCTAGTCCAGTAGGGACATCTTCAGTATGGGAGAGTGTATCAGCTCCAGCATGTCGCAGTCCCACAGGATCCACCTGCCATTGAGGGTATGTTCTCTATTCAGGGGACTATGGTGCGTATTTTATTTGATACGGGGGCCATACATTATTTCATTACCACGAGATTTGCACGCACTTTGGGGTTGTTAGACACTGCAAAGAGCACGGTTACGTGTGTAGATTCACCGTTGAGTAGGGGTTCCGTGATTTCCCTTATTTGTAGAGGTGTGAGTATAGAAATAGGGAGATTTACTTTACCCGCTGATATGCTAGTATTAGATATGACTGAATATGATGCGATTGTTGGTATGGATTGGCTAGTTGCGTACCGAGCCATGATTAATTGTTTCAGTTGGAGTATTATTTTTGCCATATCCACTCATTTGTACTATATAGAGGAAGAGACCTCTAAGGAAGTGGTGATACCACTTGATTCGATTCCAGTCGTGAGGGAGTTTGCTGATGTATTTTAGGATATACCTGGATTACCTCCTAGTAGAGAGATTGATTTTGTTATCGATTTGACGTCGGGCACTCGACCAATTGCCCGCGCACCGTACCGTATGGCTCCAGCAGAGATGAGAGAGCTAAGGGATCTAATAGATCAGTTGTTGGGTCAGGGGTTTATCTGAAGGAGTACTTCACCATGGGGTGCCCCTCTGTTATTCGTAAAGAAGAGGGATGGATCGTTGAGGTTGTGTGTAGATTATCGGGAGTTGAATAAAGTCACAATACGGAATAAGTATCTGTTGCCCCGAATCGATGAATCATTTGATCAGTTGAGAGGGGCCTGCTTCTTCTCAAAGCTTGATTTGCGATTGGGATACCATCAGTTGCGTATCAGGGAATAGGATGTCTCGAAGACTGCTTTCTTGACGAGGTATGGTTCCTATAAATTTCGGGTTATGCCTTTTAGCTTGACCAACGCTCCAGCCGTGTTTATGGACTTGATGAATAGGGTGTTCAGAGAGTTCCTAGACCAGTTCTTCATCGTCTGTATTGATGACATCCTGGTTTACTCCCAGACAGAAGAGGAGAACGCCTAGCATTTGAGACAGGTTTTTCAGACGCTATGTCAGAACGAGCTTTATGCAAAGTATGAGAAATGTGGATTTTGGCTGAAGGAGGTTCAGTTTTTGGGGCATATCATTTCAGACCATGGGAATATCTGTTGATCCGGGGAAGGTATCCGTGGTGAGGGAGTGGGGACATCCCACGACACTGACTGAGATCCGTAGTTTCTTGGGCCTACCAGGATACTACAGGAGTTTTATTCGGGGTTTCTCAAAGATAGCGGGTCCTTTGACACATCTGACTCGCAAAGGTGTACCATTCATCTGGAGCGATGTCTGTCAGTTGGCATTCGATGAGTTGAAGTACAAGTTGACCTCAGTGCCTGTGTTAGCATTGCCCAGGCCAGGAGTTGAGTATTTAGTTTACACCGATGCGTCCTTACAAGGACTTGGAGGTGTGCTGCAACTGGAGAGTCAGGCCATAGCTTATGCTTCTCGTAAGCTTAAGAATCATGAGAGGAATTACCCCACCCACGACTTGGAATTAGCGGAAGTCGTATTCTCTCTTCGGATTTGGAGACACTATCTCCTAGGGGATAAATTTCGGTTGTTCACAGACCACAAGTCTCTATAATATCTCTTCACGCAGAAGGAACTGAATATGCGTCAACGTCGGTGGCTTGAGTTTATGAAGGATTATCAGTTCGATATCCAATATCACCCAGGGAAGGCTAACATGGTAGCAGACGCGTTGAGCCGTAGGCCGGTAGATGAGGTGGCCGAGGTGTGGAAAGCTAAGTGGAAGGAGTTAGGAAACCAGGATGCAGTGGCCCGATCGTTCATGTCTGTGATGACTATTACACCTCAGATTGTTACGAGAATGGTAAAGGCCCAGACAAATGAATCGTTCTGTCAGGAGCAGATAGTTCGATTACTAGCAGAGGGAGCCGAGTCCTATATCATTGGCTCAGACGGGGGATTACGCTTCAATGGGAGACTGGTAGTTCCGGAAGGGGAGGACTTGCGACACGAGGTAACGACGGAGTCGCACGGCTCACGGTTCGCGGTACACCCTGGTGGGGATAAGATGTACCAAGACATGAGACGATAGTATTGGTGGAGCGGGATGAAGAGAGATATCGCTGTGTTTGTTTCTAAATGTGCCACTTGTCATCTAGTAAAGGTGGACCATCAAAAACCGGTAGGACTTCTACAGCCGTTAGAGGTTCCGACGTGGATATGGGAGAGCATCTCCATGGACTTTATCACGGGGTTACCTACGTCGCAGAGGGGTCATGACTCCATATGGGTGGTTGTGGATAGATTGACCAAAGTTGCTCATTTTCTACCCGTAAGGACAGATTACACTACGGGACAGTATGCCCAGATTGTCATTGCGGAGATAGTGAGACTTCATGGATTGCCTCTAAATATCGTGTCTGACCGAGACAAGATATTTGTTTCACAATTTTGGGAGAGTTTCCAGGAGGCCATGGGTACGGAGTTGTAGCTGAGTACGGCTTATCACCCGCAGACGGATGGGCAAACCAAACGGACAAATCAGATGTTGGAGGACATGTTGTGTATGTGCATCCTAGACTTTGGAGGTGGTTGGGAGCAGTACCTTCCGTTGGTGGAGTTTGCTTATAACAACTCCTACCAGTTCACCATTGGCATGGATCCATTTGAGGCATTGTACGGTAGACCTTGTCGTTCCCCATCATGTTGGTTAGAGGTGGGGGATAACAAACTCCTTGGGCCGGAAGTGATTCAGGACACTTCGGCAAGGATAGAGATAATACGGAGCCGTATTTGGGTAGCTTAGGACCGGCAGAAGAGCTATGCTGATACAAAGAGATTCTTCAGAGAATTCAAGGTGGGGGACCAGGTTTTACTCAGAGTATCTCCTATGAAGGGGATAATGCGTTTTGGGAAAAAGGGGAAACTGGCACCAAGGTATGTGGGGCCATTTCCTATCATCGAGTGTATTGGGCCAGTTGCGTATAGACTGGGGTTACCGGAGCACTTGCATAGGATTCATGATGTGTTCCATATTTCCTCGCTAAGGAAATATCTTAGGGACGATTTGGCCCATACTCACATTGCTTTGGAGGACATCGATCTCCAGCCCGATAGTTCCTACGAGGAGGGGCCGATTGCTATTTTGGACCGAAGCGAGCGAAAATTGAGGTCGAAGATAGTACCATTAGTACGTGTGCAGTGGCAGCATCATTATGCCGAGGAGTCCACATGGGAGCGCGAGGATGAAATGCGCGAGCGATATCCGGAGTTATTTTTACCAGGTACTCTTTAGTTCCGAATTTCGGGATGAAATTCTGTTATTAGGGGGGAAGTATATAATACCCCATAATTTTATTGATTTTTATTTAAGGGATTAATTAAATTAAATGAGAATTAATTGGGAATTAATTCGGGTATAAATACTAGCGAGATGTGAGTTGGTATTTGATTATGATGTTAAAATTGAAAATTTCATGTATTGAAAATGTTAAAATTGTCGCGAGTCAGAAATACGACAATTTGGAAATTTAATTGGGACGCGCATGTCAGTAGCAGCAGGAATGTAATTATTTGAATTAAAAAGTGAACTATATTTTTATCAACCGAATGGTCATTTTGAGTGTGCCAACGTGTCCAGAAAGGTCGAAATAGTCAGAAAACACTAGCCGGGGGTTTAGTTTGGGTCCCGGGGCATTTTTGGGCCATACTGGCAACCTAGATGGGTATTTTGGTAATTTTAAAAATAGAGGAATTAAAACCCACGAATTTTAGAGGTTAATTTTATATTAGAAATAAACCCACTAAGTCCAAGATCATCACATAACAAGTAGTGGGCTACGGGAGTTATAGGGAGAGTCTTAAGAGGTTCCAAAAGAAACCCCTAGCCACCATCACCATCTTCGGGAGAAATTTGTAGAGAGAAAGAGGAGAATCAGCCTTCATCCTTCAACATCAAACCAGAAAATCTAAGGCAAGTGGTTTAATTACATAATTTTAAGCAAATGTTTCCTCCATGCTTAGGATTGAATATATGTCTTGTATTGAAAGTTTGATGAAAAACCCATGAAATTGGAGATAGATCTCATAATCTTATATAGGGATTGCATGTAGAATTGTAATGAATGAATTCCATATCCAAAATGTATCTTTTGATGATTTAAAAAAGGATTTATAAGGAGAAATTGGAGACGTTAAAATTATGGCTTCATGTTTATAGGGTTTGGGATAATGTTTGGGAATTATAATGATTACATGTTAATTTAGGAAGCATTGACCCCAAATATATGTTAGAGGGTGACTTAGGAGGACTAAGAGTAGCTTAAAAAAGTTAAAACTTAATTGCGAAGATCTTAGTGGGGATTTAGAGGAGATAAATCTGAAGAAAAACGAATTGGGGGAATTTCTGGGCGCAGTCTGCCATCTCGTTAGAAGACCTGCCCAGGTCGTTCGAACGACCTCGTTCGAATGAGCTTCTAACGAGATGACAGTATCCCTTCTAAGGAGTTGGTAGTTCATTCGAACGACCTCGTTCGAATGAGACTTCTAACGAGTTGACAGAATGGCCTTTTTGGCCTGATTTTATTTCAAATGTCCCGTAGACTTAAGTAATTGAGAATTAACCTTCCCTTATTGACTAGTGGGTATAATTGTGAGAATTGGGGTACGTTGAGGAGTAGAACTTAGAACCTTATGGTAATCCGGATGACATTTGTGGAATAAGAAACGAATACCTAATTACGACATGAGAAGGGTTGACAACGTTAATATACAAATCGGGGACTTGTAAACGTATAACACTAAATGACGGTATAAGAACGAGAAGCATACCTATATTAATAATTCGAGATATCTAAGATGTGCGAATGCTTAGTATATGTGGTTTTATGTGTAAAACATACCTACCATACTTGCTATCACGGGAGGTCTGCGTTCGATTAGGGCCATCTAATCTTTGTGTGCCTACGGGGGGATTTAGATTGGTACCTCGAGGACATAGGTCAGAGAAGGACTTATTGAGAAGTTAATAAGTCTGCTGATCATGGGAGCGTAGGTATGTGCATGACCCATGTGATGTGAACTATGTTCGCCTCCATTTTGTGTGATTGTTGTTATTTGAGAACGATTCCTGAGAGATTCGGAATGCGTGGTCCTTATGTACGTGATGTATCGGGATTGGATAGCTAAGTATGTGTGCACCGCAGCTTAGTCTCGGGGTGCTAGTATTGTATATTTATGATGAGAATAATATACTGTTAATTGAAATGAACTGAAATGTATAAATGTGAGTATCTATAATATCAACGTTTGGTAAAGGATAAAATGGAAGATCTCTAGTGATTAGTAGTACTAAAATGGGAAACTGCGTAGAAGAGTAAAACACTCTGTTTAAAATAAGATGTCGGGAATTAAATCGTGAATCGTATAGTAACGTTAGATTTTATATTGGACCAGTTAGATACGGGCATAACTAGATTCAATTAAGGATACGTTAGGAGTGCACAGATAGTCAAGAGGTGAGTATTTCATGTGAGAGCACATCCTAACATGTATTTTGCATTCATTGTTTTATGTCATTAAAACACTTGCTATATTTTATACTCTTTTCACTATCGGGCTCTGACCCTTTTGCTTCCAAATCTATTTTTTTTTTGTCAAACCTTTTTGGTGCCCAGCCACAAGGACACCATGCATAGGAGTTCCATTCAGGTGACGTACTGTAGCTGCTATGGAAGTTACAGGACCTTGACAGTAAACGCCTCCACTTTCGATCTTGACTCTATGTTATCAGATTTTTCACATCTGTTGGGCATGTCGCCCATTTCTCTTAGACACTTTATTTATCCAGTCATATCAGATTTTGGGTTGTAATTAATATAGTGATGCCGACTTAGTATTGGTTTATTCCTGTATTTGGATTGTTGTGAGGAGTATTCCCCCAGACTCATTACTATTCTATGGTTATTCTATTGTCATTATGTTGTGGTGGTTATGTTAGTTGTTCATAATCTTCTTATTGCATGTTAATCAGATGTAATTAAAAATTGACAACTCACTTTTTAAATATTAGGTGGCTAGTAATTATTAAAACGTTTTTCGACAGTGATGCTATGAGCTGAACCAACTTGGCATTTTGTATTAATTTAATAAAGGAGTAGCTACCCGGTATTTAATTAGTCGGGGTGTCACAAATAAACCTCTGTTTCATGAGGTATACTAACACTCACTCTTCCTTTTGTTTTTCCAATTTCAAATTCAAAGCTTTAGATCAGAGATATGAGAAGTTGATATGAGATGAAAAATTTCTTTAAATTTTCATAATATAAATTTCACTTCATAATATAAATTTCTATAAATTTTCTTCTTTAGAAATATTTATGGTTGTCATTTGAAATTGATTACAATTGAGGGCTTCTAATATTTTAGTTTACAAAATTGGAATTTTCCTTTCCAACAACTTACAACAACATTTTTTTAGGAGTAATTTGGGTTCTTATATGTTTCACACTAATCTCAATCTTCTATATGGACATTGATCACTCTGTCTACCATTTTTACTTGCAATTTATTTATTTTTTCCCTCCAGAATTTGCTTATACTTTATAGTCTTTTGTACTCCATATGACAGTTATATACTTTTTTAATGTTTGCCCAGTTTTTTTCCTTCCGTTTAGCGTCATGGAGATGATGGCCACAAGATCATAGGTGTTTTGTAATAGTTTATTTTTTGTCTATGTGATTCAGTGTATCTATTTTTGTATGGTGTTTTGTAATGGATGTTTGTGATTCAATTGTAATGGCCTGTTTTCTTAGAACTGTTGGAATGGACTAACTGCTACCAGATTTTTGGAAACACCATACATGTTTCCCATGTGATTCAATTGTTGGAACTGTTGGAATGTCCATTTGGCACCATGTCTTTTGAATACTAGGTTGTTAGTAAGTTTCAAAAAGTTTTCGAAAGTGGTGCTAAGAATGAACTAAATGAGATTCCAATTTAATTTGATATAGGACTAATCACCCGGTATTTTATTAGGCGGGGTGTCACAGATAGCAAGATGGGCCATGAATAGGGACGTTAGGCGTGCACATTAGTCGAGTGGTGAGGTGTTCTCAAGAGAGTGTGCGGCACTAACTTAAATACGAAGAGCGTTCATGCATTTTAATTTACTGCAATCAAATTCACTTGATAAATATCCCATCCGGTGGAGGTGTTCCTTGTAATTAGTTTCAACACGCGTTTTATATCCCATCCGGTGCATACACGTGTCGACATACCAACGATGCGATTTGTGTTTTCTCTTAGACACAAAACTCTTATTCCATCTCAGCCCTTGGATCAACTTCATCAACGTTCTACATGCGTTGAGAGTTAATCCGTGTGACCCAAGTCTTAACCAATCAGTGTTAGTTTAAACCACCCCTTGTGATGAACCGTAGGATCAAAGTCAATCCATTTAGACTTGATCTCAGCAGTAGGATTGATGGTGATGTTCTCGATCCTTCTTCTCTCAGTATAAAAAGGAGACCAAGCCTCAGCAATTGAGACTTTTGCCCATTCATTAAACTTGAGATAAAAGAGAGAGTAGAGAGAAGAGAGATAAGGGAGAAGAAAAAAAAATAGGAAACCCTTGTTTCTTCGTAGATCCAAACCTTTGTGAGGTTTCTCCCTAACTAAACACCAAAACCTAAAAGTACCATACATCAGAAAACCCTCCTTTTGAGACTTAGATCTTTATAGGGTTTCTGTGTTGTTGGTTTTGTGTTCTTCATTTGATGACCTCTTCAAATTTTTTTATTCTCTCATAACTCATCTCTAAGGAAGATCTAAGTTTCATTATTGAAACTGAGTCTTTCTAAAAGAGAACATCTCAAGTATTTTTTTGTTCTTCTTTTTAGATGAGATTTCTTAGATCTAATCTATTTGAACAAGTTTTTTGAAATAAAATTTTTAGTTTCAAAAATAATTTTCAGATCTAGTGAGTTGTGTGTGTTTCCATGTTTTTATTTCATATTTTATGAAATACTAGTGTACAAAAATAACAGGAACATAAATGAACTCGTGCTAAAGTTTTAATAGCGTTTAGATCTGAAAAATAAAGTTTTAGATCAAAACTTGTTGAACTAGTCCTTGCATGTTAAGTCTGAATCTGATTTGTTAAAGTAGACTTCTAGTCTAGTTTGGATCTGCAATTGGAGGCTTATAATTTCAAAAATATTTTCAAAACCCAAAAATTGTAAAAGACCTTGAACCGTCTTCCTAGCAAGGTTTCCTTGAGAGCTGTGGTTTAATTAAAGATCAAGAAGTCTTTGCTTAAAAAATCAAGATTCAAAAATAACTTTCATATTAGAGTTGTTGTAATTTTTTAGGAAAGTTTGTATAAATCTTGAGAGGGTGAATTTCATGTTTACATGTAGTAGCACAACACAAACACTATCTCACACGAACACTTAGTCACTGTGGTTCTGTTTGAGAATCTTGTATTTAAAAGAGTTTCTAGAAACTTAATTTAAAGAGAAGGAAATCAAGGAAAAGACAAAGAAGCAGCAAGAAAGGATTAAGTTCCAAGTCAGAATACCTTTGGAGTGGGGAATATCATATAGGTACATTCTGAACTTAGGTTAGGATATTTGTGGTTTGCTTAAATGTTGTAACCTGATTTTTATTCTAGTGGATTTTTTTATTTTATGCCGTAGAGGGCACCGTGGATGTTTCCCTTGCTTAAGGGTTTTACCACGTTAAAATTCATGTGTCTATTTCTTTGAATGTTCTTAATTGTTATTGTTATTGGGACTGCATGGTAAAGATAGTAGATGTTTATTAAAAATTAAACTTAAGGTAATCAACTATCGAATTTAAGCCATACATTCAGAAAAACATTTTACAACACATCTTGTGTTTTTCGAAAAGAGTTTTGCCCAAAAAGTTTGTTCGGAGTTTACTCAACTCATAACTATTGGTTATTAATCTTGTAAACAAAAGTCTTTTAGTATTAAGGGTGTTTTTCAATTGGTATCAGAGCAGGAACACCTTTTGTGATCTGAAACTTGAGAAATTATTTTCGAAATTTATTTCTAAAAATCTCTGAGTATGGAAGAAAAATTTGAGAAGTTATGTAGCCTATCCAAACCACCACTCTTTGATGGAAACAATTTTTTGTACTAGAAAGTGCAAATGACTGCTTTCATTCAAGGAACCCTAGGTGCTGAAGTCTGGGAAATGATTGAAACAGGGTTTGAACATCCTACTAAACCTACCTCTGCCACTGATCCAACAAGGATTAAGAAACTTCTCAGTGAATTTACTAAGGAAGAGAAAAAACTATTTCTTGATAATAACAAAGGAAAAAAAAACCATATTTATGTCCATTAATGAACATGAATCCAAAATAATATCCATTTGTTATACTTCTAAAGAGGCATGGGACACTTTAGTCATTGCTCACGAGGGTTATGAACGTGTCAAAGCTGGAAAAACCCAAATGCTTATTCAGCAATATAACACCCTGATTATGAATGTCAATGAATCCTTTGACGATTTCTACATAAGGTTAACTGATATTTTTACAAAACTTCATGCAAATGGTATAACCTACAGCAGAAAGGAAATTATGTCAAAAATTCTTAGGTCATTTCCATCTAAATTTGACAACAAGAGATATGCAATTGAGGAAATGAATGACCCTAATATGACTCCTGAACTACTTAGCAGTAAACTTAGGACTGTTGAATTGGAATTGGACTTTAAAAAACAATTGACCAAACAGACCAGTAGAGCCTTTAGTTCTAATGTTATGTTTTCATCAAAATTACCAGTGCCTAAATTGAACTCTATAGACTTTGACACTGACTGTCTTGAAAACTGTGATTTAGAAAACCTTGACAATGAAATAGCTCTTATGAGTAAGCATTTTAAAAATATTTTGAAATTCATAAATGATGTAGCCTCTAAACAAGGCAAATCAAATTATCAAGGTAATTAATATCATAGACCTCATGACATAGACAATACCAAACACACTTATGATAATAGGAGGAACTATGACCCCAACAGGCCTAAACCTGACATAAAAGATGTTAAATGTCATCGTTGTGGTAAACTTGGTCACTATGGGAGTAAATGTCCAGCCAGTTTTAAAAACAACAATAAGGCCAATATGTGTAAAATATGGGACGACTCTAGTGATTCTGCTGAGGATGAAACTGAGTCAACCCAGATGAATGAGAACGGCATATCTTTCTTTGCTAAGATAATATATAATTATTATGCATGCTTGCCAATTCATGAACCTATTATGCCTGTTGATGTTGTTAATGATATTGATGATAATTTTATTCCTATTACTGCTGAAAGATTGTGTGTGAGTCAAAGTGAGAATGTTGATGACGAATTGAACATGTGCGTGAGTAAAGAACCTAACCAAATCATAGGGGACAATTCACACGATGCACATAGTGAGTCTGATGATGACCTTCCTGATTTACATGAACTGTACACCAAAACGGTTAAGAAGAGTGCTCTCCTAGAGAAAATGATAAAAACCTTAAGTGAGCGTATCGATTTGATTAACCAAACCATTAGGAAGAACACTGAAGATTATACTGCCCAATCTATTCTCATGAGACTGAGATTGAGAATTACAACTTGAAATTAAACTCTTTAATTCAAAAGAATCATGCATTTGAACAAAAATACAAGGCAACCCTTATTGAACTAGAAGAGTCAAAGCAAAAGATTTCAAATGTTTTTAAAAAATGTCAACATTTTGAAACACAAACAAAGACTTATAAAAAAATTGTTACTGGAAGTAAATTTGACTCTGAAGATAAGTCTGGCCTAGGTTTTGGAGAAATAGTGCACACAAGTAAGACCAAAGTTTCTCCTCGAAATGTTGCTTTTGTAAAATAAGGCCAAAGTTCTCAAAATTTTCAAAAAGGTGAACCTAGTCTCAGTGTATCTCAAACAACACATAGTCAGTACAATCAACAGTTGAAACCAAACTGTCAAACCAAATATGCTTGTCCTTTTGCCAAAGATCGTGGACAAAAACCTAAACCCAATAATGATTGGACTACTGTACCCAATAGATCCAAGCCAATTTTCAAAGACTTTAATAAGAAAGCCAAGTCCTATCCCATCAGTACTGTTCCTATTGCGATATTTTTTGACATACTTTATATGAATGTTTCCAGAAAAGTACATACACTCCTACCTACCAGAACTTTAACTATTCTAGGAAATCCACAAATACTTATATACTTCCTAGACAGGACACAAACAACTCTAACTCTAAAAAGAAAAAGGGAGGGTCCAAGACTAAGAAGAAATATTTTAGAAAGACCCCTCAAATCTTTTCAAAGTCAAAAGGAAACAAAAATTTGAAAACTAAGTCTATTTGGATTAGAAAGGATGATTTACTACCCCAGCTCAAGTGCAACATTGTCATTTCTGCTTTAAAGGCACAAAGCACTATGACACGCCGCCTAATTAAATACCGGGTGATCAGTCCTTTATTAAATTAAAATCAGGGTGAACGGTTGGTTCATTCTTAGTATCACTGTCGCAAAATAAAGTTTCCAATTTAAACACCCTACATAATTAAGCTAAGTGTCAATACAATTTAAACCTTATTTCTATTTTATTTAAATTCCATTAAGAAAACCCTTTCAATAATTAACAGTTTACTAATCATATAAATGTTAAAGATGTCAATAAACACATAAGGATTTAACCATTCAGATAAACCAATACCAAGTCTAAAAACTATCAATGAAATCGTGAAAACTATCAATGAAATCATCCCGACACGAATTACATCCCGACACGAATTACATCCCAACGAGTACCAAATACTGAAAAATAAATGAATAAAAATATCTGACAATACAACTGAAGAAGGAAACGGGCGACATATGCCCTAACTAATCAGAACTATACTAAGAGTGGAGTCAATCAACGAGATCATCTAAGCAATGACCTGTAACTCCCACCTAAGCTGCAGCGCGTCCGTTCTAAGGAATCTAAGAATGACGCCCCTCTGGCTGGGCACCTGTAATATATACATATATATGCAAGAGAAAAGAAATAACAGGAAACGGGTCAGAGCCCAAGTGTAAAAGAGTTTAAAAATAGTTTAGCAAGTATTTAAAATACTTACCGGCTAATGAAACAACCATGTTAGTGTGCGACACTCTCTTGAGAAATTCTCACCTCTCACCCAGTGTGCACGCCTACCGTACTATTAATCTTAAAAGTTTATTTTAACTTAACTTTCCCATAAGGTTTCATTACGATAATTATTGTTGCTAAGATAATTAATTTCTGCAAATTAAGCTCTCTCATATATCTTATGTTATTTAAAATAACCCAGTGATGTCACAAAATTCCCAAACACTTATAATAAAGTTGGAGTATTTATTCATTACTTAACTACTTTTATGCACAGTAGAAAGTTCCCATACTTAAGTGTGTGTGTGTGTGTGTGTGTGTGTGTGTGTGTGTGTATTAGTCACTCGTATAATATATATACTATATGCACCCCACATAAAATCTATGGTGATGGCATACTCTGCTATCAAGTCCCTGTATCACTCATACTAAGGGAAATACTAGTTCGGAATCAGTCTCGAACTATATTAACATAAAACACATACAATTGGAGGCGAAGTATAGTTCCAAGTCACTAAGAGGTCATCACATACTCTCACGTCTCTTACACTACACCAAAATGACAAAATTGCCACCTTTCAGCCGGCCACCCTTGTCAAGGTCATTGACCATGACAAAAAACACGTGTTTTGTGTCACGGTCATTGACCTTGACACGACCGTGATAAAGAATTGTCACGGTCATTCACCTTGACACGACCGTGACAACTTCTGCAGTAAAAAAAAAGCCCTAGGCTTCTTTTTTCCCACCCTTTTTTTGTTTTCCTCCCCTCTCTCTCTCTAAGCGATTTCTGCTATCTCTCTCTAAGGTATGTTTTTTTCCCTCTCTTTCTCTTTCATTTCTATATGTGTGTGTATGTGTATGTATGTGTATATGTGTGTGTATGTGTGTGTATATATGTGTGTGGTGGTGTGTGGTGGGGAAGGGGGGAAGGGGGTAGTGGGGGTGGGGTGGGGTGGGGTGGGGTGAGGGGGAGGGGGAGGGGGTGGGGGTGGGGGGTGTGCGTAGGTGTGTGCGTGTGTGTGTGTGGCGGGGGGAGGGGGCAAGGGGTGTGGTGGTGGTGGTGGGGGTGTGGGTGGGGGTGTGGTGGGGCAATTTTAACAATTGTATAGCTTTAATTAATAAATTGTATAGCTTTAATTGTAATTTTAATTGTATAGTTTTAGATGAAAGTAAATTAATAATTAGTGCCAATTTCATATGAAAGTAGGATTGCCCCTCATTATAAATTAGTAAATTAATAATTGTATACTTTAATTGTTAGTTTAATTGATGAAATGAATTAATTGAGTAGATGAATTAGAAGGAGTACGGGTTACACATTTGTTGTTGAAATTGTTGTTGGATTATTTTGTTTAGTAAATGTTGGGTTGGTTAGTTTTAAAAGTGGCATGACCACTGGATTATTGTCCATATGGGGGTGGGATTTTTCAACTTTTTTTGAAAATTACTTTGTATATCGAACAATATATACAAAGTATGATAATTAAATGAAACATACTTGAAATTAAATATGTGTATATGTGTGTGTATGTGTGTGTATATATGTGTGTGGTGGTGTGTGGTGGGGGAAAGGGGCAGAGGGTGTGGTGGGGGGAGGGTGGTGGGGTGGGGGGGGGGGGGGGGTTTAACAATTGTATAGCTTTAATTAATAAATTGTATAGCTGTAATTGTAATTTTAATTGTATAGTTTTAAATGAAAGTAAATTAATAATTAGTGCCAATTTCATATGAAAGTAGGATTGCCCCTTATTGTAAATTAGTAAATTAATAATTGTATACTTTAATTGTTAGTTTAATTGATGAAATGAATTAATTGAGTAGATGAATTAGAAGGAGTACGGGTTACACATTTGTTGTTGAAATTGCTGTTGGATTATTTTGTTTAGTAAATGTTGGGTTGGTTAGTTTTAAAAGTGGCATGACCATTGGATTATTGTCCATATGGAGGTGGGATTTTTCAACTTTTTTTTTAAAATTACTTTGTATATCGAACAATATATACAAAGTGTGATAATTAAATGAAACATACTTGAAATTAAATATGTGTATATGTGTGTGTATGTGTGTGTATATATGTGTGTGGTGGTGTGTGGTGGGGGAGGGGTGCAGGGGGTGTGGTGGGGGGGATGGGGGGTGGGGGGGGGGGGGTTGTGTACTAATAATTCCATGCTTTACATCTATTCCGGCATATATAATATATATAATAATAATTCCATGATTTACATCTATTCCACGTTAGAAGTTTTCAACTAATTTAAACATATTTATGTACGTGTGCGTGTGTGTGGTGTATGTGGTGTAGGGGTGTGTGTCTATGTGTACTAATAACATTTTTTTATTTGTACTAATAACATTTTTTTACAGCAAATGTCTCCTCCAGGTATTAAGGCGAAGATGATGATGCTGTTTATGATGATGTCTGAAAGCGCAGTTGGATCCCCGGTGATTAATTTTCTCAAATTAAAATAAATAATTTCCTTTTAAATAAATGCGGAAGCGTTGAGATGGTTTTAACAAAACGAATTAAAACACAATAATTCAAGTCCTAGAATTTGCCTAAGTCATGATTAACAATTATATCCAAAGTTAGGCGAAACCAATTTTAGCTAGTGACTTGAATAAACCAAATTTACCCAATATTTAATTTAAGTCCCAAATTAAATGAGTGTGATAATTAAACCGAATTTTATCTTGAATTAAACCTAAAGCATGCGTTCTAAATGATGTGCAAGATAAAATAAACAATGTCACACTACACCGCGATATACGAGGAAAAACCCACTAACGGGAAAAAACCTCGGGACGGCCCTAGCCTCAAATCCACTAAAAACGGTATTACAAAATACAAGACAAAAGACTTACTTCCTAAACTCGAACCCTCTCAAGCCGTGATGCTCCTTCTTGTATCAACCTCCAATTAGTGGATAACCAACGGAGCTCCACCGTGGTCTCGGAATACACCGATAGGACTTTAAACGGTCACCGTCACCCGAACATGGAGCCTTTCTCCAAACGGGTAGAATCTCAACAAAGGTCTTCTTTGTGATGGGGTGTAGAAGCAAACCCGAAGCGTCTCTTGAATTCGGTAGAGAAAACCGGTGCCAAAAACTCCAAGTAAGGATATGTATATATAGAACTTGGAATAAACAACAATGGGTGTAAACTAGAGTGTGTATGAATTTTCCATTAAAAATTAACACTCAAAACATGAACATTTTCCCTAATTAAATTTGCTCTCAAACTCTCTCTAAGAGTTGGATATGGAATGGAAAAGTTATCTTGGAAAATGTGTTTCCCGCACATAATAATGCATGAAAAAGTTGGTTAAAAACTAAGTGGGGAAAGTGGGAGAAAACTGCCAAAAACTGCTCAAAACTGTTCCCGCCTGGCATTCTCGTTCGAACGACTTTGACTGTCGTTCGAACGAGGCTTCTAACGAGCGACCAGCCTGGGCTCGTTAGAACCTCGTTAGATAACTCGTTAGAACGAGAAAGTCGTTCGAACGACTTATCTAACGACTGACCAGTTTGGTTAGAAAGCAGTCTCGTTCGAACGAAGTTTGGTTCGAACGAAAAATCTCGTTCGAACGAATTTTAGAAATTTTTGTTAAATTCTATTTTGGCCCAGAAACATTTATATATATATTAATATAAAGTACTTTTGAAATTATTTCTGAAATAAAAATGGCTTTTATTATTAACCCTAACACCCAAATAAATTGTTCCAAGCTCATATATAAATATAATTGCATTCATACCTTGGGAGCATGGAACTAAGTTGATGACGTACAAACGAGGCACATAAACTACGGCATGTTGATGATGCTTTATACTCTTTGCCGTTATGTCTTCAACAAACACTTCATAGGTCTTGAATATTACAATTGAATAAAATCCTATGAATAAATGTTTTTGTCCGGAATTGAGCCAAAACTATAAGAGGACTCAATTGGAAATTTGTGTCCTTACAAATCTCCCCCTTTGGCTATTCCGGGACAAAAACCAAACAAAAATCCTAAAGGGCCGTCAAGCTCTACTAGACTCAAAACATAACCCGCCCAATCTTGACTCAACCCAAGGATTAAACTCTTTGCCATAGAAAGATGCCGCTTTAGAATAATTCCTGCACACTTAAGCAAACTCATCAAATGCATAGGGAATATCAAAATATTAAATGCAATTAATTAATTACTCCCCCTAAATTAATTCTCCCTTTTAAACACATGACCTACTTAGAAAGACGTCTCCCCCTAAGATAAATCTCCCCCAAACGAAGATACGATAATAATAGGATTAGATACCATTTCTCCCCCTATCATCATTCTCCCCCTTTTTGTTCGGGAATAGGCAAAGGATAAAGAACTAATAAACCGCATGTGAAAGCTTAAAGTGTTAAGACATGAAAGCATATGGGCAATTAAAAGCAAGGCAAAGATAAACGAATATCATATATATAGACATTAGAAATATACCAATATAGAGCTTGCATATATATAGATATAAACACACACATGACACAAAATACAATAAGTTTGCACACTTGTATGGCAAAAATGTGTCATATGGAAACGGAAGTGTAGGGGTGTGAACTAGCAACAATTAAATTTAGACCCAAACACTTAGGAAACGTTTACGGAGTTCTCAATTGATTGCAAACTTCATCACAGTTAAATATAACCTCATGTGACAATATAAAGATTGAACTCAATGAACAAACATACACAATGCATACAAGCCTAGCATGATGATGATTCTACAAACCAAATAGAGTCATGACATTAAAGACAACTAGGATAAACGGACATTGTGCAAACCGTTGATATACCATCCAATTCTCCCTCAATGATCATATATATTCTTTTGTTTGTGAATGAATATATCAAACAAACATAGGCCTTGGCAATTGCTTTTTGTTTAATGCCAAATATTCTGTTTTTAGGCCTTTGGATCACGTATTTCTTTTAGATCCAATCAACGGTGGCTTACTATCGCAAAGGACTTAATTCATCCTTTCGGAGCCCTTCCCCGTGCATATATGAATTTATCATGTTTTCATTTTTCACACAAATCTCACATGCAACGGATTTTGACATGCACTAGTCCTCCTAGGTCATAGATATGTAGATGACTAGATTGATAGGAGAACACCTCAAAAAGCTCAAATATAACATGTGACATTAAGATTTCAAAAGAGCTCGTGCATGTGTGAATAGAGGCATATAGAAATAGAATCCATTTAAGCAATACAAAATCCAACTACTCCATATAAAACATGGTAAAGAACATTTTAAGGATTGAAAATCTAAACCAAAAGTTCTAGCCACGTGGGAGCGTAAAAGATGGGATTCAAACACAAGTATATGCCACTTAAAGTGTGTCAAACTAAAAAACACACAAAACAAAATCTTTTTGAGTTTTTAACATTTTTAATCAAAAAAATAAAGATATATACTCAAAAGACTAAATAAAAATCATTTGTATTTTTCATTAAGCTTAAATGAAATAAATAAAACACAAATGATAAACAAAAATCTTTTTATATTATGCAGTCGATTCAAACACAAAATATAATACAAAAAGATAAACAAGTCATAATTTCTAGCATGTGATATGAAATAAGGCAATGACTAGAAAATGACTAAACAAGCATACATTTAGCATATGAATATAGCATGAAGTACAAACGCTAAAGTATGCAAACACTAACACATTCATCCATTAGAATTAGCAAGGGAGGAAGGATGTGAAAGTAAATGAGAATCAAAATCCCTATGTTGTAAGGCAACCAAGTCGGATTTCCTAACCCAAATTAATGAAGAATTACTATCTTGGGGTGTAGGAACGTTAGCTATCGTGGTTACTTTACTATGGGATTTTCTAGGAATTCGTTTAAGATTTAAACAAAATTGCCTAAGATGACCTTTTCGACCACAATGTGTACAAGTAAGAACATGTCGAAAAGATTTATCTAAGGAGGAATCATTAAATGTATTCCTAGAAGATTCTCCTAAAACATTGGTTTTGACTTTAGGGTTAAAATCATTACAAGAATTTAAGACTAAACCAAAAGTGTCATTTTTAATTTGGACCGTTCCTAACATTTTATCTAGTTTTTCCGAACGACACTCCAAATCAAATTTGACATTACTAGAATCTTTTAATTTATTTTCCAAATCTAAAATTTTAGATTCTAGTAAAATATTTCGCTCTTCAAAACCAAGAAGCTCCTTTTTTAAGGATTCCATTAAACCCCTAAGGCTATCTCTCTCGCCTTCTACATAGTTAAGCTTCTCTTGAAGAGTCCTCTCATGTGTCCTAAGGTCTTCTATTAAGGCACTTTCATCAATGACCTTGACACTCTCGCTTAAACTCGCTTCTAACTTCAAATTGGCTCTTTTCAATTTAATAGATTCTTTATATAATTCATGAAAAGCATTTTGAAGTTCACTCATATCAACCTCTTCTTCATTTTCACTTTCTTCTTCTTCTTCACTCTCACTATCATCAAAAATAAGAGAATCATGTACAATGACCTTGGAAGTGGCATGTGCTATAATTTCATCATCTGATGAGTTCTCATTATCACTCACATGAGCCATAAAAGCCACAAAATTTTTCTTAGTGGGGGATTCGGGCTTCTCTTCCTTATCACTATCACTAAGGGTCGCATTATATGAAATGGGTCGTTTACCCTCTTTCCTTAGTTTAGTGGGGCACTCATAAGCCCTATGGCCATAACCTTCACAACCAAAACACTTATTAGACTCGTCCCTATCAATATTTTCATTACTAGGTTTAAGGATCTTATCGGCTTTAGAAATCTTCTCGTTTTTATCATGTTTAGAAGATTCAAATTTCTTAAAATCATTTTTAACTTTATCTTTGTTAAATTTAAGAAATTTTCTAAATTTACGAGCAAACAAAGCCATATCTTCCGAGTCACTATCACTATCGCTCTCTACTACTTGTCTAACCTCTTTGCGGGCTTTTAAAGCAACGCCCTTTTCAATTTTCTTTTCAATTTTAGAGGGAAACATATCTAGTTCATAGGTTTGTAAATCACCTACAAGCTCTTCTAATTTCGTAGAGGCTAAAGTGGGTAAAGAATTTAAAACGGTCACCTTTGGAATAAATCTATCGGGTAGTGACCTCAAAATTTTCTTTACAACACGGTCGTCAGGTATTTTCTCTCCCAAGTTAAAGGATGAATTAACAATATCAGAAAGTCTAGCATAAAATTTATCAAAAGTTTCTTTTTCATCCATTTTGATAGTTTCAAATTGAGTGGTGAGGTTTTGGAGTTTTGAAGCTTTAACGACACTAGTTCCTTCATGAGTTAATTGTAAAATATCCCAAGCTTCTTTAGCGGTTTCACACGTCATAATACGTCGGAATTCATCCAGTGCGACAGCGCTAAATAATGCATTTAAACCACGGGAATTAAAATTTGCTAGCTTAAACTCATTTTCAGTCCATCTATCAACGGGTTTGGGAACATGTACATTTTCAATTAAATGTGTTGGTGGAGTCCAACCATTAACAACAGACATCCAAACACGTTCATCGATAGATTTAAGTGCCGATTTCATTCGCGCTTTCCAATACGCGTAGTTAGAACCATCAAAAATAGGAAATTTTGAAAATGGGGAAAAATCCATATTTAGCCAAAAAATAAAGGATCTTAACGAAATAATTTATCGTTTTTGGCTCTGATACCAATTTGAAAGCGCAGTTGGATCCCCGGTGATTAATTTTCTCAAATTAAAATAAATAATTTCCTTTTAAATAAATGCGGAGGCGTTGAGATGGTTTTAACAAAACGAATTAAAACACAATAATTCAAGTCCTAGAATTTGCCTAAGTCATGATTAACAATTATATCCAAAGTTAGGCGAAACCAATTTTAGCTAGTGACTTGAATAAACCAAATTTACCCAATATTTAATTTAAGTCCCAAATTAAATGAGTGTGATAATTAAACCGAATTTTATCTTGAATTAAACCTAAAGCATGCGTTCTAAATGATGTGCAAGATAAAATAAACAATGTCACACTACACCGCGATATACGAGGAAAAACCCACTAACGGGAAAAAACCTCGGGACGGCCCTAGCCTCAAATCCACTAAAAACGGTATTACAAAATACAAGACAAAAGACTTACTTCCTAAACTCTAACCCTCTTAAGCCGTGATGCTCCTTCTTGTATCAACCTCCAATTAGCGGATAACCAACGGAGCTCCACCGTGGTCTCGGAATACACCGATAGGACTTTAAACGGTCACCGTCACCCGAACATGGAGCCTTTCTCCAAACGGGTAGAATCTCAACAAAGGTCTTCTTTGTGATGGGGTGTAGAAGCAAACCCGAAACGTCTCTTGAATTCGATAGAGAAAACCGGTGCCAAAAACTCCAAGTAAGGATATGTATATATAGAACTTGGAATAAACAACAATGGGTGTAAACTAGAGTGTGTATGAATTTTCCATTAAAAATTAACACTCAAAACATGAACATTTTCCCTAATTAAATTTTCTCTCAAACTCTCTCTAAGAGTTGGATATGGAATGGAAAAGTTATCTTGGAAAATGTGTTTCCCGCACATAATAATGCATGAAAAAGTTGGTTAAAAACCAAGTGGGGAAAGTGGGAGAAAACTGCTCAAAACTGTTCCCGCCTGGCATTCTCGTTCGAACGACTTTGACTGTCGTTCGAACGAGGCTTCTAACGAGCGACCAGCCTGGGCTCGTTAGAACCTCGTTAGATAACTCGTTAGAACGAGAAAGTCGTTCGAACGACTTATCTAACGACTGACCAGTTTGGTTAGAAAGCAGTCTCGTTCGAACGAAGTTTGGTTCGAACGAAAAATCTCGTTCGAACGAGTTTCAGAAATTTTTGTTAAATTCTATTTTGGCCCAGAAACATTTATATATATATTAATATAAAGTACTTTTGAAATTATTTCTGAAATAAACATGGCTTTTATTATTAACCCTAACACCCATATAAATTGTTGCAAGCTCATATATAAATATAATTGCATTCATACCTTGGGAGCATGGAACTAAGTTGATGACGTACAAACGAGGCACATAAACTACGGCATGTTGATGATGCTTTATACTCTTTGCCGCTACGTCTTCAACAAACACTTCATAGGTCTTGAATATTACAATTGAATAAAATCCTATGAATAAATGTTTTTGTCCGGAATTGAGCCAAAACTATAAGAGGACTCAATTGGAAATTTGTGTCCTTACAATGTCGTCTGGGCTCGGTGGTACCGGAGGCAACGAGGGCTCCTCCGCCCCAAGGCTCCCCAAATATGGAAACTTTGGGATTACCATCGAAAACAAACTAGAGATATTAGCGAGATCCCTCGAGCTACTAAAGACGGTCATCGGCCCGCGGTTTATGAGTTGGAAGGAGGTGCCATATGAGCTTAAGTTAGTTGTTTGGGTGGCACTATAGGTAATATATTTATATGAATATGAATATTTCAATTTCAATTTTATTTTATATTTATATTTATATTTATTCGCAACTAACATTGAATTTGTTGGACAGGAACAATTCAACTTGGATCCAAAGCTACGCGATTCCGTCTTGGAGCAGTTGAGGGAGCAACACAAGACGTGGAAGAAAAATATGTGGACACGGTACTTTGGGAAAACACGAGAGTCCATTATACAATGGCGTGGATCCGTCCCGCCCAAGGAGCCGATCTCATTGGCACAATGGTAAAAGTTCATTGATAATGAGATCGAGGATCGACAATTGGCATCTTGCCAATCGGGGAGGGAAAATAGGGCAAAAAATACGGGCGTGCACTACTCCGGTCGGACCTCTTACGCCGAGGTGGAGCATAGGATTAAGGTAAGATTTAATTTTTCTATAACTACAGAAATATATTATTCTTCATTATTTAACTTTGCGGGCCGATACTAATTTTACTTTATTTTATTTCAGGGGGTAGGGAGTGGGCTAGGGGGTAAGCCACATAGGCTCGATACTTATGTGGCTCTTAGGACGAAGAAGGGGAAGGACAAGGAGGTGTCCCCGAGCATCGCGCCCACGATTGTAAGTAATCCGACAGTTTAATTTTTGTTCATTACGTTATAATTTTTTAGTTTACTTATTTTACTAATCATGTGCTTTTTGTCGTTTCAGGCAAAGCCTAAGGAAGTGCATGAGTCGCAGTCTGATGCCGACAAGGCGTCTTTGTCCACAGACGCACTCAGCCAAGTGCTTGGCTCTGATCGCAAGGGTAGGACAAGGGGGTGAGCTCGCGGGTGGCCAAATTTAGGATCATCGAATTGGAGACGAGCGACACCGGGTTGGCTCGAACGGTGGATTCACACGACGCGAAGCTGTCCCGTTTGGAGGCGACGGTCCAAGATATGTACGCATTCATGAAGCATACGTTGGGCAGAGACCGTAAGGGGAAGGGGAAAGGGAAGGGTAAGTCGGTGGAGGAGGAGGAGGAGGTGCGGGAGAACGAGGCGCAGGAGGATGAGGTGCAGGAGGACGAGGATGTGGATCTCGCTGCTTCTTCACCGTCACGTGCGTATTTCGATGATCCACTTCCTTATTTGGCTCTCTTCCCCAGACCATTGTCGACACTTGGTTGGCCGAGCGCGTTCATATTGGATGTATTTGATGGCCAGCGGATAGGGCGGGGGTTGAGGGACCCAAATATCATCGAGGGTGGATTAGTTCATGGACGTGCGCTTCAAGGGATCGAGTCCAAAGTGCTCGTCACGCATGTGATACCCGGGAAGGAGAACTCCCTATTGTGGTTACGCGAACAATGCGGCACGATGTATATTAGTGGGTGTGTCAATTCGTATATCGTGTGGCCAACTCACCTCCTCACATTTACCCAAGACATGTAGTAACATTATTTTTAAGTTTGTCCATTTTAATTATATTTGGATTATATCGTCATGTATATTATTTCTATTTTGAATATTTGGATTATATCGTCATGAATATATATTTGCACTATCTTTAGTTTATTTGGATATATGATGTTTGAATAGGTACAACCAACGTTGTTATAACAGGTACAAATATACTGCTGGGCAGTGGCAGTGGCCATACTGCCCAGTAGAATTTTTTTAAATTCTGCCTAGAATTGTCACGGTCATTGACCGTGACAAGTCCTTGACAAATAAGGTTGTCACGGACTTGTCATGGTCATTGGCCGTGACAATTTTTTTAAATATTGTCACGGGTTTGTCACGGTTAATAACCGTGACTAAACTTGTCACGGTCAGGGACCGTGATAATTCTAACGAACTTGTCAAGGTCAATGACCGTGACACGTCTGTGATTAAAAAAATTGTCTCGCCCCGAATTGTCACGGTCATTGACCTTGACAAGTCCAACTTGTCAAGGTCAGTGACCGTGACAATAGTGCAGATTTAGTGTAGTGTTTGGACCATCTGACTATCACTCAAATAGCCTGTATCAAGGATACTATCTTCTAGGGTACAAGCCGTTATCCCCCATAAAGGCCCAATCGAGATAAGACTGTCCCGGCGCGAAAACCCCCATGATAGCAAGTAGCTCGGGTTTGATTTTTACACAGATATATAATATATGTACAATTACGCAATCATATATACATAAATATTCACATTTCTAAATTTGGCTCGCCCAGGGCCCAAAATTTTAATTATCCGTTAGTAGCACATTTTACTCAATTAGCTCGCATAATGGACTCGTCACTTTTATTCTCATGTATAAGTTACTCCATACTTACTTCTCATTTCTCGAAGTATTCTATCTCCCTAAGTATAATTTCAGTAGGCACTCTCACTTATCTTTTAGTCTAATTTACTCACGAGTCCTAATCTTTTATTAGATGTAAGCATGATTTCGTATGTGTGAATAACTCCCAGTTAACCCATAATTTCATCCTACCTTAAATTTCACTCAACGGGGTCTACCTAGGCCCTACTGGTCCTCTTTATAATTCATTATTCTCTATCAATGATGATTAAGGGTTCCTACGCATTTCAACCGCCTTAAAGAAGAAAAATACGTTATTTTCCAGGAGGGATCGATCAATCAAGGGAAGGGGTCGATCGATCGATAGTATCGATCGATCGATAGCATCGACCAATCGATGTTCTTGATCGATCGATCGATTAAGCAGTTATGACGAAACCTGCCATTTTCCAGTTGCGGGTTTACCTCTCCAATCTCAACCAAATCTCCATTAACGATCCCCAAACTCCCAAACAATAATTCTACTAGTACTATAAACCTAACTACATGATTCTCTACGTAAAATATCTTTGAATTCATCAAGTATAACGATTTAATGGCGTAAAATTCACATAAACTTCAAGAATCCAATTTTTTCTTTAATTTCAATTCTTCCAATTCTTTTCCAGATTACATGATTCTAAATCCATACAAATTTGTGTCTTATCCTCTACATGTGATTTAAATGTCTAGAATATGACTACTTCCTCTACAACATATGATTTTATGTCTCAAAATAGTAATTTCTTCCATGAAGCATGTTCCAAACAACCCTAGACGAACACGATTGAAACACTAACTATAATTAAAGAAAGATAAATACTTGCCTTGAATTTGGGTTTCTGATTTGTGGACGAAAGAGGTATAGTTGCGTTCCTCATCGCGCGATCTATGCTTCGGTGGCGGTGCAAACGGGTGAGTCTTTTGCCTTGAGTTGCTTGGAAAGCTCTCTAATGGCCGTTCTTTGATTTTGTGTTTATTAACCCTAGAAGATAACTCCTAAAGGCTGATATATCCTTAGGAAATTCATGGGTTTAATTGCCCAAAAATGTAAAATCTCTATAATACCCTCTCGGGATGCCAATTTGGCTTAAAAATGCCCCCAAACTCGAACTAAATCCTCGAGTACATTATTTTAACTATCTTGACGCTTTCGGACACATTGGCGCACTCGAAAAGATCGTACGGATGACTTATAATTTATTCACTTTAAATAATAATAATTTAATCCCGACACGACACAATCGCATCCCGATTTAATTTCCACAATTATCAAATTATACACTCATGATAATTTCATAAATTCGATTATACATATTACTTTATCCATTAAGTAATGTTCAACAAATTCCCAATAATTACTAACTCTCGTCACGCTAGTAAATATTTAAAATAATTTCCAGATTAATATTAAATTAATATCTCAATTTAAATTTAATAAATCCCCAAATTTTAAGGTTATAAAAATACGAGTTATTACATACTTCCCCCTAATAACGGAATTTCGTCCCGAAATTCAGAAAATAAGGCATACCTGGTAAAAATAATTCTGGATATTTCTCGCGCATATCTGCCTCACGCTCCCAAGTGGATTCCTCCACATTATGATGCTCCCACTGGACCCGTACAAGTGGAACTACCTTCAACCTTAATTTCCTCTCGTTATGGTCTAGGATGGCCACTAGTCTCTCCTCGTAAGAGCTATCGAGCTGTAAATAAATCTCCTCTATCACGATGTGAGTATGGGCCATGTCATCCCGAAGATATCATCTCAAGGACGAGATGTGGAACACATCGTAAATGCGGTGCAAATTCTCTGGCAACCCCAATTTGTATGCCACCGGCCCAATCCTCCCAATAATGGGAAATGGTTCCACGTACCTCGAATCCAACTTCACCTTCTTTCCAAACCTCATTACTCCTCTCATAGGATACACACGCATTAATACTTGGTCCCCCACGTTAAACTCTCGAAAAAACCATTTTGCACCGGCGTAGATTTTCTGCCTGTCCTGGGCTACCCGAATGCGACTCCTGATATGCTCAATCCTAGCTGAAGTTTCCTAAATCACCTCTGGCCCGAGTAATTTGTTATGCCCCACCTCTAGCCAACAAGGAGGAGAACGACAAGGCCTGCCATACAATGCCTCAAATGGGGCCATGCCGATCATGAACTGGTAGGAGTTATTATAAGCAAACTCAACCAGTGGAAGATACGGCCCCCATCCTCCTCCAAAATCAAGGACACACATGCGTAGCATATCCTCCAACATCTGATTGGTACACTCTGTCTGTCCATCCATCTGTGGGTGATAAGCTGAACTCAATCTCAACTCTGTACCCATGGCCTCCTGAAAGCTCTCCCAGAAGCGCGACACAAACACCTTATCTCGATCAGACACGATATCCAGGGGCACCCCATGTAGCCTAACAACCTCGGTAATGAAAAACTTTACATACTGGCCCGTGGTATAGTCTGTCAGTACTAGCAGGAAATGAGCTACCTTAGTCAACCGATCCACTATAACCCATATGGAGTTGTGACCCCGCTGTGATGTAGGCAACCCAGTAATGAAGTCCATGGAAATACTCTCCCACTTCCACGTAGGTATCTATAACGGCTGAAGTAATCCCGATGATTTCTGGTGGTTTACCTTTACCATCTGGCAAGTAGAACACTTGGACATGAACTCGGCAATTTCCTTCTTCATCCCACTACACCAGTACTGCCACCTCATATCCGGGTACATCTTATCCCCTCTGGGATGTACCGCAAATCTGGACCCGTAAGACTATGTCATCACTGCATGATTAAGTCTTCTCCTTCTGGGACCACCAATCTCCCATTAAACCTCAAACCTCCATCAGAACTTACTGAATAGGACTCATCACCCTCAGCTAGAAACCGTACAATCTGTTCCTGACAAAACGAATCCGCTGACTGTGCCTTTATCACACTCGTAACAATCTCTGGTGTGAATGTCATGACAGATACAAAGGAACAGGCTACCATGTCCTGGTGACCTAACTCTTTCCATTTCACTTTCCAGACGTCCGCTACATTTCCCACCGGTCTACGGCTTAATGCATCAACAACCACATTAGCCTTTCCCAGATGGTACTGTATCTCGAACTGGTAGTCTTTCATAAACTCCAACCATCTGCGCTGATGCATATTCATCTCTCGCTGAGTGAACAAGTACTGCAGTGACTTGTGGTCTGTGAACAAAAAAAACTTCTCCCCCAGCAAGTAATGTCTCCAAATCGTCAAGGCAAAAATGACCGCTGCTAGCTCTAGGTCGTGGGTGGGGTAATTCTTTTCGTGAGGCTTTAGCTTGCATGTGGAAAAAGCTATAGCCTTCTCCTCTTGCTAAAGTACTCCCCTGAGTCCCCATAAAGAGGCATCAGTGTACACCAGATACTCTACTCCCAGCTTGGGCAAAGCAAGAACTAGCGCCGAAGTCAACTTATCTTTCAGCTCATCAAAAGCCAGTTGACAAGCATCATCCCAAACATACAAAATTCCCTTACGAGTTAGATTCGTCAACGGACCCTCAATCTTCGAAAAGCCTCGGATGAATCTCCTGTAGCACCCGACTAACCCAAAGAAACTACGAACATCCGTCAGTATCGTGGGCTGTCCCCACTCCCTCACCGCCGACAACTTGCTCGGGTCAACCGATATTCCCAACTCCAACACAACATGCCCCAAAAACTGTACCTCCCGTAACCAGAATCTGCACTTCTCATACTTAGCATACAGCTGATGCTCTCATAGAGTCTGAAGAACCTGCCTCAAGTTCTCGGCATGCTCCTCCTCGGTGTGTGAATATATCAGGATGTCATCCATAAAAATATTGATAAGCTGATCCAAGAATTCTCTAAACACCCGGTTCATCAAGTCCATGAATACAGTTGGAGCATTTGTCAGCCCAAACGGCATGACTCTAAACCCATAGGACTCATATCTTGTCAAGAAAGCAGTCTTCGACACATCCTGCTCCCTAATCCATAGCTGATGGTATCCCGATCTCAAATCTATCTTCAAAAACAAGGTTGCTCCCCTCAGTTGGTCGAACAGGTCATCGATTTGAGGCAATGGATATTTGTTCCGTATCGTGACCTTGTTCAGCTCTTGGTAATCCACGCATAACCTTAGTGACCATCTCTCTTCTTCACAAACAACACTGGAGCACCCCAAGGTGAGGTGCTCCTACGAATGGAGCCCTGATCTAACAGTTGCACTATTTGATCCCGTAACTCCCTCAGCTCTGTTGGATCCATGCGGTACGGTGCACGTGCTATCGGCCGAGTGCCTGGCATCAAGTCTATGAGGAAATCTATCTCTTGACTGGGGGGTAGGCCTGGTATCTCCTGAAATACATCTGAATAGTCACGAACGACTGGAATCGAATCTAAAGAAATCATACTCTCCTTAAAGGTATCCTCCTCTATATAGTACAAATGGGTGGAAGATCCTCCCTCTGGGTGAGGCATCTCCACCAAAAACATCTCCTTCCCCAGAATGGAAAAGATAATACTCCCACCAAAACAATCTATCATGGCTTTGTACGCAGCGAGCCAATCCATGACAATAATAACGTCGTACTCATGCATCTCTAAGACTAGCATGTATACTGGTAAAATTAATCTACAAATCTCTACTCTTGCACCCCGATATATGAAGAAAATTAAAGACCCATTCCCCACTGGTGAGTCTGTATGTATAGGAGTTCCAACTAGTTTGGATGTACAGACAAAATAGGTTAGTATAGATTGAGAACTCCATCTCCTCAAAGGTACATGCTACATGAAGAAATCCAAGTCTAAGAGAATCTTCAAAGGGAAGTTAATTCTGACCCTAAAATCTCAAATAGGACACTTGCACTACATCCTACATATTACCTATGTGATTGAATGGTTTATCAAACACCTGAAATCACTTTAAATCAATTTATTACCGTACAAATCATTTTATATAATTTTAAACCATTTTTAAATAATTTTTTGAATTAATTAAAAATTGGTTTAAAAGTTTTGTGGGTTAAAATGGAATTTCATAAACTTGCTTTCTTTGATGATTGTTTGGCGGGGTAGAATTCAAAAGTGCTAGAGAGTTGGAGGTGTTCCTTGTAATTAGTTTCAACACGCGTTTTATATCCCATCCGGTGCATACGCGTGTCGACATACCAACGATGTGATTTGTGTTTTCTCTTAGACACAAAATGCTTATTCCATCTCAGCCCTTGGATCAACTTCATCAACGCTCTGCATGCATTGAGAGTTAATCCATGTGACCCAATCCTTAACCAATCAGTGTTAGTTTAAACCACCGCTTGTGATGAACCTTAGGATCAAAGTCAATCCATTTAGACTTGATCTCAGCCATAGGATTGATCGTGATGTTCTCGATCCTTCTTCGCTCAGTATAAAAGGAGACCAAGCCTCAGCATTTTGAGACTTTTGCCCATTCGTTAAACTTGAGAGAAAAGTGTGAGTAGAGAGAAGAGAGAGAAGAGAGAGAAGGGAGAAGGAAAAAGAGAGAGAGAGAGAGAGAAAGAGGAAACCCTAGTTTCTTCGTAGATTCGAACCTTTGTAAGGTTTCTCCCTAACCAAACACTAAAACCTAAAAGTTCCATACGTCATAAAACCCACCTTTTGAGAGTTAGATCTTATAAGGCTTCTGCGTTGTTGGTTTTGTGTTCTTCGTTTGAAGACCTCTTCAAATTTTTTGATTCTCTCAGAACTCATCTCTAAGGAAGATTTAAGATTCATTATTGAAACTGAGTCTTTCTAAAAGAGAACATCTCACGTATATTTTATGTTCTTCTTTTTAGATCTGATTTCTTAGATCTAATTTGTTTCAACTAGTTTTTTGAAATAAAATTTTTAGCTTCAAAAATAATTTTCACATCTAGTGAGTTGTGTGTGTTTCCATGTTTTTATTTCATATTTTATGAAATACTGGTGTACAAAAATAACAGGAACACAAACGAACTCGTGTTAAGTTTTTAAAAGCGTTCAGAACTAAAAAATAAAGTTTTAGATCAAAACTTGTTGAACCAATCCTTTCATGTTAAGTTTGAATCTGATTTGTTAAAGTAGACTTCTAGTCTACTTTGGATCTTCAATTGGAGGTTTACAATTTCAAAAAAAAATTTAAAACCCAGAAATTGTAAAAGACCATGAACCGTCTTCCGAGCAAGTTTTCCTTAAGATATGTGGTTTAATTAAAGATCAAGAAGTCTTTGCTTGAAAAATCAAGATTAAGAAATAACTTTCATATTAGAGTTGTTGTAATTTGTTAGGAAAGTTTGTATAAATCTTGAGAGGGTGAGTTGCATGTTTGCTTTTAGTAGCACATCACAAACACTATCTCACACGAACACTTAGTCACTGTGGTTCTGTTTGAGAATCTTGTATTTGAAAGCGTTGCTGGAAACTTAATTCAAAGAGAAGGAAATCAAGGAAAAGACAAAGAAGAAACAAGAAAGGATCAAGTGTCAAGTCAGAATACCTTTGGAGTGGAAAATCTCATCTAGGTACATTCTGAACTTAGGTTAGGATTTTTATGGTTTGCTTAAGTGTTTTAACCTGATTTTTATTGTAGTGGATTTGTTTGTTTTGTGTCGTAGAGGGCACTGTGGATGTTTCCCTTCCTTAAGGGTTTTACCACGCTAAAATTCTAGTGTCTATTTCTTTCAATGTTATTAATTGTTATTGTGATTGGGACTGCATGGTAAAGATAGTATATGTTTATTAAAAATTAAACTTAAGGTAATCAACTATCGAATTTAATCCATACATTCAGAAAAAGATTTTACAACACAACTTGTGTTTTTCGAAAAGATTTTTTCCCAAAAAGTTTATTCGGAGTTTACTCAACTCATAACTATTTGTTATTAATCTTGTAACCAAAAGGTTTTTAGTATTAAGGCTGCTTTTCAGCATGTCGCCCTAGTTGTTCCATTTTATTTCAGTTAGTTTATGTATTAAGTTATTCCTCTTGTGGTTTATTTTTGGTATTTGATTTGTAACTGGTGGTCTTTTCGACAAGGATTATATTTATTCCTTTTATGTATTACTGTTTCAGTGATTGTGTGAATAGTTAATTATATATTCTTTCGCATGTTGTTATATATGTTAAATAAAAAGATAAAATTGGGCACCATGTCTTCTGAATACTTGGTGGTTAGTAAGTGTTAAATTATTTTCGACGTTGATGCTAAGAATGAACCAGATGAGATTCCTGTTTAATTTGATATAGGACTGATCACCCGGTATTTTATTAGGTGGGTCGTCACAGATGGTATGAGAGCATCAGGCTTTAGTGTCCCTAGGATTTTTGCAGATTTTCATGTTTTAGCGCAGCGTTCTTTGATATAGAGCCTTATTATAGGGCTTTTGTATTCCTTCACATATGCGATATACGTTCTCCTGCAATAGGGTATAATTTATGTGATTTATACACGGTTTTGGTCGAGCGTGACAGTCGAACATTTTAGAACAATAATCGTGGGACGTTAGAAGGATTTCTGGAGGGAGGACTTAGTAGGGGACATGGAGTATTCTGGGAACAGTGACCCGTTAGGTGTCACTATGATTATTGTTCAAACAATTGAAGTTGGAATAACCGTTGGGGTGCAGTAGTTTCCCAAGAACCGTCGTGAAGGACGGCAGTGCAAAGTTAAAAACCCTAAGTGTAGACGACAAGGGGTAAGGGTCGAAGAAGATTTTGTTTCAGAAGAACAATCCGCTAGGATTCAAGGGAGGTGCGGAAGGGTGATTTACCAATGGATGGAAATAATCCAATTAGGATCACATGTGGGGGAGTGTAGTGACACTCAAGTCAAACTTTCAGGCAAAGAAGTTTGCTCTTAGAAGAAGTATGGGGTGATAGGAGCTAGTCACCACATTCATGGGGGGATACCGTGAATAACGAGGAATTTAGGGTGCATATTATTATCAATCCTCTCACTAGGGGCTAAATTAAGAGGCAAGGGAGGTTTCAGTAATTTTCTAAAAGGGACATATAATGGCCGATGGTAAGGAAAATTGATAGAGTTTGCAAACTTCGTAACCGATGAGAGGGATACGAAGAATCAAATAGGGTTTATAAGTTGATATTAGACCCATGGGTAGATTATACAATCATGGATAGGAGACCTAGTTAGGATGACTAGTGTCATTGTCATCAAGGTTGTACATTTATAATAGTATCAATGCTCTCGAGGAAGGGGAGCTAAAGGAGTTGAAGAATCTATCAGAAGAGTAAGACTGGATTTTTGTGCTAGTGAGGCACCAAGGGAGGGGATACCTAGATCCCAAATTTTAGATTTATGATCGAGAACAATAGAATTTCTACCAAGTGATGGTGGGTTTAGTTAAGGCCGTCAAGGCCACCAATAAGTCCCAGGGGACCAGAAGTGCCAAAGGGACAATAGGAGTAGCAATCAGGGTCAAGACTGCCAGGTCCATGAGAAGGACAATTCTGACAGGGCTAGTGGGGCCAGAGAAAGGGGAATGACACAGAGAGGTGTCTTATGTGTAAAAGAGTGGAAACACATGGGTGGATTTTTTCTGCAGCGAGTCAGGGGACAGGAGCTATATGCCTAGTAGGGGAATTTGTTGGAAAAGTTTTTGGTTTGGTTAGGACGAGGGTGTTATGTCTAGTAACCGTTTGAGCCGCCAGTGTTATGGGTAACCAAAACTACGAGTTTTATTCCGAGATTATTGGGGTTTGTTTTATATGATGCGAGTGGGTTATAGTAATGTATCAGAGCTAGATTCGCATAAGAAATGGATTTAGTAGAGGTATTGTTAATTTCACTAGTATGTGTATATTTACCCAGGAGTAGAGGGGCACTCTTAATTCCCACCTATAAGGGAGTGGGTGGGTACACTGAGATGATATATATTTTTATGATGTTAGCTCGTTTGTGAGGTAATATTCGAGGTGTAGTTTTATCCTGGGTACGAACGGGTTTGCAATGGTGGGCGATTATAGAAAGCCTATTGTGTTTGTCGTTCCAGCACGGAGGTATGTTTGTGTGATGTCCCACCTGAAAGAAAGTTGAGATCACGGTGATATTTTGTGAAGTAGACTTCAAATAGTACAGTTGTCTAGTTATATGGGATTTCGGTGCATAGGGACTCATATTGATGAGATTTAATGGATATAGGGTTGTCGTGGAGAGGAGAGATTTAGCTCGCAACTAATATCTAGCACTAAGGGCTTAATAATAATGCGAGTGAAGAAAAATGTGACTCCTTTAGAGACACGGGAGTCCATGATTAGACTTGTGAGTATAGGAGCAAGGTTTGAGAGTCCTGGGGATATGCTTTGGGTTCTGTGAAAAATCAAGGACCAAAAATGCTAAGGAATAGTGCATTAGGAAAAGTTCTTTTGGGCTTCGCTGGGAGGTGTGATACGCATCAGCCTTAATAAAATCGCAGGAGTGGGAAGACATCATTATATTCAAGGTCATTAGCCTTAATAAAATGGCGGGAGTGGGAAGACATCATTAGATTCAAGTTCATCGGATTTAATAATAATTAGTGAACGTGTGGAAAAAACACATTGAGCAGAGAGTCACTAAGAGATAGGGCCAGTGAAGCCGGGAAGTGATGTGAAAGAAACACTGCGAAGTTTTGCACCACAAGTTGATAGGTGGGGTAATATCGAGAAGAATTGAATAGTAATTTGTAAGGTCATCGAAAACATTTTGAGGATATAGCCACGTATAAAATGCGGGAGCGGAGCGTGAGATAAATATGGTTGCGTATGTGATGATTGAAGGGTTGTGTAAATATGCACGAGATATAGGGTGTATGGGCACCCTAGGAAGAGCCAGAGTCTCTACTGTGCAGATACTTAGCAGATTAGGGGAGACAACACAAAGGCGGTGATTTTGGGTATATTTCGGGGAATGGGAATAAGACGTTCCACGGATTATGAAACGTGAGCATAGGTATGTTCGCAGCGACATAAGGTGCGTTACAACCTAAGATTGTTATCACTAGGATTTGCGAGTGAGACGAATCTAGTGAGTGCATGAGCCGCGATAGCCATATTATATATACAAGTACTCTGGGGTAGCAGGATTCTTTGGTGTAAACCACAAGAGAGTGGAAGGTACACTAAGAGGATGGTTGCATTATACGAGAGATTTCTACTTTCGAGAATTATGAAAGGAGGGTGGATGATTCTTTCCAAATTTCGACTGTGTGGCTATAGTTCGGGGCTATAGTGGATAATTAAAGTAAGATTGAATGTTCGCGGTACCGGGGTATGAATTATCATTGCTAGGTTTCAGTTGAGATAGGGTCTAGCGTATATATACGATTATGTATGTTAAATGTGTTGCATATTAATGTATTAAAATTGTTAATTGAAATCCCGAGGAGTAGGGACATTTATGAGGTGATTCAGGTTGGATTGAGTTATTGTCGAGCGGGGAGATATCGATTGAGTTTTATTTCCGTGCAAGGAAATTGTTGATAATAAGGACGCGGTAGCGTATGTTGTCCTTTTTAGCATAAGAGTCGATATGTATACTTTTATTCCTAGAGAAGGGTATTTGGAATGTTATAACTGTGGGATTTAAGTTATATTACGATTTAAGGGCTGGTAAAAGCCGGGTTTTATTTCGTATGGTTAAGTACGAGTACAGGGTGTATGGGCGCTCTGGTTAGTCACATTCTCTTAAGAACTATGTGTAGAAATTCGAAGGGTAAGTGATTGGGGAGCTAGTTGAGACTGGGAGTACCAGTCTTATTCGAATTTCAAGGACGAAATTCTATTGTAAGGGGGGAAGTATATAACACCCCGTAAATTCAAGGACCGTTAATTCAATAATATTTTGGGAGAAAAAGAATTTATTTTATTAAGAGGAATTAAATTCATGAATTGGGAAATTTTTAAATTTGAGGAATTTATTAATTTGGCGAATTGAGGATTAATTATTTGGAGTATTTTGTGTCGCATTTTGAGGTCAAAAATTTGGAGAATGTTATAGATTAATTTGGATGGCAATTGCACGGTTGAGTCCTGATGGGTCGAAATAGTTGGAAATGAGTGTCCATATGTATAATATGGGTTTCAGGATCTTTCTACACACGTTTGAGCTCCCAAATAAGTGTTTGGGCCCTTTTTAGAAGGCCCATAAGCCCAAAAACAGGAATTAAGTTAAAAACCCAAAGTGAGAGAGGGTGAGGGAACTTTAATTCATTTTTAGAAGACTAAATTAAGGAGATCCAAATAAGGGAGCAATTAGAGGAGATTTTGGGAGATTAAACCAAGAACAAGAGATGAGATCCTTGAATCAACCCATCATCTTCATCAAAGGATCTAATTCTACAAACCCTAAGGCAAGTGGTTTAACTTTTATTTTGATTAATTGCATTTTCCTATCCATATTATAGAAGGTGTGAATTGATTAATATGTTAGGGTTAGTTCTATATTGGAATTTATGGATTTCATGATTGGGATTTAAAAATCTGTAGATAGGATAAGAATATTTGGATTTTGATTCCCCAATTTGTGTAAATGATGTAGTTAGATTGAGAAAATCAAATGGGTGGATTTAGGATGAATCTTGAAAAGTTTTGGGGTAAAATTTGTGCAGAAAAGAAGGTTTAAAAACTGTAATGGCGGAAATGGATTTTCTAGGCAACAATGGAGGATAGAGAACACTAGGGTCGTTTGAACGACCTGGTCTCTCGTTCAAACGACAGTCAGAGTCGTTCGAATGACAAGGCTGGTCGCTTAAATGACGTAGTTTGATTCTAACAGGTTTCTCCCCTTCCCTATTTCAGACCTGATTGTTAATTGTGGGTAAAGGGTTCCTGTTTTGGGTAAATCTGAATTGTGGGTTATAAATTATGGTTTGTATTGTAGAAATTTACCCATGGATAAGTAGAGGATAAATCCAAATAGAGAATTAAGGTTTATGTTGGAAAATTGGAAACCTTGTAAATTAAGTGGGTAAACTTAATTGAAAGAAATTGAATGATAATTTGGGGATTTTGAATTTCGGTCCAAGAGAGTTATAGTCCGGGTATATATGGTTGCGTGACACCAAGATAATAAAATTAATTAGTGTATGATTTATTGAAATTTTGGTCGGATTGTAGACTTAAATGTGTTAGGCTAGTGTTACAGATAGTGTACACCAGTAGCCTAGATTTAATATATATATATATATATATATATATATATATATATATATATATATATATATATATATATATATATATATATATATATATATATATATGCAATGATGTGTAGCATATATATATGACTTATACATATTTGTGTGTATAATACTTATAATAAAGCATACCTATTCTAATGCTATCTTAGGAGGTTGCGCGATGTGGGTGAATCCCCTGCCTAGTGAATGCATGGAGAGCATAATCCCCAGGTCATAGCCTCTGTTATTAGGGGTGAGCCGTTATGGTATGGGACTGTCACTTTCGGGGAGAACTATGGCCGCTTCATATGCGGATGTAATAGAATTTAGAGAGCATCCGATGAGAGCCTACTCAGGAGAATGTTTATATCTACAATATGTTTGTGAATGTTGTAGTATGATATTACGTATATATGGTGTAGATTTATATACGGGTAAAGACATGACGAGAATTGAATTAATGATATAACTTGTGAGATTCTTATATGATATCAAATGAGAAATGATTTAAATAAGTTTGTGTGATTAATTACTTATAACTCGTGTACTAAACTAATTCGAGTTAGAGTAGTGGGAAAAGTAAAATATGTATATACATATATATGACAAGGCTAGTTACGGGGAAGATAGCTAGATGGGTCATGTGTAGGAACATTAGGTGTACACATTAGTCTAAGGGTGAGGTGTTCTCAAGAGAGTGTGTGGCACTAACTTAAATATGAAGAGCACTCATGCATTTTAATTTTTTGCAATTAAATTCACTTGCTAAATATTTTTAAAATGTTTTGGGTTCTAACCCTTGCTATAAAATATTTTCAAAACTTTTTAGGTGTCCAGACACATGGACTTCATAATTGTTCTATTCCAGGGTTACGCAACTACGGCACCTGTGGATGTTGTAGGATTTTGACTTAGTCGCTTCAGTCATTTCATTCCTAGAGTAGGATGCAGTCAGTATTCCATTTGGGCATGTTGCCCTATTTTGTCCATTTTATTTCAGTTAGTTGATGTATTCAGTTATTCCTCTTGTGGTTTATTTTTGGTATTTGATTTGTAGTCAGTGGTTGTTTCGACAAGGATTATATTTATTCCTTTTATGTATTACTGTTTTAGTGATTGTGTGAATGGTTAATTATATATTCTTTCGCATGTTATTAGAGATGTTAAATAAAACGATAAAATTTGGCACCATGTCTTTTGAACACTAGGTGGTTAGTATGTCTTAAAAAAAATTCGACAATGATGCTCATAATGAATTAGATGAGATTCCTATTTAATTTGATATAGGACTGATCACTCGGTATTTTATTATGTGGGGTGTCACACCTACGAATATATAAAATAGATCTAAATCATTGGGTCAACCTAACTTTTAAAGGAAAATTCTAGGCCAACACAAAAAGGGGACATTAATTGTGACTCACTTTGTGTCACATTTTTGTGTTAGTGTAACATTACTCAATTTTTGAAACTCGTGCGAGAAAAGGAGTTCATATTCTCCACAATAACACCCATCCATAATTTCATACCCTTTAATTTTTCATCATCAAATGCATTTCAACAAGTTAAAGCTTAATTATTAGATGTAACTTTCCAAGGATTCTTATTATTCCTTATTTATAATTATTTACTAATCAAAATACCACATAAAAGCATAAACACAGTGACATGTAGAAAAACACCTCTTCACTCTAATATTATGTGACTTCCAAAGTTTCTCTCCCACCCAATTATTGTTCATTTATTACCTTATTTGGACATATATTATTAATACAGTAGAGCAAGGTTAAAGCGCAAGGTTGATTAGATGATTAATCTTGCATCCAGATGGATTAAAGGACGGGGATAACCAAGATTGATCGAAATAAGGTAATTTGCAGGAGGTTCCACAACTATACGACTCGCTCAAACATACTCCAAAAGGGACAAGGTCAGATGAGAGACCTCCTCACAAGAAACAAGCTTGATCGAAGAAGCTCCCAAAAACACACTTGTAATATGAATATTAGTTTACGTTTATTTCCTTTTTTTTCAAATATTGGGAGCCTATTTTTAATAATATTGAGGTTACTCAATACCTGTGAAGGAACATGTTTGGAAGGACATAGGGGATCTCACATGCTCTATCGAATGACCTCATTTAGGGAATCTCATATGGATTTGGTTTGGAGCATTAGGATTAAGGAAATGTTGGGAAACAATCCCAACATCTTTAGTACATTTAGGCAAAAACTCTCTTCAATAGGGTCAAGATAGTACTCTGAGACACCTTTCACCGGAGGGACCTCATCAAAAGCAGTTCATTCGAAGGACCCTCACCCTACATAGGCAGTGTAAGGTTATCCTAACAACCTTCTCTCGAAGAACCTCATTTGGCTGACAAGGCATCGTGTCTTATTACCATTATTTACTATCTTTATGACATCATGATTTATAACACTTTGGGATCTTGATAAAGTTAGTAATTGAGTAGGTTAATTCCTTGGACATAGGCTCATTTGGTTGGATGTCCCATCAGCCGCCAAAAAACAAACCTTTGTGCCAACTTGTCACATATCAATTAATGTAAAGGACATTTTGAGGGCCAAAATAGTGTTTTCGCCAAGAAAAATTATTTCATGCATTTAATACACAATCCTTGGTATTAAATGCATAGAACTCTTAGCATTAAATAAGGGTCATAATATTTAATATGGGTGAGGTCATTCGAATGACCTGTCATTCCTATAAATAGTTTCATTAGTTACATTTATTAGGGGCTATATTTTCAATACCTAATTCCCCATACACGAGTTTCCAAAGAGTCATTATTTCTAGAGTTTATTCCTTCGTTCTCAAATCTTATCCAATCTTTATTTCTAATCATTTTCATTCATTACACTGAGAGGTTCATTGCCTTGCCTTTATTGTACCAAGGTGTATGTTCTTTCTCCCTCCAACTAAGTTAGTTCTTGAGGTTCACTTTATTTATTACAGTTAGAGGATATTTATGCTGTAAAGGTTCATTTAATACATATTATGTGGTGTTGAGACCATTTATTGCAAGTATTGGAGTTATTGATTTAATTTAATATTCTTCGTGCATTAATAATCATTCTAAAGGGGGTTACGCCTCGCTAATTACTACTTGTATTTAGCGAACCCACATATTACATTTGGAGACTCTTCTGGGGAGGTATTCTCTTTGAAGATGACTAAAGGTAATGTGGCAAAGAATATTGATTTCAACGCTATACAGTGTGAAGAAGAAGGAGAGTTGACTATCCTACCGAAGGCCAACGTGATGGTGCCAACAGAATTAGGATAACCAGTAGTTACTAAGGTGACAGTTATATGTTTGGCACAAATGGAGGGATTAAAGAGTGTGTTTATCGAATTTATCAAAACCACATGTGCTCAGGTAGTGCTAGGAGTTTTTGGAGGATCAAATTCTTTCATGACACCATCAGCGGTGTTGCCGATGTCGTTTGTCTCGGGAAGCATTATTACTCAGTCAAGCACTAATAATGTTGTAACTCCACGATGGGGTTACTAATTGAAGCCCTTTCTATTAACAAAGAAAATGTGGTCTCCTCTATCCCGCCAAGGATTGATTTACCTGTGGTTCCTCCCTCGCAAAACACAATCCCCCGCCTATTATGGAGTAAGTAAAGAAAGAGATCCTACGGATTATGGTAGCCTCTAAAGCTGGGGGAGAAGATTCATTAATAGACGATGATTTTCGTACACCGTACTCAAAGGAATACAATAATTAATCATACCCAAAAGGTTATGTTCCATCTGTCTTTGAGAAATATACTGGGAAAGGGGAAAATCCAAAAGAGCATGTGAAGATGTTTGTTAAAATACTTGGGACACATTGTAATGACAAAAAGTTAAGGTTGAGGGAGTTTTATAAATCTTTGACTGAGAAGGCATGTACATAGTACTCCCACCTTGCGCCTAGAAGTGTGGCATCCTGGGAGGATCTCCACGTCTAGTTTGTTTATAAATTCTTCTTGGCGGAGGATGAATTTACTCTTACCCGCTACCACAAAAGAAATAAAAGTATGGGGAGGATGTGGTTGCATATATCAGGAGGTTTCGCAAACAAGCTCTTGACATTATAGAAGAAAAGCGAGAGAGAAAGCACTTGCAAGTTTGCACAAAAGGTTTAGTCCCAAAGTATATCTACCATTTGATCAATGACACTAGAGAAGGAATGTTTGGCACATTTTTATATCCTTCCAGGAATATCTCTCTAGTAATATGGCCTTTACTACCCACAACATTGTCTAATATGATATTGAGACCACCAACTGCTTTGGGTAGGGGAATGCCCTCGCAAGTAAGTTATGTTGATAATCGAGACAAAAGGAAGGGAGGTGGAAATAATGGTTGAGGAAGAGATAGTAAGAGAAAGTTCAAACCAATATATGACCCTCCAGAGCTACCTTGCACACTCGAACAAGCTTTAGATATTTACGAACATATGGTGCGCGATAAAAACTGTAGGCCAGTGAAGATTAACTCGAAGGAGCCGGTAACGCGAGAACAAAGGAGCAGTCTAAGATTTTTTCACCTCCACAACAAGGTGGGACATCCAACCAAGAAGTGTTTTGCTTTGAGAAGGCTTATTTACACACATATTGAGAAGCGAGATATTCAGTTGCCCAAAACAAATGTGAACGATAACCCTTTTCCAACTCATGGGGCCAACTTAGCCAGTGCTTATGATGGAGAAACAGAGCAAAGTTTGAGAAAGCAGAGGTTTCTTATAGAAACCTTTGAGGCTTCCCTGTAGGAATGTGTATTTGAAATGGCCCACCTAACCCTGGAGGTTGAATTATGATCAATTGATGACTTGAATAAACAGCTAGAAGCTTGCTCGCCGGGTGTTGTGAACGTAGTGATAGATCATAACGAATCAACATGCAGGGATGATGAGGAACTTTATGAGCTGGAGGAGAACCACGTCTAAAAAGTGCGCCTAGGCTTGAGGCTTGGGAAAAACGCTTCACCTTAAACCTTTTACACCTTATTTTTTATAAAAGGCTTAAGATGCACTTTGTTCTAAAACAAAAATGCTTTAGTTAAACGATATCGCTTTATAAAGGCTTTTAAAAAAAAGAACCAATATCTCATTCAAAACAATCAAAAGACAAATGGTATCCCAAACCTCTTGGCCTCTCGTCCAAAATAACGTGCATTTTTTATTCTTTTTTTCTTAGTAATTAAAAAAATAGTATTTTAGTTTGCATATATTCAAACATATTTTAAGCTATGTACTATTTTAGTATCTTTAATACCCTTGTTATAGTTAAAAAAAAGTCAAAATATATTTTTAAAAAGGTCTAAATGCCTTTTCACGTCTTTTTACGCCTAAGGCCCGCCTAGGCTTCTAAGGCTTAAGGCTTGGCATCCACACCTCAATCACGCCCCTCTTTTTTTAGAACCTTGACATAGATCCTTGGTAGAATGTTCCATGATAGGATAGTCACAAAATCTTAAAAGGTTATTTGAGCAAGTGGGAATATCGGACAACTCCAAGCTAGAGGTCACTAGAGGAATTCTGGAGATCGCGAAGAAGAATATTGTTCCAAATCTGCATTAGAAAGGGTCTATGGCCAAGTTGGTAAAAGGATTCCTCTCAGAGGTCACATTCTCTGAAGCAGGTTGTTCAATCAGGTATCCACATAATAAACCACTTTATGTAATAGTGAGTGTGAACGGGTGTAGCTTCAATCGCATTTTATTGTACGGGGAGCTTCCATCAATATCTTGCCCGTTGGATCTTTTTATGCCTGCAACATCTTTGAAACGAGGATTGTCCAGAATCCCTTGGACATATCGGGGTATGATAATCAATTCCCTAAATCTATTGGTTATTTCAATATGGGAATTACTATGGGGAATATTACTTCCCATATTTAATTGCACATAATGGAATGTGAGTTATCATACAAAATGTTGGTACGGAGGGTGTGGATGCACAACCACGGGTTGGTGCCTTCCACCTATCATCCGTGTGCCAATGCGATTATCAAAGGCTAGGAGGTGGTGATTCAAGCATTGAAGAAGTCATTCGCGCATGAGGAAGCACATTTGGTGGATGTCGTATTTTATACTGAGTTAGCCGAACAGTATGTAGTGCTCACTAGATACATTGGTGGAACTAGAGTGCCCATCACTAGGGAAAAGGCGCATAAAAATATCAAGCCAGTTGACAACCAGAAGGACCATGAAATGGATCGAGAAAGGGTGAGACCACCTAGCCTTTCTAGGTAATTATGAGATAAAATAACACTACGGATCGATCCGATTGAACACCAAGTCCAACAACTAAGCATGATCAGTAGATTTTTTGCGATAAAGATAGAGGAAAACTACAGGAAGAGGATGTACAAAAAGGAAACCTCTAGATAATGTAAAAGAGTGGTATTGCCAAACGACAAGATCATTTACAAACTATGAAGGTGGGAGTGGGAAGCTGAAGGTTTAGGAGATGAGGCTAACCCAGTCTATGAATGTTTTTTTGGAGATAACCAAGGACACTTTATGGTGATTGATAACTCTAATGTTCAAAAGTTTATAGAGGAAGTGGAAGAAGAGACAAAGTGCATGCGTGATAGGCCAAGGCCTCAAATCCAAGAGCTAGAACAGGTGGACCTTGCGGGGAAAGGTGCTGACTAGGCCAATTTTTATCTCAAAAAACCTTATTAAGGAAGCAAAAGTGGCATGATTGAGCTGATACACGAGTTCAAAGACATCTTCTCATGGAAATACATTGAAATGCCAGGAATTAATAAGGAAGTGAGTTGCCACAACATGAACGTGATTCCATTAGCTATCCCAATCAAGTAGTCCACTCGGATATACAAAGCAGAGGATGACTTGAAGATCAAATAAGAGGTCCATATGTTTCTCATAGTAGGCTTCATTATTCTGATACAACATCATATATGGTTGTTTATCATTGTGCAAGTGGGGAAGAAAGACAAGAACCTAATTAGGAATTATGTGGATTTTAGGGACTTGAACAGAGACTGTCCATAAGATGAATTCTCATTACCATCCATAGATAGCTCAATAGATGCAACTGCTGGTCACGAGATGTACAACTTTATGGATGTCTATGTGGGTTACAACCAGATCAAGATGGATCCAGGTGATGCTGAGAAGACCACCTTTCACACTCCATTAGGTAAATTTATGTATACAGTCATGACTTTTGGATTAAAAAATGCAGGTGCTACATACCAAAGGACTATGATGGATATATTCCTTCATCTCTTTCACGCCCTTAAGGAATTATACATGGATGATTTAATCATAAAGTCCAAAAATGAGGTTGCTCACTTAGCGAACCTTAGGAGGGTGTTTAAAAGGTGCAGAAAATATAAATTAAAATAAACCCCCTCAAGTGCACCTTTGGGGTAACTAGTTGGAAGTTCTTAGGGTTCGTGGTGAATAGTATGGTGTTTAAATGGACCCATACAAGCAAAAGGTCATTCTCATAATGCCATGTCCAAAAAATGCAAAAGAATTAAAAAGTTTTTGGGAAAGTTTCCTACCTAAGAAGGTTCATTCCTTGACTTATCGAGATCACTCACCCCCTGATGGAGCTGCTATGAAAGGGAGCCAAGTTTGTATGGGAGAAATCACATCAGTAAGCTTTAGGGAAGTTGAGAAATCTCCTCATCACCATAACCCATGATTTCTCCCAAGGCAGGTATACCATTATAACTTTATCTTACCTCGATAGCTAGATTTGTTGGTGCACTACTAGTGCAAGAAGTGGAGGGGATAGAAAAGCCTGTTTATTTTTTTAGGAGTATTATTCATGGGCCTGAGGCCAGATAGACTAGTATTAAAAGGAACTGCTTAGCCCTTGTCTTTGTTGTTCAAAATCTTAGGCACTATATGCTATCTTTCACGATCCACATTGTAACATGATGTGATCCTATCAAATTTTTACTAGCTCGAACTGTACTAATCGGCAAGGTAGCCAGATGATTCCTCATACTCTACAAGGATGACCTAAAGTGTTCATCCCTCGAGCCATCAAGAACCAATTTTATGTATATTCATTGGCTATCTTCCCCTCTGGTGTGTTTGAACCACCACATGAAGAACTCCTAGGTGATGACCTGTAAGCCAACTATCTAAAGACCATCTTGGGAGAGTGGATCATGGAATTTGATGGTTTATCAACCCAAATCAAAGAAGGTTCATGGGTCATTCTAAGTAGAGGAAATTAAGAGGTTTGCATGTCATTCAAGTTAAACTTTTTCTTCTCTAACAATGAAGTTGAGTACGAGGAACTTGTGTTGGGTTTGTTGGAGGCCTTATGAAGGGGCATCCAGATACTCACCATCAGAGGTGACTTTGATCTAGTATTGAAGCCGGTGAACGGGGAATACAATCTAAAGCATATGATCCCGGTGCCTTACCAAACGATTATCCAAAGATTGTTCAAATAATTTCATAAAGTGACAATAAAAAGGCACTCCCGGATAATGAACCGATATGCGGATGCTTACTTAACAATTGCCCAAAAGATAGCCATTAAAGGTGATTCGACAATCATTCGGATCACTAAGAGGACATCTCCCTCTATCATAACAAAATTCTTCCCACTTATGATAAAAATGGCTGGAGGGGCAAAATAAGGAGGCGTCTTGATAAAGGGTAAGGACAATTGATCTTGGTGGAGTTGGCTCAATATTTTTCCACGGTTAGGAACCTATACTACAAAAATAAAGGAGGTTGGTTGTCAAGATGTGTCAATCCAGAGGAATCTGAGAAGAGGTTAAAGGAAGCCCACCAAGATAGCTGTGAAATCACGTAAATTTTTTTATACAAAAGGATCCAAAGAGCTGGCTACTTTTGGCCCATGATGAAGCAAGGCGTTGCAGTAGTGTAAAGGAATTGTGAAAAATGCCAATTATATTATCAGTCAGCTGAGTGAAATTTCATCGAACAACCACATGATTGGAGACAACCTTATATTGATATGTTAGTAGAAGGGGTGACCCCAACAGACAAAGACGATGCTACTAAGATCAAGTGAATCATCTAAAGGTACTATATCCAAAATGACCAACTATATCGGAGGGGACCTCTACAATGCATCAGGTTAGAAAAAGTTGAAGAGGTGATGAATCAAGCGCATGAGCCGAGACACATAGGGAGAGCAAAGTTGTATGATCAACTAATGACCCTAGGGTATTATTAGCCAACCGTGGAAAAGGATTCAGCCGAGTTCGTTCAAAAATGCAAAGTGTGCTAACTTCATGGAAATATGATCCGCAGTATTCAGTGGACTTGCACTTAGGAATTTAACTGTGTGGGGGCAATCAAATATGTATGTTCTTTATTAAAACAAAAGCTTTTAAGCATTCTGATTTGTTTTAAACCAAATTCTTATTTAAAAAAATTACATTTTCTATAACTACATCGAAAAATCAAAATTTAAGAACAATCCAACAGATCTAAGATCTGAGGTAAAGCTTTAAGATGCAAAAGCTGTTAAATATACTTGGGAAAATAAATACATAATCTACATATAAAATTAACATAATTCTTAGTAAAACATCAGGTTTCTAAATCAAATTCCAGAATTTATACAAACTCATTTAAGGTTTCTGTTTAAAAAAAATGTAATTTCAAGTTTTAATACTTCAGTTCAATAATCAAACAGCCCAAAAAATATAGCTACAAATGGAGCTGAGAAAACACCCAATTAATCCAAGATCTAAAATTCAAGGTGGAACATCCATCCAAATAACCATTTATTCCTCAAAACATTCATTACAGATACACCAACAAACCCATGTAACCTGCAAAAAAATCAATATAGTTCCACAAACGGACCCATGTATGACAAAATTAAATTAATAGAACATAATATAAATAAATATAAGATATAGGGTTTTCAGTGCCCAAACAAAAGTCATTACGGGTATGACACGCTAGGGTGTCAGCACAATTGTGTTTCATTTGGGTATCGGCCTAGCATTCGTGCTAAAATAAACATAAATTACAGGCGTGCTATCATTTGAAGTGGTTTGGGGGAAACTATAATGCAATTATAATTAAACAACATTATGGCATTAACAGTAGTTTTGAATCACTTTAAATACAAATAAAGGGTTTCATCAACCTCAATCAACAACATAAATAAGCACAAATCTTATAGATACACCTATTAACCAAAAATGTCAGACCAAGAATTCATTGAAGTAATTAATATGATAAGAAACTTAAAATGGCTAAGTCCTTTAGCATTATAGTTATTTTTAAACAACACCCAAATGATAGTTTCTATCAAAGAAAGTTTTGTAACTTTGAAAGGACCCTGTATCCGAAAACCACATGCGGTCACCTCATAATCATATAAAGTGGAACCAAAATTTTAGTGGGTTTGATAAAAATGAACCAGTATAGATTTATCTTTTTGAATAACTTCCCTGGTAAAATGTAAATCACTGACCTAGTTTTTTTTATGCGAACTGTGAAATATATTAGTATCAACAAACGAAAGCAAAAATACACCCCACACTAAAAACTCAAACTACATGCCCAACAAATCTAAACAAAATACAAGACCAATCTTAACACACAAGACAAACACAAATCAACCTAGGCTTGAAATGCAATACACTTAGGGTGCGTGACTTTGTTGAATTCTCTAAAGTTTTATGCACTCAATTGATTGCCTTACTTTGACAAAGAAATAACCAAATTAAAGAGAAAAAAGTCTAGCAGTTGGATCTATACAATTTAACATTAGACTTTGAAAATATTAACTCAATCACCCAATCATCAACAACAATAATATGCATTATAGTTAAGTAATATATTGATCCATATAAATCAGATAATCTTACATATTAAAACTCATAGTACAGTGGTTTTCCAATTGGAAAATCATTCCTCAATGGCTTATACTTTAATACCCAGTGTAGATAACAAAGTTAACCTAAGAGAAACGTTGAATGGAACTATCAGGTATGTATATTAATGGGAGAACTAGTAGAGGAGAGAGAGAGAGAGAGAGAGAGAGAGATGGATAATTTTTATATGAGGGATAGTTGAGAGAGCAAGAAATAATGTTGTGAAAGCATATCAACAAATAATATTAGTTATGTTCCCAAATAATAGTATAGCACACACAATGTATATGGGTAAAAAACACGCACTCAAGAAGACACAATATTTAAGTGGTTCACAAATTTGGCTACGCCCACTGACACTCAGATCAATTCACTATTACAGATGAGTTGTAAAAGAGGGATTTCATAATTACACTCCAAATTAATGATACAAAGTATTTTTTATACAAATGTGTATACTCAAAATACTCCAAATGAGCTATTATCTCACTCGTTAACTCTTTTTCTATTATATTTCTGTAGATTGGTGTGTTTTTCCTCATACTACCAAAGCATTTTATATAGTGTTAATGAAGAGACAAATTATCCAATTTATGGAGCAAATTACAGAATAATGTTTCCACCCACCAAAAAAACAACCAAACATATAGTTGAAAAAGGCTCCAACTTTTCAATAATCTCAACCCTGACAATATCTTTTACAGGTCACCCAATCAAACTTTTATCAACCAAATAATCCAAGTAGCCTCCAAATGAGCCGAAAAATGCCATACACCCAAACTTATTTAAATCCGGACTATATTATTCAAAGTTAAATAGTGTTCAAACTGGAACCCTGGTACGACTGTCGTCAACATATCTGCATGATTTCAATTATAATCTTCTTGAGGAGAATAGTCCCCTCATTTAAATTTTTCAAAAAAAATGGAAACGAACGTCGATGTGCTTTGTACATGAACGGTGAACTAGGTTCTTTACTAAATGGATGGCACGTTGACTATCACAAAAGGCATCCATTCGATCTTGAATGATCCCTAAGCCTGAAATTAACCCATGAAACCAAATGACGTCCTTACCGGCCTTCGTCGCTGCCATGTACTCTGACCTTGTAGTAAATAAAGAAACTTTAAAATATAATGTAAACTTCTAGTACACCGGTCCTCCAGCAAGTGTAAACACATAATCTGTAGTGGAGCGACGTTTATCCAACTCAAAGGCGTAATCTGAATCCACATAACCAAACACATGGTGACCATCACGCAAATTCTTCTCTCATCTATGGTACCATGAATGTAATGTAAGAACCATTTCACAGCTTTTTAATGCATTTTTCCTGGATTATGCATGAACCTTCTCGCCATACTTACAGCTTGCGAAATGTTGATCCTCATATGCATCAAACTTCACACTGCATTAACATAGGTAACATGAGCCATTTGTGACCATTCCTCATCTGTCTGTACAGATTCCATGGAACTTAGCTTGAAGTACAGGGCCAACAGAGTACTTACAGGTTAGGTTTTAGAATCCATAACAAAATATTATAATACCCTCTTCAAATACTTTTGTTATGACAAACATATTATGCCCTTGACTTTATATCTCTGAATCTCTATACCAAATATCTTTTTGTCATCCCCTGGATCCTTCATTTTAAATTCTTGTCTTAACTAAATTTTCAGTTTATCAATATCCACCTTGATCTTAGAAGCAATTAATATGTTATCAATCTATAAGATCAAACAGATAAAGGAACCATCTTAAATATTTTGAAAAATAAACACAATGATCATAATGGATCTGTGTGTACTGCTGCCCAAATATAAACCGATCAAATCACTTGTACTACTGCCATGGATTTTTCTTCACCCCATAAACAAATTTAGTTAATTTTTAATCCCAATTCTCTTTGACATACCTTGTACACTTTGTGATGATTCACATAAATTTCCTCCACCAAATCTCGATTTAAGAATGTAGTTTTGACGTCAAGGTAGGCCAACTCGAGATCAAACTTAACAACCAATACTAGAAAAATACGAATGGAAGACTTCTTCACAATTAGGTAAAACACCTCGTTATAATTAATCACTTCCTTCCGCACTTAGCCTTTCGCCACTGACCTGGCCTTGAATCCTACACTTTATTTCTCTGAGGATCCTTCTTTCTTGGCTTATACCCACTTGCACCCAATGGTTTTCTTCTCTTTTAGAAATTGGACTAACTCCCAAATCTAATTCGTATAAAGAGAATACATATCCTCGTCCATTACCTTCTTCTTATCTATACTTTCTGAAATCCTTTTGGGTTATGTGTAACTAGATGGAATGGTATTATCAGCCATGGGTAGTGTGTATGCCACCATGTTAGTTGTAAGCATGCAAGTTTTTTATTTTTTTCCTAGTTTACTAACTGCAATAAAATCTGGTTATCGAGGATAATTGTGGGTAGGAGCCTCCGCTTTATTTATACTTGTCTCATAATTTCTAAATTTGTGACAAGTCTAGCTGGAACAATTGGAGCCTCAAGCTCCATCTATTACAAAACTTCTTTGGTTTTATTCTCTCTATGATAGCTCTTTAACATTAAAGATTCATCGAATGTAACGTCCCTGATATTTATGATCTTTTTCGTCTCGAGGAACCAAAGTCTATACCGCTTCACTCCATCCCTAAAGCCCACGAATATGTCTTTCTTGGCTCTAGGATCTAACTTTCTTTCCCTAACATGAAAATATGTAAGGAGAAAAAAATACATAAAGAATCATAATTTGTAGCATGTTTTCCATACCATACCTCCATGGGCATTTTACCTCAGTCGCAGCTTCGGGTAACCTATTAATGAGTTGACATACATATGTAATACCTTCAGCCCAAAATTTATTTCCCAAACCAGCACTAGACAACATGAACTACACTTTTTCTAGCAAAGTGCGATTCATACATTTGGCCAGTTTGGCATATCTTTGCCTGTGATGTGTCTCATAATCCCCTCATCCTGGCATAATTTCTTCTAATTTTTCTGCCATCTTCTTCCACTTAAAGAAAATATTCCAGACTTCATCCGTTTGTCTCATAGTGTACACCCAAACTCGTCTGGAGAAGTAATCCACAAAAGACACAAAATAATGCTTACCTACCAAACATGCAACGTTGTTCGTTTCCTAAACATCTGTATGAACACAATCAAGAGTCCCTTTCGTACGTTGTACTGATGTGCCAAACTTGACTCTTATTTTCTTATCCATAACACAATGTTCACAAAATATAAGTTTATAGGTCTTGGAACCTTTCAATAGACCTTGTTTTACTAATTTCTACAAAACCTTCTATCATGCATGTCCTAAGCGTACATGCCATAATTTGGTAGCATCAAGTGCAACCTCCCCTCAACTTTTTGAGATGGATGTTGCACCTGTAACTGTATTTCTAGGGATAAAATACAAGTTACCTTTTTTTGTTCCTCAATCACATCTAGGGCTCCATGTGAAACCTTCATACCATCGCCTTTTAGCGTGATCTCATAATCCTTAACTACCAAAGCGCCAAGCGAGAGAAGATTCTTCTTCAGGTCTGATACATATCAAACGTCTTCCAGTATTTTAACTATTCCGCTATGAAACTCCAACCAGATTTTTCCTATCCATTTTATTTGACATTCGTGATCGTTGCCCATCAATAAGCTCCACCTTCTAGCTCTTAAAAGGTAGAAAACCACTCCTTATTAAGGCATATATTATAAGAACAACTCGAATCTAAAATCCACTCTTGGAAACTGTATCTAAGTGGTGAAGCAGACAAAACAAATTCAGTATCTTTATCAAGACTTGTCACAAAGTTTGTAACGGGGTTCTTCATGTCTTTCTTTAACTTAGGACAATGTTTCTTCTAATAACCTTTCTGGTGATAAAAGGCACACCCAATAACCCCAAATAATAATATGGCACACAAAATGATTAAACAATATGCACTCAAGAAGACATAATATTTAAGTGGTTCACCAATTTGGCTACTTCCACTGACACTCGGAGCAATTCACTATTGCAAATAAGTTACAAAAGAGGATCCTCATAATTACACTCTAAATGAAAAATGCAGTGCATTTTTCTATACAAATGTGTATACTCAAAACACTTCAAATGATCTCTCTTTATCACTCTCTAACTCTTTTTTGTTGTGTTTTTATAGATTGGTGAGTTTTACTTCATACTATAAAAATCCTTCATATAGTGTTAATGAGGAGATATAATGTTGCTAACGACCAAAAAATCTACTGAAAGCGTAGCTAAAAATCTTTTAGCTTTTCAACGTTTCAACAAAGAAGACCTTGGGTGGCTTTTTAAGGGTTAGAAAGGTTGGAGGGAGATGAAATGAGTAATGGAAGATACGTTAGGTTGTCAAATTATTAACATTTTAGATAGATACAAAAAATGGAGAATAAAAGGTTTGGGAGATGGTTGATATTCAGGCAGTACATTAGTATTGGTTAATTAAAAATTGTTTAGTTTAAGTCTTATGGGGTATTATGGTCAAGGGAGGGGAGAAAGTGAGAGACTGATATGTAAGTGGCTTTTGTGTTAATGTTATATTATTACTAGCATCTACCCCGCGCGATGCGCATGAGCAATTGTGTATTACGAATGTTGTCTAAAGGAATTATAATATTTCATTATGCTCGCATAAATATATTATTTCATTATATGTAAATAACCTATGTAGTAACATAGTATTGACATAACAAAAAGTAACTGTGTAAAAGTTTTTCCTCTTTAATGTTTTGTATTAATAAAAACCCAAAACATAATGAATATTAAATTTCAAATCTGAAAATGTCTTTCACATTCCAAGTGTCATTGTGCTCCCTCAATCCCTTATGTTTATTCCTTTGCTCCTGCAAATTATTGACATGTAAATTCAAAATATATAGATATTTTAAAATATAAGTTCTATTCTAATGTCGATTTATGTATGTAACAGTATTTATTGAAGGTTACCTTGTTGATTTAAGTCTCTTGGACATCCTTATGTTGTTCTCATCCTCGTTTTCATGTTCGTAGATTGAGAGCTCGATTCTTGTGCAATATGCATATTTGGCATTCCCTCTCTAACTTTTTTCGAGCATCTTCACTTTGATAACTTGAAATGTGGTTTTCATCCAATGAGTTTCGAGCAAAAAATATTCAAGAGTTATCCTTTTGGAATATGGAAAAGTAAATATCATTTTGGGTATAGAATTGTATCTGAGAATGCACAAACTTTTCATTGAATTTGAGATATAATAGTTAGTTTGAAGTTAAACAATTTCCATTATTTTATGCTTAGTCTGTATAGATGTTGATCATAATAGATGAGCTAATTTTAGTACAGAAAAATCTGTACTTTCTTCATCACATGATTCGATAAAATGTATTGAGACTATGTCGGAAATAAACCCTAGATACTATGATTTTAGTGCATGTACGATGTTTAGATACTTATGTAATGTATAGATACTTATGTATATAATATGTTTACACCGATATATTTTATCCACATTTTGACTCATTCAATAATTTAATTTGTATTTGAATGTAAATGTTGAAACCAAATCGATTCCTTAAACAAAAAATAGGTTGGAGTTTTCACTTTACAATTTGATTATATAAATATCAGTTATGGTGTGAGAAATAAGCTGGAAATTCAATACATTTACAGTATAAGTTGAGCTATCATGTGTAACAATTATTCTGAATACAAACAAATATAAAATTTTATTTTGATTTTATTGAGCAAGTCATCTCAATAAAATAAGTAAGCTTATCGTTATCAAGATGGATAAACATGATTGTTTTATCTGAATGAATGCGCGACGCTTATTTAATTGAAATTGCTCAAATGAAAAATGTATTTTTGCTAAAATGGATATATCATATATAACAGTTAAGACGAATGAAAAAAAATTATGTTGATCAGATGCAGTTGTACTATTTTATGGAATGGAACGTATAAATATGGGATTTGTAGATTAGTACATTTCGACTATGCTTTATAAATTAAGCCGTATTTGAGTTTTAAAGGGAGATTTTTTTAATATTTATTATTATAAACATGTTCTACACCTTTTGTTTTTGAGGAGGAGAGCGTAGTCAATGTGGTAGTATTCTGTAAGCAATGAATCTAATAATGGATTTGATCATAGGACCAGTGATCGTAGTGCCCTTTGAATCTCGAAATTATTGGTTACACAAATCTACATTGAGTCACCATATTCTCATAAATAAACATTTTAAAAAACTGTTGCTTCTTGATTTCAATCAAGTCACTATGGCTATGACACCAAATGTTAAGAACTCTCTATTTTTGTCTATAATGGATTATATATTATGTAGAACAGTAGTTTAAATTTGTTTCAACTGTATTCCATTTTGACTAGTTAGTATGATTTGAGTTGTTGTGTTGTATTAAAATGCATTAGCAAACGAAAGTTAGTTTTATAAATTTAAAACCTACAAAGAAATGATATGGAAGCATACAAAAGGCACACATCTTCCATTGTTAGAATGTATTTCAATACCCAAAATCCATATTTAAATTGAGAAATCTAGCAATCGAAAAATGTTGATATTCCTTAAAGTTGGAGATAGTCGACAAACAGGTAAGAAAGTGAACTTTTTCTACCAAGAGTAACTAAAATGAACTGAAAAATGTAAAGTGGAATACATAATTCGAGAATAGAGAAGCATGCTTTGTTTTCATGTAGATGTGTGGGTATGGAAGAAAGTGTTTGAGGTAGGAATTAGAAAATAAACAAAGTGCGAAGAATTGCATACACGGAATTTTTATTTAATATATAATTATAGTGCTACCTTAATTAGAAATTCTTGGCTTGTTGGTTTGCTCAGCAAATCTTCCATTACAATTCTTGTCACTATAAATTTCTTCCACCCACCAAGTTATTGTATGTTAACTTCAGTTGGAACATGTGTTGAGTCCCAATCATAATTGTAAGCACATTCAGTATAGTAATTTGGTTGTCTTGCCATTGAAAATGTCGTCAATTATTAAATATAATTTTTATATACACAATGTACGTTTCATGAATTTTGTTTTGGTAATGACACTTATTCTTATGTTGTTATTTTATTTTAGAACGCCATCAATTGGTGTGTACACCAGTGATTCTATAACTCTATCGAAGATGCCAAATGAAATGTACGATGAATTTTCCTTTACCCGTAGTTGTATTTTGTATTCGTGTTAATTATGAGAAGTTTAGTTTTTAATAATAATACTCAATTTGGAATCATAAGTGGACATTATTATTCTTGTAAATGTTTTATACTATCATTTTTTACATCTTCATTACTACGTAAGTTGTATGATATTTAAATAACCTTGGTTTGGGGTACTTAATCTTCATTTTGCTTGTTTGACACTAGTTCTGATTTCCAACCGATTGAACCTTTTCATTGCATTGCACATATTGCATTAATCGTAGAACCAACCACATGCAGTTTCAATATTTGTTATCGTTGTCTTGCAGCATACGACTTTTACCTGTCATAGTTTTAAAGTAATTAGTATGAAGTTTCAATTACTTTATTAAGTAAATATTTTATTGATATTAAATGGTATAGTTCACCTCTTCTCTTGTATTTAATCGTAGGTCCAGCTGCGATGTTGATTACCTCGTATGATCTTTGGCTCTCAAATCCTACTTGCGTTTGATTTTCTCCAATATAATTGATATCATGTGCCTTTCCAGAGATTTTTTATTATATATTTTATTAATTAAGTCTAATAATAATAATTATATATAAATAAAACTTTATTGGAAGATTACATACCTCGATTTGAGCTCATTCACTTCTTCCATGTCAAGATAAAAAGTTAAGCTTGTTATGGACTGTGAGTGACGTCCTATAAATTATAATTTTTTTAATCTTTTGTCACAATATTCATGTATATAAATATGTATTTTAAAACAATAATTTAAAACGATTCTAATATTTTATGAAAATTTTATCATTGAACAGCCAGACAGTAGACGACGTTACGATTACTGTCACTATGGATTAGCTGTTACAACAGTCTTCCTCTGTAATTTCATGAGAATTATTTCCCCACAGAGTGACACTTATTCTTTCTCCTCTGTCATTATTTGTTATTTAGTACGTTGCAAGTATAAACTTCCGATAAAATTGTTAAGTTAATTAAATATGTGATATAATGAGTTTTAGATATTACCTTATATTATCGAGATATATGAACCTTTTTGTCACCATTCTTCCTTTAGACATTTGATCCTTTGTTGGTGATAAGCTAGCAGCTATCCCAATCACATCAGAGTACAATTTATGAATTAGTAATCTAGCATTACTACTTATATAGTTTTATAAAATCTTTTATGGAGTAAGGATGTGCCAAATCTGTGTCGCTATCCACCAGGTATCTTAAGTCTCCAAAGTTAATGAAATTGAAGCGATACAACAGGATGATTTTATCTATGTCTGCTTCTTTTACTGATGTAGAGGGTAAGAAATGCAATATGTATTCTTGAGGAACCGTTAAGTAGCTTACTTTGTTTTCAGGACTTTGATGTTTGAAATATAATAGATCTTCCCTTTTGTTGTTTTTCTTTGGTATTTTGCAAGCGTTTATCTTCTTATGCAGGCGTGGGTCACATCACATTGTGTTTAAATAAATGTTAAATTATTAAATTTGTGTTAATGGCAATATAATAAATTATGAATTTAGGAATAAATTGTATTTACGTTCTAATCAACCATCAACATGTCTCGTGAAATGGTCTCATTGTTACTCTTAAAGTTTTTTGGTGTCCATATCCTAGTAAGACAAACTTTTAGTATCCAATCATATCTCCCCTTGCGTAAATCGCAAATTTTATTGTAACTTTCCATGGCCATTATATACCTACGTTGTTTATAAAGTTCTTATTATTTATGTTTGCAATGTATAAAGGCATTGGAATGTATGATGTCACATAAAATAATATATGTATATTTTATGAGATCATTAATGTTGTTTGTTACACTATATCATTTTATAAATGGGACGACACTTCTTCATACAAAATATTGTTTGTGTAGTTGCAATGGTCTGTGTTCTCATTGATGATGAAAATTTTCAAAGCAGAATACTCATTACTCTTGAAACAACCATGTAAAGTAGACCGTGATTGAAAACTGGTTTAGGAAGGTATATACACATTTGATTTAGTGTTTGGCCTTGAATCTTGTTGATGGTCATTGAGAATGAAATACGGACTGGGAACTGTCTTAGTTGCATAATAAAAGGCCATTTTGAATCAGTGGCGGACATTACTATTCTTGGGATGAAAACCTTATTTCTTATGTGGGACATCGTAATGATTTCTGATTCAATGACAATGGGAGCCAATTGCTTAATTATTAAGTGAGTTCCATTATAAAGTCCAGTGGATTGATTGATATTTCTAAGTAACATTATTGGTGAACCGACCTTTAACTTTAGTTGATGGTTTGGTATTCCAAAAAATTTTAGAGGGTTTAGGAATTTTGTTGGGAACATTAAATCTTGGTTATGATTGTTCCCTGAGATCTTAGATGTGGAATCGGAGATAAGATATGTCTTCGGTTCATCAGTTATTAACCGAGTCATGTAATCATTATGTTCATTAAAAAATTGATTAATTGGTGTCAATATTGCTTTTGCCCTCAAATACGATGGATCTTGATAACTCTGGATGACATTTGGGTACATACTTGAGATGATACTTAGAATGTGGTCTTTAATTTGTTCTATAAGTAATTCATCGATAATTTTAATCCAACAGGGATCCTCATCTTCATCAAATTATTCCACGGTTAGTTTTCCATCACTAAGAGATAAAACCCAGTTGGTGAACGGTACCGAGTCATTTATGTTCACGTTTTATGTAAGGTTTAAAACATAACATGATTCCCAAATGTAGAACTTTTTTTATTGAGGCGTTAGCTATGTCTTCTCTCCTCCCTTTACATACAGCGAACGAAGTTTGTCTAAAATCTCCCCCGAAAAGCATGATTATACATCCAAATGGTCTTTCAAAAGAATTTTTATTATCCGTATGAAAAATATCTCTAAGAATTTTTTCTAGAGACTCAAAATCTTGACGATGGTCCATGGGTGCTTCGTCCCATATGATCATACTTGCCCTTTTTATCAAATTCGCTAATTGGGTCCCCTGCTGAATATTACAAGTTGAATTAGCCTTTACGTCAAGACGAATTAAAAATAATTGAATGTGTCGGATGTCACCCTCCTAGAAGTAACAAAGATGCAATACCCGATGAAGCAACTACTAAAACAATTTTTATTTTTGATCTTAAACATGTAAGGATGGTCCTGTATAATTACGTTTTTTTCAATTCCCCCATCACCTTAAAGAAAGTAAAGGCCTCCTATATTTTCGTAGATAGACTGCATAATGACATTATATACATTTATCTGTTCAACGTTTAGACCACTGATTAGTTTGGTGTGTTCAACTTCAATTTTTTTCAATCATATGACAAAGATAGGCCAGGGTTTCACCGCGGTGCGAGCATCACCTACGCGTCGGTCGTGTTATATTCGGCTCACCAACTCTATACAAAAACCTAAACTGTGACTACGCTCTTTTAAGGGAGTATAGCGGCCAGTCTGGGTATCGAATCCACAAAGACAAGTTGCTAGAATTTAATTGGTTTAATACTTCTAAAATAAAAGTGTAAAAGATAAATTATAACAAAAGGTAAAAGATGCAAAAAAGGAAAAGATTAATCTAGGCAAGTGTAAATAAAACTAGATTAACAAAAGCGGTAAAAACTATAGGTTGCGTTGAATATCCCTCACCCGAGTTAATTAGTATAAAATGGTTACATAGGTCGACGAGTTATTTAGATTGCGTCTCATTTTGACAGTTAATTAAATCAAGAGTTGTCACACCCCTAAATTCGGATAAAAGTCTAATACGATTTTGGCGTCAACAAATACCCCGAAAATTACGCACGCAAGGTCGTAAGCACGGAACATACATGATATGCTTCGTCAAATCTCCTAGGCGTAATAACTAGTACAACTCACTCGAAATAGACCCGTAAAATCCATCACCAAAGCAAAGCAACATGTCAACTCGAAATGAGTTGAATCCGACACAACCTAGACTAATTTAGCTAGAAAACATATTAAAAACACGGTAAATAAAAGCGGTAAATAAACACGATAAATATACATAACAAAGCACGGAAATAAAGCATGTAAACCTAATTATGAAAGCATGTAAATTACTACATAGCAAGAATTAGGGAAATACAAACTATATTAATGGAGAGGGGAGATGAATAGTCAACTTACAAACCCAAATGGGTGTCAAACCAAGAAGAAATGAAGAAGAACTCTCCAAAAACCCTGAAACCCTAAGCTAAAACTTTCTAAAATCTAATATATTACAAGATTCTGAAAATAGAAAACCAAAATTGATTTATATAGTAAGTGAAATTAAAATAGAAAAGAAAAGGGAAAAGAAAAGAAAAGGAACCGAAGAGGTAAATATCTGGGAGGATCGATTGATCGACCAAGGCCATCGATCGAGGATCGATCGATCGACCAAGACCATCAAGAAGGACCAAACCTTCTGTCTCAATTCGTAGGCTTAAGTTAAAACCGCGATCGACAGGGGGCCCAAGGCCGGTCGACCGACACTCTATTTCAGGCAGCTTTTGGTCCATGAAGAGGGGGGAAAGGGTAGAAAATGGAAATGGCCATATGTCCCTCGTCCGAACTCCAAACGATGCACCGTTTACGGCCTCAAGATGATAACTTGACGAACTACGCATCCGTGGAATTTCCATGAGCTGGAGATGAAGTCTGAATTGACTAAAGTGCCCTTGAAGTAGCGTCCAGCGACGGAACTTCTCCGAAATGCAACGGATCCTCACTTTTAGCATTCTAATACCTACAAAGGCACAATTAACCCCTGTAAAGCATGTGTATATCCAAATACAAGGTTGTCTGGTTAATGATCATAAATATAGGCATTTAGGACTGTAAAAGTTCTAGAATGCACAAAGATAACGGGCAGAAATATGCAATATTCGATACGAATCACACCCCCTAACTTAGACATTGCTAGTACCTAGTAATGAAACAAACAAAACCAGTCCACAGAGGGTAGTACAAGACGTATATATGCATCGAAATATAAATGGAATTTTCGTAGGGAACACGATTGCATTGAGCATATGCAATAAGTCGTTAAACCCCTAGGTTACCCTAGTGGACGAGTGTCGTCTCGTGAGGGTTTTCAGGGATGAAACCCACAAACATAATATGGTTTCCTCAAAATATGCCCAAACCAACATGCGACAAGCCCAAAAAGAGCGAAAAATATTTCATACGTTGTTGATGTAAAAAATTAGATTATATCTAATTATTCAATCACAGATAAAATAAATGAAACAAAGAGTTTTTAAAGTGGTTAAGTCTTATAAGAATGGCCTACATCCACTGTTATGTTATTGCTGAGTGTTTGGGAATTCTCGATTACAAGTTCTCTCAAGAAATTCCCGTCCCCTTACAATGAGGATTGTACAATGTATTTATATCCCTGAGGCTGTAATGTGAAAGGGTAATACATTAAATGATGTACATATGAAAGGGTAATAAATTCAATGCCCCTTAAGCGTATGCGTCTGAATGATAAGCATTTAATGAACAGTCAAACTATTGGTTATCCAGTTATTAATGCTTTGTTCGAGGTGCAGCTCGGACCACCTGAGTTGCTCGGACCGCCTAAGCTTCTCGGTACTCAAGAGTTCCTCGGAGAGCTCTTGTTCCTCAGAGCGTGTGAGTTTCTCGGGGAAGCAGTGTTCCTCGTTGTAGTCTTGTTCCTCGGAGCGTGTGAGTTCCTCGGAAGTGTTTGTTGTTTCCACGTGTTTTGCCATGTGTCTTCACTCAATTGAGCCATGTCAGCAGACTAAATTTGGTATCAACAGAAGCCCCCAATGTTTCATAGTTCGAACTTTGAGGAGTTTGGAACATTCTTTCTCGAAATATGGCAGTTTTAAATGGTCATCCTGAAATTTAGGAGTCTTTTAGTGCTGGTTGGGACACGGGGTGGAACAAGGGCTTGGTTTCCATGATGTCACAATTCGAATATGGCAGCCTAAAATATTTTAGAGATGGGTGGGTCGCAGCTCTTCCGGAGATGAAGATTGATGAAACTTCTGAGCTCTTCCAGCGACACATCCCTGGTCCCCCTCCAACTCCTGAAGATGAAGAAGAGGACGAAGTTGCCTCCGAAGAGTCTTCTATGGTGATGGGAGATCATCCCCCAGCCATCCAGCCTGCTACCGAGGAACTTCAGCAGCTCGTTACTTCCTCCGAGCAACCTCCAGAACTTCCCCAGCTACTATCTGTTCCTTCCGAGCAACCTACTTCCTCGTCCCAGCCTCGCGAGAAGGTTTTGGGAGACAAGGAAAAGGTGTAGAGTTGTTCGGGTTTCTCTTTATATTTTTCTTTTATCAAATGTAACCATGAACATGTAACTCTGAACCTTGTGATATAATAAAACTTGAAATTTTGTTTTTGCATACTGTTGTCTCTTCTTCATGCTTTGTTGGTACTTTTATTGATTACTGCTTTTTCTTTCTCTACTAGTTTCTGGCCAGGATGGAATTACTATCTTCTCATGATACCAAGCTGTTGAGGTAATGCAATGATTATTTTAAGGCTAGTCACACAGATCTGAGTGCAGCACAAATTGTCGACATCCTCGGCCAAGATGCTTCGGAGCAGGCAGTTGAGGCCTACCAATACTTGAAGACCCTGTTTGATCGTGAAGTGGCCAACAATGTGGCTTATTACGATATGATCGAGGATCTCCAAGGCATTCTTGAAGACCTTCAGCAACAATACAAAGAATCCACTGCCCTTTTGCACGAGGGGTATGAGAAGAAGTATCAGCAACTCAATACTGGCAAGGGGTACGAGAAGCGTTTTGCTGGCTACGATGTGAGGAAGAGAACTCTGAGGGGTGAGGTCGAGGAGTGCAGACAAATAGCTGAACTATTAGAGCAAGAAAATAACAACCTGCAAAAAGAGTTGTCTCAGTTGAAGTCTGCAGCTTCCACTTTAAACGCCTTGATCCCAGTGACTGATGATGGATTTTCATTCTTGGAGGTCGAGAACGCCAACTTGAGGGACGAATTGGAGACCTTGAAGAGAGTTGGCCCCTCTACATCTTCTCGTGGACGAGCAAGAGCTCCTCGGGGACGAGCAAGAGCTGCTTGGATTCCTGTCGAGGAACAGAGGACTCAATCTGCCTTAGAGAACCAGGCCTTCCAATTAATGGCGAAGAACCAGACGTTGGCTAAAATGTCAAAGAAGATCAGGGACCTGGAAGAGCAGCTTTCTACGCAGAAGTCAATCTTAGAGAATAAGGAACTCTTCATCAAAAATCTCCACGAGCAGCTGGAAAGATTAACATATCAATTCCACAAATAGCCCAGGGAGTTCTGGATGGCTGGGTACAACGAGGCTCTCTATCACTTGGACGATCGTATCCAGAATGCCAATAATGAGGGCTACAAGCAAGGCTGGTTGAATGCCTTAGGTGTGCTGCAACTCGAACAGGGTCATTACCTGTGGGACTACCACGATCCTGGGCTGCTCGACCTACCTGTGCCACCATTCAAACTGGATATGAGTTGGATCCCTGCTCGGGCCATTCCTCGATGCTTGATTTCCAAATATCTCAGCGACTACAATCTCCATTCAAATGTCGAGATATCTCGTCCCGAGCACCTCCTAGATCGACCATCCGTGATGAATATCAGGATGTTAAAAGATTTGAACTTTATAAATTTTCCTCTTGCTTTAAATGATCCTCCTGCTAGCGAGGAACCTGTTTCAAAAGCAGAGGGGAAAATACCAATAGAATAGGAATTTTGATGTAATAAATTTGTATACATTTCATTCTCAATGTAATTTGTTTTTGGATTTAATGAAAGACATTCATTTTTGTTCGCAATCTTAATTGTTGTTGTCTTGTAATTATAAAATACTTTACATCTGTGCATGTGTGTCTGTTAAAAAGATAATAATATTGTGTTATTTGTCGACCAACTTATTGTCGACCAACTTATTGTCGAGTAGTCACTTGGTCAAAATGATGTTTTGTTTCTCGACCAACTTAGTAATAATTAAAAAGTTACGAGTATCGAAAATGTTGTTCGATCACTTTCTCATCTTCATAAAATGTTTCTGACCAACCAAGGTCGGTAAATTTTCCTTGTCGACCAACTACAGTTAGTGGATTTTTATCCCCGACCAGCCATAGTGAATTTTTTCTTAACGAGCAACTTTGGTACCTTTTGAAATAATTTTACCTCCCGACCAACTCAAGTTGGCATTTTCGAGAATATATTTATTTCCTAACCGACATAAGTTGGCATTTTTAGGAATACTTTTACTTCCCGAGAAACATATAGTTTTATTTCCCGTAGGAATACAAGTTTTACTTCCCGGAGGAATACAAGTAGCTTTACTTCCCGGAGGAATATAGGTAGCTTTACTTCCCGGAGGAATATAGGTAGCTTTACTTCCCGGAGGAATATAGGTTTCTCGGCCAACCTTAGTTGGCATTTTCGAGAATAAATTTGAGTAGTCCGAGTTTTGCCGAGTTTCGCCGAGTAGTGTGTAGCACTAGTATTCCCCGAAAAACTTTCAATAAAAAGAGAGAATTCGGCAGAATATCTTCATTTTATTCATCACTGATAATACTTGCGCAGGTGCTCTGTGTTCCATGCATTCTTAAACTCCTCCCCTTCTAAAGTTGCTATTCAGTAAGTTCATGGTCGAACAACTTCTGTAACTAGGTATGGTCCATGCCAGTTTGCCTCCAGTTTATTGTGCTTTTGAATTACTTTCTTCAGCACATAGTCTCCTTCTTTCAGGTCGCACTTCTTCACCCTCTTATTGTAGAATAAAGCTGTTCGCTGCTGGTAAGCAGCATTTCTAATGGCTTCTTCTTCTCTAACTTCCTCGAGCATGTTTAAATCCAATCTTCTCATTAAGTCGCTGACAGGGGAATTGAAATTCAGTACCCTGTGTGTTGGGAGGCCCAACTCGGCAGGTATAACCGCTTCACTTCGAAACGCCAGCATATATGGTGATTCTCCTGTTGCTACTCGGGGAGTAGTTCGGTAAGCCCATAGTACTGATTGTAGTTCGTTGATCCAGTTTGCTTTTGCGTCACTTAGTCTTTTCTTCAAGCCATTTAGCAATGTTCTATTCGTCACTTCAGTTTGTCCATTGCTTTGAGGATGGCCTGGTGCTGAATGGATTTTCAAAATTTTTGACTGATGACAATAGGCTGCGAACTCCTCGTTATCAAATTGTGTTCCATGGTCTGTGATGAAGGCATGAGGAAGACCATGTCGATAAATTATGTTCTTCCAAACAAATTGGTACACCTTGTCGTACGTCATATCGATGAGAGGCTCAACTTCAACCCATTTAGTAAAATAATCCACTGCGACGACGAGGTATTTTAACCTTCCTCTGGTAGTTGGTAGTGGTCCGACCAAATCTATTCCCCACATGGAAAATGGCCAAGGGGAAGTGATGGGTGTCAACAATGCTAGTGGAGTTCTTTGGATGGAGGAAAAGCGCTGGCACTTGTCACATTTCTTGGCATAGGCTATACAATCAGCTCTCATCGTCGGCCAGTAGTACGTGGTCCAACACAGTATTAATTCTTGAATCGGGATGAGATTTATGAATCCCACCTTTGACGTGGAATTTCAGGAACCAGCGAAGATAAGGTTTCGTTTCGAGTAGGATGTATCAACCCTAGCCAGGGAATAGGCACACGGTGATTAAAGATTAGTGGAGCCACGTGAAGGAAATTTTGGAATCTTGGTACGGTGATTTCAGGATTATTCTGTATAAGCACTCGAAAGTTTGTCGCGTACGAGGTACTTATTAAGGTTTTGGTGTGGAAGAACCTCGACTATTCTCCTTCCATATGTTTAGAGGTGAGTGGATAATCAGAATTTTGGATCGGTCAAAAATAATCCGATAGCTATGGTGGAATTCCACCACTGTTTTAGGCAAACAAGAGTGGTCAAATGTTCGTATGATTTTTCTCAGAATGGGAGTTTTGTATATAGATAAATCCGAGTAGTTGTCATGTAGTGAGGTGCGGCCTCCCAATGATAGTGAGATAATGGAAATTTATAATGTATAGGCGTGACCTATGCGAATGTTGTCTGTTAGGAGCACCATGTGAAGTGTCTCCAATGAGAATGTTAATCAAGCTTGCTGTGAGGCGGGGGCTATAATCATTAAGCGCCTTACTATGTAGATAGTTTGCGTGCTGAAAAGATATCCAGAATTGTTCTACCAGGTAGGCCTTATTTTCCGAATTTCGGGACGAAATTCCATTATTAGAGGGGAAGTATGTAATACCCCGTATTTTTATGGCTTTTAAATTTAGGGATTTATTAAATTTAATTGAGATAAATTAATTTAATTTTAATCCAGAAAGTTGTTTTAAATATTTAATAGCGTGACGAGAGTTAGTAATTATTGGAAATTTGTTGAATGTTACTAGATGAGTATAGCAATATATGAGATTGATTTTATAAAAAATTTCATGTGTGAATAAAATGACAATTATGGAAATTAAGTCGGGACGCGCCTGTGTCGTGTCAGGACTAAATTATTATTATATAAAGTGAATAAATTATAAGTTGCTCGTATGGTAATTTCGAGTGCGCCATTCTGTCCATAAGGGTCGAGATAGTCAAAATAATGTACCCTGGGGTTTAGTTTGGGTCTCGGGATGTGTTTAGGCTTAATTAGTACCCCGGGAGGGCGTTTTGGACATTTCATAATTTTGGGTAATTAAACCCACGAATTTGCTAGGGATATATCAGATGGTAAGTGTTGTCTTCTAGGGTTAGCATAACCAAAAACTAATGACGGCCATTGGAGAGGAAGAGGAGAAGCTTTCCAAGGAGTTCTAGGCCAAGAACTCCTTCGGTTGCACCGCCGTCACCGCCAAATGGTAGATCGCACAACGAGGATCTCAACCACACCAAATTCTTCCACAAATCAGAACTTTGAATTTCAGGCAAGTATCTATCTTACTTTAATCAAGTTAATGCTTCTTTTATATTAGTTTAGAGTTGATTAGAATTAGTGTTCTTGAAAGAAAACATTAATTGGAGACAAAAATTACATGTTGTAAAGGTAAAGATCATATTCTGGAAATCCATTTCACATGTAGAGGTTGAATCACGAATTTCCATGGTGTTAATGATAGAAAATCTGGAAAAGAATGGAAGAAACTAAGTTAAAGAAAAATATTAGGGTTCTTGAGATTTATATAGATTTTACCCTTTTAATTTGTTATAGTTGATGAAAACTCGCATATTTTATATAGGATATTGTTTATATGGGTATACAACACTTGTAGTATAAGTGGTTGGGAGTTTGGGACTAAAACATGATGATTTGGATGAGTTTGGGGTAAGATTTCCGTAGCTGAGTTTTCTGCAGTTTCGCCATAACTGCTTGATCGATCGATCGAGCCCAGAGCATCGATCGATCGACCCCATTTCATCGATCAATCGACCCCTCCTGAAAAACTGCATTTTTGCTCGTGTTAGCTTAAATATGGTTTTATGAGTAGTAAACCTTGATTTGGGTTGCTAGAACATAATGGAACATAAAAAGGACCAGTAGGGTCAAGATAAACCCCGATAAGTGGGACTTTAATGTGGAGGGGAAATGAAGGGGTAAATGGGAAGATATTCATACTTAGGAAATCATACTTGTGTTGATTTAATAATCGAAATGTCTAGGAAGTTAGATTAGGAGGTAAGTGAGGGCCTACTGAAATTGTACTTAGGTAAAGAGAATACTTAGAGAGACAAGAAGTGAGTTTAGAATAAGTTAATTACGAGAATAAAATGAACAAGTCCGTTATACGAGATAATTGAGTAAAATGTGTAATAACGGATAATTATAATTATGGGTCGTGAGCACACCTAATTTAATAATGTGGATGTGAATACATATATATACGATGGTGTGATTGTGCATATATTATTTCTGTGTAAAAATCGTACCCGATCTACTTGCTATCACGGAGGTTTCCGCGCCGGGACAGTCTTATCTCGATCGGGCCTTTATGGGGGATAATGACTCGTACCCTAGAAGATAGTATCCTTGATTAAAGGCTATCTGAGTGATAGTCAGATGGTCCTAAGAGACGTGAGGGTATGTGCTGACCTCTTAGGACTAGGAACTATGCTTCGCCTCCAATTGTATGTGTTTTGTGTTAATACAGTTCAAGAGTGATTCCGAACTAGTATTCCCTTAGTACGAGTGATACGAGAATTTGATAGCAGAGTATGCCAGCACCATAGTTTGTATGTGGGGTCAGATAGTATGTATATATATTATATGAGCAATGGGTATATATATATATCTACTTATATATGGAAACTTTGCACCATAGATTTTTATGTGGGGTGCCGTTTGTATATATATTATATGTGTAACTAATATACATATGTATATCTATATGGAAACTTTATACTGTGCGTATAAGTAGTTAAGAAATGAATAAATGTTTCACTTCACTATAAGTATTAGGAAACGTTATAACGGTACGGAATTATTCTAAATAACGTAAGTAATCTTGAAGAGATAGATTTTCTAAAGTGAATATCATAAATCCTTAATTTCACGTGTTAAGACTTATGGATAATAAGTTAGAGAGATATATGAGATTCATTAGTACGGTAGATGTGCACACTAGATGAGAGGTGAGAATTCTCAAGAGAGTGTCGCATACTAATATGATTGTTGCATTAGCCGGTAAGCATTTTAAATACTTGCTAAACTATTTTAAAACTGTTTTACAATCGGGCTCTGACCTGTTTGCGGTTATCTCTGCTCTCTTGTGTATATATATATATGTATTATAGGTGCCCAGCCACAGGAGCGTCAGGCTTAGGATTCTTTGGATGGAACATGTTGTAGCTGTTGTGGGAGTTGCAGGCCATTGCTTAGACGACTTCATTGTTGACTCCACTTCTAGTTCAGTTTTATCCAGTGGGGCATGTGTCACCCTTTTTCCATTATTCAGTTGGTTTTCTCAGAGATTGTAATCCTTTTACTTTCAGTATCTTTACTTCGAGATTTATTACTGTCAGGATGTTTTCCTTTAGTGTTTTAAATTTACGATTTGTTATTGATGGTTAAACTCTTGAATGTTCATTTATATTCTTATACTTAATGTGTGACTCTTAAAATGTTAATGGTCAAAGGTTTTATAATTGGATTTAATAAAATGGAAATAAGGTTTTAAATGGTTTGACACTTAGCTTAATTAATCAGGGTGTTTAAATTTGAAAATTTTAATTTGCGTCAGTGATGCTAAGAATGAACCAACTGTTCACCTTGATTTTAATTTAATAAATGATTGATCGCCCGGTATTTAATTAGGCGGGGTGTCACATATCACTATACGAAAATGCTCGGACTCCCTTTATTGGCCCGTACTATAACCTTTTAGAATTCATTTCACCAAATTCGGTTAATAAGTTTAACACCCTTATTAAATTTAATAGTCCTTAATACTCATCCCATAAGACTCTAAGTATTAGGTTCCATTTAATTTCTATCAATTAAATTCCAACTTAAGATACCAGCCCGTATGCTAAACTCATCCGAAATTCCCATTCGAATACGTTCGTATATTTTTTACATATATTATCGAGTGTCGTTCATTATAAATACTCTTAAATTCATACCCCGGATTCATCCCTATCTAATCCAAGGATAAAATAATGTTCCTTTATATTTTTCCAAAGTCCTTCACTCATCTACGGACATCCCTAAAAATCCAAATTTTATTTCTCACAAAGGATTTCGGTTTCAGACACTCTTTCGTAGAAAAATCATTACTAATTCAAAAAAAATAAGAAAAATACAAGGTCAGCGCCCACGCGATCGTGACGAATAGATCTAAAAGTTTCATGTTTTGACAAATAGGTAAATCTGATCGGTTATGCCTCAAAATTGGACCGTTCCGACGGACTACGAATCATCTTCTTCTCTAACTCGTTTTTCTCCATTTATAACCCTCAAACCTCCATGGATTTAACCCAAACATCAACCCAATTTATACCCCATGTTTATTAAATCTATAAACAGGTTCTAACACTAATATATATCATCAATCATCATTTATTCTCATTAAAACTTCTAGGGTTCCTGAATTAGATTTTTCTAAAAATTTCTTAAATCACAAATTCAATTCGATTCAATAATTCCTACTGGGTCTTCGATTATAAATCATATTCTAACATCATTTGATTGTATTCTCCATTAATTAAACATCAATCTCACCTTAAATGTTTAAATCCCCCAAACCCAGATTTAACATGTGATACCCTCCAAAAATGAATTCTGCTATAAGAACTCATCCGAAAATGAATGTGGTTTACACCCACCATGATATGAATTGCAATACCGCAATTTAAATAAAAACAAGTTTAACTACTTGCCTGAAAATTTTGTTGAGTCTGATCCTTTGATGTAGATGGAGATTTTGACTAAGAGCACATCAAGCTCCTCTTGGCTTGACTCTCAAACGCTCTCCCACTTGATCCCTATTTTCTCCTCTGCAACTGAGGTTTTTCTAAAATGAATTATGGTTGCCATATCCTCTCACATTTTGATTTTATTATGCCAATCCCGTTTTTAGGCTTGTGGGATTTATTGAAATGGCCCAATTACTCCCGTGTGGGTCCGATTATGCTTAAAAATGCCCGGAGACCCAATTACTACCCCAGAGTACTCTATTTTGACTATCTCGACCCTTTCGGACTCAACCGTACACTCAGAATCATCATCCGAGTTACTTAACTAAAATCTCAAATTATGACACATGTATTCTTAAAAGAAATAACCCGAATTAATTTAGATCTCAATTCTCCAAATAAATTGAATCTTCCAATTTAAATAAATTCTCCAATTTAAATAGTTTCTACAAATCATCAATTTATTTTAAATTCTAATTCTCTAAATTAGCTAAATTATTTATCCTAAAAAATACGGAGTGTTACATAAGGGTTGCCAAACCATCTAAATATCTCCATTATGTCTTGAAAGTTTTATGCCATATATCAAGGACCTCCTATAAAGCGTGATGGCGGAACAACACATTTTTCAACCGATGAAGGTGTAGAATCTCATTGCATTACAACATCTTTTACTCATTTATACAGTTCTGTTTGCAATTTTGCTTGGTTAGAATGGACCCAACAGAGTCTCTCCTCTTCTATGCATGTGTATTCATCAACTACGTATTGTTGGAACGATTGCCCGCCTGATGATAAGTTTTGCCTTCGATTGACCATTATTGCAGCTTGTATGCATAAAACTCTCTCATAATCCCACATTCTCATATAGTTGCTTTATTTTTAGGGATACTACAGTATAGCCAACTGGAATCCATCTTCTTCATAGGGGAAAAGAAGCGGGTATTGCATTTCTATGAATGAGGGATGAATTTCATAATACATTGCAATCCGTTTAACATATGCTCAACAATGGCATCTCTACTGACATTTTCTTTAATAAAATATCCAACAATTAATGCACCAATTTTTATGCACTTGGTAGATTATAAATTGGTGGTTCAGTTATTCGTTGTCAAAGAATTCTCACTCGTACAGTTTGGACATCTGATTCGTTAAAATGGTCTCGAACCGTTCTTAAGGTTTTAGCAAGTTCATTATTTGTATCGATCATAAAAAATAAATACGATACCAAGGTACAATCAAGACTAAATGAGTTGATATCACCGCCTAACGACATTATTCGATTGCTTACCCCATTTTCGATGTCGTAGATGTAAAGTTGTGCAAAATTTGGAGGTTTTCCTGTAGTAGGCATTAGTGAACTGATATTGTGATGATTTTGTCCACAAATATAGTAAATATATGGAGCACGAAAATTGTTTATACGATGTTTATGATTGCAGTAGATGTGAAAGCAAAAATTGAATTATATTCTCTAATATTGTCTTCAAATTTTGAAGCCCTAACTCTATCATCTAATGTTAAAATATCATTCAACAGTTCGAGCGGGTGGCACAATAGGGGGAGTCTAACCCGCCTGATCCGGCAGCACATGCTGAATTTGGGAACTCTAGGTTTTTTACTCTTGCCATTCCTCTCTTCGCACCAAAAAATAGCATTACAATATGGGCAAGTATGTGTAGGCAAACCGAATTCTGGTGGCTAGCAATACTTTCCTATATGTTCATAAAGATTTTGATAGTCAATATGTATTTATTTCTTATAAGAATGTATATCTTTGAAAAGATTGAATTTATACGCAATGATCAAAGTTCCTTACTTTGGATCGAGATAGTTTTTTGGATACGTTCTTTTTCTTTAAAGCATTAAGAGAATGTTGGACATCTCCTACGATGTAGCCACAGTAGTTGATCGAAACACTTTTTAGAAAAAAAAATGTCAAGACACTCTTGGACATTTCCTACTGTATAACAACAATAATTGGTAGTAGTGCCTATCTCTTTCAAACTATAAAGACAATTTTAAATGCTAGTCAATGAGTAGCCACAATAGTTGGTAGTAATCCTCTCTTTCTCAGATGAGATGGTCATATCCTTAGTATGGATAATAGTACCATGTTCTTGAATGATGGAACGTGACGAAATAGACTTCATACTTTTGTGTTTCATTTCAACTATGTATCCACACAAAATAAGGAAAAAAAATTAAAGTTATAGTTTCTTGAATAATGTAACATGTAATTATTTAGTAACTTTTTTTTATGATAAGTAATTTCTTTCCTTGAAATTATTTGAACATAAAGTACGTGTTATCGAACACATCATATTCTTATGTGTAAAGTAATGTGAATAACACAAACAAAAACGTTAATATGTATAATTCTTTTACATAGGTATAAGTTGGAATCCATATAAGCATAAACTATTGATTATGTGAAAAATTGCTTAATACATATTCAAAATTTATATAAAGACCAAAGTTTGTATAAATGATAAAACATAGAGAAAATTTTAGTCCATTCAATCACGACATAGTCAGCAGATGAGGTGCCTGGATATTCTTCATAGCTTCCATTAATTACGATAAGCAGAAGCGATGAACAAATTTCATCCTTAAACCTATCCCTGAAGTTCATAGGGACAATTTTTCCTTAGTTGTCAAATGTCTTTACTACAGACACATTTTCAATACATTTGTATATATAATTTAGCTTCTCAAATCTAAGCCTTTTCAGTTTGGTCTTGGAGTACTCTACAAAATATTCAAATTCTCTATCACGTAGTCTCTTTGCGAAACGTCCTGCTTGAGGTGTAGGATTATCAACATATATCACTTACTTGAGAGCGTAAGTTGCATTGTCCTTTAAAATAATATCATGCTATGTAAAATTTCTAACGACATATGTGATGTTGAAAACCAAAATTAATAAAAAGAAAAGAAATTTCTATGTAAGGGTGGAACGACGAATAAATAGATAATTAATCAATATCTTTCATTTAAGTAACTTCATAAAACATTAAACTAATTGAGTCCCCGATTAGGGAAAGCAAGATTATAAAAAGGAAATGAAGTGAAGCGTAAGGAACATAAACTATATCCTTTGTCATGCATTTTAATTAGCTGTCATATGTAATTGCTACACTTAAATGAATATTCTTATTCAAGAATATTCTTATAGCCATTATAAGGTTAGTGCATGACTTATATAACCATACTTATGCACAGAGTGTCTTCTTATAGTAATGTGTATATTATATGTACATAGATATATTTTATTCACATATTGTCGTATTCAGTAATTTAATTAAATAAACCCTTTTAACCTAGAGGTAGAGTTATTCCATGGCGAGTCGTAACTCATCGGTGTCAATTTCGATAAGAGACTTTGGATATTTTCGTAGAACTACAATCGTAGTATTTCTATTTCAAGGGAGTTCATGAAACCACATGGCTGCCAGAAACAAAAAATATTCCAGAGTTTTCACGTTTCAATTTGAGTATCTAAATATCATCTCTGGTATGAAAATGAAGATAAAATGCAATATTTTAAAAATGAAGTGACATATCATACATAACAGTCATGATGAAGAAAAACAAATACAAATATTTTAGGCAGATTTTATTGAGCAACTGATACGAATGAATTTGGTACATTTATTGATGTGAAGAAAGCTAAATAGGGAAAATGTTTCGATGCAATGATATATCATATATAATAGTTGGGATGAGTGAGAAGCGTAAATATTATGTTGACGAATTAATATTGTACCGTTTGGTTTAAGGTAACGTATAATCTTGGGTCTAGTAGACTTTTATCTCTTGTACTATCATGGAATGAAATTGATTCTGGAAAAATAAAATAATACACAATTATCACATTTGAATTTGAGTGTGTGTATATATATATGAAAAATAAGTTGAAACTGCAATTTCTTGTCAATGAAAATGAGATATCATATATAAAAGTTATTATCAAGAAAATCACATGTTTTAGGTGAATTTCATACGTCCGGTTATTCAAATGTATCAAGTAGGCTTATTGAAGTGAAGCTTGTTGAAGGATTATTTTTTTTGTGTTGAAATCGATATATCTTATATAACAGTTAGAATAATGGAAAATAAAAAAAAAATCGTTGATGAACTGACATTTTACTGTCTCTTCTAATCATACGTTTAATCGTGTGTCTTGTAAAGTTGTATTTTTTCAACATAATTAACAAATTGTGTCGAATGTGAGTTTTAAAAGGCATACTTTCAATAGGTACTGTTATAATTACATTATACATTTTATGTTTTCGAGAGGGTGAGCGGAGCGAAGGTGATAGTATTTTGGGAGGAATGAATAGTTGTTAAGTTAAAACGGATATGCCTTTGGAATTGACATTTTCAATTCATCCCGGCTTTGGACTGATTCTTGTACTATGATCACCCTTTTGACCACCGTTGAGGTGGGAAGAAGATGTATTGCATTTTTACTAATATATTACAAAAATGTTTAGTTAGATAGTCATATTCTTTAAAGATTTATAGGTTTATAAACTTATGTGAAGGTTTATAGACAGTAAAGGTTTATATATAGTGAAATTGCAAACTGCATACTAATTACTTTTCAAATCATATGTGTATAATTTTATCATTTTTACTTATGCATTTATTAAAAAAGAAATAAATCTAAAGGGATTCATATATTTTGTAAAACGGTACTGTTAATCTGTTTTAATTATACCAAATTGTTATAATTGTTGCGAAGAATATGTGAATCTCATACTGAATCAATACCCATTAGTGTATTTGTAAATACCATACAAAATCAAACCTCTAAAGTGTATGATGTTTCTTATATGCTAAATTTTTTTATATGAGCACAACATACTAAATCAAACTCAAAACTGTGTGAAGTTCACATATGATGTTTTTTATGACAAAAAATTTATATGTGCTCATATAAAATGTTTGGTAGATTAGAAGGTTATAACATTCTTGGACATTTCTTATTTATCAGGTGGATAAAAAACAAAATATTTTCCATTTGACTGTTCATAGGCAAACGTCTAACCCAGTCTGTGTTAAGGGTAGTTTACGCTTGTAGGGTCAGGGTTGGGCACAAAATTTAAAGGATTCATTCAATTTTAGGACTTAATTACTTTATGGCTAATTCTGGCCTAAAACACTGTCTAGAAACTTTATACTAATATGTTATTAAAATATAAAATCAATTATATGAATGAGTACAATTAATAGTTGAACGCTTATGGTTTTAAGTCGAAGGATTATATCTATTTAGTTAGTATGTCTTATACCAATACTTTTGAAGATCGCAAGTTGGTCGATATATTCACACCTAAGCCTAGTCATTGGGGAGAATAACTTATATGATTTTATTATATTAGATTATTTTGAATAAAGAACATAATAAAATAAGGTTTATCGATACAATAGGATAATATGTTATCCCTAGTTCAATGAGCATAACCATACACCAAGGAAAATACAAATAGTAGGTTTAGTTTCAAATTCTTTCTTTGGTGTGCGAGCCTAAGCCTGCCGCTTGAAACAGAAATCCAAGATAACCAATTCCTGTAAATATTTAAGAATATATGTAAGAAGTTTATGAAAATAGAATCGAAGGATAACAGATAACTGGTTTTAGTAGAATTTATTATAGTGTATATAGAGGGAATTCAGGAGGTTTGACCCTTGGCAACTATTTGATATTGTGAATTTGGCACTAATTTTAGTAAGAATCTATCAAGTCAACTTAATTTACTGTTACTCAACTTTTATGATAAAAATCATAAGTACAAATGTATTGCCAATGGGCTGGGTGGCAGGGGAGGAACACGACCTTGTAAAAAAGATTTTTCAAACGACTTAAACCAAATAATAAATTGAGTCTATACAAAAGGTATTCAATTCTTATTCTGCAATCAGGTTTTTCTTCTAAACATATATAATGTTGTGTAAGTGTGTGTACATGTGCATGCTTGTATATATGTAAACAATGAATGTATATTTCAATATTTTTTTTTGTATCCTTAATAATATATTGTATTCTACATTTTTATAAAACTATATTCTAGTATGGGAAAAACCTAAGACTTATTGGTTTTCATAGCTTCCATTTCTTGTACATATCGAATTTATGGGATGGACACAATCAATAGAATCTTTCAATACACAATAAAACTTCAAAAATCATATGTATTATGCCCTTTCAAAAGTGATTACTTTTGTCAACCTTGGTGTTATGCCATATCAAAACTCATACAACTAAAGTGTAGTAGTTCACTCTGCTAGAAAAAAATGATAAGCATACATAAACTGGTGAATAAAAATATATAATACAAAATATCATAATCCCCTAAAATAACATAATGAAAACTCTTGTCTAAATGTGTAAAGACAGAGAAAAATATACACTAAAATTTAGAAAATATTCAATAATTACATAAGATTTAGAAGGGAACTAACAGAGCATAATGCTAAGAACGTGATACTTAAATTAGAAGTTAGATTGTTTTATACAAACTTCTTTTATTTTAAAAATATAATGCACACAACTAAAAATAGAGACAATATAACTATTGGACAATATAGCACACTAATTATAACAACAATTAGTATATGGATTACATGTTGATAAGTAGGAATCATCCTAGTATATGTGTTCTTAAACCATTCCACTGTGATCACTTGTTAAATATCTATATTATATATAACACTAATTATAACAACAATTAGTATATGGATCACTATGCTGATAAATAGGAATCACCCAAGTAAATGTGTGATAAATGTGTTCTTAAACCATGCCACTGTGATCACTTGTTAAATATCCCTATTTTATCAAACCTAATTATATCACATCACCTAATTGTTGTGATAGAAATTGTTCTTGAGTTTCTAAAAGGGGATAGTATCATCATCTTAGATGATGTTTATATACTTGAGGTAATAGACTCTTATTTCTATAAATGAGTATTTTAGGAGTAACATTTTATATAGGGTAATGCTATAGAGACACAATTTGTGAACACGTGATTCAATAAGAAGTATTTGAAAAAAATAACAAAAATGATGTACCCAAACTTAATACAAACAATACTCACATTTGTAACAATGCAAGCTACATGACACAAAGCAAATAAGTTTGTTTTCAAATTTTGATGAATGTTTTGTTTTCTACCGTTGGAAACTATGTTGAGTTTAAAATGGAAGGTTAAAGGGCAATAAATGCTTCTTTGTCATTTGGCTTTCACAAAATTTCTGAACTTTTGGTTTTTTATAGTTGGAAATGTCGTTTGTTATTTGTCATTATTCTAAGTTTAATAACTATGTCGAGTTTAAATGTAAAGGTAAAGTGCATTAAATGATATCAAAATCTCTATCATATTAGAGGTATAATTAATTAATTATTACCTAATTGGATAAACAGGTTCTTTGAAATTTTACCCTATACGTAATATGTACAAATTCAAATAGAAATTGCAAACAAATTTATAAAAATGAAGGTCGGATTGATCTATGTGAATTGATGGGATCTAAGTTTATAGTGAAACTAATTTTTGTGTACCCTATTAGCCCTACGTTTGATTTATAACTTTATATTAAACCTAAACCTTTTAGAAAGAGTCAAAGAAGTGTGAAGACCATAGTTTCATAATTAGATATGGTTGGAACAACAAGTTTGAGGATGCAAAAAACTTCTAAGCAATATATATATATATATATATATTCAAGTAAGTTGATTGAGTAATGTATAACACATAAACTTAAAGGTAAAATAAGCTATAATCTTACTCATTTTTCCATATGTCATCATCAATTGAAATATAACAATTTTCCATAAAAACTTCGAATACCCAGAATAAAATTAAGGTTACTTAAAATTTAAAGGGTAAAAAGTAATAAGCCTTATGAAGTCCAACACTAAATATAAAAAATCCAACAGTGAATGCTATTTTCTTAACAAAGTATGCATATGATATCTGAGCCTTCAAAACCTTCTATTATATTTGTTATATTTTTTATTCATATTATAGGAGTGTGATCTTAATCTTGAGCAAAAAAATGATTTTTTTAACCATAGTCATACTTATTGCCTTCACATGAAATCTGGATATTCGTATATTTTGAACCATAGTTAATCAATTGTACTTTATTTCCTGTTTATTTGAAAGAGTTTTGGGATTATAGAATATACTTCATTTTATACTCTTGTAATAACTACATTTATGCTGCAGTAGTTTCATATAAAGAATATAAAATATTTTATGGATTTAACTTTAAATATTTACTTCCCAAACATCACATAGAACAAAACACAAACAGGTAGTATGTAACAGTCAATACAAGAATTTACTTTTCCTTTCTTTCAAGACAGACCACTACAAAGAAAAACACATTTTTGCTTCAAGGAAGATGATGATAATGGAATGGAAAATACTTTTGCTTCAATGACGATTCAGTGCGCAACCAAGATATTATCCAAACTCATTCACTGTGTACCATACATATGTTAAGTATTTGATAAATCCAAAAAAAATGATGAAAGAAGTTTGCAAAAAAATCATCCGAGCAGAGTATGTTAGAGTATGGTAGTATCTGAAGATGAATTGCGATTATGAGTAATATGGGATTTTAATCTTCCAAATAATAGTTTGCACATAAACCTTTAAATATTCCAATAGAATATATATATATATATATATATATATATATATATATATATATATATATATATTCATGTCATGTTTGTTGAGTGTGTAAGTAAGGGGAGATGAATGGAAGTCATAAGCTATAGAGTCGATCATCTCTATTTGGATTATAAAAGTTGTAGAGTCTTTTTGTTAGACTTCTGGTTTGCTTGTTTGGTGATAAAAGATAAGTTCATTTAATATGAAAGTTATAAAGTCATTTTGTTAGACTTTTGGTTTGCTTCATTTGGTGATAAAAGATAAGATCGTTTGTTATTGTAATTTATTGTAATGACTGTAATAATAACTCAGCTGAGTTTAAACTATAACTTAAAGTGTATTAATTGCAATTAAAACCTTTAATATTATTATATTAGAGGTATAACTAGTTGATAACCCGTGCGATGCACGGGCGTGGTTGTAAACATTTTTATGTACTGTGATTTCGTACTTTCAGTATAATATAACATTATATAATTTTTTAATAAATTGTAAATATATCAATATACACCTTTTATAATATGTTAGTCGATATTTAGGACATATAAGAGATTGGGTTGGTGTGTGTATACAGTAATAAATCTGTAAACAAAAGTAAAAATAATTTATTTTTGTTTCCATTATGAGTTTAATAGTTAACAAAAACTGATTTCTAAGATAGAACTAAAGCACTAAGCATGCATGTATGCTATTAAGCCAATTGAAATCATTTTTATTACATATAATCTGACTACAAAACAATAATTTCTACTTATGTTGTGCTTATGGAAATTTAGATAAATCAGGGTAACCACTGAAGCCCATATTAAAATTAATTATTTTCTACTCATAAGGTATGTGTTAAGTTTTAGTTAAAAGCAATGTTTTGCCAGCCATAACATTAGGAACACAGTTAAATTAATAGTTGTAATATAGTTTGAAACCAATAATGCACATATGGAATTAGATAAGAGATTGTTTCCTAAACAAATTGAAAAAATTAGTCCTTCCCTAAGGAGGGTGTTCAACACATCTACTTCCATTTAGTGTTAATCGACGACCAATTTTTTTTATTCTAATAGTGACCTTAGTAACCATGTTTAAGAAGCCTACTATAACATACAAAACATTAAGTCTATATAAAGAGCTATTATTCTAACAGTGATCTTAAGTAATAGTTCTAATTAAATCATTAAAGAGCTACTGTAATCTACGAAACATTAACTCCATACATGCCATAACTAATTTTAAAAACACAAATCTATTTTATGTCAACAATGCAACCATAACTGTAAAGGTGCAATCGAAAACTGCAAATTAAATAACATTGGGGATTTAATCAACACGTTGTATTATGACATTTAAATCATATCATCTAAACTTTACATCCTTTTAAGCAAATAAATACTTTAGTATTAGTAAATAATTTAATTCAAATTGATAGAGAGACGATCAAGAACCTCAACATCCTTGCCTAATTTGTAGAATATTCATTACAACTCCTTTTCCAAATACAAAGATAATATTCACCCAAGAATACTTACAAAGAAGGCAAGATAATAAAGTATAATAACAAAAAAAATGAAATTTAAATCATGTTATTTAGGTGATATATATTAATAGAAGATATTATTAATATATATGGAGCAAATTATTAGTGGTGAGTTGCACTCTGTAATAATTTTAGATCAAATTCTGTGTAACTTCAATAAGCCAAAATACTTAAGAATTTGTAAGTCCTAATTAAAATGAAAAAGATTGGTAAACAAAAAATCAATTAAATAAACAAATAAAATTACTAAAAAATTACAATAACACATAATTGTATATGATTAAAAGACAAAACCCCTCTACTCAATGTTGTTCTTTGTGTCTAGAGCCTTACCTTTTACCTTAATTCACGTTGTTCCCATCTATTCCCGGGTAGTTGGTTGCCTCACTACCGTGTACATGTAATCTCTACATAATGTCATAATGTCAGCCCAATGCCAAAACACAATATTCACATAAAATATAGCCACTGGAACATGAATTGTGCTAGATCTAACAAAAAATTAACATGGAGAAAATTAATAAACTCCCTAAAATGAATGATATGAGAAACGTAAACATAAAAAATAAAAAAAAATATGTTTGAAAAAATATAGCGAGAGTTGGAGAAAGTAAATTTGGCATGCCAATACCACATAAATAATCATATAAACAATTTATCAAACATGTGATAAACAACACATATAATAAAGTAGATAAAAAGTATTGGGAGGTTTTTGAGATTACATTTAAGGATTTGGACATACTTATTACCACTTTGGTAGATTTATGACCAAGAGTAGGGAGAAATGGAGAGGTGAATAACTCAAAAATTTGTTGAGGGAACGATAAAAAGTAGAAACCGAAATATCACCACTTGGAAGACAAAGATCTTGGTTTACGAAACCAAATATCACCAGGGAAGAGAAAGAGCTTGGTTTTGTAATACCCCATATTTTTTATAATTTAAATAACTATGGGATTAATTATTACAGAGGGATTAATTGAAATTAAATGTGAGAATTAAATTATTAATTAATCTGAATTTAATAAAAAATAAATATTAACTAGCGTGCTAAGGGTTAATACTTATTGATTTAATATTACTGTGCGATATGTAATACGGAACTATACACTTTGATAAATTATCGAGAGAGAATAATACGACAGCTTAGTGAATTAAGTCAGACGCGCGTGGGAGTCGTGTCGGGACTAATTTAGTGGAATAAATATATTAATTATTTTTAGTAACTCGTATGGTCATTTCGAGTGTACCGTTAAGTCCGGAAGGATCGGGATAGTCGAAATAGTATACCCGGGTGTTTAGTTCGGGTCCCGGGATAATTTTAGGCCTAGCCGGCACCCCAAGAGGGCATTATGGTAAATTGGACTTTTAGGCTTAATTAATGGACGAAAATTAAGAGTTATATTATCAGCCAAAGAAAATCCATTAGGGTTAAAAAGTTACAGGAAGTAAGAACGGCCATAGAAAGTGTGAGGGAGAGCTATTCCCAAGAGAAGAGGGCCAAATAGACACCACCTTGCACAACCACCACCACCACCACCGTATAGATCGGGACAAGGGGAACACACCCATACCAATAACGTCAATAAATCAGAGGACAAATTAAAGGAAAGTGTTTATAACTTGTTATACTTTAGCGTTTATCATACTCATGTTGGTATAGGATTGTTAGGAACATGTTTTGGTTCATAAAAATGATGAAATTGAGGAATTTAGATATGTAAATTGATTCTGAGATTTGTTAAATTGAAACCCTTCATGTATGTAGACTAGAAATTGCGTTTTGATGAACTTATGTGTAGAACAAATCTGAAAATTATGTGTTCTGGAATATGAATTTGAAGAACTAGGGTTTTGATAAATTAAATTGGGGATTTCATGTTTTATGGATGATTCGTAATGATTTGATGATTCTAGGATGTAAGAATTCATATATTATTGATGGGATTCGAATTAGTATTGTTTGTTTGGAGTTTGGGATATTGAATTAGAGGTTTTAGGTTTAAAAAGGGTGGCAAAACGCTGAAAATTTGGGTAGAAGACGAACAGCGCAATCTCGTGCGAAGTCGCTCGAAGTCGTTCAATTGAGATTGCATCTCGCATGAAGTCGTTCGAGCGACACGTGGCAGTCGTTCAAACGACATGTCATCTGGTTCGAGTGACAGAGTGAAATTTTGGAAATTTCTTAGAGCCCAGTTTTGAGTTTATTGGTTTATGGAAGAGAGATGTGACTATATGTATATATGTACGTGAGTTTGTGAATCAACCTTCTCTGTATAGCTTGTAGATATGGGCATGTATATTTATAAAGTAAATCTTAAGAGTATAATCGATTTATTATGAAAACGGGAAAATATTCTAATTAGATATTCGACATAGGCTAATTTGATAACGTATTGTCTGGGCGATACGGGTTTACTAATGGTGAGAATAAATACTATTAGGATGAATTCAGACTAGTTATATTGGGTGGTATAGCTAAGGACAAAATTAAATATACTTTAGGCGTGCACAATAGAAGAGAGGTGAGAATCTCATGTGAGCGTTCGAACTAACATGCACTTGATACTTGCTTTTTTGCAAATTTTAAATACTTACTTAAATAAATATTTTTACACATCGGGCTATGACCCGTTTCTTATATCTCTTCTCTCTCTCTCTTGCTATATATATGTATTATATCAGGTACTCAGCCACAGGGACACCAGGCTTAGAGACTCGGATTACTTGGCGTGCTGCAGTTATTGTGGAAGCTATAGGTCTTCGTATTAGACGCATCAATCATTTCATTTCCATTCTTTATAGACATTCTCTTTAGGGCATGTGTCATCCATTCCTTAGACAGTTTTCAGAGATTATGTTCAGTTTGCTTTTCGTTCATTTTCATTTGGATTGTTAGTTATTATGGTTTTGGTTTAAGAGTTTTGAACTGGAATGTTTTATCCAGTCTTATCTATTTCAGCATGTGATTCTGATTCAGTATTTATATTAATTAATTGTGCGTGGATGGTTTATATTTAATTTCTTGGTTTGGTAATTAAATGGTTTTAAATTAAAAAGGAAAAAAAAAATGTTTTGACACTTAGCTTAATTATATTAGGTGATTAAATGAGTTATTATGTTTTCGACAGTGATGCTAAGAATGAGCCAACTAAACATTCTGTTTTAAATTTTATAAAGGACTGATCACCCGATATTTAATTGGGCGGAGTGTCACAGGTGGTATCAGAGCATCAGGTTCTAGTGTCCTTTAGGATCTGTACGGCTTACTATGTTTTCAGTTTTGCGTCCTTTGATATAGAGCCCTATCTTTAGGACTGTTGTGATCTTAATTTTTGCGTTTACGTCTTCAGCTATTTTAGATTTAGTAATAATTGTGGACTAATAAAATTCTTTCTCGTCTCAGATGCCTCCTCGACGTGCACTAAGAGACTGACAGGCCCAGCAAGAGCAACCAGCAGTATAGGCTCAGGGGACAATGAATGCATCAAAGGTTTTCGCGATAGTTGCACAAGCGGTGAATGCAGCCTTAGTGGTGGTACAGCAAGCCCCACCCCAGGTTCAGGCAGTAGCACCAGTTCCAGTGCATCCGTTTCCTACTGCATGGGAAAGAGTGAGGGAGTCCTTTTAGAGGGCATATCCCCCAGAGTTCATGGGCGGTTCTGATGTGGTTATTGCTAGTCAGTGGAAGAAGGACATACAAGACACATTCATATGTATGAGTGCACGGAGATTCAGAGGCAAGTTTTGGCTACCTTCAAGCTGAGAGGGGCAGCCTTACAGTGGTGGGAGTCCACTACTACTACCGAGGAGCGAGAGTTGATAATGATCAGTGATTTCTGGGTGCGGTTCGACCGCAAGTACTTTCCTTCCACCGTCAAGAATGAGATGAGGCGAAAACTCTTAGACCTCACCCAGGAAGGGAGAACAGTTGCAGAATACGGGGAGGAGTTCACGCGATTGACAAATATGGTACCGGATGAGGTGCCTACTGAGGAGAAGCGCATTTAGATGTTCATTGATGGCTTGACATGGAGGATACGCCAGCATCTATTGGGTAACCTTTCCCTACACTCATATATTGACGTTCTGAATGCAACCTTATTGCATTGTCAGGACAACTGCTTCCATGCTAAGGTAAGCAAGGGAGGGGGAGAGCCCAGCCAGTTGGGCAAGACAGGGGGAGGTAGTGCCAGTGGGGTAAAAGTTGGGCAGAGTCAGAGGCAGGGTTCCCAGCAGGGGGAGTCTAATAAGAGGTTTCGTTCTAGAGGTTTCAGGCATGGTCATGGGTGTTGGAGGCAGGGCCAGCCATAGGGCCAGTAGTAGGGCCAACAACAGGGAGGACAGCAAGGCCAGCAGGGCCAAGGTAGGGGTGGTAACGGCCAACAGGGCCGAGGCTATCAGGGACAGAGGGGAGGAAACTTCATCGGGAAATGTTATACTTGTGGCAAGACTGGCCATAAGAAACAGGAGTGCCCCGATAAGGACAGAGTTCCTCGACAACAGGGTGCTCACCAGGAACCCCAGAGACCTATTTTTCCTGCCGCCCTACCAGCACCAGCTCCAGTTCCAGCTTTGCCTACAGTTTTGTGCAGCAGGGGCAGTTGCAGTATGGACGTGTCTATAACGTCCACCAGGCCGCAGTTCCGCAGGCACCACCCGCAGTGGAGGGTAAGTTTTCTATCCATGGTACTTTGGGTCGTATCTTTTTGACACGGGGGCATCACACTCCTTTATAGCCACTAACTTTGCATGAGCCAATGGGTTATTAGGCACGGCAGAGAGTACAGTGACATGTGTAGACTCACCGCTAGGTTAATGGTCGATGATTTTCTTCATATGCTGGGGAATAAGCATAGAGATTGGCAGTTTGATTTTACCGACTGATATGCTAGTGTTAGATATGTCTAAGTACGATGCCATTATTGGCATGGATTGGCTAGTCGAGTATAGGGCTATGATTGATTATTTCAGTAGGAGTATTGTGTTCTCCATTCCGGGCCAGGAGATGTTCTTAGTGGCGATGCCTCTTTCTGAGGGAGGGTCGTCCACCCACTTATTTTATATAGATGATGAGACCTCTACAGTAGTGGTTCCACTCGATTCAATATCGGTCGTCTGCGAGTTTGCTGGTGTATTCCAGGATACACCGGGGTTGCCTTCAAGTAGGGAGATTGAGTTTGTGATAGACTTAGCACCGGGAACTCATTCGATAGCACGTACGGCTTAGCGTATGGCTCCGGTAGAGATGAGGGAGTTACGAGATCAGATAGAACAGTTATTGGGATAGGTCTTCATCCGTAGGAGTACCTCGCATTGGGGTGCCCCATTTCTGTTTGTGAAGAAGAGGGATGGCTCCCTACGACTTTGTATTGATTATCGGGAGCTTAACAAAGTCACGATACGGAATAAGTATTCGTTGCCTCGCATCGATGACTTGTTTGACCAACTGAGAGGAGCGGCCCACTTTTTGAAGATAGACTTGAGATTCGAGTACCATTAACTACGCATCAGAGAGCAGGACGTGGCTAAGACTACTTTTCTGATGAGGTATGGATCGTATGAATTCAGGGTTATGCCATTTGGGCTAACCAACGCCCCAGCAGTATTTATGGACTTGATGAACAGAGTATTCATAGAGTTCCTAGATCAGTTTATCATTGTCTTCATAGATGACATCCTGATTTATTCTCGCACCAAGGAGGAGCATGTCGAGCACTTACGTATGGTTCAGTAGTCCTTATGAGAGCATGCGTTGTACGCCAAGTATGAAAAATGTGAATTTTGGCAGTGGGAGGTACAGTTTTTGGGACACATTGTATCATAGAAAGGGATATTTGTGGACCCTAGTAAGGTATCAACGGTGAGGGAGTGGGGATAGCCCACGACACCGACGGAGGTGCGAAGTTTTTTGGGATTAGCCGAATACTACATACGATTTATTCGGGGATTCTCGAAGATTGCGGGTCCGATGATAAATCTGACTCGTAAGGGTGTGCCGTTTGTTTGGGATGATGCATGTCAGTTGGCATTCGATGAGCTGAAGTACAAGTTAACTTCAGCACCCGTATTAGCACTTCCCAGTTCAGGAGTGGAGTATCTGGTCTACACTGATGCATCCTTACAGGGGCTTGGGGGAGTACTCCAGCAAGAGGAGCAGGCTATAGCTTTTACTTTCCGAAAGCTTAAGCATCACGAGAAGAATTACCCCACCCACGACTTAGAGCTGGCAGCGCTTCGGATTTGGAGGCATTACTTATTGGGGGAACAGTTTCGCTTATTTACAGACCATAAGTCACTGCAGTACTTGTTCACGCAGAAAGAGTTGAATATGCATCAACGCAGGTGGCTTGAGTTTGTAAAAGATTATTAGTTTAAAATACACTATCACCCGGGTAAGGCTAATGTAGTTGCTGATGCATTAAGTCGTAGGCCGATAGATGACACAACCGAGGTGTGGAAGGAAAAATGGAAGGAATTGGGACATCAGGATGCCGTGGCCCGATCATTTATGTCTGCGATGATAGTTACGCCTCAGATTGTTAAGCAAGTAGTACAGGCACAGGCAGCGGATTCATTCTGTCAAGATCGGATTAGGCAGCTTTTAGCCGGGGGAGCCGAGCCTTATTCAGTAAGTTTCGAGAGTGGTTTCGCTTCAATGGGAGACTCGTTGTTCCAGAGGGGGAGGACCTTCGACATGCAGTGATAACGGAGTCGCATGGGTCCCAATTTGCGATACATCCCGATGGGGATAAAATGTACCAGGATATGAGGCGGCAGTATTGGTGGAGCGGGATGCAAAAGGACATCGTAGAGTTCGTATCCAAGTGTACCACTTGCCAGTTAGTAAAAGTGGACCATCAGAGACCACCAGGTTTGCTTCAGCCGTTGGAGATTCCTACGTGAAAATACGAAGGCATTTCTATGGATTTTATCATCGGGTTGCCCACTTCGCAGCGGGGGCACGATTCTATATGGGTCATTATGGATCGGTTGACGAAAGTAGCCCACTTTTTGCCTGTCAGAATAGACTATATGGCAGGAAAGTATGTCCAGCTTTTTATTGCAGAGATAGTAAGACTGCATGGTGTACCTCTTAATATTGTGTCAGACAGAGATAAGACTTTTGCGTCTCATTTTTGGAAGAGTTTCCAGGAAGCTATGGGTACCGAGTTGTGGCTGAGTACAACGTATCACCCGCAGACCGATGGGCAGACTGAGCGCACTAATCAGATGCTCGAGGACATGTTACGCATATGTATCCTTGATTTTGGTGGAGGTTGGGAGCAGTATCTTCCACTGGTAGAGTTTGCTTATAATAACTCCTATAAGTTTACGTTTGGCATGTCCCCATTCGAAGCACTGTATGGTCGACCTTGTCGTTCCCCAGCATACTGGCTAGAAGTGGGAGATAACAAGTTACTTGGACCAGAGGTAATTCAGGATACATCGAGCAGGATCGAGATGATTCGGGATCGCATACGGGTAGCTCAAAATAGACAGAAAAGCTACACCAATGCTAAAAGGTTCTTCTGAGAGTTCGCAGTGGGGGACCAGGTTTTATTGAGAGTATCTTCGATGAAGGGGGTAATGAGATTTGGGAAGAGAGGGAAGTTGGCTCCGAAATATGTAGGGCCATTCCTTATTATAGAGAGGGTCGAACCAGTGTCTTACAGACTTGGGTTACCGGATCACTTGCATCGTATGCATGATGTGTTCCACATTTCGTCACTGAGGCGATACCTTAGGGATGAGTTGGCACACACTCACATTACGATTGAGGAGGTTGAGTTACAGCCAAACATTTTATATGAGGAGAGACCGGTGGCTATCTTAGATTATAGTGAGAGGAGGCTGAGGTCAAAGGTAGTTCCACTTGTCCGAGTGCAGTGGCAGCATCACAATGTGGAGGAGTCTACTTGGGAGCGTGAGGCGGATATGCGTGAGAAATATCCAGATTTATTCATACCAGGTATGCCTTATTTTTTCAAATTTCAGGATGAAATTCCCTTATTAGGGGGGAAGTATGTAATATCCCATATTTTTTATAATTTAAATAATTATGGGATTAATTATTACAGAGGAATTAATTGAAATTAAATGTGAGAATTAAATTATTTATTAATCCGAATTTAATAAAAAATAAATATTAACTAGCGGGCCAAGGGTTAATACTTATTGATTTAATATTACTGTGCGATATGTAATACAAAACTATACACTTTGATAAATTATCGAGAGAGAATAATACGACAGTTTAGTGAATTAAGTCAGACGCGCGTGGGAGTCGTGTCGGGACTAATTTAGTGGAATAAATATATTAATTATTTTTAGTAACTCGTATGGTCATTTCGAGTGTACCGTTGTGTCCGAAAGGGTCGGGATAGTCAAAATAGTATACCCAGGTATTTAGTTTGGGTCCCGGGACAATTTTAGGCCTAACCAGCACCTTGAGATGGCATTATGATAAATTGAATTTTTAGGCTTAATTAATTGACGAAAATTAAGAGTTATATTATCAGCCAAAGAAAATCCATTAAGGTTAAAAAGTTACAGGAAGTAAGAACGGCCATAGAAAGTATGAGGGAGAGCTACTCCCAAGAGAAGAGGGCCAAATTGACACCACCTTGCACAACCACCACCACCACCGTGTAGATCGGGACAAGGGGAACACACCCATACCAACAACGTCAAGAAATCAGATGAAAAATTAAAGGCAAGTGTTTATAACTTGCTGTACTTTAGCGTTTATCATGCTCATGTTGGTATAGGATTGTTAAGAACATGTTTTGGTTCATAAAAATGATGAAATTGAGGGATTTAGATATGTAAATTGATTATGAGATTTGTTAAATTGAAACCCTTCATGTATGTAGACTAGAAATCACGTTTTGATGAACTTATGTGTAGAACAAATCTGAAAATTATGTGTTCTGGAATATGAATTTTATAGAACTAGGATTTTGATAAATTAAATTGGAGATTTCATGTTTTATGGATGATTCGTAATGATTTGGTGATTCTAGGATGTTAGAATTCATATATTATTGATGGGATTCGAATTAGGATTGTTTGTTTGGAGTTTGGGATGTTGAATTAGAGGTTTTAGGTTTAAAAAGGGTGGGAAAACGCTGAAAATCTGGGTAGAAAACGAACAGCGCAATCTCGCGCGAAGTCGTTCAAGCGAGATTGCATCTCGCACGAAGTCGTTCGAGCGACACATGGCAGTCGCTCAAACGACATGCCATCTGGTTCGAGCGATAGGGTGAAATTTTGGAAATTTCTTAGAACCCAGTTTTGAGTTTATTGGTTTATGGAAGAGAGATAAATTACCAGATAATAAACTTAAGTATGGCAGAATTACGAGAAAAATATGAATGACTGAATACTTTAATTAATTCGGCATGGAGAGAATGCACCTTAGAGATTACGGGAGGAATAATAATCTCAATAATTGTACTATGAAATATTGAAATCAAAATACGTAAGAGAAGTATTTATGTAGGTGAGAGGAATACCTATAAATTATAATAGGATGAGTGTATGCCTATTATGTAATATTATTATTATTAAAGGCACTAATGGGTGATAATCTGGGGGTGTAAGAATCTTATTATTAAGTGTACTAATGGGTGATAATCCGGGGGTACAAGAATGAATTATAAGATTACTAATGGGTGATAATTCGGGGGTACAAGATTATTAAAATAAGTGTACTAATGGGTGATAACCCGGGGGTACAATATTGTGGTTAGGTGCGCTAATGGGTCTTAGTCCGGGGGTGCAGTATTATAAAATATATATATATATATATATATATATAGGCCAGATATGACTATATGTATATATGTACGTGAGTTTGTGAATCAACCTTCTGTGTATAGCTTGTAGAGGTGGGCATGTATATTTATAAAGTAAATCTTAAGAGTATAAACGATTTATTATGAAAACGGGAAAATATACTAATTAGCTATTAGACATAGGCTAATTTGATAACGTATTGTATGAGCGATATGGGTTTACTAATGGTGAGAATAAATACTATTAGGATGAATTCAGACTAGTTATATTGGGTGGTATAGCTAAGGAGAAAATTAAATATACATTAGGCGTGCACAATAGAAGAGAGGTGAGAATCTCATGTGAGAGTTCGAACTAACATGCACTTGATACTTGCTTTATTGCAAATTTCAAATACTTGCTTAAATAAATATTTTTACACATCAGGCTATGACCCGTTTCTTGTATCTCTTCTCTCTCTCTTGCTATATGTATGTATTATATCAGGTGCTTAGCCACAGGGACACTGGGCTTAGAGACTCGGATTACTTGGCGTGCTGAAGCTGTTGTGGAAGCTGTAGGTCTTCGTATTAGACGCATCAATCATTTCATTTCCATTCTTTATAGACATTCTTTTTAGGGCATGTGTTGCCCATTCCTTAGACAGTTTTCAAAGATTATGTTCAGTTTTCTTTTCGTTCATTTTCATTTAGATTGTTAATTATTATGGTTTTGGTTTAAGAGTTTTGAACTGGAATGTTTTATCTAGTCTTATCTATTTCAGCATGTGATTCTGATTCAGTATTTATATTAGTTAATTAGGCGCAGATGGTTTATATTTAATTTCTTGGTTTGGTAATTAAATGGTTTTAAATTAAAAAGGAAAAAAAATGTTTTGACACTTAGCTTAATTATATTAGGTGATTAAATGAATTATTATATTTTCGACAGTGATGCTAAGAATGAACCAACCGAACATTCTGTTTTAAATTTTATAAATGACTGATCACCCGACATTTAATTGGGCGGGGTGTCACAGATTTGCTTTAAATGAGGTGAGAGATTTATTGATTACCTTGTGTTTGAACATTAAAGTTTGATTATTAACCTCTAATACTATCGTATTTGAGGCATAACTAGCTTACAGCCCGTGCAATGCACGGGCGTAGTGTAAAGTTGACGTGTAATGGTATTCATAAGTTAGGTGTATTTTAATATGCTGTCATTCTTAAATTTTTCACATCATTAATAGATTCACTTTTATACAATATACAGCTGGGTATCAATAATCAAGAAAAGGAAAGAATTATAAGTGTTAGTAAAGCAGTAAGTTGTTAATGAAGCAATAATTCCTAGTACAATTGTTATATGCAAGCGCCAACTACAACATATTTATTTGTAGCATTGGGAAATTATCAAATACCTTTTACCATTTACACCATATATCTATGTTAGTATTGACGGTGTTTGAAATCCCAAAAAACAGTCCAAAAGAATTTGAGCCCCATCCAATGCATCACTCATCATGTGATCCAACACTCTGTATTTTTATAAGGGTCATGATAATATGTGTTCTAAAGACACATATTTAGAACAAAAAAATAGTAGGAATAGAGTTTCGACATACAATTAATAGGGCACAGATACTCATTTGGAGCTTTTGTATTTACTATTTTGAAGCTCAAAATATGAACCCATAGGAAACATGTTAACATTTTCCTTTGTATAATAAAATTTAATTCAGAATAATATCTCTTTAGATCAATAAGGACATACAATTTTTTTTCATGCAATTGTTTCCATAAATAAACATTCCTTAAGCTACCATTCTCAAGCTAACCAAATACGAAAATAACAATAAAATCTCGTCCCAAAAAAAGCAAATAAAGAAATTGTTTTACAATGACTAAAAATATTTATATCCCTATTATTTTACTTCATATAGAAATCTGTGCAGGAATCATCACTATAAAGCCGTTTTAGAAAAAAATTATCATTTGCACATAATTGACCAATGAGTCACTTACTATAGAAAAGAAAAAATTACTATTAGATCTTACTCTGGGCAAGCCAAATTTATCCCACAAATATTAAAGAAAATTTATGAAAAAATGAATGTGGGAAGACTTTGTATTTATCTTCACAGTGAATGTAACGTAAAATCAATTCGTTAAACCCATATTATACAACAAAACCTTTTTAGAATAAAAGAAAGAAGGGCATGAACATTTTGAACAATCTGTAGGAGAAAACATGAAGAAAAGAAACACCCATATTATGTAGAAAACATAGATTTCTCATTATCACAGTCATATACAATATGAAAAAAGGAAAAATATGGAAAGGGAAAGTGAATGGGAGATACTTCTGAAAGAGTAAAATACAATGATAGATTTGAAGTTGGTGAATCAACCATGGTTCTCAAGTAGCGTTTTGAACTTCCAAAGATCTTAGCACAAAATGGGCTTTTTTTATAATCTAAAAAGGGACGCTTCATCCAACTCCTATTATGATCAAACGAAAGAGAGATAAAGAGGGTAGAAAAAAGAGATGGTGTGGGTAGATGAGTGTTGATTGACATGAAGAGGGATAAAAATAGATTGAGGCTCAAATATTAAAGGAGAGAAAGAGTGGAGGAAAGAGGCAATCGATTCGTATCTCTACACAGAGAGAGATGAGATTATTTGAAAACTGAGAAACTGAGTTTTAATGGAGGGAACGAACTCTTTTCACATTCTCAAACGTGGGGTTAATGAGTTATCATCCGATATAATTTAACTATGCTTATTTTATAAGTGAAGGATAAATATAGTAAATTCTATTAATAACTTTAATACTATCATATTAGAAATATAATATAGGTAAGAATTAGCTTTATAATTATTTGATCTTTTAAAGATATAATCATTTAAAGAGGTAATTTATTTATGTTTTACATATTTTGTAACTTTTTTTTTTTTTTTTGGTAAAGAAGGGTAATCCCGCCCAGCTTGCGTGCACCTCGAACTAATCTCTCATTTCCCGAACAGGCGTTTAATTTCTGCGGTCCGTGACCCCAAGACGCCGCTGTCAAGTTTCGAACCCAGATGCCTGGGTTTACAGCTACACCCTGGCTCTACCAACTTGGACAACCATGGGAGTTTACATATTTTGTAACTTAGTACAAAATAAGCAATGTCATCAATTTTGAACTACATGGGTATGCTTCCCCACGTTGCCTATGCATACCTGACACACTTTGTTCCGCCATCTACGTAGGCAGGAGGAGACTTTAATATCTATTTTTGGAGAAATCAACTCACGTTATCAAAAAAAATAAAAAGAAATAAAATAAAACCCAACCGCCAAACGACGTCGTTCCAACACGTCACCCAAACTCTCTATCTAGACTAAAGCACTTACAAAACTCGTCAAATCAAATCATCCCACGTGGCAGTTTCAGGATTGGCAGTTCAAATACTCTCTCCCTATCCCTTCCCTGAAAAACAAAGCCAAAAAAAAAGACTGAATTTTTCATTTTCACTTTGAAAAATGTTGAATTCCCATTAATGGGAGAGAAATGAGGCATTAAAAAAAGTCATTAAATTTTGTTGTTGGAAAAATGGATTGTATTGGAGGTAGAAATTTTGCAACAATGGCAGTGTGTAAGTGTCCCACATGGAGGCCAAGAAGAAAAAGACTGAGAAACAAGCAAGTTATAGTTAAAGTTAAAGTTGTTGGTACACTTAATATATCATCTGTGGTGGTGAGGTGTATCGCGGGAAATGAAGTTAGTTATGTAGCAGTTAAAGAAGATTTTGCTGATGAAGAGGATTATGTTAAGGCCGGTGGCTCTGAGATTTTATTTGTTCAAATGCAGCAGAAAAAAGGAGTGGATAATCAGTCTAAACTCGCCGATAAGGTCAATATCATTTCTTTCATTTTTTTGGCATATACCAAATATTATCCGCAATATTTTTTAATACACGTCCTCTCCTAATCCTAATTTTTTATTTTGTTTTAAAAACTCCCTTGCCATATAAAAAAAAAGAGCGCCAGTGAAGATTGTCGGAGCTCGCAATGGAGGCGGAGGTGGGGGTTGCCACTAGTGCAAACTTTTAAAAATAAGAAGATATTGATTAAATGAGTATTTTATGAACTTTTTGGAATAAAATAAAAATATTTGGATTAAATGTGTATTAAAAAAATATTTGAGGGACTTTTTGATAAAAAATTTTTTTTTCGCTTCTAATAATTATGAAATATTGAAAGTAATTAGCAATTTTGGTTATATTTGTTCATCAAGTGTTTTGGTTGGGAGGGATGATGATACACCTAAGAGTAAATTACATTGGTTGCCATTTAACTTTGGCCATTGTTATGTTTTTGACCTCACACTTTTTTCATGTAAGTTTTCACCATTCGACCTTTAGTTAATTTTTCCTATAAATTAACCATCCACTAATAAAAAATATAGACTTGACCCATCTGCATGTGCATTATTTTGTTTGTACCTTATGCATTGACTCACTTGTACCTTGTGCATATGGGGCAATCTAATTGTTAAATTTCTAAGGGGTCTCAGGGGTAAAGTAAAAGAAACATGAGATATAATGGAATTTATAATGTTACGTGTAAATTAAGGCATATAAGCTAATTATTTACACTTTCAAATTAATAGTCGCCATTTGAAAACGAAGATATTAAAGGATTTACTTGATCAATGGATGAGATCAAGACTTGTCACTATTATAAAATTTGGTTCATTGATTACGTTAAAAAAAACGAGACTGCTAATTTGGGAAGATCCAAAAAGGAAAGTAGGACTATTAATCTGGGATAGAGGACATAACAAGTTTAATTCAAGAAATTTTATTTTTATTTTTATTATTATTATTATATCAAAAAATGAGTTTGAGCATGTTTTAGAGGTATATTGGGTATATGGTTACAAGTCAAACGAACAAATTTTCCTAAGATTTAACTGAGAAGGCAGGGCCAATGGTTTGAATATAAGATAGTTTAGAGGCTTAACTATTACAAAAAAAAAAAAAAAATTGAGGGCAAAAACGTTACAATGGGCAAAGTTTATGGGTCATCACTCTATATCTAATTTTAGGCATTATTTGTATGAGATGCAACCTTAGATTTAGGTATATGGATTTTTTTTTGGTATGCATTCCTTTTTGGTCCAATTAGTACTTTTAGCTAGGGTTGTCAATTGGTCGTGTTCGTGTCATTTTTTATCGTGTTCAAGTCTTATTGGGTTCGTGTCTAAACGAGTGACTTTTTTATCATGTGAAAAAATCATATCCAAACCTGACCCGTTATGTTATCGTGTTGTGTTGTGTCGTGTTCACTCGTTAATACCCATTAAGATAATGAATTATTTTTAATTGTATACAAGTTGACATATTATCTCATTGTTGAACCCAAATAGACCCATTAATTCATTGACATTTCTAAATCTCTCATTTAGTAAAATTCATTATGATTAAATTAACATTATGTTACATAAATTATTTATAAGTTTTAAAAGTATATCTTATTTACTTAAATTAATGAGTCATAACGGGTTTTATTGGGATTAACGGGTGAAGGGGGTCAACCCTAACCTGACCCGTTAACTATCGTGTCTTATCGAGTTGGCACTGATATGACCCAAACCCATTAACGGTCCACCCATTAACTTATAACTTCGTGTTATCGTGTCGTGCCTCATTTTGCCAAGTCTACTTTTAGCTACCCTTGTATTGGATTTTAGTGACAGTACTGGACTAAAATTAATGCCAGAATTATTTAATGTTGATTCTATGAAAAAAAATATCTAATGACTAAATTGTCAAAATGAGTAAAGTTTATTGTGTTTATTTGAAATTAGGCCAATAATTTTATACACTTCAACTAAAAAGAACTTTGGATAGAGAAATATCTTAGTTTTAGGAATATTTGTATCAGGAGCTTTCACTCTGGAAGGTGCAACCTTATATTTGAGTACATGTACCATTTTAGGCCGAGTTACAAAGAAAAAAGAAACAGGATACTTCACACTTTTATTTCCCCATCAGTTATTTTTTTCAAAAAGGCCATTAAACTTTTCATGGTACTTGCGTTTCATTTTATTAGGACTTTTAGGTAGCCTAGTCAAAAAACACGATAACCCGTTAACACGACACTACCCGACATGAAATTATAAGTTAATGGGTTTACCTTTATTGGGTTTGGGCCATTAACGGGTTAACACAGTAGATCCGTTAACAGTAACGGTTCGGGTTTGAAAATTTACTTGTACCCGTTTTAACCCGTTTCTACCCATTAACAATAACGGGTATTATAGGGTCACGCAACCCGTACCCAATAAGAATAACCATTAAAATCCATGATTTCTATATCCTTTAAGACTAACGGGTATTATGGGGTCACCCAACCTATACCCAATAAGAATTACAATTAAAACCCATTATTTTTAAACTATTGAAGATTAACGGGTACTATAGAGTCACCCAACCCGTAACTCGTTTAGACCCAAACTGATTCGTTAATATTAGTGGGTGCTAACGGTTCGGGTCGTCTACCCGTTAATATTAACAAATCGTGTTTGGGTATTGTCATTAAATCCATTAGTCTTAACGGGTCGTGTATGGGTTAAGCATGTTTTGACCCGTAACCCGTACACTACCCGACACGACCTGTTGACAGGTGTACTTTTAGCGATACTTGTATCCTTCTTTTTTATTTATATTTTGGACTAAATAAATTGCCACAAAGTTTGAGTAGATTCCACCCCTCCCTCATTTATTTTAGGAAATTGCTAGAGAGACCGAGTTTTTGAACCCAATTTTGAGATACAGTGATGTGTCATTAATGTTTTTAATGGAACTCATGTGACCTACACACACCGCCCAATATGGTTATGACATATCACTGTGTTTCAAAATTGAATAAAAAAACTAGATCTCCCTAGCATTGCTCTTTATTTTATATCTCCGAGACTACGCTAACAGCTTTAACCGATAAAAAACTAACAGTTAACAATGGTGTGAGCCATCACCTGAGAAAATAACACTAAATGTTGAGAAGTCATATTTTTATAGGACATTGATATGTTACATTAAAATTTAATTTTTTATACGATGCGGGGTACATTAAAGATCAAAATTAAAAAAAAAATGTGTAGAACTTATGAAAAATTTGTTATCCTAATGGTATGGATTATGACACCTATTGAACAAAATCTTTTTTGTTTCATATCTCTCTCTATATATATATATATTTAGAGAGAGAGAGAGGTTCTCATCCATGTGAGGTCCTCCAATGTAGACCATTTTTTTTAAATAGGTAAAAAAAAAATTGGGGCTGATTTTTTTGTATGGGATTTAAACATTTCAGGAACCCATAAAAAATCAAATCAAAATGATTTTTTTTGCTAGTTTAAAAAAATAAGTCAAAATTTGTTAGTTTTTTTGAAATGGTAAAAAAATTCATTTTGAGCTGATTTTTTTTATGGTTCCATGAAATGTTTAAACACCATAAAAAAAATCAGCCCAAAAATATTTTTTTACTATTTAAAAAAATTGGTCCTATCTTGGGGTCCTTGTGAGAACATCTCTCTCTCTCTCTCTCTCTCTCTCTCTCTCTCTCTCTCTATATATATATATATATATATATATATATATATATATAATACACATCCTTAGCGTATCGTATCCTACATTTTGAAAAAATCACGTATCGCTCATCCTTAGTCGTGTCGTATCTTGTGTCAGGTGTCGAGTCCATGTGTTGTAGGTTTCTTAGTTTAGAGGAGTTTTTGGAACACATTTTGTTTTCTTCTTTTGGCCATAAAGTGATAAAAATAGAAGATAACATGTTGGGTTTGAGTGGGTTTCGAATTAAAATGTCATTTTTAATATTGTTGATATATCTTGTAGGATGTCGAATTAGCATCTTTATTTCTGTATGATGTTATATATGAAATGGTAGATTTTCCCTTGTCAACATTCTCGATAGTATGGAAGTACTGTAGTAGCATTCTCATAAGTAGTTGTATTTAACTTTTAAGTTGTTTTCAAATTACAATTTCATTCTATATAATATTGGGGAGTATCTTTTATAGTTTTGATTCCTAAAATTTTCTCAGCCTTGCAGTTGCCACGAATTCGTATTGGGGATGGTATACTGGATTTGGTTGTTATTGGCTGTGGTCCTGCTGGTCTTGCTCTTGCTGCAGAATCAGCTAAGCTAGGATTGAGCGTTGGACTTATTGGGCCTGATCTTCCTTTCACAAACAATTATGGTGTATGGGAGGATGAGTTTAAAGGTACATTTCGCCCTTAAATCTATTTTTTTGATTTCCATTATACTTCAGTCAATCTCAAAATGCAGAATGTCATATATGGAGTATTAAAACCGTAAATTTCTTGTGATGCGGACTGTATGGTTAACAATCTCCCTATCTTTTGTATGCTTGAATCACTTTATGAGTTTATGGATCTTTTGTAACCATTACCTTAAGTTCTACCATTGATGTAAAACATTGACAAATTTGGATTTTGATACATAAGAAGGGAAAGTGCAAAAAACAGCATGAACTATGCAGGGTTGGCAAGACCCCCCCCCCCCCCCCCCCCCCCCCCCGAGTCATTTTCAGTTCAAAAACCTCCATGATATATGCATTTTTCCCTTTTGGAGATTTGTTGCCAATATGTTCAGCGAAACATAAAGGGGTGTTTTGCAACAAAAGGCATAGGCAGGAGGCTTTCCTGCATTAAAATAATTCAGGGGATTTCTTCTGAAAATTGCATAGTTCTGTTCCTTTCTCGCTTTAGCGTAAATCATATAAAGAGAATATGTAAATATAACGTTAGAGTATCTCACTCTATTGAACAAGAACAATCACTGTTCAATCACACCACAAGAGCTTGTATGCATCTTACAACAAAAGTAAGAAAACAGCACTAAAGGCTACCAATAGTCTATTGAAACTCATTTATTCTTCTGTTTATAAGGGTAATTACACCCCTATATATACCAATAGCTATGGAGGTTAAAATAGAACCAGATTAATGTTGACATATGAATGCTTCCTCTCCCTTCCACTAAAAGCGCCACCCAGTACAATAGAATAGATGTAACACTCAAATAATAAACTCGTGTTGTGTCATTTTCGCCTTCTTAGTCACTAATGTGGAATGAACTCTGACCTACCCATCTCCTTTTGGCTCTTCATGGTTTGTTGTGCTACATATATATTTTTTTTCCATTATGTTATTAATCATGGTTCAATGAACGTTTACCTTCTTATAGTTTAAACTCCTATTGTCATGGTTGCATTTATCATTTTATATGATGTTGGATGAATCATCAGCCTCTTGCACAACTTTTGTACCACTTGTCATCACATTTAACATGAGGTTAATTTTCTATTTTCATTTTTTTGCCTTATTTTTCAGATCTTGGACTTGAGGGGTGTATCGAGCATGTTTGGCGTGACACGATTGTATATCTTGATGACAGTGATCCCATTCTCATTGGTCGTGCTTATGGACGAGTTAGTCGCCATTTGCTTCACGAGGAGTTGTTAAAAAGGTAAGATTAGTGTAATCTTTTTCATACATAATTGCTCTCATTGTTTTTGTTGCGGGTACTATTCACTTTCTTATATTTCCCTGCCCAACTCACCATACTTTAATGAATTATAATTTGTATTAATTCCCCCTAGGTGTGTCGAGTCAGGTGTTTCATATCTTAGCTCAAAAGTCGAAAGGATCGTTGAAGCTACGAACGGTCAGAGTCTTGTTGAATGTGAACAAAACATTGTCATTCCCTGCAGGTACAGTAGGATATTCATAAAGTAACCTTTGGTTTGTAAACCCCAGATTTTAGATCAAAACTGACTTTAGCCCTCAAAGTTTTGAGTTATTGGAATTTAGCCCCCATTTTTCAACTGTTCTTTTATTTGATCATTATAGATCATAATACATGACCAAAAGGTCCCCATTCAAAGTCTAATTATATATAATATTGATGCTAAAGTCTAATTATATATATAAACTGTGGGGGTTAAACTGGGGGCATTTTAATGATTTGTTAAGATATTTAGTGCTCAATTGACGGAACCGTTAACATTGGGGGCAAAGTCTATTAACTAAAACTTTTGGGTATAAAGTCAAATTTGACCTAAACTATGGGGGCCAAAAAACAAATGTCCCTATGAATAAATTTTCTTCACTTCATAAATATTTTCAACTATTAAACCTTGTTTAATGTTTCTCATATGTCCTTATAGGCTAGCTACTGTTGCATCTGGAGCAGCTTCTGGAAAACTCTTGCAGTATGAGTTGGGGGGTCCCAGGGTTTCTGTCCAAACAGCCTATGGTGTGGAGGTTGAGGTAGTGATTTAGATTCTACTGTTCTAAATATTATAGAACTTTAAAGAAACAGGGTCTTTCCACCTTGATTCTAACTAGAAACAGGTACAAGTCAAATCTACTGTTCTTTTTGTTGTAGTTGCTTTTCTAGTCTATTCTTTTTTTATTTTCCTTTTTCAAACCCTTTTTGAAAAGTATACTCAATTTCTGGTTTACATAAGGGTGCATAGTGCACAAGGTTATATGGCTGCGATATGAATGCGTCGGGGGTATTGTTGAGGCTCGAGAAGGGAGGTTCTAAAGTCATCTTGATTAGGGAGGTTCTAAAGTCGCCTTGAAAATGGGAGTTCTAAGGCCATCTCGATTACGGTTCTAAAGTCATCTTGGAAGAGGGATTGTAAAGTCATGTTGAAAAGAGGAGGGGGGAGGGGGGGATTTGTTGGTTCTAACAAGTCATCTTGAAGGGGTTTCTAATGTTTTGGGGCATCGAGATATTAGTTTGGTGCAACTGCGGGCCCCTCCTCAAATTGTGTGCCAGCCAAGCTCTCCAAGTGAGGCAATGAAACAAAGAGAAGATCTGCAGAGAATTTAATCATTTAGAGATCATGCCTCGTGACCATCCTATCCACCAACTGTGACCCTCTTCAAGACTCCTATATAGAGTCATCTCCACACAAAAGGAGGGAAAAAAAGGCGGCAAGCAAGCAGCAGATAGAGGGTTCTAAACTTGAAAAATCTCTGCACTTCATAGAAATAAACACAACCTCTGTGTAGTTCATATTTGTAAATTTTAAAGTGAAAAGTCTTCACCATTTTCTGTAACTCTTGTCCCACAACATCTATAAAATTGGATCCACACACTACCGTGAACATAGGCAAGTTGCCTTACCATGTAAATATCCGAATTGTGTGTGAATTTCTCTATATTATTATCCTCGTCTTTATGTTGATTTGTGGTTATGCTTCATTACAAAAAGAGTTAATTCTCGGTTCTTGAGGAGCAACTCCCCAACCCACACTATGCTCCTACATAATGTTATAAATAGAAGGGACATTGAACTTTTGGCCCAATATTTAGGTCAAAATTGACTTTATTCCCCAAATCCTTAGTTATTGGAGTTTGTCCCCCCTCCCTCCCCCGTTCCTTTATAATGGTCCTGTCAGTTGACGGTTAAGTTGATTGTTATATCCTATTTGAGATGTGGACACGTAATAGCCTATATCAGGTTCAAGAGATGGCTCGTCTCATCAATTCACAAAACCCTGAGAGGTTGGCCTTAGTCGAGTTCCGACATCACTTCTCACCAATCAGCATTCAGCAAAGCATAGATCCTTGCGCACCTCAGCCCTTTGCCACCTCGGCTACGGCTGAGGTCTGCATGGTATGCAGAAAGATAACGCCGTTACACTCCACTTCATGAAGCGCCATTCGCATTGTTCCCATGCCCAATGCGTTATCATAACAGAAAGAGATCAAGAAGAAATTTGGGAATATTCTCTACTCATCTGCATTAACTCATCATTACCTCACTTCCATGGAAGGTGTGACACCCCCCCTCTCATCACTAGCTGTGGACCACTACTTCCTCTCTCACCCTCCTTCCTATAAGTAGGCTTATTGTATGCCCAAGTATCTACTACTGTGTACTGTTATGCTGCTAAAATGAGTGTACATCACTAGTGAGATAGTGAGATCACCTTGTACTCAGCTACCATGGAGCTCAGCTTCCGTGGAGTCATATTCCAGTAATAGTGAAAGTGAACCTCACCAGTGGATGCAGGCCACCAATTTGGGGCTGAACCACATAACCTGTCTCTACTCTCTCTACTTTCTCTTTACTCTAATTTCTTATTGCTTGCATTTGCAGGTAGCCTAGAATACTTCCATTACTATATTTAGCTCTTATCTATATTCTAGCATCAACATTAACCAAGATATTCACAGTTCATCCCCACTATTTCATATAACTAGACATCAATTGGACGTATTTTGGTCAATTGCGATAATATGTAACAATCAAATGCCGGAACAGCGGATAAAATTCAATAACTGAAAGCTTAAAATCAACATAGACCTAAACTTTGGCTGCCGAACATCAAATCATCCCAATTAGAACTGATTATATAGTTAGATTTCTTGCAATCAAACCTAAATGATGTAATGTAATGTCGAAGTATATTATTTATACTCTTCTCTCCCTGGCAACTAGGGGACATTACAAGAACTTGTTAAAGTTGCAATATTGTGGTTGTCTTCAAATTACAATATGTTAGTTTTCATTGCAGGTGGAAAGCAGTCCATATGACCCCAGCTTGATGGTTTTCATGGATTATAGAGATTACATCAAACAAAAAGTTCAATCTTTGGAAGCAGAATACCCAACATTTCTTTATGCCATGCCTATGTCTCCAACAAGAATTTTCTTTGAGGTTTGCTCAACACATGCAATTTACATATATGTCACATTAGCTGTCACCAATATGTGCCATATATATGAGACAGTGCATTGCAGGAAACTTGTTTGGCTTCGAAAGATGCCATGCCTTTTGATCTATTAAAGAAGAAACTCATGTCAAGATTAGAGACGATGGGAGTGCGAGTCACAAAAACTTATGAAGAGGTAATCTTCTTTTCCCCCTTTCTGGTGCAAGTTTTAAATATATGTAGAGTTTTTCTAGAGTTCCCCTTGTTATAAAATTAGAGATACCCAATTTCTCATGATAATTAGACTTGACTCTTATAACAAGGGCTATCCTAAATTTTTGCATTATCACATGGAGTATGCCAAAGAAAATGCCTCAATAACAATTAGACTTATCTTGGGGTGACCATGGGCCGGTCCTAAACTACACGGTAAGAGTTATGGTATTTGCCTAGGTCTGCATCGAATACGAATGTATTTTCCCAAGCCCTGCCCTCCATAAGCTTGTGAAATCTAAGCTCTCCCAGCCTGCCCTCATGTTTAATTTAAATTTATCATATTTTGTATATTTTTAGGGCTTTTTTGACTTAACCCCCTGAGATAATGTCATATTTTGAGTTAACCCCCTCAAAGTTTGAAATTTAGACATAACCCCTAAGAACTGGATGGCGTCCATCCTCCATTAAAAAACACGCATAAACTGAAATTTGACTTTACCTCCTAAATTTTTATAGACAAAAATTCCATCATCTCCTTCACCCTTCACCTTCTTTCCCAAATCACAAACCCTGACCCTAATTTTTAAAATCTTAAAACATGGCAGAAGACAAATGAAATGGAAAAATTTATACAAATAGTTGTTAGATTCTGAGAACACCAAGTTAGAGGCGCCCATTTAATCTCCACGTTCGAGCTTTTCATCCTCCTCCCATTTTGAGGCTTTTGGACAGATCAAAGTTAGCCCCTTTCATCCTCAACTCCTGAATACACCTCACGAGCGGCCAATTATCAGTCCTTTGTGCAACTATCTATTCACCTTGGGGGTCCGAATTGGGTGAACGGGTCGAATAAATGGTTTTGAGCTCAAGGATTTCGGGTTTCTTTGTGGGTTCTTTGTGAATTGAAGGTATAGTGAATGGGGGTTACTGAGGTGGAGCAGATGGTTGCCATTGAAATGTGAAGCTCTCTGAGTAGAGACAGAGACAGAGAGAGTTTGTATTGTTGTAAACCCCGGTCCCCACCCATCTTTTGGTAATTTAGGGTTTTGGTACAATTTTCAGGTGGTGTTGGGTGGGTGGGGAGAGAGGGGGGTTACACGGGTGGGGTTTGGCTGTGTGAAGGCTTCCGTGGGGGTGGGATTTGGCTGTGGAGGCTGCTTGGGGGGGAGGTGGGGGGGTGTTGGGTGTTGAGAGAGAGAGAGAGAGAGAGAGAGAGAGAGTTAGGTTTAGGATTTTTATTTTTGGGGAAGAAGATGAAATGGGGAGTTAGATGTGGGTAAAGTCAAATTTCAGTTTATGGGTGTTTTTTAACCGAAGATTGACGTCGTCCACTAATTTTTAACTTTGAGGGGGTTAAGTCAAAATATGACATTGTCTCAAAGGATTAAGTCAAAATAGTTATATTTTTTATGAAACCTTATATATATTGAAATAAAGACTATTAGATCCTTGCGCATGAAAAAATGTAATTTTTTAATGAGTGAAGGACATAGTGGCGGACCCATAATTTTTAGTCAGGGAGTGCAAAAGTTTCGAGTAGTGGCGAAGGTTTGGTGGCGGGAACCCCCGAGGCCATTTTTCTAGGGTTATTTATAGTTTTTTGTAATTTTTTAGCCCTAAAAGAATATATTAATTGAATGACAAATACTAATTCAAGTTGTATTGTAACAAATACTCATTCAAGTTATATATTGTCGCCTGAGGGAGGGAAGGGAAGGGGGGTCGCTGGCGACTTGGGTTAGGTAAAGAAAGGCCACGGCGGCTTGGGGTGGGAGGGAAGAGAGAAGGGGGGAAGGAATAAATAGAAAATGAAGGTAGTTTTTTTTTTTAATGAGACGCATATCTGCTTAGGAGATATGTTATTTACATAACTCATTGCCTTTCACTATGAAAACTTACACACAAAAAAAACAATTCTTTTTTTTTAGTATATGTCTCGGAAAAGCCGTTTTTTCTACTAAACTTGGCCGGGTTGATGGTCTTTAATTACTCATGAGCAGACACCCTAAATTATTATGCAGGAATGGTCTTATATTCCAGTTGGTGGATCCTTACCAAATACACAGCAAAAGAACCTTGCTTTTGGCGCCGCTGCTAGCATGGTACATCCTGCCACAGGTAAGAAAATAATGACAAATCAATTTTCCTAAAATTGTTCCAATAAAATTGTTCTCGTTATTTACTACTACTATCATACAGGTTATTCAGTAGTGAGATCATTGTCAGAGGCTCCGAAATATGCTTCTGTAATTGCAAATATACTGAAACACGGTCATTCCATGGACATGATTACGCGTGGAAGATATACCAAGAATATCTCAACGCAAGGTATACCAGCAGTAAAATTTTCCTATTGATTATGTCTGCAGTTATAGATTTTAAATGCTTGCACGTCTATTATTTGTAAATTGAAATATTTACCATTTACTGTTGGAAAACACGATATACTTTGTTGGCCCACTACCTAACAGCGTAGCTGTAGAGCAGGTTCTTTCATGGTCCAGTCCCAAGTATCTACGCCCTTATAATTCATCTACGTATTTGGCTGAGTCACACTATTTATGAGGGGGGGTGTTAAGAATATAAAAATCACGGATTGGAAAATCGAAGCCTTCCACTGTAATATATAATACCATGGGGTCCCCCCACCCATTGCCAATTATAAAAAGGTCATTACCTAATGTTGTTACTCCTTGCGTAGGATGCTGACAAGGGCAGATTGAAAACCTAAACTTAAACAATTTTTCACAAATAGGCTGATCTTACACTCGAATCATCTTCTCACTTTATTCAGCCGAACATTGTCCCATTAGAGCAAGAAATATCTCCTACATGAGTATCCTTAATGCTTTCAAACAGTTACAACCTTCATCTTATATTAAAAGGAAAATTCTTTACTATATTTTTGTTGAAGTAGGAGCATTTAACCCCAAATCAATTTGCGATAGATAGAGGGCCCCAGGATCTTCTATATTGATTTGCAAGACGTTGATGTAAATATGTGGGACTTATATTTGCTCAATACACGCCCACATATATTGGGTGACTTGAGTCTATGTGGACGAATTATATTAGTTGAAGTAGAGCATTTGACCCATTGCATCATGTTAAGTCTGACTTGACACCATGTTAAAGTTGGAGCATCCAACCCTAAAAAATTGTCAAAGGGTGGACGGACCCCAAGATCTTATATGTTAGTTTACAAGGCTTTGATTCTGTCGATCCTGACTTGTATATTCTCGACATTTATATAACTTCTTGATAAAGAATATTATACCTCATATTTTCGGTGAAACCTTCTGTTGAAGTAAATTCTATTTAGGAATCACTTGCATGTGTATAAATAATTGAGTTTTTGAGAGCTCATGTTTATTTTAGTTGGTGATTTGTGACATAAGAAACTATACTACTTTGTTTCAGCTTGGAACACGCTTTGGCCACAAGAAAGGAAACGACAGCGAGCATTCTTTCTCTTTGGACTAGCACTCATTTTGGAACTTGATATTGAGGGCATAAGGATATTCTTTCATACTTTCTTCCGATTACCAACATGGTAAGATTTTGTACTTTTAAGTTTTTTCTATCTATCAGTTGTGCAGTAGGTAATATAGGTATGATCTTTATCCTCTCGTGTGATATATTGTAGCCGCAAAAGAATATATAGATACATGGAGCAAAGATATTCCATGATGTGCGGAATTACTATTCTTTTATGACAGGAAATTGAGTCTGAATCTTCATTTACGTAACAAGTTATAGGAAGTCAAAATATTTCCAAGTACGTATAAAAGATGTGCCGCCAAAAATTATTAACCTATATACTAATCTTTGTATGGCTTATAGAATTATCTGCGCTTAATAAAAACTACAAAGATGTACCTTGTGGTTGAGTTACATGGTTCTCTTTTTCTCTCTTCTTTTCTTTCATTTTCTAATCGAAAAATTAAAAGGTGAAAAGTTATCTAAAAGAACATATAGATGCTGTGTTAAAGGAAAAGAAAACAGAAAAAGCACCAATATTGGTCTCCTCAAGAAAATGGTCTCCTCAAGTAATCAAAAAGCGATTGTTACAGCATTTCTCTGGGACCAAAGAAATTTTGTAAGAAACCATTTACGAAGCACAAAACAATATAAACAATGTTTGATAAAAGTGAAAAGTAATCGCAAACTAAACACAAGATACACATAGTTTGGCCAAATTTTGACCTATGTCCACATGAGAAGAGAAAAGATTGAAGAAAAGTTGCAATCTCTCCCTGAACAAAAGACTGTATCATATGACAAGATCATTAGACAATTTAGTGCTACACAATGCATGGCATAAAGGTAAAAATTGTCCTTAAGAACTATAATATAAAAATTTGCCACCAAAACGTCCTCCAGCATGCAGATTGTGGTGGAATCCTTCCATCCCAAGGGTCCTGGAGCGTGAACCATGTATATTTTGTGTTATATTTGTGCTTGCCTTTTGTTTTTATCGTTTTCTTGATATCGTATGGGGTATGTTCCAATAGCTCTTTTTGAGACTATTTTTGGATCATGTGGACATGGGGAGAGAGAATTACTTTTGAGAATAAGGAACAACTTATCAGAAAATTCAAGGTTACATCACTTAATATTTTTTAGTTGAGATTTATAGAAAATTACAGAAAAGTCCCTTGTAACATTCTATATTGAGTGAAATACATTTAAGAAAGTTCATTGGTGAAGAGAAGCTTCTGGATGCGGTCCAGATATACTGAAATCACAAATACTTTACACTTATCTGGACTGTATCCTATTAGTTCATAATTACTCCAATTACCTAATGTGAAAGACCCTTCTCCGCCTCCGCCTCCCCCCCCACCCCCACCCTCCCAGGGGCTCTAGTGATTCTTATTAAGTTTTTGTGGTTGATACAAAGGGCATAGCTATTGCTTTTGTACAAATCTCATGTACATGTGCTGCACCCCTTTTTGCCCCCTTTTATATAACTACTCTTTAACTATCTTACCCCTCTAGCCACCCCAAATATATAAAAGAGGTTTCTACAGCTTAGTCCCTAACAAACAATTTTTAGACACTAAGGTTGCATCTGTTTTTTTATTTGAATCTAAAGTCTGAATTTGAAAAATTTGTTTGTTTTTGTATCTGAATGAACTTTTGAATGGATGCATTTAGTCAGAGAAAATCAGTGTTCAGAGGTAACATTACCTCTTAACCATTCAGAAGCAAATATAGTTGTTAGCCTCTTAATCATTTAAGAAACAAACACTATTTAGAACCTCTTCCTCTGAATGGTTCAGATTCAGACTTAAGAGGCAAAAGCAAACAACCTCCAAGCCACACAAACAATTTTTAGACATTTAAGGAAACATACAAATCATTTACCCATTTCTCTCTCTTAATCTTTACAAAACCTCCCCCTCTTCCCCCCATCTCTTCCCACCCCCACCCCATTGTCGGAGCTCCGGCGCCAGCAAGGTGGGTGAGTGCCGTTAGCACGGACCTTTAAAATAAGAGAGTATTGGATAAATGAGTATTTGAGGGATCTAGCTGTTTTAAAAAAATGTTAGTCTTGGTTTTAGAGTCCAAAAATTGCTTACCAGGGACTAAACTATTGAAATACCTATAAAAAATCAAAAACCATACATTTAAAGAAGCAGAATAAATAGTCCAAGTGGCTGAATTGACTTCTCTAATAATAATATGACAAAACCACCAAACACGGTACAACCAAAAGAGTATGGTTATCTACCCTCGCAATGCCAAGTTGGATCTGTTAGCAAAATTCCCATTCCTTTCTTTGAGGGGACCATAAAAATTGAAAATAAACAAAATTCCCAGTCACTTTTTTCTTGTTTCTCAACTAGATCGTCAGTCAATAAACCCATACATGGACACAGGCTCTACAATGTAGTAGGACGACCAGTCCATGTTGAAGAATTGTGTGGATATGGATAGGAAACTAACATATCGACTAAAAAATCCAGTATCTAAGGGTCCCAATCTTGGGACTGTCTGATTTCTTAAGTTGTCCATTCTACCTCTTATAATACACAAAGTAATTCAAGACTAAATTGGACATTTCCACACAAGTCATGCCAGAAATAAATTTAAAGCATCATGTTTGTCAAGTATCAACTTGTAAGATAATTAGATTGCTGAATCAACGCTGAAGCAACACATTTTGAAAGAAAATGCTTGATGATTGAATACTTAATATAACCAAATTTGTGCCAACAGAAGTTGTGCATTTGATGAGGATCAAATTAAGATTAGCTTTTCTGTTCAACATTTGTAGCTATTTTGCTAAAACTTTGCAACTCCTAGTAAATTATTGATGGATTTTTTTTACCATTCTAGGATGTGGCAGGGATTTCTTGGATCTACTCTCTCCTCAGGCGACCTCGTATTATTTGCCTTCTATATGTTTGCTATAGCACCAAATAACATGCGAATGTCCCTCGTCAGGCATCTATTATCGGACCCTACAGGGGCAAATATGGTAAAAGCGTACCTCACGATATAATTTACACCTTCTGTATTTCTTCCCCATGGTAAACCTTTTGATATTAATTAATTTAGATACAAATAATGTATATATAACCTGTGTTATTTAATATAGTTGAAGTAATTTACATCACAAGTTTGTTTTCCTTCCAAACTTCAAGGCATTATGTCGATGGTGCATTTGTTCTCAGCGTCAACTAGTATTATTCGTTAGATTGGTATTTTGTTGCTTTCAAATACGTCACTAGATTGGTATTCTCCACACGGCTTGTTATGAGTTATATGCTTCGATTTTAATATGGTATCGGACAATTTAATCCTTTTGCGAGATGTTTGGCTGAATAAGTTTTATAGCATTTATTATAACCGTAATTCTAAGGTGACACGGCACAAGATTCCGGACACATGTCTCTTATTTATTGGGGAACATCTTAAGTGACCTCCACCAGTCTTATAGTGACTTTTCCTGTATTTTTTAGGATCAAATACCAAAAAGTCCTTCAAAACATTTTTTAATACAATAACAGTCCAAGCCTTTTGATTTTGTTTCAAAAAGTCCCTCAAATACCCATTTAACCAATAGTTTAATATTTTTAAAGTCCGCGCTAGTAACATGTTAAGGGACTTTTTGGAACAAATAAAAAGACTTGGACTAAACGTGTATTAAAAAATGTTCGAGGGACTATTTGGTATATGCTCCTATTTTTTACTACACAGATCTCCATTGTGTGCTGGGAAATTATAGTGACCAACCATATATATATACATAGAGAGAGAGAATTTTCAAATTTGGCACATTTGTTAACGAATTTTGTCATTTTTTTTCATGGGAATGCAGAATCTTTCTTATGTAGTATAATTGAGAATTACAACTTCATTCTCATCACTGTAACAAATGTAAATGTCAGGGGAGGTCATTGTTATCAAATTTAAATGTAAGGGGAGATAATTGTGATCTTTAGAAAACATTACGTAGGGTAGGTTTGTGTAATAAACTCAAAACACATGAAAGTATATTGCATTTATCGCTTAATTTAACACCAGATATTCAAAGTCTTGGCACTTTAATCTAATATTTTGGGGCCTCTCCATTAGTTGCCACATTATAAGAGGAGCACATTAGACACATTTACTTAATGGAAAACCTTAAATCTTAAGATGATTTTCATATCAGATGCACTAAAGTCGGTGTCAGTGTTCTAAAAGGCGGCAGGTGCTAATCGGGCAACGAGGGACCTTCTAGTGCCTAGGCGGCTAGGTGGGGGCCTAAGAGGGAGCGTAGGTGGTTTTCTTATTATTTTGTATAAATATAAAGATATAAGAAATACTCATTAGAAATCTATAGCAACTTTCCTAGCAAACATTTCACACAATTCATGAAGATATAAAAGTTCATGAATGTAAAGATCAGTCGAGTATTTTAAGTGATAAAATGGGAGTTGATTATGTGTAACTATCACTATAAAGATAGATCAACAAGAACTAAAAAATATAGAGATGTGTTATTTCAGTTAAAAAATGCCTACACAAGGATTTAAATTAAGGCTGAAATGTTGACAAGATGGAAATGTGCAATGTTCAAAAAGGCGGTAGGCGGGAAGAGGGTGCTAGGAGGTCGACTTGCGTCTAGACGGTTTTTATTTTTATATAATACATGCTTCTAAAAATCACTTATTACCATAAACTTAACGCTTCAACAAGAAGTCTGAGAGGAGGGGGGGGGGGGGGGGGGGGGGGGGGACTTTATGGTTCAACAAGAAGTCTAAGTAGGTGAGATGACTAATCACTCTCTAGGCTCAAGGGCCTAGACGGGGGGGGGGGGGGGGGGGGGGGGGGGGTGGCGCACAACCAAGGCTAGGATCTAGGTGGGGAATTTCAGTTTTGTTATATGAGTTGAGCATCCCTAAGCTTATATTTTTTCTTATATTGATTAGATCTGATTGTTAGAATTTATGGGTTTTCTTAAGTTGACAAAATCAAATTTTGGTCAACTTTGGGGTCAATTTATTATGGGATCCATACGTCTTTCAAGACAACTCAAAGTGGTAACTCGTTTACCTACGCAAGGAGTATAACGTGGTATACTCACATACGAAAAATCATAAATTATTGAATAAGAAATTGTAGCTCAAAGTGCTCATTTGGAACATGGAAAATGGTTGAAGTTGTTAAGTTAAAGCTTATCCCACATAGGAAGAATGTGTAAAATGGGTGTAGTATAATATAACTCAATTTGGCTTAAAGGCTTGGTGCCCTTGGGGTATCCCAACTCTTTGAAGGAGGAAGGACTTACTTGGACTTGGTTTGGCTTCCAAGCCCACACGCGCTCGCCGGCTCGGTTCGTGGGTCATGGGGCTTTAACTTGGCTAAGGTATAAACTTTTTTGCCCCAGTCCAGTCCGTTTTTTGTTTTTAATTTTATTTTTTCTTTGACATTTAAGTTCGGTTATTCCCAACAGTTGACTGTTGGGATTTCCAACCGTTTTTAACTGCCACTTCTTTTTGTATAAATAAGTGGCCTAGGGTCTCATCTAAAGGTTACGAAATTCAGTCTGGTCCATATATTCAGTGTGTTCATATGAGAGTTCTCAACAGTTGGTTCAAACAGACTTGCAAATTGGGGTGCTACTTTTGCAAGTGAAGATTATTGTATCCTGGGAGACGATTGCCACTGCGTCCGAGAAGCACTAATTCGGGGCAAAATTCGTCTAAAGGTCATAGTGTTTAACACTTGCCTCAATCTAATTTCTCACTGTCAGTGCATTAAGTTTTTTGTAATTATTCTGTAATTACAAATTTCGTAATATTTGTAATATTATAAAAATTCATTATGGATAACAATCTTAAGAAGAATTTTTATATATTTTAATTCCAGAATGATTTTTTGTGTTACTTAATTACGAAAATATTTTATAATACTTGGTGTGTTAAGAAATTATTTCTAGTATTACAAAATATTATTTTCACATTCTGTAAAGGTTTTTTGTAAAGGGGAGAATTTCCTATTATACAAAAAATTTAAGTTATTTATTGAATGTATTATTGTTACTCAGAAAAATAGTATACTACCATTTATTTTCTACTGAATTGCCAACAAAATTATATTTCATTACATTTGTGACACTATATCAATATAATTATTCAATCACATATCTTGTTATAAACATACATTTATTTATGTTCAAAACATAAATGGCAACTACTTCTGCTTTTCCCGTTGCGGTAGTACCAACTAATGTTGGACATGGTGAAAAACTCGAAAAGTTCAAAGGGACTGATTTTAAACGTTGGCAACAACTAGGGGTGTGCAAAAAAAACGACTGAAGCGAAAATCGAACCGGCCCGAACCGAAACCGACGGTTTTTTTTAGCTTGGTTCGGTTTGCGGTTTGCGGATTTAAAAAAACGACAATGTCGGTTCGGTTGGCGGTTTAGACAAAGAAAAAACCGATTCGAACCGAACCGAACCGAACCGACGTCAATATTTATATTAAAAAACCCTTAAATATCTTTTATTTTTATATCCAAAACCCATTAACCAAACTCCAAAACCGACCAAAATCGAAAACCAACCTAAAAAAACCCGACCAAAATTGAAAATCGGTTAAAACCGAATCGAAACCGAACCAAAACCGATGTGAATCGAAACCGGCGGGTTTTTTCATTATCGGTTCGGTTTCGGTCTGATTTTTTCCAAAACCGAACCAATCGGTTCGGTTTGAATTGCGGTCCAAAACCGAACCGAACCGAATCGAACCGACCCGTGCACACCCCTGGCAACAACAAATGTTATTTTATTTAACAACTTTGAACTTGGCAAAATTCCTTAATGAAGAGGAACCAGTTTTGAAAGAAGGTGAAATTGACAGGCAAATAATTGTCGTTGTGGATGCATGGAAACATGTTGATTTTTTATGTAAAAATTATATCCTCAACAATCTGGAAAACACATTATATAATGTGTACAACCCTCTTAAAAATGCTAAAGAGGCGTGGGAATCTCTGAATAAAAAATACAAAACAGAAGATGCCGGAATGAAGAAATTTGTTGTAGGTAGATTCTTGGAAGTCCAAGAGCTCCAATTGATTTATCATGAAATCTTTTCTGAAAAAAATGGAAATAAGTGAGTCTTTTCAAGTGGCTGCTATGATTGAAAAACTGCCACCATCTTGGAGAGATTTCAAAAATTATTTGAAACATAAACGTAAAGAAATGGGGCTTGAGGAGTTGATTGTGAGGTTAAGGATTGAAGAGGATAATCGGGTGTTAGAAAAGAAAACTAAAAATCCTATGGAATCCAAAGCGCATATAGTGAAAGAATGACAAAGTAGCAAGAACAAGAAAAGGAAGCATGTGAACCAAGGCGGGCCAAACAAAGGGCTTAAAAGTGGAAACTTTCAAAAGTTTGATGGAAAATGTTTTGTGTGTGACAAGTCGGGACATCGTGCTAAAGATTGTCGTTATCGAAAAAATCAAGGAAATAAGAAACATAAGCAAGCACAAGCCAATGTCACTGAAGTTGAGAACATTTCTAAAAATATTAATGATTTGAGCCTCTCGGTCATGGTTTCTGAAGTCAACATGCTGGGAAACACTAAGGACTGGTGGGTGGATACTGGGGCCACTCGTCACATATGTTCTGAAAAGAATATGCTTACTTCCTACCAACACTCTGATCACGAGGAGCAACTTTTCATGGGAAATTCTTCTACTTCAAAGGTCGAAGGAAAAGGAAAAGCTATACTCAAGATGACTTCAGGAAACGAACTTACACTCAACGACGTGCTTCATGTCCCCGATATTCGAAAGAACTTTGTTTCAGGATCACTGCTTAGAAAGAAGGGATTTGAACTTGTATTTGAATTTGAGAAATTTGTACTCACTAAGAGTGGCATGTATGTGGGTAAAGGATATTTGTGCGATGGCCTCTTCAAACTCAATGTAATGATTGTAATTCCTATTAATAATAAGAAGAAGAATGTATCTTCTGCTTATTTGCTTGAGTCTTGTAATGTTTGGCATGGTAGATTAGGTCATATTAATTATGATACTATTCGTAGATTGATTAATTTAGACTTAATACCAAAATTTAGTATTGACTCGAGTCACAAGTGTGAAACGTGTGTGGAATCAAAGTTAACTAAAACTCCTTCTAAAAATATTGAAAGAAGTACAAACCCTCTTGAGTTAATTCATAGTGATATATGTGATTTACAATTTGTACAAATAAGAGGTGGGAAAAGTATTTTATTACTTTTATTGATGATTGCACAAGATATTGCTATGTATATTTGCTTAGAAGCAAGGATGATGCGGTAAATATTTTTTAACATTATAAAAATGAAGTTGAGAATCAACTTAGCAAAAAGATTAATATAGTTAGGAGTGATAGAGGAGGTGAATATGATTCCCCTTTTGAACAATTTTGTTCAAAATACGGAATTATTCATCAAACTACCGCTCCTTACTCACCTCAATCTAACGGGATTGCGGAACGCAAAAACTGAAATCTAAAAGAAATGATGAATGCTATGTCGATAAGTTCGGGTTTACCTCAGAACTTGTGGGGGAACTTTGCTTTCTGCAAACTACCTTCTTAACAAAATGCCTCATAAGAAATCACAAAAGACACCATATGAATTATAGAAAGGTCGAACACCTTCCTACAGATTTCTCAAAGTGTGTGGGTGTCTAGCAAAGGTAGTGGTTCTTGATCCTAAAAGGATTAAGATAGGGCCAAAAACTGTTGATTGCATATTTATTGGATATGCGATTAATAGTAGTGCATATCGATTTCTTGTACATAAATCTGAGATTCTTGATATACACATAAATGCTATAATTGAGTCTAGGAGTGCATATTTCTTTGAAGATATATTTCATAATAAAAATAAAGTGGTTGATTCAAGTTCTTGTAAAAGAAATTATGATATTGCATCTAGTAGTCATCAAAATAATATGGAAAATGAATATATTGAGAAAGATGATGACCTCGAACCTAAATGCAGCAAAAGGACAAAGACTTCAAAATATTTTGGTCCAAATTTTCTAACAAATATGTTAGAAAGTGAGCCTAGAAACTTCGCAGAAGCGATGTCAACTCCGAAAGCTCCTTTTTGGAAAGAGGCTATCAATAGTGAAATTGAATCCATCATGCAGAATCATACATGGGAACTGGTTGACCTTCCTCCAGGATATAAACCTCTTGGATGCAAGTGGATATTCAAGAGGAAATTAAAAGTTGATGGATCAATTGATAAATATAAAGCTAGACTTGTAGCTAAAGGCTATAAACAAAAGGAAGGACTGGATTACTTTGACACTTACTCACCTGTTACGAGAATAACATCCATTCGAATGTTAATAGCCATTGCAACATTATATAATCTTTACATACATCAAATGGATGTAAAAAATGCCTTCTTAAATGGAGAGCTAAATGAAGAGATATACATAGAACAACCAAAAGGATTTAAAGTTCCAGGTAAAGAAAAGAAAGTGTGTAAACTTTTCAAATCCCTTTACGGATTAAAACAAGAAACTAAATAATGGCATGAGAAATTTGACAATGTAATGATGTCAAATGGATTTAAAATAAATGAGTGTGATAAATGTATATACATTAAAAACACTACAAGTGGTTATGTCATTGTTTGTCTCTATGTAGATGATATGCTTATTATTGAAAATAATAAGGATATTATTAAATCTACTAAGAAAATATTGTCCAGTAAATTTGACATGAAAGATATGGGTATTGCCGATGTTATATTAGGAATTAAAATTTCTAAAACATCGGAAGGACTTGTTTTGTCTCAATCTCATTATATTGAGAAGATACTTGATAAGTTCGATAAAGGTAGTGATAGCATTGCTAAAACACCTATTGACCCAAATCTTCATTTATATTAAAATACTAGAAATGGTATATCTTAATTAGAATATTCTCGTATCATAGGTCGTTTAATGAATGTCATGAACTGCACTAGTCCAGATATTGCCTACTCGGTTAGTAAATTGAGTCGATATACAAGTAATCCAGGTGAAGACCATTGGAAAGCCATAATAAGAGTTCTTAGATATCTAAAATATACTCTTAATAATGAATTGCACTACACGAAATATCCATCTGTACTTGAAGGATACAGTGATGCTAATTGGATATCTGATTCAAAGGATTCTAAATTCATAAGTGGTTATGTATTTACACTTGGAATTGCAGCGGTGTCTTGGAAATCCTCCAGACAGACTTGCATTGCTAGGTCAACAATGGAGTATGAATTCATTGCTTTAAATGAAGTTGGAGAAAAAGCATAATGGCTTCGAAATTTTTTAGAGGATATTCCAATGTGGCCAAAACTTGTGCCTGCAATTTGCATACATTATGATAGTCAATCGGCAATTGGCAGAGCACAGAGTCATATGTATAATGGTAAGTCTCAACATATATGTCGAAGACATAATACTGTTAAACAACTTCTCTCTAATGGAATAATTTTCATTGATAATTTTAAGTCTAAAGACAATATAGCGGATTCGTTAACCAAAGGGTTAAATAGAGAGAAAGTGTATAATTTATCGATGGGAATGGGACAAAGCCTACAAAATAAAGAGTTGTCTTGATGGAAACCCTACCTAGCTGACTGGAGATCCCAAGATCTAGGTTCACAGGGACAACTGAATTTTGACTGACTCTTTGAAAAGAGCACTGATGAGTTTCAAACTCATACCTATTCTTATGATAAAACAGCACTCCCTACAAAGTAAGTAAGGATAAGCTTAACTTTTAATGACTCCTATACTTTGAAAATTCAAGTGGGGTATAGTAGGATACTCTTAATCGGAAGTCACCTATGTGAGTGTGAAGGGGTTGCTTCCATGAGAATTCGAAAGGCTGAAATTCTCTAAAGCACTCATGAAACCAAGAATGTTCAGGGCCAAAATGAACACAACTGAAAGAACCAATTTTATTTGAAAAATTACTGTGTGGAGTCTATTGACTTGATTTACATAAAACACTGAACAGTTCAAGACATCGCGTTCACTGATCAATTAGTAAATTCGATAGTCTCTCACTAGGGAAGATTCAAAGCCAAAAGCTATCTCTCCCGATACAGGAATTTTTTATAGGACTCTCTTAGTGTTTGCACAGTGGTTTATGTTGATCCAACCAATTTTCATTCATGTGGGGAATTGTTAGAACTTATGGGTTTTCTTACGTTGACAAAATCATATTTTGGTCAACTTTGGGGTCAATTTATTATGGGACCCACACATCTTTTAATACAACTCAAAGTGGTAACTCGTTTACCTTCGCAAGGAGTATAACGTGGTATACTCACATACGAAAAATCATAAATTATTGAATGAGAAATTGTAGCTCAAAGTACTCACTTGGAACATGGAAAATGGTTGAAGTGTTTAAGTTAAAGCTTGTCCCACATAAGAAGAATGTGTAAAATGGGTGTAGTATAATATAACCCAATTTGGCTTAAAAGCTTGGTGTCCTTGGGGTATCCCATCTCTTTGAAGGAGGTAGGACTTACATGGGCTTGGTTTGGCTTCCAAGCCCATGCGCGCGTGCACGCCGCCCGCCCCGACTCAGGCTCGGGCTCGTGGATCGTGGCTCGTCGGCCATGGGCCTTGAGGCTTTAACTTGGATAAAGTATAAAGAGGCCAAATTCTATTGGGACTTTTTTTATTTAATTTCGGGTTTCTTTTATTTTATTTCGGCCCAGTTTTATTCTAGCCGAATCCAGTCCGTTTTTTGTTTTTAATTTTATTTTTTCTTTGACAGTTAAATTCGGTTAGTCCCAACAGTCTTATTTTTGTATAATAAGTGGCCTGGTGTCTCATCGAAAGGATACAAAAATTCAGACAGTCCAGTCCATATATCCAGTGTGTTCATATGAGAGTTCTCAACAGTTGGTTCAAACAGACTTGCAAATTGGGGTGCTACTTTTGCAAGTGGAGATTATTGTATCCTGGGAGACGATTTCCACTGCGTCCGAGAAGCACAAATTCCGGGCAAAATTCTTCTTAAAGTCAGAGTGTTTAACACTTGCATCAATCTAATTTCCTGTGTCAGTGCATTAAGTTTTTTGAAATTACAAATTTTGTAATATTTGTAATATTATAAAAATTCATTGTGGATAACACTAAACGGGTCAATATTAGAGTTGTCATTGTATCATTTTTTATTGTGTTAAGGTCTTTTGGGGTTCGTGTCTAAATGATTTATTTTTTTATCGTATGCAAAAACCATATTTAAATACGACACGTTATCTTACCAAGTTTTGTCGTGCTAACCCGTTATTATCTATTAAAATAATAAATCGTAAATGGGCAGACACATTATCTTGTTAGCAAACTCAATTACACCCATCAATTCATTAACATTGCTAATTTCTTAATTACTTATTTTTTAACAATATTTCTTATTCATGAAAAATATTTTTTATTCACCAAAATTATATTAATGCATGTTAACGGTTTTTGGTAAATAAAAAATTGGGAGTTTCTAACAACACAAGCGAGAAGATAATGTGTTGCTGTTGAAAATTTGGGAGTTCCTCACAACTTTGTTGTTGGTAAATAAAGGTAGCTTTGTTACCAAAATCTCTATTATACCTCTAATACAATAGTATTAGAGGTTTTAATGCCCATTGATAGAATCAATTGCTTTTACTAAAGACCCTCTTCTCCAACTTCTTTTACTACTTCCACTCCCTTGGAAAACAAATAGGGGTTGGATGATGTATAGGGATTATTTTACTACCTCCACTCCTTAACATTGGTTCTGAAGCTCTATAGGGATTCTTTTTTTGTATGAAAGTGGAAGATGCTTTTTATTTGTTAAGGATTCTACAATACCATCATTGAAACTCTGAAACTGCTATGGAATATCAAAATAGAGCCCAAAATGATCATTATCAATGGCTTTTTTCACATCATTAAGTGACTTTAGCTAGCACGGATGAAACACAAGACCCCTTATCCAACTGCTAAGATGTGTTAACATTAGGTTTTGGGAAAAACCCATTTAAAACTTCTTGCAACAACCCCTAATCCAATGGCTCTGATGGAAAGAAATCGAAATCCATGCAATTGTCATCTGTAGGGTTGGATGATGTAACTACCGAATTAGTTTGATAATTTTCATACGTTGATAGACACATATCAAGCTTATCAGCAGCAGTATAAGTAGGGTGTGATAAAATAGAGGAATTTTTATCGTTGTAAATAGCAATCCACAGGTAAAACTACATAACTAATCCTTTGTCTGATCTTAAATTTCATAATTATTCTTTCTCATATATGCAGATCCATTTATGCTTGGAGAAAATGAAATAGAAATAACGTAAATTTTGGTATTCAAAAATTTGGTAAAGATGAAAGTTTTCTTTCTTTTTGCGAGAATTTTCCACATGGTTAATTTCATTGACAGATGTACAATTGGTTCGATTTATTGTAGGAGATAAAAATGGTTTAGTTTTTAGCTTTTAATTTTTATGTTTCCTTTGCTTGTGACTTCAAGTATAGGATTGGTTCGATCTTTGTGTCCTTGTTTACTTTTCATTGATAGACTATAGATTTTGCTGATTTTGTCTAGAGAATGGGAAAGAAAGATAAGTTAAGCCAAACCCAGAAAGAAAAGGAGAGAGTTGATGATGTACTTCACTTACTCAAGAAACAAGCTGGAGCCCACGAAAGATATGGAAGGCAATACCCAAATGGGCTATTCTTTCTTCATAATCTGATGTTATATGTATTTTATTCATGTATAATGTAATGATGACTAACATGACTAATAAAAAATTAAATATGTTTATGATTTTTTCATAGGATTTTGAAAGTGAGAATATTATTTATAAAAAAATCAATTCAAATATGAGTTAGACTATCATGAAAATAGACAAAAAAACATTAGAAATATTTACATTTCATTTTATTAATACAGTAAAATAATATAAAATTTAAATATTTTTTAGATGTTTTCTATAGTGAGAATACAAAAAAAATATCAAAACATTTTATTAACAATATTCGTAACATACACTTTTGCCCGCGCATCATTCGGGGTACATGTTAATTATATTAATGCCAATCACACCAACATTAAAGAAGCACAAAACCTATGTTAGTTAAACCTCAATTAACACCCACCATAGCGATGACTAAGATTATCTCACTCACCATTATATATAGAACCTATTGCATTTTCTCCATCATTAGAACTCCAATAATCATTAACAACCCCTCATCCAATCTTAAGACCAATATTACTTCACTTTTCAAACATTCCCTGTGAAATCTTATTGCCCCCTTGATTTTTCCCTGAATGTCCATCGATACCATTGCCCCTAATAAATTCCCTTGGAAGAAAAGCAACCTTCTTGATAGCCTAAAATGTTTATAACCACAAACATTGGTGTAGGGCTCCCTCTTAGTCATTATTTTTTATATGCCGCATTATTCTCTCACTCTTCATAGCAACAGTTTTGAAAGTTTCGGATTATCATTGTGTTCATTATCATTTATTGTTTACTTTCCCTACACTATAATGCCTTGTTATTTATTTATATGAAACACACCATATATGTGGTTGACTTATTAAGAGCATGCACTATATAAAAATTTCAACTAGTTTGGACATAAAGACAAAGTAATTTTTTAGTTTGCCATAAGCTCCCTTCTTCAAGGTACAACAAAGTTCAGCTTTAAGTACAACATCAACAACTACAACCGTAAAAGTCTAATGAATACAAAAGGCATATAATGACACACTATAAGACATATTGCACTTGTATTGCATTAAGTGTGGTTAAATTTTATTTAATAAATTGTTGGGAATTTTTAGACATTTTAAAAATAATTTTTAAAAGATAAAATTTATTTTTTAAAGTTATTGGGAATAATTAGAATTCCTAAATCTTACCTAAAAACATTTTGTGACAAAAAAATCGCTATATAATATTGGAGTAGCAATTTGTATTTGCAAAAGTTCGAAAACATGCGTTTGAAACGCTGATGTTTGTTTGGCACATGTACATCACCTACTTTAATTTGATTGGTCCGTTTTGTGTTTATTTACTCTCACATACTTAAGGCGTATTATCAACCATAGATTAAATCTTATCAACTTATGATAATATATCTCGTCCTATGCGTTTCCTTTTCAACTAATCACAGCCTGTAACATATAATCGATATTAAACAGTTTCAACTCATTTGGGTAGTTCAATTTCAGCCGTCAGATTTGCTTCAAACCGATCAGTTTAATCATAACCTTTGATTTCAAACTTCTCCATAACCTTCCTCAAGGAGTATAAAAAGAGACCTCATCTTTACAATTGGATACTTTTATCCATTTGAGAGAGAGAGAGAGAGAGAGAGAGAGAAGAAAAAAGAGAAAGCTGAGAGAGATAGAAAGAGAGTCTAAGAGAAAAAGAAATAGAAAATTTATGAGAAAATTATTTTGTAAAAACCAGAAGTGTTAGATAGGTTTTCAAATTGAAAAAAAAAAGATCTCCCTTTTTGAGTTTTTTTCTAAAAACACTTATGATATAACTTAGTTTACTGTTTTCATACTTATATGATTTTCTTGAGTTTTCAGAGTGAGATTGCGAGAGTTTATACGATATTTTTACACTACCATCCCACTGATAATTTGTTTCTTTCCAAATAACTTCACGATTTGAAAAACTTGATTTTATTTTTAGAAAATTGAGTATCTAACGTTGTGATACATACACTGCACTATTTAGGTTTTTAGGTTGATTTTTACACTCCTGTTTGTATATTTTGTGTAGAAATAACTTCTTTATGTGGAACTTTGCATATCTTTTGAAAATTCTTCAGATCCGGTGTTTTGGGTTATAGAACTACAAAAATCAAACGAAAATACCTTTGCATGTTTTAGATCTGCTTTTAAAACGTGATTTTACATTTTGTGAAATCTTGGTATATATAAATAAGCTTTTAAATCTATTATTTTCAAGATCTAAAAAGTTAGATTTTAAACTTTCTTTAAAAATATTCATTTTTTTATTTTTGAAGTTTTAGAACAAGAACATATAGTTCCTCTCTATAATTTGTAATAAACATTTGTAATAAGTTTGATTGTATTCTGTTTTATATTTCATACATTTCAAACACATGCATCTTAAGCCTTTCACACACACTTGAAAATAAAAAATGTGTTATTCAAAGAGAGACTTGTTAGACTGAGTCGACGTAAAGATAAAATGTGGAGGAGTTCCAACTATTGGAGAGATCAGAATGGAAGAATATTTATGGAGGTGTAGCTCTAGATTTTTAAGTATATTTTCTTTCATTTTCTTTGATCTTATGATATAGTTATACCTTGTAATCTCACTTTATTTTTAGTGGATTTTTTGGTTTATGACGTAGAGGTCACCGTGGATATTTTCCCTAATTTGGGATTTTACGACGTTAAAAAATCATGTGTTCCTTATTGTTTTAAGTTGCTAATTCTTATGTGATAATCTAGGATAAAGTCTTAATAAGGTGTATTTTAAAATTTTGATTTATCAAGAATCTTAAAGTTTTCACGGTTTAATAAAGTTTCCATATCTTGTGTTCTTAATCAAAAGGCGCTTCTTCAAAGAGTTTATTCGAAAAACTTAACCTAATCTTTAACCTTCGTTAATAACTTGGTTGGGTAATTTCAAGTGGTATCAGTGTGGGTTTATAAAATTTCTTTTGATCCTGAAACTCCTAAAATTACTTTTGAAAATCCTTTTTCAAAATGGATGAAAAATTGAGAAACTTGATAATATTTCCATACCACCTTTATTCGATGGACATAATTTTCCTAACGGGAAGGTGAGGATGATTGCTTTCATTCAAGGAACTCTGGGTGATGAAGTCTGGAAAATGATTACACTTACCCTACTAAGCCTTTGATTGAAGCCAATACCATAAGGATTCAGAAAAATCTCAATGAGTTTACTAAGGAAGAAAAACAAATGTCTCTGAGTAATAATAAGGGTAAAAACTACATGTTATATCTATGAATGAACATGAATTCAAGAGGATGTTTATATGTACCACTTCTAAAGAAGTCTGGGGCACCCTTGTCACTCCTCATAAGGGTGATGAACGTGTTAAGGCTAGAAAGACCCAAATGCTTGTATAACGGTACAATACCCTTATGATATATGAGTCTTAGTCCTTTGATGACTTTTATATAAAATTAACTGATATTATCACTAAACTACGTGTGAATGGGATAGTTTATGATAGAAAATAAATTATTCTTAAAATATTGAGATCCCTACCTGCTAAGTTTGATAATAAGAGGTATGCTATTGAGGACATTAATGACCCTAATTTAATTATTGACTTATAAACTTAGAACTATTGAAATGGAGTTGGAATATAAGAAACACATGATCTCTAATAGTAGAAGATCGTCTAGATTTAATGTAATCTTTTCATCTCAATTGGTTGTCCCTAAGAATACTCTACCTAACTATGACCTAGGGTTAGATGAATACTGTGACTTAGAAAGCATTGAAAACTAGATTTCCCTAATGAGCAAACACTTTAAGAAAATTATAAAGTTTAGGAATGCTACGGCTTCCAAACAAGGGAAATCTGGTTATTAAATTTTTTAGCCTCCTAGACCCCACGATAAGACTAATGATTGATAGATTTAGGATATTACACGCAAACCAAGAAAGACTTGAGCAATATAGAGTGTCATAGGTGTGGAAATATGGGACATTATTCCAATAGACGTAAGTCTAAGGTCAAGAACACTGATAAGGCCCATGTGTGTAAGACTTGGGATGACTCTAGTGACTCAGAAGATGATGAACCTGAGTTATCCAATATAAATTTATCATATATGTCTTTTTTTGCTAAAATTTTATATAATGATGATAAAGCATGCCTGCCTATTGATAGTATTGCTAATAATATGCTCCCTGCTTGTGTGAATGAAGTGTTTAATGTTGTAGTGTTAAATGATTCTGATACTTTTAGCATAGGTTTGAGTCAAAGTGACAAATCTTGTGACGAATTGAATGGATGTGTGAGTTCCACTAAACAAATTCATGTGATAGGGGACCAATCACACACATCACTCAGTGAGTCTGATGATATATAATAATTTTATTCTAAAACCCTTGAGAGAAGTGACAACCTTGAAAAAATGGTGAAACAGTCAAGTGAATGTGTTGAGAATTTGAGTAATACAATTTGGAAGGATAGTGAGGAATTCACTAATCAATGTGTTGCCCATGAGACAAAAACTAAAGAATATGTTTCCAAACTAAAAGAACTTTCTGTGAAAAAATTTGTTTTAGAAGAAAGATATACATCTACTTTAATAGAACTTGAAGAATTTAAATAAAACGTCTCACCAGTTTTCAAAAAGTGAGTTCATTTTGAGACTAATCCTAAATCTTATGACAAAATTATTAATTCTAGTAAACTCAATTCTTATGATAAAACATGCCTTGAATTTTATAAAAAATCTAAAGGTATAAAGATAAATTTTCAAGATTCAAAGACCGTCTTTGTTTCCTTTGGGAAGTTGACTCTTAAACCATGCCAAGGTCTTGATAAATCTCAGAAATGCATTTTGAACATTAATGTCTCGCAAGCATCACATAGTGTGAGTATTCCAAATCAGATTTCTGACTGTAAAGCTAAGTATGTTTGCCCCCCCCCCCCCCCCCCCATTAGAGAATTTGGGCAAGGAACTACAACTGTTGCAGTTAAACTTCATGTTTCCAACATGCCTAAGCCTATTTTTAAGGATCTAGAAGATAAAGTCAAGACTACCTCACACCAATACTGTAGTTACTATGATGTATATGGTCACTCCATTACTGAGTGTTTTAAAAACGTCTGCATACACTAGTGTATCAAAACTTTAGCTATTCTAGGAAGAGCTAAAACACTTATGTTCTCCCTAGATAAACCACTAAAAACTCTAACTATAGAAAGTAAAAGGGAGGGTCTCGCACTAAAAAGAAATCATTCAGAAAGACCCCTCAAACCTTTTTTAAATCAAAGGCCAAGAAAAAATTGAAACCAGGGCCATTTAGGTTAGAAAATATGACCTTATACCCCAGTTTAGGTGCAATATGGTTATAACTGCATTTAAAGTCGAACGTACCTCAGTCGGTTGGTAGGCCGTGTCCTTTTTAGTGACAGAGTCTCATCCCAGATCATCAGTAAAGGAACACTTTGTGAAGAGGGCCTTCCTATTTTGAGTAATATCTTATTAATAAAAGGCCTTACAACCAATATGATTAGTATATCATAATTCTATAAATCTGATCACACGGTTACCTTTTTCAAAATTGAATAAAAAATTTCAAACAAGAAAGGTAATTGCATTCTTGCAAGAAACAGAACTCCGAATAACTATTACACAGTGATTCTAAGTAATGAATCATGTAAGATAGCTAGGGTAGATAACTCTGATCTATGACACAACATATTAGGTCATACTAACTTTGATAACCTATGCAGATTGAGTTCCCAAAAGATAGTTAGAGGTTTACCTAAGATGAAAAACCATTCAAACACTGTTTATGGTCCTTGCCAAGTGGGGAAAATAAGTAGGACACCTCACAAGAAAGTTAAAGATATCATAACTTCCAAACCTCTTGAATTAATCCACATGGACCTTATGGCTTCCTCTAAAACTGTGAGCCTTTGTGGTAACAATTATATCCTTATTATGGTTGATGATTTTACATGATTTACTTGGGTTTCTTTTATGAAAAACAAGTCGGATACATTCCGTAAATATCTTAAAATCCTTTTGAAAATTGGAAATGAAAAGGATACCCAAGTATCCCGTATAAGGAGTAATAAAGGTGGAGAATTCATAAAAACTGGTGTGGAAGAATATTTTCTTGGTAATGGTTATCAACATAAATTTATTGCACCTAAGACACCTCAACAAAATGGTATTACTGAGAGAAAGAATAGAAAAATCTAAGAAATGGCTTGGGTCATGTTACATACCAAAGGATTGCCAAAATACTTTTAGGTTGAGGCAATCTAAACAATGTGTCACATCATTAATCGTGTCTACGTTAGAAAGAATACCAAAGAGACTTCCTATGAACTATGGTACAATAAAAATCCAAACTTGAAATACTTTACAACCTTTAGGAGTATTTGCTATGTGTGCAAAGGCAGAGAAAGTCTTTCTAAATTTGATACTCGAGGTGATAAAACCATTTTTCTAGGATATTCCAAAACAAATAGGGTCTATCGTGTTTACAATGTAATACCCCGTATTTTCTGTGATATTTATTTTTGGGGATTAATTGAATTAAATGTGAATTAATTGGGAATTAATCCGGATAAAAATACTAGCGAGATGTGAGTTGGTATTTGACTATACTGAGTATATATGATGTTATATGATTATTTAATTATGAGATTTGTCGTGAGATTGATATACGGCAATTTGGACATTTTATTGGGTCGCGTGTGACAGTCGCGCCCGGATATAATTATTTTAATTTAAAAAGTGAATTTAAATTCTATTAACCGTATGGTCGTTTTGAGTGCGCCAACGCGTCCGGAAGGGTCGAGATAGTCAGAAAACACTAGTCGGGGGTTTAGTTTGGGTCCCGGGGTATTTTTAGGCCATACCGGCAACATAAAGGGTATTTTGGTAATTTGGTATTTTTGGAAATTAAAAGTGACGAAAATTTGTAAATTATATCTGATGTGGATTTGACCCACTAAGCCACTAATCAACCCATGTTAACCCAATAGGCTACTTAAGTTATTAGAATTAGGTTTCTAAATTCTTTCCCCAAAATCAAACCCTAGCCACCATAGCCATTGGAGAAGAAAGCTTGGAGAGGGAGAGATAGAAAGGAATTCTGCAGAAAGAGAGAGGGAACTCCTTCAATTCGTCATCAAAACCAGAGATTGAATCAAGGCAAGTGGTTTAATTTCAATTAAATTAATGCTATGCTTTCCATGTTTAGGAATTTTCGAAATTAATCTTGGAAGATGATGTAGACCCATGAATTGGAAGTTAAAAGCTGTAAATTATGTTAGGTATTGCATGTAGTAATATTCTGGACGAATTAGGTGATCAAAACAGAACCATTGATGATCAAAAATTGGATTTTAGGAGAAGTTTATTGATGTTCTTGAATGAAGAAGAAATCTGGAATTTTGATGAAGTTTTAATCTAACCAAAGCCTTTGAATGATGAATTATGGGTTTTAAAATGCTAATACTGTTGTAGGATGATAGTATGATGATATTGTAACCTTGTCTTAGAGTTTCATGCTTGTAAATGGTGTTTTGGGACGAATTGGTAACTGCAAAACGAAGCAGTCCGTAGCCATACCTGATACGTTCGATCGATCGATGTTCATCAGTCGATCGATCGACCACCATCGATCGATCGAAAGAAAAGGTCGATCGATCGACCTTCCCAGAATGAGTAAAGTTTTCCCTAATTTAATTTTAATGGTGGTAACTCTTGGAATAATAATATTTGAGATCTTATGAATACCCTTAAAATTAAAGGAGACCAGTAGGCATGATTATGATATTGGACCTTAATAGGAATTCAATTTGAGGAATTATTCTAAATTATTGAAATTCGATAAGTGAGATAATATTTGGGTTAATAGTGTAAATTTGCATAATTTGACAAAATGAGGTTTGGGGCAGAAGTAAAGACCTTAGGAATAAAGATGTTATAGGTGGGAATAATAGGAACTTAATAGTCTATTTGAGATAGGTTTTAAGTTTAAGAAACTACGACGTGAGACGTGTCGACAATTTAACTTCTATATTATCGGGATACTTGAAATATATGAATTTGGAATAATGGTATAAAGATGTAGAGTATACCTTTATTGTTATTAAGATATCTAAGATGTGTGAATGCTTAGCATATAATTTTATGTGTATGACATACCTACCATACTTGCTATCACGTGAGGTTGCGTTCGCTTAGGGCCTTCTTATCCTTTTGTTTCCCGGATTTAGATTGGTTACCTCGATGAACATAGGTCATAGAAGGACTTATTGGGATGTTAATAAGTTTGCTGATCGTGGGAGCGTAGGTATGTGCGTGACCCATGTGATGTGACTGTGTTCGCCTCCATTATTTGTGATGTTGTTATCTGAACGATTCCTGAGAGATTCGGAATGCGTGATCCTTATGTACGTGATGTACCGGGATGGATAGCAGAGTATGTGTGCACCGCAGCTTAGCCTTTGGGTGCTTATATTGTATATTTATGATGTGAATAATATACGGTTAAATGAAAAGGAATTTGCTATGATAAATTGTGTGTATATCTATTATCACGATGTGAAAAGATAAACAGAGGACTGAAATCAATAAATGGATTTTTTAATAATTGGGAATCCGAGAATTAAAGTAGAACTCTCTATTTAATTGTTAAGATTGGAATTAAAATGTGAACCGGGTAGAAGTGTTAGGCACTCTTTTGACTAGATAGTTATGAGTTATCACATGAATGGGTACAGGATCGTTAGGAGTGCACAGTTAGATGAGAGGTGAGTATTCCATGTGAGAGCACGTCCTAACATGTACTTTGCATTATTGTTTTAACTGTTATTAAATCACTTGCAGTTTTTAAATTGATTTCCACTTTCGGGCTCTGACCCATTTGCTTTCAAATCTATTTTTTTTTAAAAACCATTTTAGGTGCCCAGCCACAAGGACACCATGCTTAGGATTCTTATTCAGGTGACGAGCTGTAGCTGTTTGTGGAAGTTACAGGACATCGATTATAGACGCTTCATCTATCTTGACTCGATATTTATCAGTTATCAGTTGTAGGGCATGTCGCCCATTTCTTTTAGAGACATTTCTTTTACTTCAGTTATTCAGACGTTTGGCATGTAATTATTCAGAATTCAGACTTGTTATTTTATTCTTCAGTTGTGGGATTGTAGTGAGGAGTTTTCCTCCGGACTTCTATTTATTATTGTTGGTTATTTCATTACTTAGTTATGGTGAATGGATTTATGTTTTCATTATTCTTTTATTGCATGTTAACCAGACTTAACTTAAAATTTGACAACTTACTTTTTTAAATACTAGGTGGTTAGATTATTAAAATGTTTTCGACAGTGATGATATTAACTGGACCAACTTGGCATTTTGTATTAATTTAATAAAGGAGTAGCTACCCGGTATTTAATTAGTCGGGGTGTCACATACAACTTATGTACCAAAGTTATGATGGAATCTATAAATGTAATTATAAATGACACAAGTGCTGAGAGTAGTGACAATAGATCAATTATCGTGGATGAGTTTGAAAATATTTTTGAAACTAACTCTCCTCAGATAACTAACCCACTACCACCTGAGGTCCCGTCCCTGTTGTTCCATCTTGTGTTTCTAAAGACCATCCCCTAGATGTGGTTTAGGCAACCCTTGGGAGCTTATGAAAACTAAATCCCAACTCCAAAATGTGGAAAATTTTCATGTTTGTTTCTCTTATAGAACCAAAGAATGTAAATGATTCCTTAATGACTCATACTAGATTAACAGCATACAAGAGGAATAAGTCAAGTTCAAGAGTCAAAAATTCATGATGTTTGGTATCTAGTCCCAAGGCCTAAAGATAAAAAGGTTACCGTCTCCCATTGGACTTTTAAAAATAAAACTGATGAATCTAGTGTAATCGTTGAAAACAAGGTCAGGCTGGTAGCACAAGGATATTCTCAGATAGAGGGAATAGACTACAATGAGACTTTTGCTCCAGTAACAGGGCTCGAGTTTGTTAGTTTCCTCTTAGCCATATTTTATCATTATCAATTCAAGCTTTTCCAAATGAATGTTAAGTCTACCTTTTTGAATGGTATTTTGTCAGAGGAAGTATACATTGAACAGCCTAAGGGATTTGTTGACCCTTCTTACCCTAACCATATCTTGTAAAAAACGTATGTGTGATATCGATTAAAAATTAAGTCGCAAGTTTCCAATAAAACCTTATTTAATTAGAGTCTATTTTAAACCAAATTAATTCAGCCCCTAAACAAGCATCTAAAGTGCGTGTGTCAACCCATAAATAAATATAAAGCATGCGACACAATAAATATGCTGAGACACATATTTCAGGAAAAAACCCCTTTCGGGTAAAACCTTTATTTCACTATGAATTAATAAATCGCAACTTACAATTACATAGATAAATCTGCAATGCATCAACGCGCAACCAACCCACAAAGACTCCCAGTCTTGAACTCAGCAAGAGAATACACGCAGCACCCTCTAAGGACTCGCAGCCCAATCTTCAGTAAAGAATCTTCACGCAGCAAGATCCTCAATGACACGCAGCCATACGGTGTAGAGACACACTCCATGAAAGATGAACAAAAGCAAAGTTTTCTTGAAAACCAAATCAATTCACTAAAGCATATGGGAGTTTTCAAAGAATTTTTCTTTTGCAGTTTTTCTGTTCGTCAAAACGATGTGACTTCTTAAATAAAACGGAACCAGAGAATGAGATTTTATAGAAAATCACGCCGCCTCGAAAACATAGCTCATTCGAACGAGATCAGCATGTCGCTCGAATGAAGGACAGATATCGTTCGAACGTGATCGCGCGACGTACATCTCGCGCGAACGACATGCTATGTCGCTCGAACGACTGTTGCGAAAAAATTATTATTTTAATGTCTTCTTCAACACTTAGAAAATATACTCATTCTTAAATTTTGACGAAAAAGTCCGCTCCAACACTTAGAAAATATTTTGTAAGAATATCCCAAAAGCTCTAAGTGAAAAGTTAAGGTATTAAAATATAACCTTACCAAAGTAAACTTTGCGGAGTCTTGAATGATGAAGAACTTGATTAATTCGGATCCATCTTTGATGTAGATTGCTCTTTGAATGTTCTTCGACGGTGTAGCGGTATAAGACATAATAAATTGATAACGGACCTATGAAAATATGTCCTTACATATCTATAGATTAAAAAAGGCATTATGGGGTTTAAAGCAAGCCCCCAGTGACTAGTATGACCGCCTCTCAATTTTTTTTAGTCAATAAAGGGTTTGAGCATGGCAGAAATGACCAGACATTATTTGTCCAAAAAATTGACAATGAGGTATTAATTGAACAAATTTATGTGGATGATGTCAATTTTGGTTCCACTTCCCTTGAGGAAGTAAAGGATTTTTCTACTATCATGCACGGTGAATTTCATATGTCCCTTCTGGGGGAGTTACAATATTTTTTGGGTTTACAAGTTAAGCAATTAAGTGATGGTCTTTTTATATCTCAGACTAAGTATGCGAGTGATTTAGTTAAAAAGTTTGGTCTATAGAATGCTAAGATTACATCCATGAGCCGTACAACTAAAATATCTAAAGATGAACACGGGAAAGATATTATTCCAACACTCTATAAAAGTATGATATGAAACCTTTTATATCTTACTGCTTCTAGACCTAATATATCATACGTTATGTGTGTTTGTACAATATCAATGTATGCCTAAGGAATGTCATTTGTTGTGTGTTAAAATAATATTAAAATATGTTAAGGGCACACTTAATTATAACATTTAGTACACTAAATACACCACGAGCACTACAGTTGGATACACATATGCTGACTGGGTTGGTTGCTTAAATGATAATAAAAGCACGTCCGGTGCCTGTTATTATATAGGCAATAATTTAGTTAGGTGGAGTAATAAGAAATAAAATTGCATATCCTTATTAACTACTGGATCTGAGTATATCGTAACTGGTAACTGTTGTGATCAATTTCTTTGGATTAAACAGATGTTATGTGATTATGGCATTAAAGAAGACAAACTAACGTTATTCTGTGATAATCAACGTGATATAAGCATTTTTGAAAATCCTATTCAACACTCTCGCACTAAGCATATTAAAATCAGACATCACTTCTTTCGAGAACTTGTGGAATCTAAAGAACTTGAAATTGAATAGATAAAACAAAAAAACAGTGGTTGATTTGTTTGCAAAACCCTTGGATAATATACGTTTTGAATGATTAAATAAATCCATAGGGATAATAGTTCCGGATTAAAAAAATTATGCATATAGTTTTATTCTCCTATATATATCTTTCTAATAATTGGTTTCTGAGGATCTAGGGTAAGGTTGTTTGATAAATGACAAAAGATGCTTCCTTATGTTCAATGTAGGAGACCCCTGATATGATCCTACTATTTACTTGTCTTGGTAGAATTATTCTTTTATTAATATCTCTCTTATACATGCTTACCCATTGTCTATTGGGGACAAAATAGGGGAGAAGTTTTGAGTCCATCTTAGGACCTTCTATTTAAAATAATTTTATATAATTCAACTAATATGCCATCTCAAGTGTTTTTTTTTCAGGCTTTCTCATATAGATCTTGAATCACATTGTTATGTATTTTAGGGTAATGGTGTATGTTGTAGTTGAGTTATATATTTTTTTTCTATATTGTAGTTGAGTTATTTTTTTTTTCTTTCTCTGATTTTCGATTCTAGGATGGGTTGGGTAAAATAGAACTTTGTATAGTATTATAGGATTTTTTGTGCCTATGAGTACCAAGATGTACTCAAAGAGATTTTATCTACATCTTCCAAAGGGGAAGATTAAAAAACACTATATGGTTGACTTATTAGGAGTCTGCAACATATATGAGTTTCAACTAGTTTGGATATAAAGATAAAATGAATTTTTAGTTTTCCATGAGCTCCCTTCTTCAAGGTACAACAAAGTTCAGCTTCAAGTACAACATCAACAACTCCAACCATAAAACTCTAATGAGTACAAAAGGTATACAATGACACACTATAAGACACATTGCACTTATATTGCATTAAGTGTGGTTAAATTTTCTTTAAGAAATTTTTGAGAATTTTTATACATTTTAAAAATAATTTTTAAAAGTTAAAATTGACTTTTAGAAGTTATTGGGCATAATTAGAATTTACAGAATTTACCCAAAAACCTTTTGTGCCAAAAATAAAAACTGCTAGATAATATTGGGGTAGCAATTTGTATTTACAAAAGTTTGAAAACAGCCGTTTGAAAGGTTGATGTTTGTTTGACACTTGTACACCATCTGCTTAAATTTGATTGGTTCGTTTTGTGTTTGTTTACTCTCACACACTTAAGGCGCATTATCAACCGTCGATTAAAACTTATTAACGTATGAGACTCTATCCTATTTCAATCCATGTGTTGCCTTTTTAACCAATCGCAGCTTGTAACCTATAACCGGTGTTAAATGGTTTCAACTCATTTGGGCAGTTCAATTTCAGCCGTCAGATTTACTTCAAACCTGTCCATTGAATCACATCCTTTTATTTCAAACAACTTCTCTAGAACCTTCCTCGAGCAGTGTAAAAAGATACCTCATCTCAACATTTGGAGACTTTTAGGCATTTGAGAGAGAGAATAAAAAAGAAAGAACAGAGAGAAGAGAAAGAGAAAAAAAATGAGAGAAAAAGAACAGAAAATTTCTGAGAAAATTGTTTCTTAAAAACCAGAAGTGTTAGATTGGTCTTGAAAGTGAAAAAAAAAAGATCTCCCTTATTAAGGCTTTTTTCTAAAAACACTTCTAAGAAACCTTAGTTTATTATTTTCATAATGATAGGATTTTATTGAGTTTTCAGAGTGGGATTGTGAGACTTTGTAGGATATTTTTACACTATCTCATTTATGTTGTATGTATCTAGTTAACCTATTTTTAATTAAACAACCTCTCTCACGACACCAAACATAACATAGCATACCCCACATTACATTTATTAATATAAAAATTATAATCCATCGGCGTCTCTTGCGACATTGAACATATCTAAATATATTATAATTACCCTTTTATGAATAATGAAAACACGTCCAACATACATAACCATATCGATCTTATAACGTAGTTAGACGGTCTCACTCACAAACTTGAACATACTCATAAACTAATTCCATTTAAATTATTACCATCGTCAAACAACCTAGGTCCTTCACATACAATATTTCTATAGTCAGTCGACACTATACTTGCACCAATAGTAACACAAGTTCATCAATAATCGTCATACTAGTCAGCCATTATAGATCTTGCACATACTATATTATATAGTCAGTCGACACTATACTTAGTAACTATAAAAATGGCCAACATAACTTTATATATAAATTTAAGCATTTTCATCCCTATGGGACAACTCATAAATGATATCCAAACAAGGCCGCTCCCTCCCCCCGATAAACTTTTGTCTAGTCATCAAGACTCTATAATGATCATATATCTCCTAAACACCTACTTCAGAACCAACACACAACTTACACCTCCTAAAATCTTAACTCCTAAATAACTCTAGACTCCATGCGTGGGACACCTTATAAATGAAATCCAAAAAGTGAACTCCTCGATACACTTTAATTTAGATTTGGCAGTCATTAAGAGAAAACAAACTACTAACCCAACATTCAATGTGTTAAGGCACCTGACTTTAATCATCAGCCAATTACTATACCAAAACCATAGTAGATTCACTTAATTACGATTCTCATCATTCACTTTTAAAACACTTCTCACGTTCTGTTAACATCCAATCATTCACAAACAAATTTTACTCATAAGCCTCACATTACAATAACAACTTATCTATCACTTATAATTTACTATAAAATTTATCTATAATACTTACTAATCATATTATCCTAACTCCTAACTTCTCTAGACTCCGTGTGTGTGGCGTCTCATAAATAAAATTTAAACAAGGAAACCCTCTTATACACTTCTGGATAGATTAGCTAGTTGTCGAGAGTTAACAAATGCTAAAAATAACCTTATATAGTCATTACCTTAATTCCATGCAAGCCAATACCCGTCACTCATATGAAATCGAAAGATCACTCTATGATTACCAAAGCATCTCATTACATGACCTAACCTTAGAAATTCATCTCTCTCCCAAACATTCGACACACTCTTAAATCCCTGATTTACCACAAACTTACTTTTCCTCAACATCATTATTCCTAATAATTCTTATAGATAATGACTACTACATCAAAGTACCAAGTCAACTCTCTAAGATAATACAAGAATTCACAAGCACCATCTCCTTCATTTAAGTGTCAGAACCCCAATATTAATAATAAGTAATTCCAAAGGTCCTAACTTCCGAGGACAACATCATAAAGCTAACAAATTATACCCTCTCATTACTATCATACGTCCATCAACATAAGCCACATTCACACCAACCCTTATCTAATAAAAAAATCTCACCAATGATAATTATCATCTAATAACCTAATTCCCATTGACAACTAGAATTACGGACTATTAACACAAATCCTCTATTCAACAATCTCAATAACATAATTTCTCCACAATACTATGACCATTATCCCATCAACACTCAATGACACCAAATAACTAATAATTATAGCACCTACAATAAAATCGACAACTAATAAAATAATTTCAAGAACAATAACTAACATATAGAAGTACCAACATCAATAACATATGGCTAAAATGATAATCCCTTCGATAAACACATATGATTAATAGTCTCAAATAAAATTCTATTTTACTCATAACATTTATTATTGCCAAATCACATGCGGATTAACCCTAATTCTTAAGGTTTTAATTATAATTTCATTGCACACCATATTATACGCATTTCAAGTGGGGGGTCCATATGAATTTTCAACAACTAAAAGTGTCATAAGATAAGCATAAGCAATTCATATTACAATTTCATAGGACTAGTCATTTTCATTACTCACTATTTATTTCTAAAAGTTTATGAGGAACATTATTCAACTCTGATCCTGTTAACACGTTAATATTCTCATCTTTATAACAATTACACCATTTAATTAACATAACCATTTTCTAGTCATTCTCATTATATAAGGATTTACAAGTTTTAATATCAATTGATAACAATAGGGAATTAATTAGGTTAATCTTCCCTAAGAAAAATTCTAATCATTTTAATTAGCAATAAGCATTGTTTAGGCAATATCTAAGTCGTTAGACACTAAAGATGAAATGAATAGTATTCTTACCATTTAATATTTCAATAATCTGACTTGAGTCCCTTGATCTTCTCTGAAATCTGAACAACTTTGCCTTTTGAAGCACTCCTAAATTCCAAGCTTAAGGTCGTCAAATGGAGGTTTGAGGGTGGTGTTTTAATGGGGTTTAGGGTTTGGTCTAGGTACTTATGAAATATAAAAATACGGATTAAAGAGAACATTGCATCCCTCTTTAAATAAACCAACGAGCCCTTCTTATTTGTCTATAGTCATTATAGCTGCCATGGTACCCACTATAGTAGTCCATGTACCCGCTATAGTGCCCCCCTCGAGGTTGCCCTTTTTTTAAACTTAAACCCTTACAAAAAAATATGTACATTATATTAATACTACCAACTCTACTCGATCTAAAAAACAAACCAAAAGACCCTTATGCCCCTAGGGTCCAAATTAAATTCCCATAATGTAACTGAATAAATAAAATACCATTTTATGCATTTAATTAGTCAAAAATTATCAAAAACTCTATAAATTCAATTTTATCTTATTTAGTTAAATCTCTTTCAACAAAAATAATTTGATTTATATATTTTCTTATAATATTAATTATTATTAAATCATCTAATTATTTAATTAAAAATTACTTGGTATTACAATCACTGTTTTGTGTATCTTATAGATTGACTTAACAGTTCCCTTTTGACAATTAACTATTAAGAATATGTTACATTGTGTGTGTTGACAGATGTCAACTATGTGATTGACAATAATTGACAATAATATGAATTATCTATGTGATTGACAATTAACTAAAACATGCATCTAATTGTGATTGACAACTATGTGATTGACAATTAACTAAAACATGCATCTAATTGTGATTGACAATAATATGAATTATCTATCATGCAAATCAAAACAATCAAAAAACATATTTGTGGAAAAATCATCAGCAGGGGAAAACCCTTTTTATTTCTCTATTAACAGTAAATATCCAACTTACAAGTAGTAGAAATACATGTTTGTGATGACAAATACCCTCAGGTATAGGTTTGAAGTCTTTAGTAAGAGATCCCGCAAAAGCTTCAATGGTCAACAATGGAGACAACCTTCTTCTCCACAAGTTTTACTCCAGAATGACTAATATAAATAATAGGGTTCAAGAATGATTCACATAAATGATTTGGGACTTTGGAGTGAATCAAAAAAGGGTTTAAAGCCTAAAGTATGAAGTCTAAAAGTGCATCAAATATGTAGGAGCGTAGTTTTTAAAGACTTGTAAAACCTAACTTCGTAGCAGGTATTTATGGTCTGAATAAAAAATTGAGGCGACGCATGTCGTTCCAACGACATCTGCATGTCATTTGAACGACATCAATATCATTTGAACGACTTATCAATGACGTTACTAATGACTATACAAATGACACATGCATGTCATTTGAATGACATCAATGTTGTAACAACTTTACAAACGACCATAAGAAATTAAAATAGTATGGTTTCGTTTGAAGCAGTAAAGAAACGACCCTTCGAGGGACCCTTCAAATGACATTGCATGTCGTTAGAAGTTATCGTTTGAACGACTTATCAATGTCATTTGGGCGACTTATCATTGTCTTTTGAATGACTTCTCGATGTCGTTTGAACGACATCGCCATGTCGTTTGAACGACGGGAGTGAAAAATATTATTTTATAAAGTCTTGCCCACAAGTCTTGAAAAAATATTTTTGACTTGGAAAAAACATCATTTTGATAAAAACATTTTATAAAAAAAATATCCTAAATAAATACGTGAATATTAATAACTCCAATTAAACATTTTACCTTTTAGCGTAGTGTAGTTAGTGGGATAATGGAGACCGATTGAAGATGCACAACGCATGATGCCAATGATGGGTGCGTGTTGATGATGCTGTAATACCCCGTAATTCTTCTTAATTAGGAAAATACGTTTTATTTAAATTACGAGAGTAGAGTAATTTAATGTGAGTCTTATTTAAATTACATGAGTAGAGTAATTTAATGTGATTAAATACGTTTTATTTAAATTACGTGAGAAGAGTAATTTAATGAGATAGAATGTTAAGAAAGATGAATATGACGATTAAAAATTTACTAAATGTGAGTAGTAAGTTTTTAATGTTGATATGTACGGCCTAGTGACTATATGGACGTACCGGAGTTATCTCAACCGAGTGTCGCGCGTAGGACAAAAAAATTAAGGATGAGAGTAGAAAAATATTTAAGAGACTCAAACGATAATTTAGAGTCCACAGTTGATTCCGAAAGGGTCGAATTAGTCAAAATAGTGTACCCGGGAGTACTAGTTGAGTGTCGGGTCATTTTCAGGCTAAACCGGGACCATTCGGGGGCATTTTGGTCTCTTTACAATTATGGGTAAGTAGACCTACGAATTTTGAAACCCTAGATCAGATTATAAGAGTGGAGGCTAGGGTTAGAAAGAAAGAAAATACACCATAGCCATTAGAGAAGAGAGAGAGACAATTTCCTAAGGCAAAAGAAGGAAGGAAGGGAAATTCTAAGGAGATTTCACCATAAAGTTGTTGGGAAGGAGGATTGAAGGATCAAAATCATCAACCATCATCAACAACCACAAAATCAGACCCTACAAATCATAAGGCAAGTGGTTATTTACAAAATAATTGAGTTATAATACCCATAATTAAGCTTTAGGAAGAACATGATTTTTATGATATTCTTGGGAATAAAACAATTGATTATGATCCATGATTGATAAGGATTGCATGTAGGACGTTTTTTTGGATTTCCAAGTATGTTGATATCATAGAAAACTAGATGATAAATTCGAAAGAAAATCTGGAATTTGGATGAAAGATATAAAGAATGCATTTTTAGGGTTCTTGAATATTAGAAAGATTTTTAGTTGATTTGGCCAAGATTTATAATGATTTTGTTGTTTTAAATCGTTAGTAATCATCCCAGAACATGTAGGAATGATTAGAAATTGTTGGTTGTAAATATGGTGGATTATCATGAAATATGGAGAAATAAAAATGGTAAAACCCGTAGGAAGAAGATGAACTGGGTCTGTCACTGCTTGATCGATCGATCGACCCTTGAATGTTGATCGATCGAGAAGTCGATCGATCGACCATATCCCATCGATCGATCGACCCTGGCTGGACTTTAGAGAATTTTGGAATAAATTTCTTTTAATTACCGTGGCTTAATGGGAACCTTAGTAATGATATTTTACCTATGAGGGGACTTTATAATTACCCGTAGGTGTACCATTAGATTTCTTCACAAATGATTGAGCGAGAATTTTGGAGAAATGGACTGACGAAAGAACGATCGATTTAACCGTATGTTGAGATTGTGAGAATTTAATTACGAAAAGAGTGAGATTTAATTCCGGAAAGAATATACCAGTAGGTTAAAATTTACTTAACTACTGAATTAAGGGAGGGGTAGCTAAGGCCCTTAGAGTTGCGTGAATACTCGAATAAATACAATAGCGAAATAAATTGTAATTAATGAGTACGGTGAATGTAAGTAAAATATATTACGTACGGCATGATTTGATAGGTCGGGTGTGTACCTACTAAATTATATAAAAGTTTGGGTTAAGAGAATTTTACCTAAATTAATTATGTTAGGGTCGATGTGACATTCCGAACTAACATGAAATTATTATATGTTTGGGGTCGATGAAAAATGCCGAACCAAACTTTTAACTGGTGTCGCGATGAGAGAGTCCCGAACCAGAATATGTGAATATATTTATATTTTTAAATAGTTGGGTCGATGGATCATTCCGAACCAACTTTTACTTGGGGTCGATGAATCATTCCGAACCAAGAGTCCTTTATGTGTAATAGAAGGATATGTTAGTGGTAACTGATATTAAATACATTATTGTGTGATAAAATGTATTCTATGTGTATAATCTACCAATTTAGAATAGTAGATAATGAAATGAAATGTAAATGTCTTAGTAATAAATTATAACGTGATGTAATTATTACAAGAATAAGGACAACGAACAGTAAATAAGTTAACTACGGTTATGGGTAGTATAACTAGGTAGACTAAGTATCCTCAATAGTTACGTACTATGTAAGAGAGGTGAGGAAGTTCAAGGGAGTGTGCGAAACCTTAATATGTGTAATCAATAACTTAATTGTGATAACTGCTTGCAAAATATTTTCAAATGTTTTGAGTACTAACTCTTGCTATGTAAAATTTTAAAAACCTTTTAGGTGCCCAGCCACAGGGACACCCAACATGATTCCTTTCCAGAGATTTGGGGAGCTACAGCACGTGTGGATGTTGCAGGGATTGTTTAGACGCTTCCTCTTTTTCAGTTCTAGTGCAGGATCTCAGTTTTAGTATTCTTAGTTGGGACATGTTGTCCTATATTTACTTTTACAGTTTACTCTAGTAATGGATTTTCAGTTGTCTTTTATTGCCCGTGGTTTTCGGCAAGACATTACCTGCATTCAGTTATTTATGTAAACTGTTTTAGTATTACTAGAATTGCAATGTGTTGGTATGAATTATTTATTCTACTTGAGAAAGATAAAATTTGGCACTCGTTTAATTTCACTTAGGTGATTAGTAAATTTAAAAAGGCTTTCGGCAGTGATGCTAAGAATGGACCATTTAAGAAACCTGTTTAAATTGAATTAAGGCTTGATCACCCAAGGTTTAATTAGGCGGGGTGTCGCAGATGCGTGATGCTAAGGATTCAGATAATGTATGTCAAGGTTGAACGTGTGAAGATGTGCCAAAATGTAACGGTATACGACATACTAACTATGATCTAGGACAACACATAAATTTCTAGATTCTATACGGACATTTATAAAACATATCCTTGCAAATCTCCCCATATGTCTATGTCGTTACATTCTTAAAAAATCCGAATTATGCATCCAATAAAAATGAGACATACAACCTAATATCCCCAAAAACCCATAAAAGGAAATATCAAAAAACATGTCTTCAAAATCTTCAACATCTTCAAAGCTTAAATTCTCCAACGTTTCTTTGTCATCATCAGGGTGTACAAAATAATGATCCTCAATTTGTACCTACACACATGAGACAAGAAATAAATACCCATGACGCGTAACACGTTTGAAATATAATGATAAGCAAAAAGTCAATATCAATTAAGCACAAGTAAATCAATAAATCAAACACAAATCTATTGCCCATAATTCGTTCTCCCCCTTTTTATGATGTCCCCAAATAGATAAATAAGAAACACCTTAGAAAATCATATGGATAGTGTCATAAGGTCATAAACTTCTCTTTTTTAATTTCTTGAAATTTTTCGTATAAAGAAAATACAACAATGAATCACACCATGAAGTAACACTAAGATAACCAAGTCGATGATAACGTAAATGAAGGGGCGTGATCAAATTCTATAGGAAAATTAATGCAAACAGTCATAACATATGTGCATGATGAATTTTGGATACTTCTAACGAATGAACTCAAAATCGTCCTTAGGTGTAAAAATATTGAATTTAAATGACACCGACTCAATCCAATCAACAAATCAAGGTCTAAAATAATTTTCACACCAATAATGTCTGAAACTACATAATGCTTTTCTAAGACTTTGTCATGACGTGCAAATTCGTTGATTTATTTCCAACCAAACTCCCTCAAATATAATAATGATCATATTTTTAGATTCAAATATATTCTTGTAAATGATCATATCAAATTAAACTAGTTTGGCCTTGGCTACTTTTTACAATGCCACACTTTTTTAGCTCTTTTAAAACTTTTTGGACCCTGGCTACTTTTTACAATGCCACACTTTTTTAGGTTTGATTTAAATGATTTCTTAATCGCAAAGGACATGCGTTCCTTTCGTAGCCTCCCCCGTGTTCAGTCATCATTTTTTTATGTGTAAACAAATTTTTCATGGGCAACGGTTCTTACATGCACTACTTTCATTGTCAAGTTTTATGGCATTTGGTTCATTTTAAAGACATGATTGAGATGGAAATACATCGACCAACATATGATAGGCATATACAATAATCAAATAAATCTGTGCACGTGTGCATTAAAGGAGACTGAGAGTCAAACATGTAAAAAGATATCACTAATCGAATCTCAATGACTCCATAACATTACAAAGCACATGGATGAAATGATGTAGCATCTTAAATCACTATAAAAAAATCACGTGGAATATGGAAATGATGTTGTGACTTTGGCCATTATAATTGTTCATCCATAAAAGGTGTAAATAAAATACAAAACTCTTTTTGTGTTTTTCAAAAATGTTATAAAAAGAAAATCTTTTTGTCTTTTTCCAAAAAAATTAACAAAAATAAAATATTTTTGGTTTTTTCAATTTTTTCTTAAAAATAGAAAATATTTTTGTTTTTTTTCCTAAAAATATGAATAAATAAAAATATAATTCAAAAATATTACAAATGATATAGTCTAGCAATAGGAATCATATGATATGAACATGAAAAATGAATCTTATCCTAGACATGGTAATCACCCATTCCTAAAGACATCCTAAGACTCTCAAATCTAAGGGCGTTTAAAGGCTTCGTGAAGATATCGGCTAACCAAAGGTCAGTGGACACAAAACTCAAGGATCGACTTTCTCTTCTATAAAATGTCGGATAAAGTGCTCGTGTATCCTAATGTGTTTTGTGCGCGAATGCTGAATTGAATTACAAGATATGTGTATCGCGCTCGTGTTATCCTAGGAACTAGTCATGGTGGCCAGTGATATCCCATAATCCTCCAACATCTACTTCATCCATAAGAGTTATGTACAACAACTCCCGACGACTATGTACTCAGCCTCCGCAGTAGACAAAGAGATGGAGTTTTACTTCTTGCTTAATCAAGACACAAGACCATAACCAAAGAAGAAACACCCACCAAAAGTGATCCTACATCTATATACATCCCCGGCCCAATTGGCATCCGAATAGGCGGACAAACGGTCGTTGGTATCAAAGGAATACCAAATGTTGTATAAGAGAGTCCTACTCACGTATTTGATAATACGTTCAAGAGTGAGTAAGTGCAACTCTTTTGGGGATGCGATATAGCTCACAAACTCCAACACTAAAGGCGATGTCGAGATGGCTGGAAGTCAAGTAGAGAAGACTACTTATCATACTTTGATACAAGGTTATCTCTACTTCCTTGCCTAAAGTGCCCTTCCTAAGATTAGTTGAGGTACTCATCGGGGTACGTATGTACTTAGCAGAGTCTAAACTAAATTTATTCACAAGGTGTCTCGCATACTGATATTGGGAGATGAACATCCCATCCTCTAGATGACGAACCTAGAGACCAAGGAAGAATGTAAGATCACCAACCATGCTCAATTCAAACTCATTGTTCATCTCCTCCTCTAAGTCCTGAGCATGGCGGGAGCACATAGAACCAACGACTGTGTTGTCCACAAAGACCTGGGAAACAAAAATAGCACCATCTCCTCTCCTACCAAACAACGTCTTATCTACTTTCCCTCTCTTGAAGACACGGGCTAAGTGATAAAAAGTAAGCCTCTTGTACCAAGCACAGGACCATACTAGGCTTTTTTCAGATAATAGACGTGTTCAGGGTGCTTAGGGTCTTCAAACCCTTTTGGTTGTTCCATGTAAACATCCTCCTATAGATTTCCATTCAGAAACACACTCATGACATCCATCTGATATAGCTTGAAGCGCAGATGACATTGTGAGTAGTAAATGAACGAACTCGAGCCTTGTAATAGGAGCTAATGTATCCTCAAAATCTACACCCTCAATCTGTGTGTAGCCCTGAGGGACAACCTAGAATTGTTTCGGATAATGGTACCATTCTTATACATCTTATTCTTGAAGATACACTTATTACCAACCACATTCGTCTCACTAAGTCAAGGGATAAGTGCCCAGACATCATTCTTCCTAAACTGAACAAACTCTTTCTATATAGAAGATATCCAGTGCTTCTTTGTGGTCCTTCGAGCGACCCTTTAAACGACATTGCATGCCGTTAGAAGCTGTCATTTAAACGACAATGTCGTTTGAACGACACTTCAATGTCATTTGAATGAAAGGAGCGGAAAATATTATTTTATAAAGTCTCACCTACAGGTCTTGAAAAACTATTTTTCACTTGAAAAAATGCCTCATTTTGATAAAAATATTTTATAAAAAATATCCCAAATAAATACGTGAACATTAATAACTCCAATTAAACATTTTACCTTTTAGTGTAATGGAGTTAGTGGGATAGTGGAGACAGGTTGAAGATGAACGACACACGATGCCAATAATGGGTGCGTGTTGATGATGTGTGATACTAAAGATTCGGATAATGGGTGTCAATGTTAAACCTATGAAGATGTGTCAAAATCTAATGGTATACGACATACTAACTATGATCTAGGACAATACAAAAATTCCTAGATTCTAGATGAACATTTATAAAACATGTCCTTATATGCCATCCTCTCATCCTTGGTGTTGAAATCTACGCTGATTTTGTTATACACCAATTTGGAGTCACAATACACTTTGAGTTAATTTTCCCCGGTAAATGAACCTTACGCAATCCCTTTATAAGTGCTCATACTCGGCTTCATTATTGGCGGCTTCAAAACCTAATATAATCCATTGCTCGATCAATGTATTCTTCGGCGTTATAAAAACAAACCCTACCATTGCCACCTTGGAATTGGAAGCGCTATCCACATATAGTTTCCAAGTCTCGAATTGGTCCTGCTTGCGATCTTTTAACTGCCCGGCCATCTGTTGGTAGGTTAGGGCATCTTCTGTGACTTTTGCAATGAAGTCAGGCAATAGATACCTCTTAACTATTGTCCTTGGTTAAAAGTGAACGTCAAATTTCCCAAGTTCTACCGACCATTTTGACATGTGTCCAAAGAGGTCAGCTTTGCAAAAATTAGCTTTAAGGAGGAAAGAAGATATGATGATAATGGAGTAGACCTCAAAGTATTATTTTATCTTCCAAGATGCTAGTAACAGCGCATAAACCAATTTATCCAGTGGTAAGTAACGGTGATCGACATCAAGAAGCATTTGCTAGAATAGTAAATGGGGAACTATTTTTCCTCTTTCTCGTAAACCAAGGTTTAGATAATCGCATGGCTTGAAACTGCAAGCTAGAGGTAAAAAGGGTCCCCTTGATCAGAAATTGACAGCAATGGTGGTTTGCTTAGGTGTGACTTGATTTTCTCTAGAGCTCTTGAACATTCTTCATTCTAAGTGAGGCCATTTTCCTTCTTAAGCAATTGAAAGAACGATCGACAACGCTCGAATTACTTCAAAATGAATCGATTAAGTGTTTCAATCATCCTAGTGAGCTTTTGGATCTCATATAAAGTCTTCGGTGGTTGAACTTTGTTTATAGCCTCTGTCCGATTAGGATTTGCCTCAATTCCCCTTTTGCTAACCAGATAGCCTAAAAACTTCCTTAATTGTATCCCGAATGAGCTATTGCTATCATTGAGCTTCATTCGATAGTGCCGAACGATTTCAAAGGTGTTGGCTAAGTTTTTGAGATGGTCATCCTTGTTCTTGCTCTTGACAAGCATATCATCAATGCACACTTCCATCTCTTCCCCCATTTGTTGCTTGAACATCTTTGTGACTAGTCTCTGGTACGTGGCTCCAGTGTTCTTAAGGTCGAAACGCATGATCTTGGAATAGTATAAACTTAATGGTGTTATGAATAATTCTTATCTTGGTCGGGGCTAAATAAAAGAATTTGATGATACCCCGAGTAAGAGTCCAAAAAGCTCGTTCATTCGTCGGATGTAGTGGCGTCGACCAGTTGGTTTATCTTTGGCAGGGGGAAACTATCATTAGGGAAAGCCCTATTGAGATCGGTAAAGTCTATGCAGACTCTCCAGCTACCATTGCTTTTAGGAACTACTATCGAATTTGAGAGCCACTTCGAGAATTGAGTTTCTTTATTAGACCTTGCCTCCAGAAGTTCCCCTACCTCTTTTTCCACCATCTTTACCTTTTCTAGGGATGTTCGGTGAGCTATTTATACGATCATCTTGAATGTTAGATCCACATAAAGACGATGATAGGTGACTACAGGGTCAATCCGTGGCAAATCGTATAGCTCCCACATAAAAATTTCTAGGCTCTATTTTAGAAAGGATATCAATTCCCTTCTTTCATGGTTAGTCAGTCTTGTACCGATCAAAAAATTCCTTTTTAATCCGCTCTCATATAAAACTACCTCCTCTAGTTTTTCTATGATCCTGTCAGCGGGGTAGATCCTGGTCTCCTCAACCCCTGATCGGCTATGCCTTAGTTGCTATTTTGAAGGAATAACCCCATCTGGGGACGTCTTCGGAAGGACCTTTTTATCTTTCTTCTTATCCTACTTGGGTCTAATAGCGACAATGTAGTATTTCTAAGAAATGGCCTGGTCACATATGATCTCCATTATGCCCCAATTTGGATGCATTTGAGTTTTTGATAATAAGTTAATAGGGAATCTCTCATAGCATGAAGCTACCCTCTATCGAGAATGGTTTGGTAAGGTGGATCGATGTCAACTAATGAAAAATTAATGAACTTCGAAATATTCCCTGCCCTTACTGGCAGGACCACCTTTCCCAATGCCACGGTTAATTTTTTTGTGAAGCCGACCAGAGGGACAGTTGATTCCTTTAAGTTCGACATTTTTACCTTGAGCTTCTGGAGGAGTTACAGGTATATCACCTCTGAGGATCTTCCCTGATCCACCACTAACTTGTAAATATCCCAATTCGCAATCCTAAGAGTGACTACTAGTGCGTCGTGGTGTGGGGTTCTCACTCCAAGCAAATTTTCCTTCGTAAATACTATGTGTTTATGGTAATCCACGTCCTTTAGTCACCTATGCTTTCCATCTTGGCTCTTGGCAGGATCTATCTGGATGGCCTCCATTATGGCTAGGTCCAACAAAATGAACCCAAATAGTATCATCCACCCATTTATATCCGCAATGGTTGAGAATGGGCACCATCATGTTCATTTCAGGTGGGTAGTATATAGGTTACTAAAATTTCATCGGTTATTTGAAGGTTTAGGAAGGTTAAGAAATGATTTGTTGTCCTTACTAAGCATATAAACTAGGGATTTATAATTAAAAATTTGAATGAGAAAATGGATCAGTGGTTAATTCGACCCACAACAACCATTAACCCGCTATTAACTTGGCCACATCTAATCCTAACCCGTTAACGACCTAACTAAATTTGCCTATACCCACCTATTTATTGGCCCATATCATGACCGTGAAGTTCTTGAGTTCCATCTGAACTGTGTTTCCCGGAATCTGTTTAAGGTCATATGCCCCATGTATCATAGCAAACTCATATCCTGCCTCATCATGCTAGATGTTATCTAATTTTTTATCAACATTAGTGATGACCTGATGAGAATTTTTATCTATGTACTCATTCAAGTGCCTTACAAGACCAACTCCTCTAAGTGGGATTTTAATTCCTTGTAGTTCTTTGTCTTATGTCCGTTTTATTTATGGAATGCGCATTGGAATGTGTTATTCTTTTTGGTCGAATCCCCTCCCATCTTCTTCGGCCACTTGAGAAACCGTTGGTTCTTAATCTTTCCCAAGAACTTGTAATTGGTTACTTAAAAACCATTTTGATGGATGGAAAAGCTTTGGACGAGTTCGCCTTGCCCCATTTTTGGTCCCCTTTTGCTTATTATTCCCCTTTTTAGGGTTGTTCTCCTTATCATTGCCTTTGGTTGTCTTAGTGCGACCATTTGTTGCTTGGCTGGTGTGGACTATATCCTTCACTTTGGTATACGTCTCAATTTAGGACATTAGGTCGTCGATAGTGTCTGCTTCTTTCTTGGTAAGGGACTAATGCAACATAGAGGTAGGGGAAAGACGATCTTAAAAGATGCTACGACAACCTGCTTTGAGAAATCTTCCACCTCATTTAAAATCTCCCAGTAATGCATGGCGTACTCGCGTAGGGTCTCCTGTGTCTTTTTCCTCATTGTGAGCAGAGACTCCATCATCTTCGAATGTGAGATATTGGTTATAAAGCGAGCAGTGAAGGTATTAGCGAAAGAGCCTTGAAGCACTTAATTAACCATTGAGGCAGCCTTTCAAACCACTTGTGGGTGATGTATCCCAAGATGGAGGGGAATATATAAGACGTAACAACGTCTTTATGATTTCATAAATTCATGGCTTACCTATACTGGTGAATATGGTCTATAGGATCCATTTTTCCATCGTAAATCTTGAACCGTGGGGCAGTAAACTTCTTATGGGGTTCCTCCTCCTCGATGCCTCTCATGAAGAGGGATTTTATTTGCGTGATTAAGGCTCTTCTCTCTATCTACTTGGTGGACCTACTTTTTTGGTATGTTGGGTGTTTGTCCATTTCCCTCCAGACCAATATCCTTATATCATTCTTGAGGCGCTCTACATCCTGGTGCCTTTTTACCAAGTGACTTCCATATTCTGAATGCTAATGGTTGCAGACAGTCCTCCTTCACTCGATTGAGATTTTTTCTCCCCTGGGGCTAGGACTCTAACCTCAATAATTTTTATTCTCATGGTGGAGTTCTTTCTCCATCCTTTCCAATCATCACAGAAGGGGTAAATTTTCCTTAATTTAGAGGTGAGTTACCTCCTCTTGCTGCTGAAGCCATGCTTTACATGCATCGACTAGCTGTAAGATCTGGGTTGATCTAAGATGGTCATGGTTCTACTCAGAATGCTTCTCTTCCAAACGGAATCTAGGTTTCCCATCTTGGTGAACTTCAGATATGACCCTGAGTGGAGCTAGGTCAGCTCACTGGTCACCCGACTAGGGTGAAATGTTTTGGTGGTGAGACATATGTGTCTATTGATACAACGCAAATATTACGTATTTCATCCCTCGAACTGATGCATTTTAGCCCCCTCGAGTATCTTATTCCCTATATTTATGCTCGTTAACCAAACAACCTCGGATTTCTATGTTAATATGTTTTGCAAGGGTTAATTGAGCTTTTATAGGTATTTGGATGCTAAGTGTGAAGTTCGGACGCATTCCGCCTTAATTTTTGTACGGAATCGCACGTTCAAGGGCAATTCGGTTAATTCACATCTTGGTCACCTGCCCAACATCTATAACGAATTTGTATCCCTCCTCGCAAGCTTCGCGTGGCCATGAACGGTGCGCAATTTCGATCCCTAACGAAGAGGTTACAACGATTTTAGCGGAAGAGAAATCCATCCAACCAAAATAGGAGGAATTGGTGCAGACCTATAGCCATCGATCGATCGATCCTTCAATGTTTGGCCATCATGGGGAGACAGTGGGCATGATTTTTTACCATCGATGATCGATCATTTTGATCGATCGATTGATCCCCTCTTTTTAGATGATATTTTGGCTTTCCTTTTCTTTTTCCCTTTCTTTTCTAATTTAATTCCTTTTACTATATAAACCAATTTTGGTTTCATTTTCAGATATAATTCGTTTTATGTTAGAATAGCTTAGGGTTTGAGGGTTTTGGGAGAGTTCTTCTTCATTTCTTCTTGGTTTGACACCCATTTGGGCTTGTAAGTGAACTATTCATCATCCTCTCCATTAATATAGTTTGTATTTCCTTAATTCTTGCTTTCTAATTTAGTTTACATGCTTTATTTACATGCTTTCATTTAGTTGCTTTCTAGTGTAGATTTATCGCATTTCTTTACCGCGTTTCTTTACCGCATTTCTTTCATGCTTTCTAGCTAAATTAGTCTAGGTTTTGCCAAATGGAACTCACTCAGGTTGACGTGTTGCTTTGCTTTGGTGATGGTGTTTACGGGTCTATTTAGGGTGCGTTGTCCTAGTTATTACACCTAGACGGGCCATATCATGTATGTTCTGTGCTTACGACCTTGCGTGCATAATTTTCGGGGTATTTGTTGATGCCAAAATCGTATTCGGCTTTTATGCGAATTTAGGGGAATGACAACCCTTGGTTCAATCAACTGCCAAAACGAGACGCATTTGTAATAACTCATCTAATCATTTTATACTAATTAACTCGGGTGAGGGATATTTGGCGCAACCTATAGTTTGTACTCTCTTTGCTAATCTAGTTTCAATACAGTTGCCTAGATTAATTATTTTCCTTTTATGCATCTTTTTCTTTTTAGTTTGTAATCACTTTTTTCCCTTTTATTGAGAAGTATTAAACAAGCTAATATTCAAGCAACTCGTCTCTGTGGATTTTCGATACCTGACTTACATTTATACTTGTATCGCAAGTGTAGTTGTAATTTAGGTTTGTTTGTATTATCGCGGTGAAACGAAAACAACGATTGTGTCCTTACACAAACACACTTTTCACGCGTGATCAAAATGGCACCGTTGCCGAGATGAGTTAGTTTTAGACTTTATTTGATTTAGTATTTCATAGTATTTTCTTTCTATTTGTATTATTTGTTAATATTTTTGCAGGACTACTACATTTGAGCACTTAGAAACTCTTGAATTTCTTGCGCGCTCATCTTCTTTGTGGAATTCGCCATTTCGAGCCATTTTGGGGGTAAGCATGTCTTATTCCAATTCTTTCGATAATCATTGTTATAATTCTCAAAATTCTCTTAATCCATTGACTTTCGGTCAATACTTAGAGTCCTAAAAAATTACAAATTCAAAAATGACTTTGGGCCAGTATAAAGAAAGTCAAAACTTGGGTTATTAGAATTTTGATGATGATGATAATGATTTTGGGCCTTTACCTCCTTACAATAGGAATTTTCAAACGAATTGCAATTGTTTTCAAAATTCCTATAATAATGAGTTTAAATTTAAGTCCGGTGATGATTTTCAAAGTTCCCATTTTTAAGTATCCGCACCTCGGCCTAAGATTTTTGTTGAGGGCTTGCGTATGCTTGAAAAAGAGAAAATTGAAAATCGACATCGTGAAGAAATTCGTTTGTGGGAACATGAATTGGATTTATTATTTGAGTCCGACGACGATTTTGCTTCCGAGACTTTTGAAGTCGAGGAATGTTTTGAACCAAATGAGGACTTTGTGCCTACTTTGGAACAAACCATTATTGACTTTCCCATTGCGTAATAGATATTGAAAGTGAGGATGAAAATGACGTAATATCCATTTGCAATGAAATGATTTCTTCTTTGTCCACCAAAGAAGAACATTTCATTGAAAATAACCTTGTTTCTTTCTAAACTCAATTTTTAAGTGATGATGATTCATCTCTTGAGTTTGAATTTCTTTCCTCCCCATTTTCATTCTCTATTATCACACCGTCACAAGTACCCGATGATTCGATTTCAAACTTTAATGCTTTAAACCTTTTCGCCGATGTGGAGTACTTGCTCGAGTTGCCTCCCACAATCGCATCTTTGCCTTTGTGTGCACCACCTCCCATTCCAATTTCAAAATCTTTGGGAAGGTATTCTTCTTTTCTCAAACCCCACATGTTTTTGTCACCCATTCAATTCAAATCCCCCATCGTCCCACCAAAAATTTTAATTGACGATGGTTCCTTTCTTCCGCTTTACACATGCCTTTCGTTGTTCAAACGGAATTCATATTTTTCAGAAGGCATGCTTGTATGTAAGGGTACACCAATTATTCTCCAAAGTCAAACCGTTTTTGCAGTGGACCCTCAGCTATTTAGACTTCTAGTGTACAGTTAGTATGAAGCCTAAATAGTACGTTGTATATAGTTAGCTTTTTATTCTTTCTTTTTAATTTTTTCTTTACTTTTTTAATTTAGTCTAATGTAATTAGTTAAATTTTTTATATTTGTTTTTGCTATGCTCGGTACTAACTTGGTTTGTATATTCTTTGGACTTGTTCTTATGGGGATCACTCCAATTTTGGGTAATATCGCTATTTTCCTCTCTTTAACTTGGTTTTTATTTAACATTGAGGACAATGTCAAGTTTTAAGTTAGGGGGTGTGGGATATTCTATCCATTTCTTTATTTAGTCCATGTTTTTGCTCACATGTTAGTTACTTAGTATGCTTTTCTTAGAAATATTGAAAATTTTAAAAAATATTTTCTTTCTTTTTTCGCCTTTGTTGGGTATTTTGCCTTTGTTTTCGATGATAAATTTCAATAATTGCTAGATCCAATAGGCAACCTAATGATGCAACTTCTCAATTTTAGAAGTTATTAGACTTTAGTCCTCGCTTATTGATATTATGAATAACTTCATGAATTAAACTTTAATCCCATGCATGCACTTTAATTGCTTTATTGATTTGGTTTAAGATTTTTATAACACGGTAATCGTTTATTGCACTGTATATACTTACACCGCGTAAGCTCTGTACCTTTCGTCGTTTGTGAGTGTATACACTATTCTTTCCTCTGTATAATGTTACAGTCGTCGGTAATCTCTTTATTCTTTCATTTGACCGTTCATTAATTGAGTTCTTACATGAAATGTGTTACTTGAGCATGATTTTCAAAGTTTGTTTTGACTCGAGAATTGCGTAAACTTTCTGAAATGATCATAGGCCATCTTTCTTATAGAACCCATATTGACCTTGACCTCACCTTAAATGTTTTCCCTTGTCAACCCATTTGAGCCTAAATATAGCCTTTCGTTTCATCACCCAAATCCCATAACCAACTCCGCATTAGAGTTATATACCATACATACACCTTCCATACCTTTGTTTGGAATGTTACTTGTGATTGAATTATGTGGTTGTGTGTCGGTTGCAATTTAGGCATATGAGAGTGAGAAAAGTAAAGAAAAAGAAAGATGAGAAAAAGAGAAAGCACAAAGCAAAAGAAAACAAAAGAAAACATGATAAAAAGAAGAAAAGAAAATGAAAGAGAAAGTTGTATATGTTGTATATAGTTCAATAAGCTTTGATTACTCTCCAATTGTATATCTAATGCCTTTTTGGAACTTGTTTTCCAATTTTGGAATTTTCCACATTTTCCCATTATCCCGAGTTTTCATCCCGAACACTTTGAATCCGTACATACATTCATTTCATTTCATACCCTAGCCTAGCCTACATCATAACCCTATACAAGTCCTATGTGATCTTAAGTAGATGTGATTCAAAGGTTTAAATAGTTTTGATAATATGTGAAAATAAATTTCACCTCCTTTAGTGAGCGGTATCTTTCATTGAGATTACAGTTTTTCATTTTATATATAGCGTTCTTCATTTGTGAAATGTGTGCGGCCTAGTTTCCCTTTACATTTACTCTTTATGCCCGCATGTCCCGTGTGTTAACTCCCTGTTTCGAGTGAATTCACTTGATGAGTGTAATGCCCGTGAGGATTGAATATATACTTGCTTTAATGTTTATCCGGTTTATATAAGTTTTTGCCAAATTACACTTCGCATGTGCTCGCTCACCTCCCACGTTTTAAGGTTTCAATTCTATGAGGTTCATTCTATAATATTAATTATCTGGAGTTTTGTTTGAATTCGTTCAATGTGCTAATAATGCGTATGAAATCTTGTTCTCTATTGTTCGGCTTGTCGCGTGTTGGGTTGGACTTATTTTGAGGAAACCATATGATGTTTGTGGGTATCATCCCTGAAAACCCTCACGAGACGACACTCATCCACTAGGGTAACCTAGGGGTTTAACTGCTTATTGCATACGCTAAATGCAATCGAATCGGCCGCGAAAGTGGCGTTCTGCTTTTATACCATACTTTTGTACTGTCTCCTCCTTTTGGTTTGATTGTAGTTCTTATTGCATCCTATTTCATTGCTAGGGACTAGCAATGTGTAAGTTAGAGGGTGTGATACGACGCAAATATTGCGTATTTCATCCCTCGAACCGACGCCTTTTAGCCCCCTCGTGTATCTTATTCCCTATATTTATGCTCATTAACTAGACAACCTTGGATTTCTATGTTAACATGTTTCGCAGGGGTTAATTGAGCTTTTATAAGTATTTGGATGCTAAGTGTGAAGTTCGGACGCATCCCGACTAATTTCCGTATGCGATCGCACATCCAAGGGCAATTCGCTCAATTCACACCTTGGGCAGCTAGCCTAACATCTACATGAAAGTTGTCTCCCTCCTTTCAAGCTTCATGTGTTCATGAACGGTGCGCGATTCCGATCCCTAACGAAGAAGTTACGACAATTTTAGCATAAGATAAATCCATCCAACCAAAGTAGGAGGAATTGGTGCAGACTTGTAGCCATCGATCGATCGATCAAAAGGATCGATCGATCGATCCTTCGATGTTTGGCCATCGTGGGGAGACAGTGGGCATGCTTTTTTACCATCGATCGATCGATCCCCTGCTTTCAGCTGATATTTTGGCTTTTCTTTTCCTTTTCCTTTTCTTTTCAAATTTAATTCCTTTTACTATATAAACCAATTTTGGTTTCATTTTCAGATATAATTCGTTTTAGGTTAGAATAGCTTAGGGTTTGATGGTTTTTGGAAAGTTCTTCTTCATTTCTTCTTGTTTTGACACCCATTTGGGCTTGTAAGTGAACTATTCATCATCCTCTCCATTAATATAGTTTATATTTCCTTAATTCTTGCTTTCTAATTTAGTTTACATGCTTTATTTACATGCTTTCATTTAGTTTCTTTCTAGTGTAGATTTATCGCGTTTCTTTACCACGTTTCTTTATCGTGTTTTTATCATGCTTTCTAGCTAAATTAGTCTAGGTTGTGCCGAATGGAACTCACTCGGGTTGACGTATTGCTTTGCTTTGGTGATGGTGTTTACGGATCTATTTCGGGAGCGTTGTCCTAGTTATTACGCCTAGGAGATTTGACCGGGCATATCATTTATATTACGTTCTTGCGACCTTGCGTACGTAATTTTTGGGGTATTTGTTGACGCCAAAATTATATTAGGCTTTTATACGGATTTAGGGGCGTGACAACCCTTGGTTCAATCAACTATCGAAACGAGGCGCATTTGTAATAACTCGTCGACCCATGTAATCATTTTATACTAATTAACTCGGGTGAGGGATATTTGATGCAACCTATAGTTTTTACTCGCTTTGTTAATCTAGTTTCAATACACTTGCCTAGATTAATCATTTCCCTTTTATGCATCTTTTCCTTTTTAGTTTGTAATCACCTTTTCCCTTTTATTGAGAATTATTAAACCACATAATATTCTACCAACTCGTCTCAGTGGATTTTCGATACCCGACTTACCGCTATACTTGTATCGCAAGTGTAGTTTTAATTTAGGTTTATTTGTATTATCACGGTGAAACGAAAACAACTATTGTGTCCTTACACGAACACACTTTTCACGCGTGATCAAAATGGCTCCGTTGCCGGGGATGAGTTAGTTTTAGACTTTATTTAATTTAGTATTTCGTAGTATTTTCTTTCTATTTGTATTATTTACTAATATTTTTGTAGAACTAACACATTTGAGCACTTAAAAACGCTTAAATTTCTCGCGCGCGCATCTTCTTTGTGGAATTTGCCATTTCGAGCCATTTTTGGGGTAAGCATATCTTATTCCAATTCTTTCGATAATTATTGTTATAATTCTCAAAATTCCCGTAATCCATTGACTTTCGGTCAATACTTAAAGCCTCAAAAAATTATAAATTCAAAAATGACTTCGGGCGAGTATAACGAAGGTCAAAACTTGGGTTATTGGAATTTTGATGACGATGATAATGATTTTGGGCCTTTACCTCCTTATAATAGGAATTTTCAAATGAATTGCAATAGTTTTCTAAATTCCTATAATAATAAGATTAAGTTTAAGTCCGATGATGATTTTCAAAGTTCCCATTTTCAAGTATCCGCACCTCAGCCTATGACTTTTAGTGAGGGCATGTGTATGCTTGAAAATGAAAAAATTGAAAATCGTTATCGCGAAGAAAATCGTTTGTGGGAACATGAATTGGATTTATTATTTGAGTCCGACGACGATTTTTCTTCCACGACTTTTGAAGTCGAGGAATGTTTTGAACCAAATGAGGACTTTGTGCCTACTTTTGAACAAACCATTATTGACTTTGCCCAATGCGTAATAGATATTGAAAGTGAGGATAAAAATGACGTAATATCCATTTGCAATGAAATGATTTCTTCTTTGTCCCCCAAAGAAGAAAATTTCATTGAAAATGATCTTATTTCTTTCAAAACTCAATCTTCAAGCGATGTTGATTCATCTCTCGAGTTTGAATTTATTTCCTCCCCATTTTCATTCTCTGTTATCACACCGTCACAAGTACCCGATGATTCGGTTTCAAACTTTAATGTTTTAAACCTTTTCGCCGATGAGGAGTACTTGCTCGAGTCACCTCCCACAATCGGATAATTGCCTTTATGTGCGCCACCTCCCATTCCAATTTCAAAATCTTTGGGGGATATTTTTCTTTTAGCGATCCCCACATGTTTTTGTCACCCGTTTAATCCAAATTCCGCATCGTCCCTCCAAAAATTTTAATTGACGATGGTTCCTATCTTCCGCCTCCCACATGCCTTCCATTGTTCAAATGGAATTCATATTTTTCAGAAGGCATGCTTGTATGTGAGGGTACATCGGTTATCCTCCAAAGTCAAATCATTTTTGCAGTGGACCCTCAACTATTTAGACTTCTAGTGTACAGTGAGTGTGAAGCCTAAATATTAGGTTGTATATAGTTAGCTTTTTATTCTTTCTTTTTATTTTTTTTCTTTCCCTTTTTAATTTAGTCTAATGTAATTAGTTAACTTTTCGTTATTTATTTTTGCTATGCTCGGTACTAACTTGGTTTGTAGATTCTTTGGACTTGTTCTTATGGGGATCGGTCCAATTTTGGGTAATATCGCTACTTTCCTTTCTTTAACTTGGTTCTTAATTAACATTAAGACAATGTCAAGTTTTAAGTTAGGGGGTGTGGGATATTCTATCCATTTCTTTATTTAGTCCACGTTTTCCCTCATGTTAGTTACTTAGTATGCTTTTCTTAGAAAAATTGAAAATTTTCAAAAAGATTTTCTTTCTTTTTTCTCCTTTGTTGGGCATTTTGCCTTTGTTTTCGATGATAAATTTCAATAATTGCCCGATCCAATAAACAACCCAATTATGCATGTTCTCGATTTTAGAAGTTATTAGACTTTAGTCCTCACTTATTGATATTATGAATAACTTCATGAATTAAACTTTAATCCCATGCATGCACTTTTATTGCTTTATTGATTTGGTTTAAGATTTTTATAACTCGGTAATATTTCGTTGCATTGTATATACTTACACCGAGTAAGCTCTGTACCTTTCGTCGTTTGTGAGTGTATACACTATTCTTTCCTCTTTGATAACATTACAGTCATCGGTAATCTCTCTATTCTTTCATTTGACCGTTCATTAATTGAGTTCATACATGAAATGTGTTACTTGAGCATGATTTTCAAAGTTTGTTTTGACTCGAGAATTGCGTAAACTTTGTAAAATGATCATAGGCCATCTTTGTTATATCACCTAAAGTGACCTTGACCTCACCTTAAATGTTTTCCCTCATCAACCCATTTGAGCCTAAATATAGCCTTTCATTTCATCACCCAAATCCCATAACCAACTCCCCATTGGAGTTATATACCATACATACACCTTCCATACCTTTGTTTGGAATGTTACTTGTGATTGAATGATGTGGTTATGTGTTGGTTGCAATTTAGGCATATGAGAGTGAGAAAAGTAAAGAAAAAGAAAGATGAGAAAAAGAGAAGAAAAAGAGAAAGAAATAAGCAAAAGAAAACAAAAGAAAACATAAGAAAAAGAAGAAAAGAAAAAGAAAGAGAAAGTTGTATATGTTGTATATAGTTCAATAAGATTTGATTACTCTCCAATTGTATATCTAATGCCTTTTTGGAACTTGTTTTCCAATTTTGGAATTGCCCGCATTTTCCCATTATCCCGAGTTTTCATCCCGAACACTATTAATCCGTACATACATTTATTTCATTTCATACCCTAGCCTAGCCTACATCATAACCCTATACAAGTCCTATGTGATCTTAAGTAGATGTGATTCAAAGGTTTAAATAGTTTTGATAATATGTGAAAATAAATTTCACCTCCTTTAGTGAGCGGTATCTTTCATTGAGATTACAGTTTTTCATTTTATATATAGCGTTCTTCATTTGTGAAATGTGTGCGGCCTAGTTTCCCTTTACATTTACTCTTTATGCCCGCATGTCCCGTGTGTTAACTCCCTGTTTCGAGTGAATTCACTTGATGAGTGTAAATCCCGTGAGGATTGAATATATACTTGCTTTAATGTTTATCCGGTTTATATAAGTTTTTGCCAAATTACACTTCGCATGTGCTCGCTCACCTCCCACATTTTAAGGTTTCAATTCTATGAGGTGCATTCTATAATATTAATGATCTGGAGTTTTGTTTGAATTCGTTCAATGTGCTAATAATGCGTATGAAATCTTATTCTCTATTGTTCGGCTTGTCGCATGTTGGGTTGGACTTATTTTGAGGAAACCATATGATGTTTATGGGTATCATCCCTGAAAACCCTCACGAGACGACACTCATCCACTAGGGTAACCTAGGGGTTTAACTGCTTATTGCATACGCTAAATGCAATCGAATCGCCCGCGAAAGTGGCGTTCGGCTTTTATACCATACTTTTGTACTATCTCCTCCTTTTGGTTTGATTGTAGTTCTTATTGCATCCTATTTCATTGCTAGGGACTAGCAATGTGTAAGTTAGGGGGTGTGATATGACGCAAATATTGCGTATTTCATCCCTCGAACCGACGCCTTTTAGCCCCCTCGTGTATCTTATTCCCTATATTTATGCTCATTAACTAGACAACCTTGGATTTCTATGTTAACATGTTTCGCAGGGGTTAATTGAGCTTTTATAAGTATTTGGATGCTAAGTGTGAAGTTCGGACGCATCCCGACTAATTTCCGTATGCGATCGCACATCCAAGGGCAATTCGCTCAATTCACACCTTGGGCAGCTAGCCTAACATCTACACGGAAGTTGTCTCCCTCCTCTCAAGCTTTGTGTGGCCGCGAATGGTGCGCGATTCCGATCCCTAACGAAGAAGTTACGGTAATTTTAGCATAAGAGAAATCCATCCAAGCAAAACAGAAGGAATTAGTGCAGACCTGTAGCCATCGATCGATCGATCAAAAGGATCGATCGATCGATCCTTCAATGTTTGACCATAGTGGGGAGGCAGTGGTCATGATTTTTTACCATCTATCAATCGATCATTTTGATCGATCGATCGATCCCCTGTTTTCAGCTGTTATATTGGCTTTTCTTTTCTTTTTCCTTTTCTTTTCTAATTTAATTCCTTTTACTATATAAACCAATTTTGGTTTCATTTTCAAATATAATTCGTTTTAGGTTAGAATAGCTTAGAATTTGAGGATTTTTGGAGAGTTCTTCTTCATTTCTTCTTGGTTTGACACCCATTTGGGCTTATAAGTGAACTATTCATCATCCTCTCCATTAATATTGTTTGTATTTCCTTAATTCTTGCTTTTTAATTTAGTTTACATGCTTTCATTTAGTTTCTTTCTAGTGTAGATTTATCGCGTTTTTTACCGCTTTTCTTTATCGCGTTTTTATCATGCTTTCTAGCTAAATTAGTCTAGGTTGCACCGAATGGAACTCACTCGGGTTGACGTGTTGTTCTGCTTTGGTGATGGTGTTTACGGGTCTATGTCGGGTGCATTGTCCTAGTTATTATGCCTAGGAGATTTGACGGGGTATATATTGTATGTTCCGTGCTTACGACCTTGCGTGCATAATTTTTGGGGTATTTGTTGAAGCCAAAATTGTATTAGGCTTTTATGCGGATTTAGGGGCGTGACAACCCTTGGTTCAATCAACTGTCAAAACGAGACGCATTTGTAATTACTCGTCGACCCATGTAACCATTTTATACTAATTAACTCGAGTGAGGGATATTCGACGCAACCTATAGTTTTTACTCGCTTTGTTAATCTAGTTTCAATACACTTGCCTAGATTAATCATTTCCCTTTTATGCATCTTTTCCTTTTTAGTTTGTAATCACCTTTTTCCCTTTTATTGAGAAGTATTAAACAAGATAATATTCTAGCAACTCGTCTCTGTGGATTTTCGATACCCGACTTACCGCTATACTTGTATCGCAAATGTAGTTGTAATTTATGTTTGTTTGTATTATCGCGGTGAAACGAAAACAACGATTGTGTCCTTACACGAACACACTTTCACGCGTGATCAAAATGGCATCGTTGCCGGGGATGAGTTAGTTTTATACTTTATTTGATTTAGTATTTCGTAGTATTTTCTTTCTATTTGTATTATTTGCTAATATTTTTGCAGGACTACTACATTTGAGCACTTAGAAACGCTTGAATTTCTCGCGCGCCCATCCTCTTTGTGGAATTCGCCATTTCGAGCCATTTTTGGGGTAAGCATGTCTTATTCCAATTCTTTCGATAATCATCTTTATAATTCTCAAAATTCCCATAATCCATTGACTTTCGGTTAATACTTAGAGTCCCAAAAAATTACAAATTCAAAAATGACTTTGGGCGAGTATAACGAAGGTCAAAACTTGGCTTATTGGAATTTTGATGATGATGATAATGATTTTGGGCCTTTACCTCCTTATAATAAGAATTTTGAAATGAATTGCAGTAGTTTTCAAAATTCCTATAATAATGAGTTTAAGTTTAAGTCCGATGATGATTTTCAAAGTTCCCATTTTCAAGTATTCGCACCTTGGCCTATGACTTTTGGAGAGGGCTTGTGTATGCTTGAAAATGAGAAAATTGAAAATCGTTATCGCGAAGAAAATTGTTTGTGGGAACATGAATTGGATTTATTATTTGAGTCCGATGACGATTTTGCTTCCGAGACTTTTGAAGTCGAGGAATGTTTTGAACCAAATGAGGACTTTGCCATTCTGGACTTTCCCCATTGCGTGATAGATATTTAAAGTGAGGATGAAAATGACGTAATATCCATTTGCAATGAAATGATTTCTTCTTTGTCCCCCGAAGAAGAACATTTCATTGAAAATGATCTTATTTCTTTCGAAACTCAATATTCAAGCGATGTTGATTCATCTCTCGAGTTTGAATTTATTTCCTCCCCATTTTCATTCTCTGTTATCACACCGTCACAAGTACCCGATGATTCGGTTTCAAACTTTAATGTTTTAAACCTTTTCTTCGATGAGGAGTACTTGCTCGAGTCGCCTCCAACAATCGGATATTTTCCTTTATGTGCGCCACCTCTCATTCCAATTTCAAAATCTTTGGGGGGATATTTTTCTTTTCTCGATCCCCACATGTTTTTGTCACCCGTTCAATCCAAATTCCGCATCGTCCCTCCAAAAAATTTAATTGACGATGGTTCCTATCTTCCGCCTTCCACATGCCTTCCGTTGTTCAAACGGAATTCATATTTTTCAAAAGGCATGCTTGTATGTGAGGGTACACCGGTTATCCTCCAAAGTCAAATCATTTTTGCAGTGGACCCTCAGCTATTTAGACTTCTAGTGTACAGTTAGTGTGAAGCCTAAATAGTAGGTTGTATATAGTTAGCTTTTTATTCTTTCTTTTTATTTTTTTCTTTCCTTTTTTAATTTAGTACAATGTAATTAGTTAACTTTTCGTTATTTGTTTTTGCTATGCTCAGTACTAACTTGGTTTGTAAATTCTTTGGACTTGTTCATATGGGGATCGCTCCAATTTTGGGTAATATCGCTACTTTCGTCTCTTTAACTTGGTTCTTAATTAACATTAAGACAATGTCAAGTTTTAAGTTAGGGGGTGTGGGATATTCTATCCATTTCTTTATTTAGTCCATGTTTTACCTCGTGTTAGTTACTTAGTATGCTTTTCTTTGAAAAATTGAAAATTTTCAAAAAGATTTTCTTTCTTTTTTCTCCTTTGTTGGGCATTTTGCCTTTGTTTTCGATGATAAATTTCAATAATTGCCCGATCCAATAAACAACCCAATTATGCATGTTCTCGATTTTAGAAGTTATTAGACTTTAGTCCTCACTTATTGATATTATGAATAACTTCATGAATTAAACTTTAATCCCATGCATGCACTTTTATTGCTTTATTGATTTGGTTTAAGATTTTTACAACTCGGTAATATTTCGTTGCATTGTATATACTTACACCGAGTAAGCTCTGTACTTTTCGTCGTTTGTGAGTGTATACACTATTCTTTCCTCTTTGATAACATTATAGTCATCAGTAATCTCTCTATTCTTTCATTTGACCGTTCATTAATTGAGTTCATACATGAAATGTGTTACTTGAGCATGATTTTCAAAGTTTGTTTTGACTCGAGAATTGCGTAAACTTTGTGAAATGATCATAGGCTATCTTTTTTATATCACCCAAAGTGACCTTGACCTCACCTTAAATATTTTCCCTCATCAACCCATTTGAGCTAAAATATAACCTTTCGTTTCATCACCCAAATCCCATAACCAACTCCCCATTGGAGTTATATACCATACATACACCTTCCATACCTTTGTTTGGAATGTTACTTGTGATTGGATGATGTGGTTATGTGTTGGTTGCAATTTAGGCATATGAGAGTGAGAAAAGTAAAGAAAAAGAAAGACGAGAAAAAGAGAAGAAAAAGAGAAAGCAAAAAGCAAAAGAAAACATGAGAAAAAGAAGAAAAGAAAAAGAAAGAGAAAGTTGTATATGTTGTATATAGTTCAATAATCTTTGATTAATCTCCAATTGTATATCTAATGCCTTTTTGGAACTTGTTTTCCAATTTTGGAATTGCCTACATTTTCCCATTATCCCAAGTTTTCATCCTGAACACTACTAATTCGTACATACATTCCTTTCATTTCATACCCTAGCCTAGCCTACATCATAACCCTATACAAGTCCTATGTGATCTTAAGTAGATGTAATTCAAAGGTTTAAATAGTTTTGATAATCTGTGAAAATACATTTCGCCTTCTTTTGTGAGCGGTATCTTTCTTTGAGATTACAGTTTTTCATTTTATATATAGCGTTCTTCATTTGTGACATGTGTGCACTCTAGTTTCCCTTTACATTTACTCTTTATGCCCGCTTGTCCCGTGTGTTAACTCCCTGTTTCGAGTGAATTCACTTGATAAGTGTAATGCCCGTGAGGATTGAATATATGCTTGCTTTAATGTTTATCCGGTTTATATAAATATTTGACAAATCACTCTTCGCATGTGCTCGCTCCCCTCTAACATTTTAAGGCTTCAATTCTATGAGGTGCATTCTATAATGTTAATGATTTGGAGTTTTGTTTGAATTCGTTCAATGTGCTAATAATGCGTATGAAATCTTGTTCACTATTGTTGGGCTTGTCGAATGTTGGGTTGAGCTTTTTTTTAGGAAACCATGTGATGTTTGTGGGTATCATCCCTGAAAACCCTCACGAGACGAAACTCGTCCACTAGGGTAACCTGGGGGTTTAACGGCTTATTGCATACACTAAATGCAATCGAATCTCCCGCGAAAGTGGCCTTATGCTTTATACCATACTTTTGCACTATCTCCTGCTTTTGGTTTGATTCTAGTTCTTGTTGCATCCTATTTCATTGCTAAGGACTAGCAATGTGTAAGTTAGGGGGTGTGATACGACGTAACTATTATGTATTTCATCCGTCGAACTGACGTAGTTTAGCCCCCTTGGGTATCTTATTCCTTATATTTATGCTCATTAACCAGACAACCTCGGATTTCTATGTTAACATGTTTTATAGGGGATAATTGAGCTTTTATAGGTATTTGGATGCTAAGTGTGAAGTTCGGACGCATTTCGGCTAATTTCCATATGCGATCTCAAGTTCAAGGGCAATTCGGTCAATTCACAGCTTGGTCACCAGGCCCAACATCTACAAGAAAGTTGTCACCCTCCTCGCAAGCTTCGTATGGCCACGAACGCTGCGCGATTCTGATCTCTAACGAAGAAGTTACGCCGATTTTAGCAGAAGAGAAATCCATCCAACCAAAACAGGAGGAATTGGTGCAGACCTGTAGCCATCAATCGATCGATCCTTCAATGTTTGGCCATCGTGGGGAGACAGTGGGCATGATTTTTTATATCCCCTATTTTCAGCTGATATTTTGGCTTTTCTTTTGTTTTCTTTTCTAGTTTATTTCCTTTTACTATATAAACCAATTTTGGTTTCATTTTCAGATATAATTCGTTTTAGGTTAGAATAGCTTAGGGTTTGTGGATTTTTGGAGAGTTCTTCTGCATTTCTTCTTGGTTTGACACCCATTTGAGCTTGTTAGTGATATATTTATCATCCTCTCCATTAATATAGTTTGTGTTTCCTTAATTCTTGCTTTCTAATTTAGTTTACATGCTTTATTTACATGCTTTCATTTTGTTGCTTTCTAGTGTAGATTTATCGCATTGTTTTACCGCGTTTCTTTACCACATTTTTATCATGCTTTCTAGCTAAATTAGTCCAGGTTGCGCCGAATGGAACTCACTCGGGTTGACGTATTGCTTTGCTTTGGTGATGGTGTTTATGGGTCTATTTCGGGTGCGTTGTCCTAGTTATTACGCCTAGGAGATTTGACGGGATATATATTGTGTGTTCCATGCTTACGACCTTGCGTGCGTAATTTTCGGGCTATATTTTGATGCCAAAATCATATTAGGCTTTTATGCGGATTTAGGGGCTTGACAACCCTTGGTTCAATCAATTGTCGAAACGAGACGCATTTGTAATAACTCGTCGACCCGTGTAACCATTTTATACTAATTAACTCGGGTGAGGGATATTCGATGTAACCTATAGTTTTTACTCGCTTTGTTAATCTAGTTTCAATACACTTGCCTAGATTAATCATTTCCCTTTTATGCATATTTTCCTTTTTAGTTTGTAATCACCTTTTTCCCTTTTATTGAGAAGTATTAAACCAGATAATATTCTAGCAACTCGTCTCTGTGGATTTTTCGATACCCAACTTACCGCTATTGTTGTATCGCAAGTGTAGTTATAGTTTAGGTTTGTTTGTATTATCGCGGTGAAATGAAAACAATGATTGTGTCCTTACACGAACGCATTTTTCACGCGTGATCAACTATTCCTTCATATGAGTTTCTTTCGTAGAAAATAAAATCGGTTCCCACAAAAGGCGCCATTTATGAGTGCAATTAATCACAATAAATGAATTCCAGAAAGCAAATAATGAAAAAATATAAAAATACCCACATAACAAAAGATATACATGGTTTGATAATTACCTACATCAACGGAGAGGTTTCTATATTCTTATTAATGTCTCTGAAAGTTTGAGAATTACATCCCCTTTAACCCTAGGGTCAAGGTTATATTTATAGTGGTATAAAGTGGTTGAGTTGTTTAAGGAACTCTCCCAGCTTGTTATTGTCTCGTGTATTGATTCCTGAATAGCTCGTCCAAAATTATTGGTAACCAACTAAGACCATCAAAATTTTAAATGATAAGTATTTGATTTTATCCATGTGATGGATGCTTATTCTAATCTCTTCATTAACGAACTGGGTTGATGCGCCGCGGTGATTTTGGGCCTCCCAGACCAGCCGAAATTGGGCTCAATTATGGTTTGGACACCACACAACCTATAACTACTTAGTACGCACAAGAGATCCCTGAAGGTAGTAGTGACAGGCCTTGGTTACGTGAGGTCCTGTGAATAGCCCATTTATGATATATGTGGCGTAAATTGTACTTATGTGGATGTAGACATGAAGACCGTCTTCCCTTATATGTTCATAGACTTGAGATGTATAAATTGGTACAATTATATTACCTGTACTCATATTCAATTGAGATGAATAAAATGTAATCATGAGCTTCAATTGGTTTTGGGATTAGACACGTGTGATATTTAGGGTTGTTTGGGTTCAGATAACTTAAAAACAACTAAAAGATGAGAGGACTATGCATAATTATATTGTAGCCAAAACTCAGTTATAGTCTTACTTTTGCAAATTTGTTATTAAGGTGGTTGTGGAATTATCTTTTCAGGGCAAATTTGTTATAGTCGTCGATGAAGCCTTACCCCTGATTTTATCTTGCACTTCTCAGTTGTTACTCTTATAATATGTAGGTGTGGAGCCTGTGTGCTCATTATTTATATTCTTATTAATATTTCGGTCATGTTGGCTATGTAGTATTTATTATTCAGTTTGGAGAGTTGGCTTTATGTTGAGATAATTATACTTATGGGTTAGATTTTAATACTATGGATGATAATGGTATTAAAGATTTATATGGACTTGTTATGTTGGCTCTATTTAGTTATTGAGTTTATGCATATCAGTTACTTTATCTCATTATTAAAATGATATTCAATTATCTAGACTCCAATTTTATTTATTTTAGACCTAATCAATCTAGTTTAAATTTTATGGGGTGTCAAGTTGGTACTAGAGAATTCCAAGTTCTAGTGTTTAGGTATATTGAGTGCGTGTGCTGCTTCTCCACGTTGAATTCTTTGATGACTTTAAAGCTTTACCGATTAAGATTTGTATTTTTGATAACGACGATCACTTAGGGGGTGTCACATCATTGTCCTTAACGAGCGATTAGACTAAGAACTAGTGTATCGGGAGGGTTCCTTATTTAGATTTTCTTTGTGAGATGTCCCATGCATGAGGTCAACTTCAGTTGGGAATTATGGACTTTTGGACGTGAGACCTTTAGTATGTTCTTAGCATGTGGTTCGAGGGGAAATGCTTCCACCCACAATCTGTAATGACATTAAAAGAAATTTTTTAAAGACCTAGCTAGGGAGACCGCATGTTAGCCAGTATGCGAGGGAGTTCAAGTATATATCTATTTTATCATCAGGAGAGACAGATACAAAACAGAAGACAATTTTTTACATATTCTGTAATTTTTGTGAAGACTTAATGTGTTAACACAGTTTTTGTAAAGGATTCGGTTGACATTATATGATGACAGTCCTTCAACACTTGTGTCTAGGTGGTGAACATCTTCCTTATATATCACCAAAATATTTGCAACTATATGAAGTACAGAGTCCCTAAGATTCGTGCGATTAGGACCGATTTAGTCCCAAATGACTAAGGATGGTGTAGCGTTATCCCGAGTTGGGGAGAACCTCACCTGTAGAAGGAATCGTATCAAGAGTAAACCTTAATATATTTCATAAGCATAAAATAAAGGTTATAAAGACCATTATAGAAAATAGAATTGCTACTAGTGGGGTCACGACCAATGAGAAGAGGGTCGATAAATCTAATTTTAGTAGAACTGACCGTAGAGATATGGTCACCGTTTCAGTAGTTTCTTTCAAGAAAATTTTTACACTTGTGGCGAGTGAGGCCACTTATATAGTATGTTCTAAAGGAGCAACTAGTTATAGATACAACAATGGGGGAACAATTATGATTATGTTTAAGGCTAATTCGCATGCGTCTTACATTAAAATCGAGGAGTTATCGTTTTATAATGGTAATGTGTTTACTATGATTATGAGATATATAGATATTATCAACGAGCTTTATTTATATGTGTATACCCTAATGGGTAGGGGCCTGCATTACGCCGTGATTATAGAGACGTGATGGCTTGTAGTCGACTTAGTATTCAATAGCTTTGTTGATTTCGACATGGGATCTTATGGTTTGACTATTTATCTTTGAGTAATAGATATATGGATTACACTTATATCGACTACCGGGAGTAGGTCTTTATAATTACCTTTTTTAAGAAGGGAATATTTTAAATAGGTATGCCTAGTCGCGAGGGAGGGTCTAGCAAACACTTATATTACATAGATGCGATTTCTTCAGAGGTAGTCACCGTATCATTAGATTCGATACCAATTTTCCTAAGAGGTTACGAACGTGTTTGATGAGATAAGAGGGCTACCACCAGCTAGAGGATAGACTTTTGTATAAATTTAGCACCGACACCACTCCTATTGTAAGGGCACAGTATCAGATGGCTTCGTTAGAGATGTGGGAGTTAATTGAGTAGATTTAGCAATTAGTGAGCCATAGGATTGACTTGCATTAAGGGTATCACTAGTTACGTAATCGAGAGGATTACATTTCAAAGAAGGATTTTCTATGCAATGTGGAGCATATAAATTCTAGTTCATGCCGCTTAGGTTGGCCAACGTGCTAGTATTGTTCATGGATATGAGGAATCGAGAGTTTCGACCAGTTTTGGATCAGTTCGTCATCTTGTTTATTGAATACATATTTGTGTGTTCTCAATCGAAGGAAGAGCACATCGAGCCTTTTTGGTTGGTCTTGCGGACATTATGAAAACATAAGTTGTATGCTAAGTTCTTTAAGCGTAGATTTTGGCTTCGAGAGATACAGTTCTTGGGCCATGTTATATCCGCAACTGGGATTTGTTTACATCCTAGCAAGGTATCCACAGTCGTAAATTTAGGAAAACTCAGGACTCTTATAAAGGTTAGGAGTTTCTTTAGTTTGGAGGGGTACTATAAGAGATTAATTAAGGGGTTGTTGGATATTATTGGTCCACTAACACACCTCACTCAAAAAGGGGTACCATTTGTTCGGAGAACAGATTGCGAGAGAAAGTTTAAGGAGCTTAAAGGAAGATCACCACTGCGCCCGACCTTGCATTACCAGGAGGCGGTGTAGAGTATTTAGTATATAAATATGCATCACTCCAAGGTTTAGTTGGCATGTTGAAGCAGGAGGAGAGTCATATAGATTATGATTCCCGAAAGCTTAATACATTTGAGATAAATTATCCCACTCGCGTTCTAGAATTAACACGAATAATATAGGCACAAGCATAAGATTCCTTCTGTCAAAAGAAGGTATGAGATCTTGTATTTGGCAAAGATCATTCTTTCTCGGTGAGTTCAGATGATGAATTGAGATTTCACAAATGATTTATTATGCTAACGGGTGCTGAGTTGAAGAATGTATTTTTGTCTGAGGCACACATCTTGCGGTTCATAGTGCATCCCTGGGGAATAAGATGTATCACTAGATGTATATGTAGGTCATATTATTGGATCAAGATAAATAATAATGTTGTGGAGTTTGTGTTTAAGTGTGACACCAATCAGTTAGTCAAGGTGGAGCACCAAAGAACAGTAGGGGAATTACGACCTTTAGAAATTCTCTGGAGTGGAGAGCATCTTCATGGAATTCGTAGTGGGATTGCAGAAGTCTCGAAAAGGGCATGATTATATTTGGGTCATTATCAATAGATTGACGAAAGTGTCTCATTTTCTTCCAGTGCAGACAGATTGTACCATCAATTTGTATACCAAATCATTTGTGCTAGAGATTGTACAACTACATGGAGTACCGCATGACATTTTTTTTACTGGAACATTACATTTGTGTCTCATTTCTGAAGAAGTTTTTAGGATACTATGGGTTGAAACTAAATTTCAGTACAATATTTCACCTTCAGTCTAATAGTCAAACTGAGCAGGTGAAATAGAGTTTAAAGGATATGCTTTGAGCATGTGTCTTAAATCTTAGAGGAAGTTGTGACCAACACTTACCGCTCATGGAATTTTCTTACAACAATAGTTATTAGCAAACTATTAGTATGGCACCCTTTAAGGCATTATATAGACGATCATTCCATTCACAAAGTTTTTGGCTGGAGTTAGGGGACCACAAAATGTTCGGACCAGACATAATTCAGGAAACCTCAAAATAGGTGACACTCATCTGATCATAGATGAATACTGTACAGGATTGGTAGAAGAGTTATGTCAATAAGAGGAAGCAGAAGCTAGAGTTTCAGTGGGAGGACCAACTTCTTTTAAGAGTCTCCCCGGAGAAGGGATTTGTCAAATTTGGATCTAAGGATAAGTTGGCTCCATGCTATGTCAGTGCCATTATAATACTAGATAGGGTGGGCTTAGCGGCGTATGAATAGGCCTTCCCGACCATTTTTAGTAAGTACACAACGTGTTCTATGTGTCGATGTTGAGAAAATTCATTCGGGAGGAGGACGCTTATTAGTTTATTGACCTCGATGGTATTGTGTTGCAACCCGATGCGAGCTATGAGGAGTGACCGTATCACATTCTTGATGAGAAAGAGCAGACTCTGTGATCAAATGTCATACCGTTAGTTAGAATCTAGTAGGGACATCATAAGGAGGTCGAGTCTACTAGGGAAAGAGAGGATGGCATGAGCAGTAGATATCCAAGTTAGGTATAAAATTCGAAGTTCAATGAAGAAATAATTTGTTTTAGGGGGTGAATATAATACCCCATAATTTTAATCCATTAAATTTAATTATAAAATTATTATAATTACTTGAAGTGACTCGTGAATTCACTAATTATATTTATGTGTTATACATGTGTGTGTTTAATTAAAATTTAACTTGGATATAATACACGGTAATGAATTAATAATTATTTAATAAATAATTTAATTATTAATCTTAGACTCATATCAATTACAATATTAGAATGTTGGTTTTGTAAGTTGGGCTGACATTTGAGGCATGTAGAATGTTCTCTTATGACTTAAAATAATAGATTTTAATCCCTATAGGTTGGTATATGACTTGGGCTATGTTTTGGACTATCTAGATATAGTTTTAGGCTCATTGGATTGAGTCCCATATTGGGCCTAAACTCAATTTTGAAATTAGCATGTTAATAAAGCCATGAGGCTAAACCTAATACATTCCAAAACTTTTAGAGATAAAACCCTAGAGCTAGAGAGAGGAAGCAATTTAGAGAAGAAAGTAATTGGAACAGTTGAGTTGGATTTCAACCCAATTGGAATTGAGGAAAGTTTACTTAGTGTTTGAATATATTTTTTATGTTATAATATGATTATTCCCAAGAATGAAAACATAATTGTTATGAAATCTGATTGCTAGATTAATTAACAAATTTTGTAATTAAATTAATTAGATAATTTAGATTACTATTCATGTTCTTCAGATAAATCTAAAACCGGTATAAATCCTTCTGAATCTGAGATGATATTGATGCATAATTATTAGTAGGATATTATACGCTAAATATCAATCAAACTCCCCTTGATTATTAGTAAATTGATTACAAATTTGAACCTAATTGATTATATACAGAAAACTAGGGTTCCTGTTTGAAAGTGAAATTTATTCCTGTCATCTTAGAATCGCATACTGGAATCAATATTGTGACACTTAGGCATGAAGGTATTTGGGTTTACAACTTACTTGGGAGATTATAACTTCGTTAATGGAAGTTTTAGAGGTTAATGTTTAAAATAGGGAAGAAGGACTTATGTACAGATAGTGTAGATTGATCGGCCCTGGGAGTCAATCGATCGACCCCATATAATTATAGAAAATTAAATTATGAATCCGTGGGCACTGGTTTCGTATTTTTTTGGATTTTTATTAAACTTCTTATTAATATTTTACCAACGGGGTGCAAGGATGAATCCCCTTGTATTTGGCCAACGGTGGTTTAAGGGATTGTTTTTTGGATTTCCAAGACGTGGATACAACTTAACGTCTTTATTATTAATTAAAATAAATTAATTAAGTTGATATATAAGGAGTTAAGAATTGTAATCTTTATGGGATTAGGATTACTTTTCTTAGGTATTATGTGAGTCAACACTTTAGAGTTTTCATTCTTAATTAAAAGAGACTAATTGTGTGTTATATATGAATTTAAGACTTGTTAACTTTATGTGATTAGGATTGCTTTTTTTGTTTCTTATGTGCAACATGTCGGGTGTAAGTACTCATGGTATATGTACTAGGGGACATCCTTATTTGGGCGCGTACGACGGTGACTGTGTTAGTACCTTGATAAATAGATATGGACTATTCCTTGGTCATGATTACTTAATACATTACGTGTTGAAAGTACTCGTTGTATCTAGATAAGATTCACAAGGTGATCCTTCAATATAGCCTTGGGTATGTGGTTATATGACTAGTGAAGGTGTAGCGATTATCCTTTGTAGTTGGTTTGATGTTATAGGTGAGGGATAACTTATAAGTATACTTAGTATGTGCAAGTGATCCCTGAAAGCAGTATTGATAGGCCTTCATTATGTGAGAGATTTTGAATAACCCATTTATGATGTACGTGGCATGGATTTTACTTATGTGCATGAATACATATATACTATCTTCCCTTATATGTTCATATATTTGAAATGTATATATTGGTACAACTAGACAACCTTTACTTATATTCAGTTGAGATGAATAAAATGTAATCACGGGGTTCACTTAGGTTTGGGATTAGACATATGTGATATTTAGGGTTGTTTGCATTAGGATAACTTAAAAATAACTAAAAGATGAAAGAAAGATGCATAGTTATATTATAGGTCAAACTCAGTTATAGTCTTATTCTTCATGAACTTGTTGTTAACGTTATTTCTAAATTCTCTTTTCGAGACATAGGTCATCGATGTAGCCTTATACATTTCGGTCGTGTTGGCTATGTAGTATTTATTACTATGTTTGGAGAGTTGGCTTTATGTTGAGAAAATTATACTTCCTATGTTGGGTTTTATTAGTGGGGACAATTATGGTATGAAAGATTTATATGGACTTGTTCTATTGGTTGTATTCAGTTATTTAGTTTATGCATACTAGTTATTTTATTGCATTCTTATTATGCTATTCAATTTTTTAGACTCCTATTTTATTTATTTTAGACTTGATCAATCTAGTTTAAATGTTATGGATGGTGACACATGTCTATCAGACTACCTTCATTGTCGTGTAACAAATAAAGTGTCCTCTTTTGGCAGACACCCATATAATCATCTCAACTCATTATATAACATTACCATTACTTCTTATCCATTATTTCATGTTTCAAAATTAACTTATTACTCATTTATAATCTCATCAAACTCATTTTACTGTACCCGTCATTCAGTATCAAACTAACTTCTAATTATCATCTATTATAGCCAATTATTTTCAACAAATGGATTTATTTTAACTACATATGTCAACGTCCCCTATGGTTGCCTTGAATTTGCTGGGGAACAGGGAGGACCTGGATGCTAGACATCCACTATGGCCTAGGATATGGTGCTAAAAGTCTCGAACTGAGGGAAAGCTCTAGGTAAGGACCCTTGCACACCAAAGTTGAAAAATCCCTTTCCACTTCATTAGCCAAGAGAATTAAGGGAAGCTCGAAGAACTTTCTTCGCTTAGTAAGGTGTCTTGAGCACATTAATATTCTATTAATCTAATACTGATAAAGGTGAAAGTTTAGTTTAATTGCAGCTAGTGGTTTCAGAATATTCCTTGCACTACGCGGTTATAAGTCGGGTAGAAAGAGAAAAGAGGGGCAAAGTATGCTTCAACTTCCACCGTTCCTGTTAGATAAGCAAGGGATCCCTTTTCTAACATGGCTTCCTGATCATAGCGAGGGAACGGCGCTACTACCAGTCCTTTTTGCATTCTTTCAGCCCATGTTAAGATAAGAGGATTGTAGCAGCAAACCAGAAGGATGGGAGCAGTTGGATATTGCTCAGTGTTGCTATAACTTAACAACCAAAACAATCTAAAGTTTTAAGTTGTTATAATAAGGACTTGTGTGCTTGTCTTGCTTGAGCTTCGGTATTAGCTTTCGACTTCCTTAGTAGCACCAGTTGGCTAATAGCTTCTTCCTTGATTTTTCTTGATGGTCATTAGACTTCGTATACCTTAATCATTGCCTCTACCTTTGGAAAAGTTGATCGCTCTATTTTACTGTACTTTTTTAGTCAAGTCATATTACTCTGAAGATTCTTAAACAATTTATGTCTGCTATCACTTAGAAGATTGAAGATCTCGAGCATTCTCATTCTGCAAACATGGCAAATCAGGGACCTACTTCTTTAAATTCAGCAACGGGAGCTTGAGAGAGTTAAGCAAAACTAGAGGGGTTAGGAGCATTATTAGAAGTTTCATTCCTGACAATCTCATAAGGATTTATTTTAACTACACATGTAAACCTATGTAGCATGAGATTTTCATCTACTAAAATTATAATAAAAAGAAATCTTAGTTACGTGATTCCTAAAATTCTAACTCCTAACCCTCTCTAGACTATGTGCATGGGACATATCATAAATGAAATCCAAAGAGGGAATCCTCGATACACTTATATCTTGATTAGTTAGTCACGAAAAAGTTAATTAATTAATTTAATATGAATTATTTAAGTTGAACGAATATAAATTTCAATTTTCAAGTCGAACAAGTGAAAAAATAATAACACCCCATGTGGGTCATTTCCCTATTTCCAAGAATAACCTGAGGCAACTACTTACTAAATAAAATCCTAATATTTTAGGCAAGGGAATTTAAGGTTTTAATTCCATTATATTCTATTAATATTTCAAAAGCATTATTTTGATATTTCGAAAATCTAAATTCTAATCCTAAAATCAGTTATCATGCATGGAAAGATTTGATTTGAGTTTTAATCCAACTAGTAATGGGATAATCATCAATTATATGCTTATATATGACATTATAAGTGAGCTACCCATCCTTATGCAATTATCTATAATTCTTAACCATTTCTACATAAAGGTACAACTTATGATACTAGAGGTACACTAATATGTAGATTTTAATTAATTTCCAACAATATTCTCATTCTAACATGGGATAATTTATTAATTTACAAGTCTAATCAATTATAAGGCCAGTTACCAATTATCAAACCCTAATATGTAACTTACTAATATTTAATTCAAATTCCCCAATTATTATAACAGTTAAACTTTAATTACAGATTCAATCATGTGAATACTATCTCAAGTATATCATAAAAGGAAAATTAGATGAGGGTTTATGAACCATACTTGTTTCTACTTGATTTTAGGTCTAATACTTTAAGTTGATGCGAAATTAACATATATATGTGTGTGTGTGTGTGTGTGTGTGTGTGTGTGTATGTGTGTGTGTGTGTGTGTGTGTGTGTGTGTGTGTGTGTTTGTGTGTGTGTGTGTGTGTTTGTGTGTGTGTGTGTGTGTGTGTGTGTGTGTGTGTGTGTGCACGCACTTGTATAAAATGAGGAGAGTAGAATGATAACTTGCCTCTAATTGCTGATTAAAAGAGGGTTAATTATGTAGATATGCAATAAACTTCACCTGATTTTTTATTTTGGTCACTAACTTTTTTTTACTTATTTAACACAATACTTTCATTTTGTTGCGAAGACACTAACACCGTTTAAATTGAACTAACATACCGCTTAGTCATAACCCTAATTAATTGATGTGGCTGCTAACTTAGGAAAAACTTATATATATGCTCTTACATCATCAATACATGACTGTAAATACCAAAAATCGTATATCTCCAAGTGAAAGAAGATCATATTTTGAGCAACACTTTCCATTTAGATCAAAACCTTTGATCACATTTTGCGCAAATCCAAACTCATAACTATAAACCCTTGTTATATTTCAAGGTTTTTAACATCGAACATGTAATTTCTTTTATAGTGTTTTAACATCTAACATTCATTCTTCAATTTTTCTTGTAGGCGGCGACAATGAGTTCCACATCCATAAATTCGAAATCAATATATAAAGGTAGTGATTATTTCATGAGTTTCACTTTATGGACTCAAGAAAACTCGTGAAGAAGATTTTTACATTGTAGAAATTTAAAAGCTCATGGATGTAGTTTTTTTGAATGGATAGCATTTATAGGCTTACATGGATTTCTAATTTGCAAGATGAAAACAAAATTTTGAAGAGGGGAAATGCGGAATTCAAGATTAAAATTATATAATTAAAGAAAAAAAGGATGGTTTAAAGATTATAAAGAAAAATAATAGTTTAAATTGAAAGTCTAAATTTATATTTGCCTTTTTGTTGTTGTTATGTGGTTTAAGTGATAAGGATCAATAGTAGTTATTGTAATGTTTGTGTCATGGTGCAAGTTTTTCAAATCAATGAAATTATTCAGTGTTTTATTCATATATAGCTTGAAATATAGTAGTTGGTTTAAAGAGCATTCATATCCACACAATGCATAAAAAATAAACCAGAAGTCAAAATAACTTAAATATTTCATTTTCGCAATATTCAAACAAGATATGTTACAATGATATCCTTCAAAATATTGTCTAAAATATAATTTTATATCCCATAACATCGATATTATTCAAAACACTTCCCAAATCATACATTGCTTTTCTATTACATATATTTTCTTCTAAACACTTCCCAAAGCACTACAAAACAACATGTAAATATACTTTAGCAGCTACTTCCCACTCCTTGTCTTCAGACTACCATGTTTCTTGAGCCATTATCTGGTAAGGACATCCATATATTATTGAGGCTTCACACCACATTTTTTGTTAATCCCTCATTTATTAATATGACAAATTGATACCTCTTGATTTCTTTATGGAATGGACCATTACCTACCTGGGGGAATGGACCCATTGTTGTCATTTACTTGTTGAATCTTCTCTAACATGAAAACTGAAAATTAAAGTAATAATAAATTGTCAGTATAAATTTTCTCATTGAGTGAATTTTATAATAAAGTGTTATTTTAACCTTCACGTAGTTATTTCCAGTATTAGGTCGGATATAAACACCATATCCATCTAGTATCTTATCCTTCCCTTGTTTGTAGCAATATTTGCCTCACTTGCTTCTTTAGATATACCCTTTTCCCCCTCTCTTTGTTTGTGACAACACTTTCTTCTCCAGCTACCTTTTCCCCCCTTTATTTGTTGGTGGAAACACTTGCTTCTTTAATCACCTTTTCCTCATTTGTCTGTCAAAAGCAACAAGTGAGTGCCTAATAATATTTTTCCTTATTTGTTTATTGGCAACATCACTTGATTCTCCACCAACCATTTTCTTTATTTATTTATTGGTAGCAACACTTGCTTTTCCATCACCCTCTTCGATCTATAATTAATTAGAAGTGATTTATATGCAAAGAACTGTTAGTATGCTTCCCCATATATGTCAATCTTAAACCAATGATCCATATACATATTTGGATCATCCTTCAGGTAGCATATTACTAAAATTGCATGTGGAAAAGGTATTCTAGATAAATCCCATATCCTATAAGAGAAAGTTTGTGTTTTACAATCAACTATGTAACCATATACTCCAGTCTTAACTTCAAACGTTGTATCACCATTATATTCCATAACCTATGCAGCATTTTTTTGTCCTCCAATTTCTTTCTTACATTTGGACATATTTCATCTTCCCACTTTTCACTAGTAAGCCTTTTTTGTTGTATTCTAACCTTGCATGATATTCTCAAATCCTATAAATATCTATGAGAGGCTTGTGCCTAGCTTCAATTTTGCAACCATTGAAATATTCAAACATATTATTCTCCAATGCATCACGGTTAGATACAATGCTAAAGTAAGCTTTACGCCACTATTTTGGATTTTTCTTCATGAAATATTAATATTCACTCTCATCGGTATGTTTATCTTAGCCATAACACTTTCAAATTCTTGGGGAGTTCCACTCTTTACAGTATTCCAAAACAATGTTTTGAGATAGGTACCAATGATTTTTTTTTAAAATTTGCAAAAATATGTCTATCACAACATCTATGTTCACCATAAGGTTGGAGTTCTTATATAGAAGCATCCAATACCTTTTGTTAATCAGTAATGAAGTCAAACCACCTCCCATTTTTAATCCCATGTCATCTACTAAACAATTTATAAACAATTTCTATGAATCTTTACTCTCAACCTCAACTACTACCAAAGTTATAGGAAACATCTCATTGTTCATATTCCTACCAACTGCACTCAAAAATTCACCTTTGCAAAATGATTTGAGAAAACATCCATAAAGTCCATTGGTCTAAAACCTCTAAGACAAACTTTATTCAACGCATCCATGCATACATACATCCTTTGGAAAAAGGCAGTCTCTGTTTGGATAAGCCTTTGAACTTAAATACTCACACTACTACAAATGATTGACCTTCTAATTTCACCAACATAGTCTTGTACCCTTTCATAATGCTCTTATAATTAATGTTCAACCTCACCCATATCTACCTTATTTGCCCTATAACATTTTGAAATAGATACACTTCGAGAATACCTCCCAAGAACATAATTTTTGAAATCCTTCAATTTAGGGTTAGTGTTTATTTCTTTTGTCTTGCTTAGCCAACCATTTGCAATTGCAAGATTTACCTTAAAATTTCTTACACACATGTATTCTATCATATATGATTTTATTTGAAAACTATCTTCTTCTTGTATATAACTGACCCATACCCTCCAAGTACATCCCTTTGCACATCATTCCAACATTCTTTTCTTTGCATAATGAGATAACCCCTAGAAACTTCATATAAAGTAACACGCTATTTGAACTATGTTGCATTACAAAATTTCATCCCATGTTCCAACTCTTTATTGGACAAATCCACGGTTGGGTTATATATAGGAAGTTAATTCATTTTTTCAAACTCTCATCATCATAAATAGGGGTATCAGTCACTTTTAGCCTCCTCTGTGAAACAAATAGTTTGTTCTTCAGTCACATTATCTCCTTCTTATTGCACATTTTGATCCCCAACCACATAACATCCTTGTTCTTTAATCACATTATCTCTTTTTTCTTCAGCCATATCATCTTATTCTTCAACCACATTATCTCCCTCTTGTTGCTCAATTTTATCTTGCTTATTGATCGAGTGGAAAAATCGAGCGTCCGTGTAATACGCTAGTCGTTGTTATCGGCTTCCAACCTCAATACAAAAAAAACTAAACTTGTAACTACACTTCTTAAGGAGTATAGTGGCGAGTCTGGGCATCGAATCCATAGGGAATTAGGACGTGTGAACGTGACGACAAAGGTAAGGTAGTTTAATCCTAAAGTTGACTCTACAAATAAATAAAAAGATGATTTGATTGGTGGAATAGCTATACTATATGCAATATTGAAAATGATTAACTAATGAACTAAAATATGAATGGAATGCAACTATTCTAAATTCCCTAAAATAATGATGATGATTGAATTAAAACTTAAACTATATATGAGAGAAAAGGACGGGAATACAATCACTCAACCCTAGTGTATTGATGGTATAAAACTAATCGTAAATTTAAGTGATTAATTAGATCCAGAATTTAGTACTCCCAAGCATTACGTATATGAGGTTCAATCCCGCACCATACTTAATCAGAGGATGAGTAAATCGGTATTGCGATAGTTACACTCGAATTGCATTCTAAAGCATCCCGGTTACCCTTAAGCAAACGAGATCCAAAGATCTACAATTGTCACATTCCTACACAATACGGTCGTAATAATCCATTAAATTTAGAGGATTAATTTTATACACATGCAACTACCACATCAGGTTGAGTTCATGTATCCCGACCTTCAAAAATCTAGCCTACCATGATTAAAATAAAAGAAAACTTAAAAATGAAAGTGCAGGAATTCATAACTAAATCTAGAAAATTGAGAACATGACTTGAATTGGGATTGGAAAACTAGAAAGCAACAATTAATTAAACTAACTAGGAAAGCAGTAAAGACAATAAATTAAAATTACTTGAAATGGATGAATGATGAATCTTGAATAGAACCTTGAATCTTGAATAGTAGCCAAACTTCAAAACTAGGGTTCTTGGTTACAAGAATCCTCTAAAAATTAACTACTAGCCTCCTACAACTTGATAAAAACAACTCCTCCCACTTCCTACTAGGGTTTGCCCTTTTATAATACCTAAATTTGACTTTTACCTTGCCTCCCCACGTTTTACGACTAATAAAAATGAATTAAACAAGAAATTTCAAGAGTTTTGACTCCTCAGTTCTGAAAATGACTCTTCATTTCTGAAAATGACTCTTCATTTATGAAAATGACTCTTCATTATCTCGCAACTTCAAAACCTCGTAACTTCTTCACCATAGCTCGGATTGAGGTGACGTTTTTTCCAGTGTTCTTGTAATTGGAATATCTTCAACTTTACAATTGGATCCACCTCAGGACTAAGGCTGAAAAATTACGAAAATACCCTTGAACTTCATATTTCTTGCTTTCTTTCACTGTTTTGAGTTCTCCTTCGCACTAACTTGCATGAAATACTTATAAAGCACATGAGAAATACACAAAACACCAAATTGGGTTAGTATCATAAATACGAGACAAATCCAAGCTATTTACACTGCACGGGATCATAAAAATACCGAAATTAAGGGGATAAATGTGAAGAATATGTGCCTAATCACACCCCTAACTTAGAATTTTGCGCGTCCCGGGCAACGCAAATGAATCTAACCAAAATTCCACTCTTAAAAATTCCTTTATTAAAATAAAATTCCACTTTCGTAGGCAAGCGATTGCATTGAGCATATGCAACAAGCCTTTAAACCCCTAGGTTACCCTAGTAGGACGAGTTTTGTCTCATGAGGGTTTGCAGTGAATACATCCACAAAATTCTTTATTGACTCAAATAAATATCAAAATACTTAAAAATTGTACAATTTAAACTTTTCAAAAAATAATCACCATAAATTCATATTCAAATGTCTCAAACCATGTGCGCAAAGCCAGAAATTAAACATCAAATTTCCACTGATTGAGCATTACGTTACTTTTCGAAAATTCATTTTGATTCAAATTCTTACGGATGCACTCACAAATGAATCACTCGGATTGTGGCTATTTTCTCTCGGTATGCATGATATAAAGAGTAAATATAATGGACACAAATTCACGCATACAAAATTGAAAAGAAGGAAATATATGGTGAAAATATCTCATCATCGGAATACAGTTATTAGGAAACGGGAAACATCATCTCTTAATCACACCAATTTAATCTATTTTATTATCTTTTCATGTCTTAGCTCTCCATGCAGTAATTAATTTCGCCATTCGGACTCGGTTGGGACTTTTCGGGTTAAAAAGTGTAAAGGGTAAAAATAAGAATGGATAGAACGTTCGGAATTAGAAAATGTCCTTATGACGTCCATTAGTGTTTTTTCAGGCATTTGCTCAATTTTCTCTTTCTTTTTCTTTTTCCATTTTTTTCTTTTTTTTTCTTGCTATTTTTCTTTTCTTGCCCCTTTTTTATTACTCACTTTGGACTTACTTGATGAATTTCTAATTTTTTATTACTCACTTTGGACTTTTCGGGTTATCAAACGAAAAGGAAATATTATATTAGGCTCAAAGTGGGTTGCAAAGGGATAATTTTTCACAACTTTATTATGGCTAATATTTTTGGATTAAACAAAAGAGGGCCTACTTCATTGTCCAAATTGCTAATCACATTACCATATGCATCTCGAGATTAATTAAGTTTAGAGATATATTTAGCACGAATTTTGAGACAATATCACACATTTTCCCTAACCGATCAAAACAAAGGATTGAGATCATCAACGACTTATAAAACGCTGAAAAGTACTTTGAGTTAATCATAAACTCGAATTGATTTAAAAACTCATAAAAATTTGAAAGGCTCGAAATCTCACCGGGTTTTATTAATCTCCACACTTATTCGTTAAGTCGTCAATTTTCTTTCAATTTCCATTTTCGGTCAATTTTGGCTTAGTGCATTTTGATTGTTAACAATTTGAGACTTTAAATAGAATAAAGGTGATATTTTTGAAAAATTTAAATTCTAATTTTTATTTATTTTGAAGAAAAATATTTTTGGCTTTTTTCAAAAATTTTCATTTTTTTTTTTTTTAATTTTTGAAATTTTTAAAAAAAACACTTGGAAAGAACATGTGATTGAATCAATGAATCTAAACAATAAACGAAAATAATATCCCACACCCCCTAACTTAAATGTTGCATTGTCCTCAATGCGAATCAAGAACACAACATAAAGAGAGTAAAAGAAAGATATTATCCAAATGGAGCGATCCCCGATGAGTGCGAGTCCATTGAATCTACAAAACATGTTAGAACCAAGCATAACAAAAAAGAATAACAAAAACTTGAACAAATTACTCTAAACTATAAAAAAAAGAAAAGGAAAAACAAAAATCTAATTATGTACAACCTACGATTTGAACTTCTAATAAGTTATACACAAGAAGTCAAAAAATTTGAGGGTTCACCCAAAATACAATATGACTTTGAGGGATTAATGGTGTGCCCTCACTAGAAATCATGTCGCCCGAAAAATAAGAATTTCGTTGGAAAAACGAAAGGCATGTGCAAAGCGGAAGAAATGAACCATCACCTATTAAAAAATTTAGGGGGATAATGAAGGATTTGGGTACATAAGAGGACAAGTCCGATTGGGATTCAAGAAAAATATAATCACGTTCCATAGATTTTTCAAGTAGTATGGGAAGTGGGGCATACAAATAGAAAGAGTCCGTCTTGGAAAACAATTCAAGCATAGAGTCCTTGTCCTCAAAATCTTCTCCCCCAAAATTTTCAAATGGATCTGGTTGAGTGACACGTCTAAGTGTATGGCCCGTAAGAATTGGGTCAACGTCATCAAGACTTTCATCTGACTCTTGTGATAACTCTAATTATTCGATAACAGTGAATGAGAATGGTGAGTATACAAATCCAATCTCAAGTGGTTCGTCATTGGATTCCTCATTTGGTTGAAAACATTCTTTAGTCTCAAAAATATCGGAAGAAAAATCGTTATTGGATTCGAATAATGCATCCAACTCTTGCTCCCCAAAACAATTTTTTCCCTATATTCTTTTTCACGTCGTTCTTCTTCAAGCCTTTCATTTTCATAAATTTGGATGGCCTTAGCACTGGACTTGTATTTATGAGACTCATCTTTAGTGATATTGATCCAATGTTCATAAATCGTGAGTTCATTCTCCTCCTCACTATTAGCATAACAATTAAAGCCGCCAAAAGAGATAAATAAGGCATTTCAAAGTGGGCAATTCAAAAACGTGACACACACACACACACACACACACATATATATAATATATATATATATTGTGTGTATTTTTTTTATTTTTTATTTTAGGGAAAACACTTTAGGATTAAATTCACTTTCCTACGAATCACCAATTTTCGATCCCCGGCAACGACGCCAAAAACTTGACGCGACTTAGAATTTGTCTCAAAAGTGCGTTTTCTCTAGGCTCAAGTGCAAGCCTGTCGCGTTAGTAATAATCCGACAAGTCGGGATCGTCTCCACAAGGATCAGAAATTGGCAATTGAGAATTATGTAAGAAAAATTATTTATCCTTCAAATGGTTTCTCAAAAGAAAAGAAAAGATGATTGATGGTTGAAATCTCCGATTGGTGATGAAATAAAAAGTGCACAAAAACACTAAGAATTGAAAAAAAATAGATTTGAAAATGAGAGAAAATAAGGTGGAGTACAAACCCTCAAACCTTAGTAAATTACCGTATAGAATACTAGAACTGTAAATTGAAATTTTGACTAAATCCAGTCTTTATAGATCCTAAGCATTACATATATGAGGAAACTAGCCCGCATCATATGAAATCAAAGGTAAATACAAAGCGGTGAATAGACAATTATACTTGCATAGTCTTCTTAAACATCCCAAGTACCTAGGGCAAGAGAGATTAAAAGATCGGCTATGTTTGTATAATTTCCATACACGATTTGGTCAATATTTTAATTTACCCCCTATTTTCTACGTGGGTAATTTGCCTCGGAATGAGTTCATGTACCCCAACCCTTGAAAATTTAGCTAGACATGGTTTTACGAGAAAACAAATTCATAACAATGCATGTAATTGTGGATCTAAGAAACATTGTAAAAACAAAAATTACAAAATAAGTGATAATTGAATTGAAAATAGAATTGAGATAAAATAAGAGAATAGAATTTGATACTTGTAATCAGCAATAGGGAAAATAGATGAAATTGAATCCAGAATTCTCCTTATTCCTCAAACTTACAAACTAGGGTTTATAAAATTGTCTATGTAAAGAAAAACTAAGAAAACTCTACCTCAATACAAAAAAAACTAAACTTGTAACTACACTTATTAAGGAGTATAGTGGCGAGTCTGGGTATCGAATCCATAGGGAATTAGGACGTGTGAACGTGACGACAAAGGTAAGGTAGTTTAATCCTAAAGTTGACTCTACAAATAAATAAAAAGATGATTTGATTGGTGGAATAGCTATACTATATGCAATATTGAAAATGATTAACTAATGAACTAAAATATGAATGGAATGCAACTATTATAAATTCCCTAAAATAATGATGATGATTGAATTAAAACTTAGACTATATGATGAGAAAACAAGACAGGAATACAATCACTCAACCTAGTGTATTGATGGTATAAAACTAATCTTAAATTTAAGTGATTAATTAGATCCAGAATTTAGTACTCCCAAGCATTATGTATATGAGGTTCAATCCCGCACCATACTTAATCAGAGGACGAGTAAATCGGTATTGCGATAGTTACACTCGAATTGCATTCTAAAGCATCCCAATTATCCTGAAGCAAACGAGATCCAAAGATCTACAATTGTCACATTCCTACACAATACGATCGTAATAATCCATTAAATTTAGAGGATTAATTTTATACACATGCAACTACCACATCAGGTTGAGTTCATGTATCCCGACCTTCGAAAATCTAGCCTACCATGATTAAAATAAAAGAAAACTTAAAAACGAAAGTGCATGAATTCATAACTAAATATAGAAAATTGAGAACATGACTTGAATTGGGATTGGAAAACTAGAAAGCAACAATTAATTAAACTAACTAGGAAAGCAGTAAAGACAATAAATTAAAATTACTTGCAATGGATGAATGATGAATCTTGAATAGAACCTTAAATCTTGAATAGTAGCCAAACTTCAAAACTAGTGTTCTTGGTTACAAGAATCCTCTAAAAATTAACTACTAGCCTCCTACAACTTGATAAAAATAACTACTCCCACTTCCTAATAGGGTTTGCCCTTTTATAATACCTAAATTTGACTCTTCCCTTGCCTCCCCACGTTTTATAACTAATAAAAATGAATTAAACAAGAAATTTCAAGAGTTTTGACTCTTCAGTTCTGAAAATGACTCTTCATTTCTGAAAATGACTCTTCATTATCTCGCAACTTCAAAACTTCGTAACTTCTTCACCATAGCTCGGATTGAGGTGCCGTTTTTTCCAGTGTTCTTATAATTGGAATATCTTAAACTTTCCAATTGGACAACCTCCGTACTAAGGCTGTAAAATTACAAAAATGCCCTTGAACTTCACATTTCTTGCTTTCTTTCACTGTTTTGAGTTCTCCTTCGCACTAACTTGCATGAAATACCTATAAAGCACATGAGAAATACACAAAACACGGAATAATTGCCAAATGGGGTTAGTATCATAAAAACGAGACAAATCCAAGCTATTTATACTGCACGGGATCATAAAAATACCGAAATTAAGGGGATAAATGTGAAGAATACGTGCCTAATCACTTATTCTGCTCTAGAACCACATTATCATTTAAGTTAACGCATAAGTTACCATAAGGCCTCTAACTTTATACTTAGTTACTTTCTTCCTAATCCCAGTTAGTTCTTCATCACTAACTTCATCCAAATTACCCACACTATATGAATCATTACTCTTAAAATCACCCTCATACTCTACATCATCATCAGTACATTGATCCTCTCCAACCTCATTGAATTCACCATCATTGTCTTCACTATCCAAAACTCCTTGAACATATATTTCTATCCCTCCACTAGCAGATATTATAATCCCAAATCAACCTAAGACCTTTCATTAAACTTTTACCATAGGGACACTAATGTATTTTATGAATGGTTTTGTAGCCCATATCATGCAAAATATATTATTTGAGTTCCTCATATGACATCTCCTTGCGATCAGCATTGTACATGTAGCCAACTTGACCCCTTATAGTGTAATATAAGACCAGTGATAAATTTTTTCCCCCATAATGCAACTCAATTTTGAATTTATCAGCCATCATGAACAATAGAAAAATAAATAATCAAATCAATTTCTTAAAAATCCTAAAAATAACAAAACCATAAATGCAACATAATACACATTTTAATAAAAATTCCATTCCATGAAACCCTAATATTTAACATACAAACCTAATTTCTAACATATAAAACCTAATATTAACTATATAAACTTAATGTTAAGAAGAAAATCCCAAAATCTTTAAATCAATTCCCTTAGTATTGAAAAATATCCTAAATGTATAGCCAAATTCAAGTCAAACCATAAAAACAAACTACCTGATTTTTGGATCAAGCAAACCAACAATATTTTCACTAAGAACTAATGGTAAATATTTGATGAGAACTACCAGTAAATCTTTAATGGTAATTGTCGATAGTGGAAACCCTAATGTAAAAATGATATATAATGGTATTTAAACTCACATGTTGCTCATGTGAGAGCACAAATAAGTTTTTTTTCCAAGGCACCACATCAATTAATGAGGGTTATGACTAAGCGGTTCATTAGTTCAATTAAAACGATGTTAATGTCTTGGTAAAAAAAAAATGAAAGTACAACATTAAATATGTTAAAAAAAATTAGTTACCAAAATCATAAAATTGGGTAAAGTTCTTGTATATCTACATACCCTTAAAAATTAAGTTGAACTTTTGAATTATTGAATACAATCTTGTCTTTTTTTCAACCTTCTTTGAAGATGCTTGAATTGATTTTGTTCCTCCTTTGGACTCCTAGCTTGAATTCTTGTAATTTAATCTCGAGATTTGGCAATTTGGTTTTATTTAAGAGACAGGTTATGTAGGGAATGAGCATCTATATAGAGAGGCAAAGGGTTTAAGTTAGAGTCTGTGAGACAAATGAGGTTTTCATGCATCAAAGGGGAAATAAAATGGAAAATCTCTGTTAAAAGAATACTTAGCCACTATAGTGTTGGTTACACCCACAATAATGGTTGCCTAACTGCGATAAGAGTGGCTAAGCCCTACACTTGTTATTCAAACACATGATAAAATGACCATAGTACTCTTGGGGCTTTTACCAATTATCCTATATACTCATTCTAGGATGTGCTAATTTAAATGAAATAGAAGCCCAAGCCCTAACACTTTAATAATAAACCAAAGTCCACAATACTTTGACAATTTACCAATTAAATTCCTCCAATCTAATTTAACCCATATTAAATTTAAGTGCAAGGATAAATTTCCAATTGTGTCAATTTGTAGGTGTTGGATTAATTCTCGACAAAACTCCTTGAGTCACAGGATATAAGTTATTTTTGACCTTTCAAGCCTATGACATTAATACAGAAGACATACCGACCAAGTCAAAGAAGATCACATCCTATGTCGTGTTTCGTGCCTTGTGTTCGTCATCAACAGTTCAAGGATCTCTCAGATATGAATGCATATATTATGTTAAGACTTGGAAAATGAATATTGTGTGTTAGAATTTTTGTCAATTATTTTTTTGAATTAATACTATCTAAATATTTCATTCTCGGACACCTTTTCGTAGAAAAATCATAACTAATTCAAAAAAAATCAGAAAAATACGAAACTGTTCGTCTTTGTATCGAAATTATCTAGATTCATGGCCTGAAATCTCGTTCAAACAACCTCATTCAAATGACCTCATTCGAATGACTTCTAATGTGATATATGTGTGTGCTGACATCTCGGTTCAAACGACTTGAGCAATTTTTACGAAAATTATCAGTTTTCAAGCAATTTTTTCTCCCTAACCTCCCACTACTTTTGCCACCCATTTATGTAGTGCGGGATTTAACTTTTTCAAAGAACTTTTTTCGAACTTTGAGAGCAAACACTCTTCCAAAATGTCCCTTGAGTTTTTGTTATTCTTTAATGATTTATCTTTCAAAACAGAAACCAAGTTTACACCCAATTTGTTTTATAATCCAAGTTTTTATATGATATATATTTGAGATCAGTTTTGGCATCGGGTTTTATTCTATACACTATTTGAGATTGTTTCTTACGATTGTGACACCCCGCTTAAAATTACAACGGGTGGCCAGCCCTATACTACATTAAATCAGGAATCTCAGATGGTTTAGTCTCAACATCAACAGACTATAATATAAATAGATAAGGCTAACTACCCGAAATTATACAAGCGAGATGCCAAAATTAAATAAAACATGCCAAGAACAACAACCTAACCATATAAATATCTAGCAAAGGTAAAATGCACACAAGTACCGTGATAAATGAAGTGCTAGAATAAAATGAAATGAGTATATACAAGGAAATATACCCGAATAAGCTGTCGGGTCACAAACAGTACAACATCCGTTGGGAAGAAATATAAACAACTATAAATAACTCTAAAGTATAATCCCGATGTACAAAATGAATCCTATCTAGATTTACAAATAAATAGGAAGCGACTACAATCCAAATCCCGCGACAGTCCGCGCCTGTTACGGCTCCCACGACTCTGGATAGAAAGCATCTGGTATCCATGTGGTAGGACACCTGTAGTACAATATATATATATATATATATATATATATATATATAGCAGAAGAGGAATATAAACGGGTCCCGATGTGTAAAAATGTTTAGCAAGTGTGTTAACCGTGCATAATAAATATCAATTCATTATTTCATAATTAAAGTGGAGTTGCACTCTCGTGAAACCCCCAAACTCACCTCCCATCTAACAGCGCGCACCTATTCGCGTCCTGAAATCTTAATTAAGTTACCCCACCCATAAAGACAACCTACCTTACAATAGGCACAACCTAAACCCGCAAGACCGTCCATTCTAACATAACCCACGAATCCTTTCCATTCTAATCATATTTAATTATTTTTTACACATATATGCCCTACTAGACAAGATTCCAATTTATGAGCTTACACCAGTTCTAAGTCTTAATACGTTACACATTAACATTAGGCTTCAATATAATAATTTATTCTCTAAATAACATGCATACAATTTAATAAGGACAAAACTTCTCTCCACTCTCAACATTGCACTACGTTTCGTGCGTGGGGCGTCTTGCAAAGCGAAATCCAAACAAGGAACCCCCCCGATACACTACTCCTTGACAATGTCAATCGTAGGGATCCATTATGTCATCCACACAAATACCACTATACTCTAGATTACTATCTAAGAACAACCTAAAAGTCTCCATTAAATCCTTGGGTCGATATCACCGAAATTGTCTCTAAGTGCAATACATCAACCCCCAACAATCTACTACACCATAATCATCCAAGATGTACACCATAGAAATTTCATATCCTTTTTTTCACATATATATATATATATATATATATATATATATATATATGTATATATAAAGTCATTTATTCTCATAGCCACGTGTACAGAACACACATAATGTACAATTGCCATACACATAATATAACGACTATAGAATGCCAATATACTGCACCATGCTATCATCTTTCAGGACATTACTTATATACCATCCTGGGGACCAGCGGTCGGACTCAATATCACCGACATCGCGGCCAACGCACACACACGACGTCCGAAAAGCGGTCATAGTTCCTAACCGGTAATGAGACGAAACATACCCACCACGTCTCATTCCAAAAAAAATCACACAATAACACAATGAACGCTATGACTTGGGGAATATCCACACTCTGCTCCTCGAGCCAGGGTGCTCACCCTCATCGCGCAACTTCCCAATGATAACATGTGCCGGGTATGCTTCACACCATTAGTATATGTATATATATATATATATATATATATATATATATATATATATCACATAATATATACATACATCCATATGATCACATCATATAATTAAACCATCACACACGGTTTAGATATTCACGCCATGAGTACATACATATATACATATCTACTCATATATATATATATATATATATATATACTACCTCTCATCCATATGTATGAAATCCACAAATTTGGCTATACGTGTACATAGTCATCATTATACTAGCCATCACTCCAAACATATTAACTTAAATCGTTATGTAATTACGATCCCTCACTTGAAGCATATTCATCCATTACCCATATGATATGAATAGTCTTCCAATATATTCAACATTAAGGTTATCACCCCAAAGTTTAATGTATATAACAATCGCTACACATTCCATCAATATCCGAAACGCACATCGATACATCCAATAACAATCCCGACTATTGGTATACACATAACTAATAGTCCACAAGTCTCAAGCTTAAACTTAAATTCATCATAATAATCCCATCATCTTTTGGGATTCCCAACGTTGATCACGCATAGATATGTAGTAACTACCCCGACTACAATTTGACCCAATCTTGTTCTAGTCATTAGAGTATCCCCATCATTCACAAATTGGCCTACTATTCAATTTCTCATATGGGCCCTTAATCTTATTGCGTTCACAATATATTCCTTACACATATATGCCCTACTAGACAATTTATCCTTGTAATGTGTTTTCAAAATAAGCTTCGCCTTCACTTCGATTTACAAATTCTATTAGTGTACATGTTCTAAAACATTCTTTTTCCTAAATTTCTATTGCAGTTTTCCAATATTGAGGGTTTATATTATCTAGATTTAATATACTACCATATTATGTTATATTGGAGTTACTATCAAATATATATCTATTACGACTTTTATATCCTGGTGGTATAGGATTAGTATTTTCATTATAGGTTTCTCTTGTAGCTCTTAATTTTTGGTGTGTTGAATAATCTACGTTGGCTGTATTTGTGGTTTATGTTTAGGATTCTGCTTCCATATCTTCGGCTTTTATAAATTTTTCTATTCCTATATTTATTATTTTTCTTTTGTTATCTTCATTAGTTCCTTATGCGTAATATATTGAAATTATATCTTCTTTATTGTTTTCATTACCATATTTTTCTATTAATTGTTCAGTTGTTAGGTTATCGCAGTCGTCGATAATTATATCATATATTTTATCTTCTAGCAGTTCAAATATTTCGTCTATTTGTTCTTCTACAATTAATACATTAATTTTTTCTAATAATTCTTCACTCTCGTCTTCTAAAGGTTTATATTTACTAAATTTAATACTACTTTGTCCTACTTTATTTTCATAGATTTTATTTTTTTCTGGGTTTTTTAGATTGGTTAAGGTTAATTGTGGGAGTTTCCATTCAATTTTTTCATATATACTACTATCTATTTTTTGTGCTTCTATCATTTCTACATATTTACTATTAAAAGATTTTACTATACATTCAAATTCTGCTTTAAAGTTTATTTTATAGTGATTAAATAATTTATCCATAAATAGTGTATATATTAAAAGGTTATTATATTGTCCAGTCATATTATATCCTCTTGTTCTTATAGCTATTTTTATATGTTTGTTAAATTCATTTATATCCATAGAGAAGTTGGGTATACATCCTATTACTGCTGTGTTTTTTGCTAAATCTATTTCTGCGCTAGCTATTTGTGCTTGTTTATGATTATTCCATCTATCGTCATAAATATATACTAGAACTTTAGCTCCTTCTTATAACCTAGTTAATCCTACTAGTCCTATAACTATTACTCCTAAGTGCATAAATTCTAAGTTTATTTTAGTTAATTCTTTTGCTGATTCGTCAATAATTAGATCTAGAATTACTTCACTATTGACGGTTATTATTTTTCTTTAGCTAGGGTGATTATATATTTTATTAGTGAATTCTAACATATTCTTTTTATATAATTGTTGTCCTTTAATTTTTTGGATACCTTTTTCTATGTATTTTTTAGTATCTTCTTCGTTATTATATCAGTTTTCTATTCTATATATTTCTTTATTTTTGTATGTAGATGTGGATGTCATCTTTTGAATAAAATAGATTTAGTTTTGTTTTAACTATTTTAGTGTCAGTTTTAAGTTTTTTAAATTTGTCTATTAATTCGTTTATTTCTGGTGTTTCTTGTTCGTATAAAAACTTAGTAAGTTTTTCAAATTAAAATTTTATATCATGTGTTCTAGTGTTTATAAAATCTAATTGTTCTTTTATAAAATCTTGATTGTCTTCTAGTTTTTTATTTTTTTCTAATATAGTGTTAATACTAATACTCATGTGATTATCCTAGTTTGCCTTTTTCTATTAATACTCCTAACTTAAGTTCTAAAGCTAGTATTATTTCTTCTTGTTTATTTATAAAATTAATACTATTAGTTACTGTGTTATAATCTTCAAATTCTAATGCTATTTCTATAATTTGATATTCAATTATTATTTGTTTTCTTCTAAACTCTATAGATTTTCTAATTTTTTATTTTTCTATTAACACTAATTATCCTAATCGTCCTTTTTCACTTAAGATTTCTAATTCTAACTTATATTTGTTAATTTTTTCTTTTGCAATTCTAATTGTCCAATTAACAACAACTAAATTTATATATTCCTTTTTATTTTTATATTCTTTAGCTCTTATTATAGCGTTATCTAAAATTTTACATTCAGCACGTAGTCTTGCTTTAATAATATATCTTTATATAATAGGAAATATTATTTAACGAAAAGAGCGGAATTACAACTTAATATTTATAACCTATAAAAATCTAAAACATATATGCTTAGTGAAAAAGAATATATATATATATATATATATACGATTGTGATTATTCTACTTATGCGTGGTAGACTGGTAGATAGTGTATATCTAAATAATGAATTAAGTAGTGAAACTTAATTAATGGAATAAATGAGAAGATGAATGAAATGATAATTTCAACTCTTAACATATGAGAAATGTTAATTCAGACAACGTATTGTATGAGCGGTACGGGGATGTAAAGATGTCGATAGTCCAGATAGTTACTTAGGTTTAGTTATCTTGGGTAGTACGGCTAGGTGGGCTAAGTAGAGAACGTTAGGCGTGCACAACAGTTGAGGGGTGAGGAAACTCAAAAGAGTGTACATGAACCTAACATGTGTAATCAATAACTGAACTTTGAACTGTGATAAACTCTTGCTAAATATTTTTAAAATGTTTTGAGTACTAACTCTTACTATAAAAATATTTTCAAAACCTTTTAGGTGTCCAGCCACAGGGACGCCAGACTTGATATTCTATTCTAAGGACACGCAACTGCAGCACAGGTGGATGCTTGCAGGAGTTTTGATTGGATGCTTCATTTCCTCATTTCTTAGTGTACGATCTATTGGGAGGAATTCATTACTACATATTTTATTTGGGCATGTTGCCCCATTCAGATTTTATTCAGTTATTATTACGTTGGATTTTTTTAGTTTGGTTTTAGTCGATGGCTTCTTTAGCAAGACTTTATTTATCTATATCTTGTGATGGATTAGACTCTTTATTGGTGTATGGTTTTAATTTTATTTTTTGCATGTTGTTTTCTGTTTAATGAAAGATAAAATTTGGCACCGGTTTAATTAACTAATAGGTGATTAGTAATTAATTTGGTTTTTGATAGTGATGCTAAGAATGAACCAATTTGGAAATCCTGATTTAGTTTAATAAAGGACTGATCACCCAGTATTTAATTAGATGGGGGTGTCACAGAGAGGTCTAAAGAAATTTTGGCAATGTTTGGATAGGGTTTTGAAAATTTTCTCATCATTTAAAAATGAACCCTAAGCCCTCTATTTATAGAGGTGGAGGAATGTCTCAAGTAAAAGAGTAATTTCCTAATAAATAAGGGCAAAGGGGTAAACAACCAAAGGCATCCAATGAAATATTAGGCATCGCATAAAATAGGAGTCGATGAGTGTACATGCATAAATGACCATGACACTGTGGAGGAAAATATGGTAAAACATCCCCAGACACCACATCAGTCGAGCAGTCAAGCCCTAAGGCTCACGCATAATGAAATCGCTTGGCCCACACTACAGCCTCTGATTGGTCAAAAGCCAATCATACGGATCAAACCAAAATGACCCTTCAAATTTTAAAATGTTCTTATTTAAATACAAGTCGAATTTAACTAAGAAATAAAAATGATTTTATTTTTATTTTTTTAAATGTTTAAATTAACATTTAAAAATTCTAGAAAATCATAGAAAATGTGAAAATTAATTTTAAAAATCTAAAAATTATAAAACCAAGATATCTATAATATAAAAAATATTTGAGTATAAAATATACATATAGGATGTATAAATACAAAAATAAGGAATGCGTTATAAAAGTTAGGATTAGGGTTTTAAAAATCACAAAAAAAATTAAAATTATTTAGGAAGTTTGGTTGGGTTTTATTGGTTTGGTTCCCATGGGAAGTTTTGTTGGGTGATTTTACATATATTTATTGGATGGAACGTATATATGTATATAAATATAGTTTATTATGATAAACTAAGAGCATATAAAAGTAGGGCTTTATTTGGATTTTGAGTGTATAAAACCTATTATTACTAATGTAATCCAGTTTAAGGATTTGGATGAGTATTTGGTAAACTAGTTTATATAATATGCTATGTGTGAATTATGTTATGTATAAATATGTATTATATATGGTGGTTTTGGTTACTCAGCGGAACCACACGGTTAAGGTGGGATAATTCGAGCATGATTAGTTGTATTGGGGTTTTGTACGATGTTCTTGGGATTATATATGTATACCTAGATATTAAGGTATAATTATTAGCCTATGGGTTAATTGCGGGTATATATATATGATAAGGGAAAAATATCTTTCGATTTCGAACCAAATCAAACGGTGTTGATTGCTCGGTCGAATAGGAGAAAAGGATGAACACTTGAGTTGAACAGATGAACATTTGGCCGAACAGACGGATGATTGAACAGATAAATGAGATGAGCGCTCGACTATATCGAAGGCGAGTACCCCAAAGGCCAAACGTCATGGCATATTATTAGTCACATGTTTTATATATGTGTGGATTCGTTCAAATTATATAACCACATGTCATATTCAAGTGGGAACCTTAATGCTGTATTTGGCATATATGAAGGAACCTAACCATTATAAAAGGGAACCAAGCTCTCCCTTGACAAGAACACATTTATAAGCACTCCAAAAGATTATAGTGAAGAGTGGGATGACCCCCACCATGGATATAGGCCATTCAAAGTCAAACCACGTAAAATTTGGCCTTCTTGTGTGTGCTTGATTCATTTATTATTTCTTTATTGTGTTGTGTTGTTTGTGAGAATCAAATTTTTTCACCAATATAATTGGCATTGTGTGTGAGAATCAACATAGTCATATTCATACTACTATTCGTTCCCAATGCAACTTATTATTGTTCTACATGTATATGATTTTTCCTACCTGAAGGAAGAATCACCACTTATTTATATGAGATTCTTAACATACCCAATGCCAAACTTGTTAATGGCATGGAAAAAAATCATGAAGATAAGTTCTTTTTATCTCTTATTGAATTTATCTGATATATTTGATCAATTGTTGAACACTTTTCCCCAAGACTTGTGGTGTTTCATAAATTCTTTAATTAATTTAACAGACATTCTAAGGTCAAATTTCATTAAACATTTTAAATGGTGCGCATTATCAGCTCTTGATTTATCATAAAAAAGTTTGGTTAGAAAAGGCTCTAAATCCATGGAAATGGATGAAAAAAATTTAATTCCCGACACTAGGATTATTATTTTTGGTTATGACTACATATTCATTCAGTTTTATCACTACCCCCCTCCGACGGTGAAACTTAATTAAATACCCATCTTTGTAAATGCATTTTCTACACCAATTTTGCAGCGGAGAAAGAGTTACCAATTTAACACGTCCAATGTATAATAACCATCTCACATGAAAATCATAAGGTTTTTCTACTAGTAAATTCTGTATTTTTCGTTAAATTCGAGTTCAAAGGGGGTCCGAAAATCTCCCTACTTGTGACCAATAATCATGGTTTGACTATTCGTGGGTAAATCCACCGACTCTGACTGGGAATAATGGGGCGAACCCCACTACTAATATATTCCGACCAAACTGTATGTACAAACTCATTATAACTTCACAGATGGAGCATTCCGATCAAATATCGATATATCTTCAGTCCTATAAGAGCAAGGTTTATAATTGCTCATTTTATATTTTATTTGGCTCCCATTACACCCCACTGCACCTACATGACCACTCTCAAGCCTTCGAAAAGAAGAATAGTTGGTGACATTTGCAAGATTGAAGGTTGTTTGTCACAACTTTACCCTAGAAGAGTTATGAGGTGGTTTGGTAAAGCCTTAAAGTTTCATGAGTGGGTTTTAAAAGCGTCTGCTTTTAAAAAAAATTAAAATATTTTTAAAATGATTTTTAAAAGTTTTTTGAAATTTTCACGAGTTCATTAGAACGACTTGAATTTTCATTCGTATGAGTTCCTCAAGGTCGTTAGAACGAGGTTCCCACGTTTGAATGAGATATAAAGCATCGCCTTTTTGGTAACCTCTAGAATGTCATTTGAAATATTATTGGAATTCGTTCGAACAAGATCGGGTACTTCGTTCGAACGAGATGTCAGTTCGTTCGAATGAATATGATGGTTTTGTTTTTTTAAAACATATCTTTCTAAATCTATAGTCATTATCTCTTTGTACGAACTTTCCCTATAAACAAAGATGCGAGATTAAGCTTTTGAAAAAGTCTTTTGAGAGTTCTTTCAGCGATTAAACTCTGTCATCTTTTATCCAAACCCCTTAGATCTTTGAGGATCACTTTTCCAAACCAAGAAGAACATAATTCGAGTTCAAAACCAATCTAGAGATATTCTCTCCTGGTGAGACAAAGAAAGGGATTATGGTTCCTGAGGCTGATTGGTGGGTACCAAGACAAAAGCTGCTTACTGTGGGTAGTGCTAAACTGCGTCACTTTTTATTAAAGATTGGATGAGCCTATGCATTATAATTAGTGAATATCTAAGTAGTCATTAAGTCTGTCAAACTCTTTAACAGTGTTGAAATATAGGTTTTGCCAGAAAGGAATTTTTTCTCAAATCTTCTTATATATGATTTGATTGATTGGTTTACCTCATCGTATTTCTAAACATAATCTTGCATGCACACCTAATTCTAATCAAGATAAAAGATGGTTAAAAATCAAATCTTTGTGTGTATCCTAAGATACAAGTGAGTTCATATAGCCCCTGTGGTTTTAAATTAGTATCAGAGCGGGTGACACTAAATTATTGTGTGATCTTTCCATTCGGTTCATATCGATAACTTATATAATAGGGTTCTAATGTTTTATGGGTCAAATTATACATATTGTAAATCTCGAATGAGGTCGACTTTAAAAGCGATTGACGAACGTGTCTGGTTTATTTATGAAAGAGGGTGGACATCACCCATTGTGACTAATGGTGATATCAGAAGTCCTAAACCTGTCACTATATGGGCCGAATAATAAACTTAAATAGAGAAGTTTTAACTCCCATTTGCTAGTGTTATTTCTGGTGCAGTCACCACCGATGTGTTTCGTTACATTATAACGTTTACCACGTCTAAGGAAGTGTGGGATATCCTCCTACTCACTCACGAGGGAACCAATGTTGTGAAAGCTTCTAAGCTAAAAAAAATCTCACCACACAGTTTAAAACTATTACTATACTAGAATCTAGGACTTTTCATGAGTTTTATGTCCGTTTATCTAATATACTTAATTCCAGTTTTAATTTGGGTGATAGAATTCCTGAGACGAAAGTTGTAAAAAATATTTTGAGATCATTGTCATCCCATGTCATCCCTAAAGTCACGGTGCTTAATTCGTTGGGAATTTTATATACGCCTAGGTTAGAAGAACACGTAAGAGACCTTTAAACTTATGAAATCAATATATTCCCCATAACTTAAAGGGGCAAAAGGAAAAGGGATTGCTTTGAAAATATAATCTAAAAAGAAAGAGGAGGTTTCTTCTGACTCTGAGTATGATTTTAATTTAAATGATCTTGCTATTTTTGTAAAAAAATTCAAAACATTGCTCAAAATAAGAAAAGAAAATTCTTCTAAAGAAAATCATTGTTCTACCTACCGCCACCACTCACTCCCATTAGAATTTAATGATTAGATACGCACTTAATGATCCCATCAACTACTTTACACCACCTACAAGCATTTCATCAACACACCACTGTGTTCCTATAGTCGTCAGACCTTAATGATCACATATGCATTTAATGATCCCATTAAATACTTTACACTGCCTGCAAGCATTTTATCAACACGCCCTGTTACTATAGTCGTCAGACCTTAAGGAAACCCCATTCATACTGCTACAGTCCACTAATTCTCTCTCTAAGGGAGAGTTTATATATGAAATGCTTGTGAACGATTAAATGCGTATTAAAATCTATAAATCATCAAACAATCAAGATATGATCAAGTAAACACGAGAGTACCTAAGAAGCCTTCATTTTCAAGGTGTTTATCATTTTAGCATTTGATAATCGACTTTTAGTAGAATATAAGCGAAGGTTATGGTCGTTTTGAACCACTCACATCATGTATTCTCTGCAAATTACTAAAATAATGTAAGATATACCTTGAAGAGTCCACAATACGCCCTAGTGGTCCTTTAATTAGTAACAAATACCTCAAAAACCTCATAACACCTCGGCCAAAGCCCAAGAGGTCTTTAGATTGTAATATCCTTATTTTCAATATAATATAGTAATCAAAACCTTTTATAGTGGATGTAGTATCCTCAAATGAGGTCTAAACCAATTTATATCTTTGCCTCTCATTTGGACGTATCTCCCCACTAATCGATCTAAAGTCCTATGGGCAATACCTATTAGGTTTGAGGTCTTAAAAGATTTAAAACACCCACTAGTTTGGCGCCATCTGTGGGAATGATTGTTCCTCATAATCATAAATATTATACTAACTTTTCTCTTTGGGGGATGACTACAAATACAAAGTTATCTCACTCCATCAGAGTAATGGAATCTCGTTAGAAGGATCTCCAAAACCAAATCAATGATGTTGTATCCCAATGGGAATCCTCCGGCCTAGGCTGGCCACCAAAGGGGAAATGTAGAAAATGGAGCCGCCAACCTATTTTTCTCAAAACAGGAAAAAGAATGTAGTCGTACCCGAAATAACAGCATCAGAAGACAAATTAATATACAAAACCAAATGAATCGATGATCCCGGGACTTATTTACGAAATGGGAAGGTGTTAGGCACCCATTTCGCCCCATTCAACCTCTCACGGGATATACTGATCTTCTTTTTCTCCAAGATGTACCTCATGCGTATAATGTGTGTGACGTGAAAAATAGGTGAGAAAGAGAAATCATCCTACTCAAATCATGGGAAGGATGGAGAGGAGTCATTTCAAGGAGTTCACAAAAAAGAGAATAACAAAAAATATGGTGTTAGTGTCCACTGAATCACGATTTACTATGAAAAAGTCAATATGCATGTCGGGTGGGAACACTAATATGTAGGCGTGTGCATACGTGCAATACTACTTAGGGGTTTATATGTGAACTCTCTTTTTGTCCTTTTGGTTTTATAAAAATATATAATGTGCATACCAGTAATTAAAATGGATATTAGTTGATGTGTGATAATGGAGTAAGACTAGAAGATACCAAAAGTGGAAGAAAAGTAAATAAACAACACTAATTATATGAATTAGAAAAGAGTAGGGATATACCTCCTCGAAGATTTTTCTACTGACTTTTGACGGAGAGTAGGCTGATTTTATGGTGGTGGGATGATGATGAAGTACGTAAAGGTAAGTGGGAAAAAGGTGGTGTAAAGTTGAGGTAAGGAAAGCGAGAGGATTTTTGGGAGTGCCAGTGCACTGATTTCGAGACAGGGAATGTTCTAATTGCTGAAAAGGTGGTCTTTGGTAATGAGGCCATGAACTTCTTAAATAAAAAGAATTTGGGTTTAAGGGACTAACGATCGTCATATGCCCTAGCCTGCCTATCAGCATATCTCTATAGGCAGGGGCTCTGGGTTGCCTATAGGCAATTGAGAGAGAACTTTTTTCAAAAAATCGAGAATGAAATAAAAAACTTAAGTCTGAATCATGCACAGAGATGACCATTGGAAAGGAGATTCATAGCCCTACAAAAATCTTTTGGGTCATTCCCGAGTTTGAGAGTTGACAAAAACAGGGCTCGAAAGTGCCCAATGGCCTCTAAACGGGGGTTTTCAAAGTAAAAAGGCAAGTACGGACGAATAATAAGGGTCGATTTGTGCATGATATGGATTGTTGTAAAGGGTATTCAGAGTCCTATAAAGGTGAAATGAGCTTTGCTATGGTTAAAAGGTTGACCAAAGTTAAATAGGGCCCGAGAGCTTAGTGGCCTCTAGATGAGGATTTAGAGTAAAAAGGTGAGTACACTCGAACCGTGAGATCGATTTAATCATGGTATGGACTGTTATAAAGGGTATAAGAGTATTATGAAAGTGAAATTTGCTTCGCACGGGTTAGAGAGGTGACCAAAGTCAAATAGCGCTCGAGAGAGCCCGATGGGCTCTAGATCAAGTTTTGGAGTAGGGCCTATGGTCTTAGGGCGATAAGAGGAGTGTTGGGGACCTAAGGAGGTATTTTGAGGGTGCTAGGATGGGGTGTCTATAAATCCCCTTTATGGACAAGATTATAACAAGTGAAGGTCATTAAAATATAGACACCTCGTGAATGTTTAAGAGTTTTATGGGGTCGAGGCTTCTGCTCGGTATTTAAGAGAGTGAAGGTGACCTGATTCAAAGGGTTAAGGCCAATTTTCAGGACTTAAACCAACTCTGCAAATACAAAGAGTTAAGGTGATCGATTCAGAGGGTCAAGGTCAATTCTACAAACCTTGGTCAATTTTTAAAACCTAAAGTGTTGAGGTGACGAATTCAAAGGGCCACGGTCGAATCTGCAAACATGTGTCAAATATACGAGCTTAAATAGTTGAGCAGACCTATTCATAGGGTCGAGTTCAATTATATGGACCTAGGTGAATCTTGCGAATGGACCTAAAGAGTTTAGATAATTGATTCATAGGGTTGAGGTCGATTCTGCAGACCGAGCTCAATTTTGCAGACCTACAAAGTTGAGGTAATCGATTCAGAGGGTCAAGGTCAATTTTGCAAACCTAAAGAGTGACCCATTCATAAGCTCGAGGTCGATCTGTAGACTTAAAATGTTGGGAATTGGTCGTTAAAAGGGTCGAGGTTGATTATGTGGACCTATGTCAATTTTGTGGACCTAAAGAGTGAAAGCGGACGATTTAGGGGTTTAAGGCCGATTCTGCGAACCTATGTCAATTCTATGGATCAAAAGAGTGAAAATGATTGATTCATAGCATTGAATTCGATTTTATGAACCTAAGGAGTGGTCGATTCAGAAGGATAAGTTAGATTTTTCGGACCTAAAGAATTAAAATTGACCGATTCAGAGGGTCGAGGTCAATTTTATGGACCTAAAGAGTTGAGAGTGACCGATTTAGAGGGTTGAGGTTGATTTTACAGACCTGAAAAGTTAACAGTGACCGATTTAAAGGGTCGAGGTCAATTCTGGGGACCTAAAAAGTTGAGGTGATCAATTTTAAGGTTCTAGTTTGATTTTACGAACCTAAAGAGTTGAGAGTGGTCGATTTAGAGGGTCGAAGTTGGTTCTGCAGACCTAAGGAGTTGAGAGTGACTGATTAAGAGGTCGAGGTCAATTTTATGGACTTAGAGGGTTAAGAGTGACTAATTTAGAAGGTTGAGGTCAACTTTGAGGACCTAAATAGTTGGGGTGACCAATTCAGATAGTCGAGGTCTATTCTTCAGACCTAAAGAATTGAGAGTGACCAATTTAAAGGATCGAGGTCAATTCTACGAACCTAAAGATTTGAGATATATTGATTCCAAGGGCCGAGGTTGAGACTGATTCAGAGGGTCGTGGTTAATTCTGTGGACCTGGAGAGTTTTGGTAAGTGTAGCTGATGACTTGTGACATTTTTTTATTCTGATACCGCTTGGGAGTATGATATTAGTGAGGGGCCTACAAATGTTGGCGCACTTTCTTTCTGATCTTACTGGAGAATGTGCTAGTGCTGAGGAGTAGTGATGAGGTCCAATTCTGGTTCTTTCCTTTTGGGATTTTCATGCAAATTTGTCGTTTTGGCTGGGGGAGCTGGCATTGGCAATGTTTTATGCATGATTTACTCGCATTTCTTTATACTTGAAAATGGACCGAAAAGGCAAAAATAATGGATTTCATTTTATTATCTTGATTCAACAACTTTTCTTTGTACTTGAAAAGAGACTCAAAAGGCGAAAATGATGCATTTTGTTTGTTTATCTTGATTTTGTGGCTTATTCTACATGCACTTTAATTTCCCACTAGGGATATTATTAGAGATAAAGTAAGAAGATGTTATTTTTGGAATATTTGAATGTGCTTTTGGCATATTTGATTAAAGGAATGCCTTAGAGGTTTGGTTGCAAAGAGCTTCCCTTTGAAGAGACTTATTTCAAAATGAAAATGGTTAGAAGAGAAAAACGGGGGTTCCCAAAATAGGGTGTGACCAACATATCCCTGGCCTGCTTGTCTGCTTATTAGTGCATGGGGGAGTATCATCCTTCCGACGGTACTGAAGTCAGTGTGTTGGAGAGACTATATCGATTATGAGTTTACTAATGTTGTGGCTCTGGAGTTGACTGCTAGGATGCTTTTAGTAACTGATGATATAACGATGGACCCCTAAGTGGAAACGATTATACTATGGATGTCCCATCATTGTAATCATGTTGTTATTTTACTAGAGAAGACTCTAAATGGACTAGATGACTGGAAAGAATGTCAGTCCAATTTTCTACGAGGCAGCCCCACGATGATGTTCATGTGCTTGTCAAAGATATTGTGCCTGGAGGCTCCTCCTGAGTTTTTTGCATGACATTTTTTCAGCTTTGGTCCATTTATGGAGAACTGGGTGGATTGGCTTATGGAGCATGGGGCCAGGAATCTTTGCTAGTCTGTGTTGTGGTAGGGTGACCTACAACCTATTTTCTAACTGGGCAGAAGTGGCTTGTGATGTTTAACACTTAAGAGGAGGGTGTCGTGGTTTCATCCAAGTAGATTAAGGCATATCGCCACATGGAGATGATTCGGAATCGTAACCGGGATTGGGATTACTAGGGTCCTCCAAGGACTGGGAATGATGATGAGGCGGGCCCATCTGGCAGTTGAAGTAGGTTTTGAATATAGGGATAACATTGGTAATATGTGGGTTTGTCGTGTAGGTTAATTTTGAAGTGTTTGGCTTGTGAAGTGTTTGTAAGGTGTTGGTTATTTTTCGTTCTTATTGCTGATGTGTCACGTAACTGACATATTTTGTTTTTTTAATAAAAGATGATGGTGATTTTGACTTATTTTGTCGTGCCTTTGATGAATTTCTTTAGTTTGAACTATCTATAATGATCGTTAAGGCATACATAATCCTTATGTTCGTTTAAATGATAAAAGAGAATAATATTCTCAGAGGGAGAAAATAATAACATTTTGTTAAAGAGAAATGGGCCCAAAGTATCTTATGGGTTGCTTACATACCTCTATGGGGTTTAAAAGTTGCGATTTTTCTTTTGAAAGGTAATTTTTTAGAGGATCAGGTCTCGTATAGTTTTGAGTAAATATGGATAAATGAGATTTGTTTTAGATTAGAAGAGAAGTGAGAAGAGTCGTGACACAACAAGAGTTTGGACTAGGGGTAAAATTTCTTAAGATTGTCCAAATTGACTGGACAAGCCATCTCTTTTCCATCGAGGTCCGTGAGCATACGACGTCACCTGATAGGGTCTTGTTTAAGATGTAGGGGTTGCTTTAGTTGGGTTTGAACTTTCCTCTCAGATCCCAGATGGAATCTATGATTTCCTTGAGGGCAAGATCTTCTTCTTAGACACCGCGATCCATGACCTTTTTATTGAATGATCGCGCAATACGATAATGGTACCTTTGCATATAATATAGGACTTTCAAATAATTTCATCTAAGAGCATAAGTTCATTACAACAATTTTGCTGCCAGTATTCTTTGATGACCTGACTTTCAAGCATAACTCGTAGGGAAGGTATTCCAAGTTTGATAGGTAGGTACGCCTTCATGCCTTATACCAAAGAGCAAGGAGTAGCCATAGTGGGTCTTCTGATAGAGGTATGATAACCCTAGAGGACATTTGGGATCAGGTCAACCCAGTCTTTGCAACTTTTGATCGCCTTGTTGATTAGGATATTGAGGCTTTTATCGACGGCTTAGACAACCCTTTGGTTTGAAATCGATAAGGAGAGCGCGTGTGCTTTTAGATTTGATACTCATCAACTAGTTTCTTGACCTCAGCTTTGAAATGGATCCTATTATCAAATACTAGCTTGTGGGGAACTCTGTAGTGGCAGATGATGTTCTTCTAATGAACTTAGCTACTTTCTTTGCATTCAATACCTCATATGACTCAACTTCAACCTATTTTGTGAAGTAATCAATTGCGATCGGGATAAATTTATACACATTTGATTCCTTGGGAGTGATTTTCCCGATGATGTATATACCCCAAGTGAAAAAGGGCCAAGGATAAGTCATGTTATACAACTCTTGAGGGGGCAAGTACTAAAGGTTAGAAAACTATTGGCATTTTAGGCACCATCTGACGTAAGTAGCACAATCTTGAACTATGGTGGTCCAATAATATCCTTCATAAATGATATTCTTGGCAATCATATAACTATTCTTGTGGGGACCACATTTACCTCTCTGGATCTTCTGCATCATGTCTTCGATCTCAGTCCCTGTTATGTAATGCAAGTGAGTTCCATCGAAATTGCTTTTAAAGATTGCCTTATCGCAGATGATGTATTGAGTAGCCAAAATGAGACGGGTCGCACGATCTTTCTCGTCAACATTCTTGGGATACCTACCATGCCTGAGTAGGCACCAAATATCATAATACCACAATCCTACTATGTACAAATCTTCTTCTATAACAAGCTTAATATGGTAGCAATGAGTGGGTATTGTCTGTTTTTGGAGTAAAAATGGCACCATTGTTATCCCCTTTGGTATGTCGACTATAGAGGATAAGGTTTTCAGTGCGTCAACTAGGTCATTTCCAGAGCAAGGGAGGTAATAGAAGGTGATATCTTTAAACTGGGAGGCAATCTCTTCGAGATGAGCATGAAAGGGTAAGAGTTTCTCGTCTTTAACTTTCCATTTTCAGAGAATTTACACCATGATGAAAGATTAGTCTCTATAGACATCAATGCGCTTGATTCCTCTTTTGATGGTGATATTGAGACATAAGTTACATGACTCATATTTCATTATGTTATTGGTGCAATAGAAGTCTAATTTGATAGAGGAATGTTCTTGGGCTTTATTGTCACCAAACATTGTATAAAGGGCAAACCAAAAAAGATCCAAGCTCTACTGGACATGGAATTTCTTAAAACAATCAAAGAAGTCCAAAGCTTCGCCATAAGGGGTGCATCCATCAATAGTTTTATCTCCAAGGCCACCAAAAAGTGAATTATTTTCTTTAAAATATTGAAGGAAAATTTTCAGTGGACTCTAGAGGTGGAGGAAGCCTTCCAAAACCTAAAGAAGTATCTAGGGTCTCCTCTTCTCTTGTCCCTGACCATTGTTGGAAAGTACTAGTACTTGTACCTTATTACTTCTTTAACCATGTAAGGAAAGGACATTGTCCGTCACAATTAAGCTATAAGTTGCTGTTGATACCAAATTTAGTCTGCTGACATGGCTCAATCGAGTGAAGACACGTGGCAATCTACGTGGCAACAACAAACACTTTCGAGAAACTCACACGCTCCGAGGAACTATACTACAACGAGGAACACTGCTTCCCCGAGGAACTCATACGCTCCGAGGAACTATACCACAACGAGGAACACTACTTCCCCGAGGAACTCATACGCTCCGAGGAACAAGAACTCTACGAGGAACTCTTGAGTACCGAGCAACTTAGGCGGTCCGAGCAACTTAGGCGGTCCGAGCTGCACCTCGAACAAAGCATTAATAGCAGGATAACCAACAGTTTGACTGTTCATTAAATGCTTATCATTCAGATGTATACGCTTAAAGGGCATTGAATGTATTACCCTTTCACATGTACAGCATTTAATGTATTACCCTTTCACATTACAGCCTCAGGGCTATAAATACATTGTACAACCCTCATTGTAAGGGACCGGAATTTCTTAATAGAACTTGTAATCGAGAATTCCCATATAGTCAGCAATAACATAACAGTGGACGTAGGCCATTCTTATAAGGCTGAACCACTTTAAAATTTCTTTGTCTCATTTATTTTATCTGTGATTAAATAATTAGATATGATCTAATTTTCTACATCAACAGATTGGCGCCGTCTGTGGGAAACGACTGGTAATATCGTTTTTCATTAAAAACAATCCATCACAAATGGCTGATATTCCAGAATCTAGCAATCGAAACGCTGAAAGCCCTCCAAATCCATCTGCTCCGCCAAATATTCCAGATCTGGCTGGAATAATGACAAATCTGGCTCAGGGCCAGACCCTCATGCAAGAAACTATGCGACAACTCATACAAACCCTCCATGGCGGTGCACCAACCCATTCAGGACTGCGAAGTATTCAAAGAAATACCCGTTTACCTTCTTCGCGTACTAGGCGTACTGATTCATATCGTACTAAGGAATCTGAAGATTTTTCTTATCAACCTGGACGAACTTCGTCAGTGCGAGCCACAGATACTGAACAACGTGTCACTCTCTCTCCAGAAAGGACTAGTGCGCTAGAGAGGTTAAGCAGGGTATCACCTTTTGATCGATTAGGACCTAGGAGGAGCAAAAGTCCTCCTAGAGCCGCATCGAGGATTTTTTTACGACCATCAGATTTAAGGGAAGGATCTGCCCAGTCGCGACCAGTTGCTCGTCAAGATAGATCCCAGGAAGCCACATCAACGCGATCAGTTGCTCGAACCAATAGGCCCGAGGAAGGGAATGATGCATGGAAAGGCTCTATTCAGAGGCTGAAGGATAGATTAGGGGAAATGGCTAAGGCCAAGAACCCTCTACAACTAACTTTTATTCGAGGAACACCTTTTGTCCAGGCCATTGTAGATTTTCCAACACCATCAAAGTTCAAAGCACCTGTTGTGACCCCCAAATATGATGGAAAGACCGACCCTGTCCTTCATATAGAACAATACCAAGCAGCAGCCGACATCTATGCTGTTCCAGATGAGATGAGATGCAGAGCATTCTCGGGAACTCTTACCGGACCTGCTCAAATATGGTATAATAATCTTCCTCGGGGTAAGATCTTAACTTTTCTTCAACTGACCGAGTTATTCATTGGGAATTTCTATATGGGGGCAAAGCCAGTTAAACGAGTAGAACATTTGTTAAATGTTAGACAAAAAGCTGGTGAAAGTACCAGAGATTATATAACTCGTTTTAATAACGAGAAACTCGAAGTCATTGATTATGAGGAAAAAACAGCGATTACCGCCTTGATGAGTGGACTACTTCCTAATAAGTTGTACTACACTTTGGCTAAAGATCCACCTAGAACCATGTCAGACCTGATGGGAAAAGCATCCAAGATTATGAATGCCGAGGAGGCTATGGCTGCGAAGAAGAACATGGATGCCAAAGAAACCAAGGTGGAAGGTGATAAAGCTAAGAAGAAAGAGCATAAGAACAATGGTAATGACAAACATTCAAAAACTAGGTCGGTATGGGACGTAATGAAGAAATTCGATAATTATACTCCTTTGAAGAAGGACATCAACCATGTTCTAAAAGAAATCAAGAACAACGAGGAATTAAACTGGCCGGAGAAAATGAAGGCAGACCCTGACAGGAGGAATAAGGCAAAGTATTGCGAGTTTCATAAAGATCATGGCCATATGACCAAAAATTGCATAGCTCTTCAGAATGAGATTGAAACACTCATCAGACGAGAAAAACTGGCAAAGTATGTTGATCGTGGAAGCGAAAGAAGAAACAACGACCAAGCAAGAGAGAGGTCTATATCTCCTCGTCGAGCAGAGGAGAACAAGAAAAGAAACCATGAAGTTGATCCAGAAGACAACCCCGATCTTCCCAAGAGACCAAGGCAGCCAGAACGAGAGGTATTTTCAATACGCTTTAGGTCATTTGATTGTAATGTTATTACAGGTGGATATGCAAGAGGAGGAGACCTTACTGCAGAGAGAAAAGCTTACCTCTGTGAGGCTCAAGCTTGCTCGTACATTCAACGAATAAATCTAGCTGAGGAGGAACGCCCGAGAAAGGTGAACAAAGAGAAATTGGTCATTGGTTTTTCAAAGAATGACCTCGCAGGAGTTTTGTATCCTCATGATGACCCATTGGTGATCAAAATGAGGATGAATGAAGTAATAATTTCAAGAGTACTGGTAGATAATGGTAGCTCGGCAGACATCATATTCTACTCGTGCTTCGACAGTTTAAATCTAAAGCTATCTCAACTGGAGCCTTATCATAGACCCATTCTCGGTTTTGCTGGCGAGAAAGTATTTCCACTTGGGACGATCAAATTGTATATATTCATTGGTACGTGGCCTGCTTGTCGAACAGAAAGAATACGCTTCTTCGTGATGGATAATAATGTTCAATCATCATACAATATCATCATGGGAAGAGTAGGATTGAAGAAGTTCGAGGCTGTACCATCTACAGTACATCAATGCCTAAAATTTCTAATAAATTTTGGAGTAGGAGTTGTGAAAAGTGATCAGAAAGTAGCTCGGGAATGCTATTATTCATCCACCGAGCAAGAGGAACTGGAGGAATCAAGGAAAAAGACTACTACCTATCAAGTGGATGAAGGTGCAGAAATTGAAACATTGGATCCTAGAGATGAGTTTCAACTCGTGAAGGGTCAAGTGGTGGAAGCTACTGAAAACATCATTCTAGACGACGATCACCCTGAGTGAACTACTCAAGTAGGTTCGTCGTTGGAAGCCTCACTAAAATAGGAATTGATAACTTTCCTAAGAAGCAAAAAGCAAACTTTTATGTGGAGTCATGAGGATATGCCTGGGATAGACCCAAATTTCTTATGTCACGAGCTCAATGTGAATAAGGAGATCAAGCCTGTGAAGCAGATAAGAAGAGTATTTAGTCCCGAGAAGAATCAAGCTATACAGGAGGAAGTCGAGAAGCTCCAGAAAGCTTGCTTCATTGAAGATGTTAAATATCCAGACTGGTTAGCCAATGTGGTGATGGTGAAAAAGAAGAACAACAAATGGAGGATGTGTGTAGACTTCACCGACCTCAACAAATCATGCCCAAAGGATCACTTTCCATTGCCCCGAATTGATCAACTGGTGGATGCTACCTCGGGACATGAGCTGCTGAGTTTCATGGATGCTTATTCTGGTTACAATCAGATTAAAATGAAACCTGAAGACAGGGAGAGTACTTCTTTCATTACCCCTAGGGGAACTTATTGTTATAATGTTATGCCTTTTGGTTTGAAAAATGCTGGTGCGACATATCAGCGGCTGATGAACAAGGTCTTTGCTGAACAAATCAGTTGCAATATGGAAGTCTATGTTGACGATATGCTGACAAAGAGCAAGAAAGTTGCCGATCATCTAGTTGACTTAAGTCAGACTTTTGATCAACTGGATAAATATCAAATGAAGCTGAACCCGACGAAGTGCATATTTGGAGTACGAGAAGGCATGTTTCTCGGGTACATTGTCAATCAAAGAGGTATTGAGGCAAATCCTGAAAAGATCAAAGCTCTATTAGGGCTGCGATCTCTAACGACGAAGAAAGAGGTGTAGAGTCTTACAGGACGAGTAGCAACACTCAACAGATTTGTGTCACGAGCAACTGATAGATGTCTCCCATTCTTTAAGACACTCCGAAAGACTTTTGAGTGGAATGATTAATGTGAGAAGGCTTTTCAAGACTTGAAGAAATACTTGGGAGCACTTCCACTACTATCCAGGCCAGTGATGGGAGAAAAATTATACTTATATCTGGCAGTGTCTGAGAATGCAGTTAGTTCGGCATTGATAAGAGTGGAGAATGGAGTACAAAAACCAATTTACTACACAAGTAAGGCCTTCCGAGGAGCAGAGATCAGATATCCAAGGCTGGAAAAATTGGCACTGGCATTGATTGAGGCAAGTAGAAGAATGAAGCCATACTTCCAGGCTCATGCTATAGTAGTATATACTGATATGCCCTTGAGGCAAGCCCTTCATAAACCAAAAAAATCAGGGAGATTGATGTACTGGGCAATAGAACTTGGTGAATATGATATAATTTACGAACCCAGATCATCGCTTAAAGGGCAAGCTGTAGCAGATTTTATAGAAGAGTTCACCTATCCTGATACCCCCGAGGAGCAAAAGTTGCTCGCTGATCAACCTGTGGATGTTACAGGATCATCAAACACAAGCTCAGACCAACTTAGGTTGGTAAAAGGGCAAGTGGATGTTACAGGATCATCAAATTCGTGCCCAGATCAACTCAGGTTGGTAAAAGGGCAAGAAAAGATGATCGACGAAGAGCAAGAAATATCAGGGGAGGATGAAAGGAAGCAAAAAATATTTCACCGAGGAACTCTGTCAGATCATAAATTTGAAGACGAGTTACCTATATGGAGGCTATATGTAGATGGCTCATCTTGCACAATAGGCTGTGGGGCAGGGATCATTTTGAACAGCCCGAACGAGGTCGACATGGAATATGCCCTACGATTCGAATTCAAAGCTTCCAATAATGAGGCTGAGTATGAGGCTATGATTGCAGGTCTTAGTTTGGCAAAAACTATGGGGGCAGAACAGGTTATTGTCTTCAGTGACTCGCAATTGATCGTAAACCAAATGATGGGAGTATATGCAGTCAGAGGAGAATTAATGATCAGATATCATGCAAAGGCAAAGGAGCTGGTGTCAGAATTTGCTGCTATTCAGCTGAACAGAATACCAAGAATGGAGAATGCGAGAGCAGACGCCTTAGCTCGATTAGCATCAGCTACTCGTACCGAGCTACGAAGAATAATCTCAATTGAAGTTTTAGCTGGTCGGAGTATAGATGAAGATCTGACGACGAATTTTATTACCCTTGATTTAGGACCATCTTGGATGGATCCTATCAGGGCATATATTGAGGAGGGAGAATTACCAATTGACAAGCTCGCAACCAAGAAATTAAAGTTTAAAGCTGCTCGGTATGTATTAACTAACGGTATTCTATATAGATGAGGAATTATGGCAGGTTTGCAAAGATGTGTACATCCCTCCGAGGTGAAAGAATTGATTGAAGAGATCCATGAAGGGTCCTGTGGAGCCCATGTAGCAGGTCGGACACTTTTGCAAAGGGTGATGACGCAGGGATACTACTGGCCGACAATGAGGGCTGATTGTATAGCCTATGCCAAGAAATGTGACAAGTGTCAACGCTTTTCCTCCATCCGAAGAACTCCACAAGAATTGTTGACACCCATCACTTCCCCTTGGCCATTTGCCATGTGGGGAATAGACTTGGTCGGGCCACTGCCAACGACCAAAGGAAAGTTCAAATACCTCGTCGTCGCAGTGGATTATTTTACTAAATGGGTTGAAGCTGAGCCTCTCCTTGATATGACGTACGGCAAGGTGTACCAATTTATTTGGAAAAACATCATTTGTCGATATGGTCTTCCTCATGCCTTCATCACAGACCATGGAACACAATTTGACAACGAGGAGTTCACTGCCTATTGTCATCAGTCAAACATTTTGAAAATCCACTCAGCGCCAGTCCATCCTCAAAGCAATGGACAAACTGAAGTGACAAACAGAACGCTGTTGAATGGCTTGAAAAAAAGACTGGACGATGCGAAAGCAAATTGGATCAACGAGTTACAGTCAGTACTGTGGGCTTATCGTACTACTCCCCGAGCAGCAACTGGAGAATCACCATATATGCTGGCGTTTGGAAGTGAAGTTGTTATACCTGCCGAGTTGGGCCTCCCAACACACAGGGTACTGAATTTCAATTCCCCTGTCAGCGACTTAATGAGAAGATTGGATTTAGACATGCTCGAGGAAGTTAGAGAAGAAGCAACCATCAGGAATGCTGCATACCAACAACGAACAACTTTGTTCTACAATAAGAGGGCGAAGAAGTGCGACCTGAAAGAAGGAGATTATGTGCTAAAGAAAGTGATTCAAAAGCACAACAAACTGGAGGCAAACTAGCATAGACCATACCGAGTTACAGAAGTTGTTCGACCAGGAACTTACCGAATAGCAACTTTAGAGGGGGGGAGTTTAAGAATGCATGGAACGCCGAGCACCTGCGCAAGTATTATCAGTGATGTATATTCTCATACAACGCAGTTCCGTCAGTATGAATAAAATGAAGATATTCTGCCAAATTCTCTCCTTTTATTGAAAGTTTTTCGGGGAATACTAGTGCTACACACTACTCGGCAAAGCTCGGACTACTCAAATTTATTCTCGAAAATGCCAACTAAGGTTGGTCGAGAAATAAATGTATTCCTACGGGAAGTAAAACTTGTATTCCTCCAGGAAGTAAAACTTGTATTCCTCCGGGAAGTAAAGCTTGTATTCCTCCGGGAAGTAAAACTTGTATTCCTCCGGGAAGTAAAACTATGTATTCCTCGGGAAGTAAAAGTATTCCTAAAAATGCCAACTTAGGTTGGTTAGGAAGTAAATATATTCTCAAAAAAGCCAACTAAGGTTGGTCGGGAGGTGAGATTATTCCAAAAAGTGCCAATGTTGCTCGTAGAGGAAAAATCCACTAACTGTAGTTGGTCGACAAGGAAAATTTACCGATCTTGGTTGGTCGAAAATATTTTTATGAATACGAGAAAGTGACCGAGCAAAATTTTTGATACTCGTAACTTTTTAAAATTATTACTAAGTTAATCGAGAAACAAAACATCATTTTTGCCAAATGACTACCACAAATTCAAGCTATTCGACAATAAGTTGATTGACAAGTAACACAATATTATTATCTTTTTAACAGATACACATGCACAAATGTAAAGTGTTTTACAAGACAACGACAATTAAGATTGCGAACAAAAATAAAAGTCTTTCATTAAATCCAAAAACAAATTACATTGAGAATGAAATGTATACAAATTTATTACATTAATATTCCTATTCTATTGGTTTTTTTCCCTCTGCTTTTGAAACAGGTTCCTCGCCAGCAGGCGGATCATTTAAAGCAAGAGGAAAATTTATGAAGTTAAGATCTTTTAACATCCTGATATTCATCACGGATGGTCGATCTAGGAGGTTCTTGGGACGAGATATCTCGACATTTGAATGGAGATTGTAATCGCCTAGGTATTTGGAAATTCAGCATTGAGGGATGGCCCGAGCAGGGATCCAACTCATGTCGAGCTTGAATGGTGGCACTGGAAGGTCGAGCAGCCCAGGATTATGGTAATCCCACAGGTAATGATCCTGTTCCAATTGCAGCGCACCTAAGGCATTCAACCAGCCCTATTTGTAGCCCTCATTATTGGCATTTTGGATACGATCATCCAAGTGGTAGAGAGCCTCGTTGTAGCCAGCCATCCAGAACTCCCTGGGCTGTTTGTGGAATTGATATGTCAATCTTTCCAGCTGTTCGTGGAGATTCTTTATGAAGACCTCTTTATTCTCCAAGATAGATTTCTGCGCAGAAAGTTGCTCTTCCAGACCCCTGATCTTTTTAGACATCTCGCCCAATGCCTGGTTCTTCGCCATCAGCTGGAAGGCTTGGTTCTCTAAAGCAGATTGAGTCCTCTGTTCCTCGACAGGAACCCGAGCAGCTCTTGCTCGTCCATGAGGAGCTCTTGCTCGTCCCCGAGAAGATGTAGAAGGGACAGCTCTCTTCAAGGTCTCCAATTCGTCCCTCAGGTTGGCGTTCTCGACTTTCAAGAACGAGAATCCCTCGTCAGTCACTGGGACCAAAGCATTTGAGGTGGAGGCAGCAGATTTTAATTGAGATATTTCTCTTTGCAAGTTGTTATTTTCTTGCTCCAACAACTCGGCTATTTGCCTGTGCTCCTCGACCTCGGCTTTGAACGTTCTCTCCCGCACGTCATAAGCAGCAAAACGCTTCTCGTATCCCTTGTCGGCAATGATTTGCTGGTACTTCCTCTCGTACCCCTCGTGCAAGAGGGCAGTGGATTCCTTATATTGTTGCTGAAGGTCTTCAAGAGTGCCTTGGAGATCCTCAATCATATCATAATAAGCTACATTATTGGCCACCGCACGATCAAGCAGACACTTCAAATATTGGTAGGCTTAAACTGCCTGTTCCGAAGCATCTTGGCCGAGGATGTCAATGATTTGTGCTCTACTCAGATCTGTGTGACCAGCCTTAAAATATTCATTGCATTGCCGTAACAGCTTTGTATCATGAGCAGACAGTAATTCCATCCTGGCCAGAAACTAGTAGAGAAAGAAAAAGCAACAATCAAAACAGAGCATGAAGAAGAGACAACAATATGCAAAAACAAAAGTTCAAGTTTTATTATATCACAAAGTTCAGAGTTACATGTTCATGGTTACATTTGACAAAGGAAAAATAAAATAGAGATAAACCCGAACAACTCTACACCTTTTCCTTGTCTCCCAAAACTTTCTCGGGAGGCTGGGACGAGGAGGTAGGTAGCTCGGAGGGAACAAAAAGTTGCTCGGGGAGCGATGGCAGTTGCTCGGATGAAGTAGCAAGTTGCTGAAGTTCCTCGTTAGTAGGTTGGATGGCTGGGGGATGAGCAAGGTGCTCGGATGAAGTAGCAAGTTGATCTCCCATCACCATGGAAGACTCTTCGGAGGCAACTTCGTCCTCTTCTTCGTCTTCAGGAGTGGGAGGGGGACCGGGGATGTGTCGCTGGAAGAGTTCAGAAGTTTCATCAACCTTCATCTCCTGAAGAGCTGCGACCCACCCATCTCTAAAGTATTTTAGGCTGCCATATTTGACTTGCGACATCATGGCAGCCAAGCCTTCGTTCCACCCCTTATCCCAGCCAGCACTAAAAGATTTCTTCACAGCCAACTTCCTCTTGTCTTCTCCGAGGAAAGCTTCTCGGAGAGAAGGTTATCAGCAGCTTTCAATTTATTCTCAACCTCCTCCTTTTGACGACTTACTTCCCGAAGTCGACTTAACTCCTCCTCAGCAACCTTGAGTTTATCTTCAAACTCCTCAGCATTTTTGAGCTTCTTGTCGAGCTCTTTATTTTTCTCTGCCAAGTCCTTTATTTTCTTCTCCAAGCCCTTGGAGATTTCAACAACTTGAGCCTTCTCCTGCTCGGTTGAGGTAAGTTTCTTCTCCCAAACAGCCTTGTCAGCATCGTACTTCTGACGAGAATCTTCCAAAGACTGCCTCAGACCCACCAGAGCTTCCTCCACACCAGATGAGGAGCTTGAAGCTTTAATAGCTTCATCTTTCTTCAAAATTGTATTGAAGCAGCTCACCAACTGTGAAAATAAAATGAAAGCAAGTCAGAGACAGATACAACAAGGGAAAGATGAAAAGTTCAAAACAACAAGACTTACAGCAGCAATATGATGAGCAGCCAATGATGTAACCATGTCCCGAGAAAGGTTCTCTTCAATACCTTAGATCTCGGGAATGATCCAAGTCTTCACCGAGCTCATGGCAGAGCTCGGGGGAACAAAAGTAGGAACACAGTTCCAGTAGATGGGGGCTGAGAGCTGGTTTCAGCCAAATTGACCGAGGAGCTTTTCTCCAGCTTCCTCGGGGGAACGACCAAGGAGGAACTCTTGGTCGGTGATATGACAATCACTTCTGTTGGAGCATTAATTTTACTCGGAGCCACTAGGGGCTTCTCTACAACCTTCACAGGAGCAGCCGAGGAAGGTGCATCAACTTTCTTTGTCCCTTCTGGGACGTCAATCTTACTTCTTTTTGCCTCTCCAGCACCAGAGACAGGTTTCTCAAAAAGGGTGGGAGGTCTTCTTTTCTTCATCCTTTCGCTTAAAGGAACGTGTGACTCAGGCGAAGAACTGGTAGAAGCTGGTACTGGTTCTACTTCACTTATTACCGGACGAGCAGTAAAAGAAGTGGTGTAGCTCTTGTACTGCAGCAGATATGAAGCTGACCTAATGTGTTCATCAGCAACAGTTTGATGCAAACTCCAGATAAGTTTTAAGTGCCTTATATTAATGTCTGCCTCTTTTGGACACTTTCTTTTACTGTCAACTGCAAATAAATAAACATTAAAATATCAGTGGCACATTTTATCAAACATAGAGGAAGCATAATTTCAAAATAAATAAAATGAAATAAAAATAACCTATCCCATTGCCATAGGGAGGGCACCTGGGACCCTGATACACTTCATCTCCAGATAAAGGAGCATGTTGCCAATTTTTTATAACAATCCCGTGCTCAAAATAGTCCCTATTGGCATCCGGGAGATTGACCACTAAAGCCCTATTTAAAAATCTAGTCTTTAAATAAAAGGTGTTATCACCAACAGCCCATCTATAACAAAACATGATTTCTGGAATTCCTATGTGAGTTCCATGAATTTGATTTAGTCTATGAACCCCATTAACTATTCTCCATGTATTGGGGGATATTCTTGCAGGAACCACGTCAAAGTATTGACATAATTCCAAACATAGAGGGTTTGGAGGAAAAGAAAATCCAGACTCAGCAACAAAGAGACTGGGGAACCAATGTCCCTCAGCCAAACGGAAATAGTCTGAAGGCTCAGAAAGCTCTTCCAAAATAACCCAGGAGGGAATAGAAAAATCAGAGCGAAATTTATCAATCGATTCTACAGGATAAACCATGATGAAAGAAGGAAATGAAGAAGAAGGAAGAAGATCTTACAGAAAAAGAGTGGATCTGTTGACAACGAACGATGAAAAGGATGAACGCATAAGAGAGTAAGACAATAGAAAACTCGAAGATACAAATTTGAAAAAGTAGAAGACGATGGGATTGTCTGTGATGCTTAAATACCTTACCTTGGGAAACGGGAAAGTTAATGATTACAAAAAGAAACGATTACGCTACCGGCAGCTAGAAGGACAAAAAGTACGCGGAGATCGAGGCGGTTATAAAAATTCAAAAAAGCCTGATTCTACGAATTTGGAAGGAGAAATAAATACAAAAGACTCCTAAATTTCAGGATGACCATTTAAAACTGCCATATTCCGAGATAGAATGTTCCACACTCCTCAAATTTCGAACTATGAAACATTGGGGGCTTCTGTTGATACCAAATTTAGTCTGCTGACATGGCTCAATCGAGTGAAGACATGTGGCAATCTACGTGGCAATAACAAACACTTCCGAGAAACTCACACGCTCCGAGGAACTATACTACAACGAGGAACACTGCTTCCCCGAGGAACTCATACGCTCCGAGGAACTATACTACAACGAGGAACACTGCTTCCCCGAGGAACTCATACGCTCCGAGGAACAAGAACTCTACGAGGAACTCTTGAGTACCGAGCAGCTTAGGCGGTCCGAGCAACTTAGGCGGTCCGAGCTGCACCTCGAACAAAGCATTAATAGCAGGATAACCAACAGTTTGACTGTTCATTAAATGCTTATCATTCAGATGTATACGCTTAAAGGGCATTGAATGTATTACCCTTTCACATGTACAGCATTTAATGTATTACCCTTTCACATTACAGCCTCAGGGCTATAAATACATTGTACAATCCTCATTGTAAGGGACTGGAATTTCTTGATAGAACTTGTAATCGAGAATTCCCATATAATCAGTAATAACATAACAGTGGACGTAGGCCATTCTTATAAGGCTGAACCACTTTAAAATTTCTTTGTCTCATTTATTTTATCTGTGATTAAATAATTAGATATGATCTAATTTTTTACATCAACAGTTGCTACAAATCGTCGAAAGGATTAACAAGATTACATCTACACAATATGAATTCGAATTTCAAGAAGACTTCAACATTCAAGCCCAACAAGGATGAATTTGGTAAAATGTGTTTAAGTTTCATTCACATTTCACATTAAAAGTGTTGGGATATTTTTTATAAAAGTTAAAATGAGTTTTGAATTTTTAATAAATGGTTTTTATTTTTCAAAAACATTTTATCATAAAAGTTTTAGATAAATATCTCCTGATCCCGTGAATAGTTTTAAGATTTGAGGATTCTAAGTTATTTAAAACTTTAAAAGTCTTTTTTAAGGGCATCGGTGACTGTCGTTCAAACGATGTCACATCTCGTTCGAACGAGATGGAGGTTCGCTCGAACGACGTCGCATGTCGTTCGAATGACATGTGTTTTTAGCGGACATATCACCGCCTTGAATTTTAGTATTTAAAAGGTGTCAGGCTACTGGTTCGTGTGGAGAAAAATTGGTTTTGACAAAATATGTGTTTCTATTCTCCAACCTTATTTGAGAGTTCATAATTTTTGTTTTACAATTCACAATCCTAATTGCTTTTATATGTGTCGTTTTGTGGAACCCAAAAGCATAGTTTGCTACTATTCATACTTTGCGGGGAGATATCTACAACCGAGGGCTGCATGCTATTGTGGAGTGAGTCTCGACGGAGTTCTGTGACTGCGTGTCATAAGGGAGTGTTGCGGTGTTCTTAGGTTGAAGACTATACTGCGGTTCATGTAGGTTCGTTGCGTGTGGACTTATTGCTGATGACATCGACCGACGCCTGCGGGTATTTGAGTGTCAAACTGTATTTCATTGTAACCGATGTAAGTTGCGATTCACAATTATAGTGAAATAAAAAGGTTTTTCCCTAAGGGGATTTTTCCTAAATTATTGTGTCGCATACTTTATTTATGTTGGTTTGACACTGCACGCATGTTGCTATTTGAGTTTAAGGGCTGAATTGATTTGATTCATAAATTGATACTAATTAAATAAGTTTGTAATTGAAATTTGCGCAACTATTCGAATCTTTATCGCACACGATTTCTCAAATTGGTATCAGAGCAAGTTACGCTAATTTGTCGCGTATTCCTATCTTTCGCAAAAAATTGTGTGATGTTGATTATTTTTTTTTAGAAAATCTGAATTTTGAAAGTTTGTCGCAATATTTCCAAACGAAAACTTATATAGTCGGTTGCCAATTTTTAACTGGTCTAATTATGCTTACTAGAAAGCCTAAATGAAATCCCATTTAAAAGCAATCGATGAGAGAGTTTGGCTAATTTTTTAAAGAGGTTGGACTCCTCCCACTGTCATCACAAATAATGTTACGAATTTAAAATCCGTGTCAGATTGGACTGAGGAAGAGTTTAGGTGGAGCACTTACAATTCAAGAGGGCTTAGTACAATTTTCGGACACGTCACCCCTGACGAGTTTTGACATATTATAATGTGCACTATGTCCAAAGAAGCTTGGGATATTTTGCAACTCACTCACGAGGTCACTAACGCGGTCAAAGAGTCTAAAGTTTAAAATTTGACCACTCAATTTGAGACCATCACCATGCTAAAGATTGAGTGTTTTGATGATTTTTATGCACGTTTGTCCGACATTGTCAACACTAGTTTTAATCGTGGTGAGCCGATTCCTGATGCCCGAGTAGTTAAAAAGATTTTAAGATCGCTACCAAAACGGTTTATCCCTAAAGTAACGATTTTAAATACCTTAGGAAATTTGAATCGTCTGAAATTAAAAGAGTTAATAGGAGACCTAGAGACGTACGAAATTGACATGTTCCCCAACACTGTCAAACATAAGGATAGAGGGATAGTGCTTAAAGCCCAAGATAAGAAAAAGAAAGCGAGTTTTTGTGAGTCCGAGTCTGAGGGCGAGTCTGATTTTGACATGGCCTTGCTTGCAAAGAATTTTAAAAAAATTCTCTAGTTTTCAAAACAAAATTCTTCCAATAAAAGATTTTCGAAGAAAAACAAAAAGAAAGACAAAGCCAAAGAAATTGATGAGAAATAGAAAGAGGCTGAAGAAAAGTTTGAAAATTTAAAATGTTTTGAGTGTGAGGGGAAAGGGCATAAGTCGTTTGGGTTTCCCACTAGACTTAGGAGAGAGGGAAAGAAAGTTGTCATGCCAGCCACCCTAAGTGATAGTGAAGAAGATGTGAATGATTTCGAGGATGAGTCTTCACAAGGAAAGTGTATTGCCTTTTTAGCCAGTCACTAGAGCACGCCCATTTTGTCCCACGATAATGAAACACTTGTGCACGTGATACCCCCGAGGAGCTTTTGAGTGTTTCTAATGAGTCTGAGAGAGAGTGCGCTAGTGATGATGAGAGTGAGCTCCAGATTGCATTTTGAGAATTGTACGTCGAGACCTTAAAGACTAAAAAATTGAATAATAAGTTAGGTCTCAAGATGAAAGATTTGGAGAGAGAAATTAAGAGTTTGAAGGAGTTTAAGATAAAATCAAGTCAACTCGAGAAAGTGAAGGTTTCTTTTAGTGAGCAGTTGATTGCTTTGAATAGGGAAAAGAGTGAGCTTATAGCCCGTGTGTAACAACTAGAAACAGACCTTAAGCACGCCCTGGAGGCTAAAGTCACTTTGGAGAACATATCTAAGAAAATGGGAAAGATGGTTCTCAATCCTTAGAGTTTAGTAATAAGTCATAACGGTGCGTCTACTTCTTTTGTTTCACCTAAGCCGGTTCCTACTTTAAATTAGATTCACATAACTCTCGACCCGACCCACCTAGGCGTCCCATACCTGTTAGGCGAGCACGTCCTAGAGTTTTTTAGAGAGGTGCACCTAGGTCAATTTATGTTTTCTCCCATTGCAAGAAGAAAGGAAACCTTAGGGAATTTTGCATTAAACTCGTTATGTGTCACACTTTACTCCTACACATGTTCGCACACATGCACCCACCCATGATACTTTGCTTACACATAATGATAGAGAGTTTGCACATATTTGAGAGCAAGTAAAGTTTTTGATCAAGACTTCTCATGATTTGATGGAGTTGTTTCAAAAGATATCACCGTCTTTGGGAAACTCCACCACACCTACTGGATGAGGTCCAAACACGTTTGCTAGCATAGGTTGTTTTTCACGATGTTATCTTTTTGCCTATTGCTAGTATGTACCATTTGTTTTATACTTTGTTAGCATTTTTTGTTTGGCTTTATTTTTTGGTACTATTTTAGCATTGTTTTGGATCTGTTTGCCCATTCCAGGAACTGTTTTCACAAAAATTTCTCACTGGACAAAACTGCCTAACATTCTGGAAAACTGTGAAAATTTTGTGATTCTCGTTCAAACAAGATAAACTTTCGTTCGAGCGACTTCTGTTGTCGCTCGAAGCTGCTTCCCGCGAGAACCCTTCTCGTTCAAGTGACATAGTGCTTCGTTCGAACGGCCCCTTGAGAATTTTATCTCTTTTGCTTGCAGTCCTCTGCTTCATATTGATATAATATTTGGTACTGCTGCGTTGTTTTCTGAACAGTGTTTAAAAAAATACATAAAGATTTTCGGTTTGGAAAAATCTTAAAAAATCCAAAAAGAGTTTCGTATTTCGTTTGCACCTTATATGAATTGACACTTAGGATGACCAAGTCACAACTTCATGCCATATCCACCTGACTATTTGATAGTGTTTTGAGACAATATATTGTGTTATTCATGTGCTTTACAAAGTTTGGAGTCTTTGAGATGATATAGTATTGCTACCTACATGCTTGACTCTATTTGTCCTTTATTGCACACATGCACGAATTTTTTTGATGTTTGTGTTTGTCTATCACATGTTGGTTGAGTGTTTCCACTTCAATTCCGTCTATACAACGAACCAAATACGATAAAACTTGACAAAAATTAGTGCATAAATCGTTTGTGAGATTTGTATGTTTTATTTTAAAAAATGGGGAAGGGCTACGAAAGGTACTTATTTATCCTTTGCGATTAAGCCACCGTTTAAGTGGACCTAAAAAAGTGAGGAATTGAAAATTATTCGCGGTCCAATGAGATTTAAAAGAGCTCGAAAAAATTGAAAGGCAATAAAAAGAAAATTATGCCAAAAATGGGCCAATAGCTTTTTTTGTTTCATCACCTCATAAGAAAAATAAAAAACAGTATACTTTAATGAGGGATTTTGGATGGAATTTTCTACGGTTTGCACGTCCTTGAAAGTCATGAAAAAGCATTACATAGTTTTGGACGTTATTGGTGTGAAAATCATTTATACTTTGATTTGTTGATATGATTAAGGTAATGTCATCTAAATTCAATAAATTTTTACACCTAAGGACTATTTTTATGTTCATTCGTTAGGAGTACACTTATGCATCGTGCACATATGATATGATTGAGTTGATTTTTCCATCGAATTTGTTCACACCCATTCATTTTGTATCCATGAATTGGTTGTATTAGTACAAGTTCATGGTGTGTGATTTTGTAACATCATTTTTGCAATGTTTGTATGAAAAATTTGAAAAATTCAAAAATAGTTTGTTTGCCTGATTTTTCGTGACACCCCTATTTGTTTTATGTGATTTATTCTTTTCCTTGTCTATTTCAGACAAATAAAAAGGGGAAGAATGAATTATGATATTATGGGGGAGTTTAAATATGGGGGAGATTTGATTATGCTTACAGGTATCATGTTTATATCATTTCAAACTCGATACGTCACGAGGTTTTTGCTTTGTCTCATGTGTGTAGGTACAATTGAAGATTTTTTGGATTGCACACCCTGATGAGAAAAGCTTAGAGTTTTTTTTTAAGAGTTGATTTTTGAAGCATCGTTTAAAAAGTTTGAAGACTTGACAGTTTATCTTTCCTCGTTTGAATTTTTAGGAGGGTAGATTTGTATAGGTATTTGATATTGATAATTCGAATATTTTTTTATTTTGTACCGGCATAGACATAGGTGGAGATTTGTAAGGACATTGTCCATCACAATTAAGTATATCGTATACCACTACAAGTTTCTACGAGTGATCTAAAGGATTCAAAAGATTACATCTACACAGTACGAATCCGAATTTCAAGAAGACTTCAACATTCAAGCCCAACAAGGATGAATTTGGTAAAATATGTTTAAGTTTCATTCACATTTCACATTAAAAGTGTTGGGATATTTTTTATAAAAGTTAAAATGATTTTTGAATTTTTAATAAATGGTTTTTATTTTTCAAAAACATTTTATAATAAAAGTTTTGGATAAATATCTCCTGATCCCGTAAACAGTTTTAAGATTTGAGGATTCTAAGTTATTTAAAACTTTAAAAGTCTTTTTTAAGGGGATCAGTGACTGTCGTTCAAACGACGTCACATCTTGTTCGAACGAGATGGAGGTTCACTCGAACGACGTCGCATGTCATTCGAACGACATGTGTTTTTAGCTGACACGTCACTGCCTTGAATTTTAGTATTTAAAGGGTGTCAGGCTACTGATTTTTGTGTGGAGAAAAACTGGTTTTAACATAATACGTTTTTCTATTCTCCAACCTTATTTGAGGGTTCATAACTTTTGTTTTACAATTCACAATCCCAATTGCTTTTGTGTGAGTTATTTTATGGAACCCAAAAGCATAGTATGCTACTGTTCATATTTTGTGGGGAGATCTCTACAACCGAGGGCTGCGTGCTATTGTGGAGTAAGTCTCGACGGAGTTTCTGTGACTGCGTGTCATAAGAGAGTGCTGAGGTGTTCCTAAGTTGAAGACTGGACTGCGATTTATGTAGGTTCGTTGCGTGTGGACTTATTGCTGACGACATCGACCGATGCCTATCGGGTATTCGAGTGTCAAACTGTATTTCATTGTAACCGATGTAAGTTGCGATTTACAATTATAGTGAAATAAAAAGGTTTTACCCTGAGGGGATTTTTCCTGAATTATTGTGTCGCATACTTTATTTATGTTGGTTTGACACTGCACGCATGTTGCTATTTGAGTTTAAGGGCTGAATTGATTTGTTTCATAAATTGACACTAATTAAATAAGTTTGTAATTGGAATTTGCGCAACTATTCGAATCTTTATCGCACACGGTTTCTCAAACCACGGTCAACTCAATTTTGATAATGGAAGAATATGGGTTTTAGTATCTTGTGTACTGCATCAGTAGAGCTTTGCAAGGGTCTAAAGATCCAAGCTCCCCTTATTTCAAGAAATATAACCCAACTTCAAAAGGTGGGTTTTGGTCATGGATGGATCCTCTAATAGCTCAAGCAGCGGAGTTGGTATTCATCTCCTAATACCATAAGGAGGTACAATCTTTCATACTCTCCATTTAAAATCAAAGCCTCCAACAATGAGGTAAATTATAAAGATTTGGTGGTTATCCTAGGCTTGGTTATCCATTTAAAAGTATAATATGTTGAAGTTATTCTTAACTTCGAGCTAGTGGTCAACCAGATCACCAAGGTCTATGAGGCTAAAGTTGATCGAATGGCAAGGTACTTTGCAACTTCCTAGTTTTGCATCCAAAGAATATCCAAATTTAACATCATAAGGGTTCCTAGAGCTGAAAAATCAAAAGTTATTCCTCTTATACAAGTAGCCTCCTTAAATGAGAAAGATCCTGAGATTTTGATAGTCACTTGGATTAACCAAGCATTACCCCACTCTAAATAAACATAGTTGAAGAAGAACCAATCCCAAATTGGACCATACCCATCAAGGGATACCTCAAAGATTAAATCTTTCCCAAGGATAAAATATAGTGTAACGAACCTAAAAATAGTATGAGGATGCAACCATGGCCATAAATGAGACTAGAAAATTAAGCCCACAATCTAGGAATGTAAAGGTTGTAGAAGGGTACAGAAGGCCACAATTAGGTTGTAGGCCACAACTACAGACAAAAGTAGGGAAATAGACCATGACCTTGGAGATGGAATGTCTAGGACTTTGATAGAGGCCCCAACTTAAAGGGAACTGGCTATAACCAATAGTGACCTGAGCTCGCTTGAATTCAGTATGTGGGGTGATGACGTGGCCTCATCAGATCATAACTTGAGAAAAAATATTAGGAGGTTCTATAGTCATTTTTAAAGGGGTATTTACATAAAAAAATGATGTCTTGAGGAGAAGCCCTAGCTTCCTTAATACACCTTATAAATAGAAGGACTTGTCAACTTTCCCAAAGCTGTAAACACATGTAATTCCCAATTTAGAGAGAGAAAGTGAGGCTTTAAGAGGAAAAAAGGAGGAGCTGGCAGGGAGGAGGCCACGGATATATATTGTTCATAGATAGAGAATGGGTGTTAGAGGCACCCATCGACTACTATTCTTTGGACTTGGGTCTATCAAGGTAAGGGATCTATCCTTCTCTTCTTATTTATTGCTTAAAACTTAACTTTCCATGTATTATATTGAACGAGATGAGACCTTGTATGTATATTTTGGGTTAAGCCATGGAGTTGTTGGGTTTAGAGGCCATGATTGCTTATTGTTCATAGCCTTTCTAGGTTTATAGGTTATTATTGGAAGAATCCTTGATTTTAGAAGTTTTCTATTAAGGTTCTTGAGGAGAGATTTAGTGAGTGTTATGAGGATGTTCTTATTTGACCATGTGTGGTTCTATTTAGATCTTTACTTTTGATCTTTGAGGTTTGGATTTATGAGATAATTAAGGTTTAAAACTAATATTTTACTAAAACATCCTTATTTTTTTTTTATGTTTAGGAGTTCTAACTCCTTCTTTGAGGCTGCGGCCTATTAGTAGAGGTCATGGAGTTGAAAGGTAGTATTTGATGTTCTTGGTTAAAATTTGAGATGGTATTCGATGCTGAGGCCGTGAAACTATTTGAACATGCTGAGGTGTAACTTTATATTTGAGGACCCCACGCTTAATTCTTGAGGTCAAGATCGTCATTCCTAAAAATATTGAGCTTAGGAATAACTATAGGGCTTACACCGTAATAGATATCGACCTAAGTGTGGAGTTCGTAGAAGACCACGGATCTGTCATCCTAGAATTGGGCAGGAGGGGAGGTCGCGGTCTGTGGCATGACTATGATAAAGTACCTAAGATAAGGTTGTAATGATTAAGATACAGGATAAGACAGTGGCCATCAGAGTCCTCTAATCATTACCTTTAATTTGGCTAGGAGATACCTTAATGAACATTAGGATCTCCACCAAAGGATGAGGTAGCGAAAATCTAGCCCCGTAATCCATGAAACATTCGTTAAAGTGGACATGTTTTGGGACTAAAGATTAAGCCATCTCATCAGGCTTGACTGATCTCAAATTCACATTATTTATAATTTGTTATTTCTCACAAATACTTTCCAAGCCATCTCATCGGTATTTTTTTAGGCTACTTGGGCCCCACCCAAAAAATTGGGCTCATTGGCCCCCCAGTATTTAATAATTTGGGTACCAAAAGGAATTCCCCAAGTAGAGGGATTGACTAAAGTACGAGCCCCTTGCTCCACGGGGGAATATAAAGAGGCGTGGCAACTTACAACTAAGAGGGGAGTTGGATTCAAGACCTTTAAGGGATAAATGTTTTCGGACGACATGTTTAGGAAATTAAGGAGAAAAAAAGATCAACTGATTGTAGAAGATAAGCTCGAGGAAGGAATAATTATTTACAAGAGTGAATGGTGAGGGTCTTAATTAACCCTATGGGTGAAGTTGTAGTCATCCAAAACCTGACACGCGACATTTCTCCGTCCTCTACACTCAATGAATAAATTGGCACCGTTTGTGGGAAAGCAACAAGTCATTCGTTGTATTCTACCATTTTTTAATTGAGGATCGTTTCTAGTAAACTAGTGAATTGCATTTCGAATTCATCTAGGTTTTGATGTGTTAGAGTTATTTTCAGTCAATCATTATCGAATTTTGTTTTAATCCTTAAATTCACCATCAAAGTTACTATTTCTCGACTTAAAAACCTCATTTCCAATAGTTTTTTGCTATAGCAATTTTTATACTCTTTTTTTGGCATTACATTACTTTGTTTTTTTTTTAAATACTGTGAAGATGGCAAAAAATCTAGAAAGCAGTTGAGCCTTTAAAGGAATTCTTCCTCTAACGCCTGTAGGTATGGTCGATCTACAGGGAATCTTAATAAGCCTGGTTAGAGATCAATAGGCTATGCAAAAGCGTGAAGCAATTGACACAAAGTTTTTTAAACGGGCAAAATAAACCTAAATTGAAATCTGTTACCCCAACATAAGGTGACAACTCTAATAAGAGACGAGAGATGCCACCCTAAACCCATACAATAATATGAGGCGGGCTCATTATAACACAACAACCAAAAATCCTAGGAGATTGGATTTTGACTCACGAGATGAAGATAACAGATCCATGTACTATGAATAAGGCAAGATGACATATCATATCGCCCAGGGGTAACATTGACCATCACATCAGGGTGATATAACAACAAGCAAATATATTCCATTAAACGCCCGAGTATTCTGGGAAGACTAAGAAGGAATTACGAATTTGATCGATTGGGCCCAAGAAAAACAAGGGAAAATCAATACAGAGGACCTAGAGAATGCAGAGAAAGGCCAAAAAAGTTTGAGAGTTGAAGGTTTGAGTTCTCAGATAAGTCAAGGCTAAGCGTATGAGGGTCGATACAGGCCAAGCAGACTTCCCAGGAAAAAAGCTCAATCGAAAGATGAGACGGGGCAGAGAAGTTCGTTATAGTAAAGGCCAGGAGATAAGAGAAACCTTAAAAGGGGTCTATTCAATTCTTGGAAGACCGATTGGGAGGATTTCAAGGATCGCCATTCATAGCTGCAGTAGTGGGTTATCTAACCTCGCTAGATTCAAGCCGTCGGTTATAACTACCAAGTATGATGGAAAATCAGATCCAATAATGCATGTGGAGAATTACCAGGCTGCTTTAAATATCTATTTTATCTCGAATGAAAAGGATTATCGGCATTTTTCCAGAACTATCATTGGGTCGGATCAAGTATGATACCATGACTTGACAATAGAGAAGATCTTAACTTTTTAACGGTTGGTCGACCTTTTTGTCAATAATTTTTATTTAGGTACAAAGCTAAGGAAAATTATAGCTCACCTCCTAAGCGTCCGTTAAAAGGCGTATGAAATAACAAGGTAATTTATCATGATATACAACAGGGAGAAGCTTCTAGTGGTTGACTACAATGAAAAAATTGCCATCACATCTATCATGAGTGGTCTATTTCCTAAACATTTAACTAAGTGCTAGCTAAAAATCCGTTGAGTACAATATCCGAGCTCATTGCTAAGGCAGATAAAATTGTGAATGTCGAAGAGGCAATGGAGCAATGAAATCCAACCATGCAAGATTTGAGGGTAGTAAGATATCTAATAAGAAGGAAAATCTTCATGAAAATAAAGATGAGGAGATTAGATGAATACACCTTGCTCACCGTAGTCATACACCACATCCTCGGCGAGATCTGGTGAAGCAGTGAACTAAAATGGCTAGGTAAATTTAAGGCCGCACCAAACCGAAAAGGTTAACAAATTAGTAAAAGCCAACTTTATTGAGCATGTCAGGCACCTGGAGTGGCTCTCGAAAATGGTTACGATAAAGATGAAGAATGACAAGTGGCATATGTACATCGATTATACTGACCTCAATAAGACTTGTCCCCAGAATCATTATACTCTTCCCATAAATAATTATCTAGTCGATGTCATTATTCGTCATGAGCTACTCAGCTTTGTGAATGCCTATTCAGGGTATAATCAAATTATGATAAAGCCAAAAGATAGGTATAATACCTCATTCATCACAACCTGAGTTACATATTACGACAACGTGATACCCTTCAGGTTGAAAAATATCAGAACCACTTATCAGAGGCTAATGAACAATATTTAAGGAGAAGATTGGTTAGACTATGGAGGTATATATAGACAACATGCTAACAAAGAGTAAGAAGGTGGACGATCTTATAAACAACCTTAGTAGGACATTTTATTAACTGAAGAAGTGTCAAATAAAACTGAATCCAACAAAATGTGTCTTCGGACTTAAGAAAGGGAAGTTCCTCGGCTTCATAGTCAATCAGAGGTGCATAAAAGGTAACCCCGTCAAGATTCAAGCATTCATTAACATGTAACCACCTACGAGTAAAAGAGAAATTCAAAGATTGACAAGATGAGTAGCCACAATGAATCAGTTTGTGTCAAGAGCCACCGACGAATGCCTTCCATTCAAAGTACTTAGAATAACCTCCAAGTGGACCGAGGATTGTGACAAGGCTTTATTGGAACAAAAAAAGTACCTAGGGTCAATGCCTCTATTGTCAAGGCCAATCCTAAGTGAAAAGCTTTACTTATATTTGGCTGTATTAGAATCTTCAGTTAGCTCGATATTGGTTCGATTATAAGATGGAATATAAAAGCCTATATACTACATTAGCAAGGCGTATCGTGGAGCTGAAATCAGGTGCCCTATACTGGAGAAGCTGGCAGTGGCTTTGATTAAAGCTTCAAAAAGAATGAAACCCTACTTTCAAGTTCATATAATCATGGAATATACAGACCTTCCTCTACGACAAGCCATCCACAAGCCTGAAAAATCTGACCGACTAATGGATTGGGGTGTGGAACTAGGAGAGTATGACGTTACATATGAGTCAAGATCATCAATTAAGGGTAAAGTCGTAGCAAACTTTATGACAAAATTTACTTACAAAGAAAAAAATCCGAGCAGACTTGTTTGGAAAGATAGCTTAGCAATAAAAATATCCGAGCAGACTTTCACGGAAAATGGTTTAATAGTAAAATTAACAGAGCAGACTTTTATGAAAGAGCACTCAGCTGTAAAATCATACCAGCATAAGTCTACAAGTTGATCAGATCGAAGACATACCAGAGTCATCGGATCGACAAAATGTAAGAACTCATAAGGCAGAGCAGATGAAAAAGCTATTCAAATGGATGTTTAGTCGAAGGCAATTTTAAAGAAAAGCCTCATGTATGGCAACTTTTTATAAACAGTTCATCATGTGCTAGCAGCAATGGAGATAGTATGATCATTAATACACTAGATAGTGTGAATATTCCCTCAGACTCAACTTTGAGGCCTCCAACAATGAGGCAAAATATGAGGCACTCATAGCATTATTGGGACTAGCATCATCACTAGGAGCCGAGCAGTTATCCATGCATAGTGATTCTCAATTGGTTATAAATCAAATCTTCAGATTTTATGAGGTTAGAGAAGAATCAATGGTGAAATAATTAGAATAAATGGTGAAATAATTTGTAAAAGTATAAACATTACTATCAAGGTTTGGTCAAAATACTAAGGGTTGAAAATGCCCGAGCAGACGCTTTTGCTCGTTTGGCATCTGCAATAAGAGTCAACTAGGAAGAACAGTACGAGAGGAAATCTTATCACAATGTAACACAAAAAAAGAACATGTACTTATTATAGAGTTCAAGAACTTATAAAATTGAAACCTTAGAAGGCGATCAGTTCAAGAACTCGTGGAATATAGATAATCTATAGAAATACTATCAATAGTGATTACAAGCTCGAAAAAGGAGAAAATCGAGCATGTAAATAATTTTTCATATATTTTCTAATTAATTTCAACGATCAATGATAATTTAAGACTTTTTCTCTACCTATAAAGTTATTTCAAGTTTTCTTCAATGTTCATTGCCATCTCGTCGGTGAAAGAGATGTGCAAGAATCTCATGCCAGAGATAATTGAAACTAAGCACAACAATAACTAATCAAGCAACACTTAAAGAATGGTCTGGCCTTAGATAGGCCATGATCAATAAGATTAGCTAAAATTGGGAAATCCAGTGCAGTTACATAGATGACTAAAGCAAGCATAGATCCTAGTACATTTAGATAAATTTAGGACATCTGGTGAAGTCATATAGTTAACAGGATCCGACCATAACTGAATGACGTAAGGATAGATCCTAACATATTTGGTCAAATCTGGAAACTAATGCTAACACATGGCCAAGACAATAAGATCTGTCCATGCGACCAGTAAGATGGCATAAGCACTGGTAGATCCTAAGTCAAGACAAATTAGGTTCGTCCAAAATTGGTAACTAGTAAAGAAGACCAGGTCCATAAGATTCAACCACATGATCGTAAGACTAAACTACTAGGCTTATCGCAACATTAAAAATCTATTGAGTTGACATGGTAGGTGGATAAAATCACACCATGAGACCATAAGACTAGAACTAACTAGGAGGTCAACAAATTTGACCGTATTTACTTATCAAAAACATTTTCACACAAACACTTCACTATAGGTGGAGATTAATAACATAGACGAGCAAAATAAAACAGACAACATAAGCATGAAAATAAGAAGTTGAAACAATTTAATTTTATAATAAAAAATGTTTAGATTCAAAAGGATCGGAAACTCATTACCAATAAGTGTTCAGGATAAATAAGTATTGCTCAAGAAGCATCACAAAAATGTAGATAAAATGATAGGAGCATATCCCACCTTGGGGGTGACCTGAGGAATATTGATAGCAGCGTCGGTTATATTATTATTGCAAACAGCCTCATCAATTGAACTAATTTCCTCACTCTTAACAATGGGCTTGTCCACCTCCATTATCATTTCAGCAACCATGATTGTAGCCTCCTCAGCGTCACCCTCCCACTCGTCGACCACGTTCGCTATATTAGGATAATGCTTTACGATACTCTTTTTCATCTCATTTTAATCATCAAGAAAGAAGTTCACAGTTTTGAGGTTGTACTATGTAGAATATTTGAATATCTTAATAGCATTCTCCTCTGCTTGGATAATAGTCTAATTGGCTTTTAAAATATCGTTATTGGCCTTTTTCAGAGCCTCGTCAATAATTTGCCACTTCACATCATCAGTGAAAATGTGTTCTCTCAATTGCGTGATCACCTCATCAGCCTAGCTCATCAGCTTTGTCTTCTCAACGAGTTTATTGTCCTTTTTCTCCAGCTTATTACACTTTTTCTTCTTATCATCCAATTCTCCCTAAAGCACTTAATTAACATCTATTTTCTCCTCATAAACAACTTAGTTGGCTATAGCCTTCTCATGAATAATGGTGGTACTCTGGAAAATGAGATAGTGAGGTCGATAGATAATATGGCAAAATCATAAGGCAAAAAAAATACAACACATAAACAATTTACCATATAGGCCCTATGTTGATTAATCCCTCACATGTTTTAGCATCCAAACTCCCAAAGAACTCAAAGTCTGGGTTGTGCCCATAATAACTGAGCACATCAACAATGTTACCCATATGCTAGAAGATGAGTCCTTATCATTCCTGATCTGGTCGAGAGTTACAGGGCTCTTCGAACTAAACTTTTACTCCTCCACCATGAGGCAACGACTAGAAGTCTCCACCCTTTTTTAATAACCTTCAAGAAGGTTTCCTCAATATCCACATGTTTTAAAGGCCTTTTTACACCAGTAGGAGGACGACCATCTGTGGCAATAACCTTTCCCTTGCCTTTAGCCTTAGCGGCGGCATCAGTTTTCTTTTGAGGTTTAGCCTCAGCTCTCTTTTGGCCTTCACCATCAACTTTATTTTTAATTTCGAGCTTAGCCTAGGCCAACCTCTTGGCCTCATCATCTACTTTTCTCTTAGCCTCTACCTCAATCTTTTTTCTACGAGCAGTGGAAAGAGAAACACGATCAACTGGCAATGGATCCATACCCTAGGAAGGCTTAATGCACAATTCTAAAGAATTGGGAATATATACTAGGTTAAAGCACATCAGTTAGCAAAATTAAAGGGGTTAGCTAGAGACGAGCTAATAAAAGTAAAACTCCCCATACCTTCTTCAACTAGCAGCTCAGAGCTCCGTCCCATGTCAGTGGAAATATTAACCTCAACCACCAGGGTTGTCTTGTTTTGATAGATGACAAACACCTCCAAGAGGAATATAATACCCAAGATATATCAAAATTTTCAATGAGAATTTTTTTTAAAACTCAACAAGATTTGGTGTGCACTTGCCCAACACCAATCGTTTCAGAGCTTCTTGAAGTTTGGGAGCTCTTTTTTCTCTCCAAAAAGTTCGAATAAGAACAAAGCATCAGCACAGAATAAGTCAAAGAAAATTATAAAGTACAATGGAGACATATATACCAATACAATATGGTTCACACCAATCGTGAGGAACACTATAAGATCGGTTATTCTCATTTGAAAAAAAACTCTCAATCGCCCTTCAGGAATACAAATTGATTCTTCCAGCTCTATTTGCGTTTGAACAAATTAGAAGATATTGTCTTTCATACCTATTGGCTCTGGCCTTTTCTTTCATACCATATAAAAATTAGAATATATTCCAAGTAAGGTCAAAACCAATGTGAGCTTGCCAATAAACCATTGACCCTAGAATGGACCTATAATCATTTAGTGGAAGGTGGCTCGGAGTCACCCCTAATCCCTTAAGATAAACCTTATAGTGGGGTGGAGAGGCAGATGAGCTCTAACTTGGAGAGCCCAAATAGGGAAGAATATCTATTCATCGTTATGTCTATCAGACTCTCTCATTAGAATCAGATAGTCTCAATGAGATGCCAGTAGAGATCTCATATTTATCTCTAAGCTCTTCGACTTCATCCTAGGTGATATTACATCCATGATTTCGAGCATCGGTGTTGGTTGCATCCCATGAATCAGATCCCCCATAGGTGCTTTCCTCAGTGAGGGGTACAACCATAAGAGAGGTAAAATCCATAGGTCTCTTAGGCATAAACAATGGATATATCGATCACTGTATTTACGAATTTTTCACCACACTTGGGGTGGTCCACTTTATCAACGTCTGCGGGTTCTTTAACCTCGGGGAATAATGCTTTACAACGGGGGTTGTGGTGCAGAACCAACAGAGGAAGCTACTTAGGGAGTATATCTTGGGTGACCAGGCTCGTTCTTAGGACAAATGACTTGGAGAGGATTTAAAAACCTTTCGTCAACAACATCAGGACAAGACAGCGCGAACTCAATCAAGTTTTGTATCCATATCTGGACTCATTGAGGGGAAACTTTGGGTTTTATAGATAACTCTTAAACGACCAAAGAAAATTTGGGAGAGAAATATGAGAAACCCTAAAACGCCCTTAAACACCAAAACCTTAGACCAACTAACTCAATGGCCACCTAAGACGAGTGAATATCCAATCTAACACCACCAAACGTTCAATTGGTAAATAACTATAAACAAAGCACAAAATTGCTATATAAATAAAAGGAATTTTATGCGATAGCCCTACGTATGCTACATAAGTGAAAGTTGCGTACCTAGAACCCTAAAATTACAAAGAATGACAGAGATTCTCACACTCCTAGCGTCGGTTAGGAAGAAAATCCACCGAAAAGGGTATACATAGTGAAAGTCTAGCAAAAATTACAGAAATAAGAGAAGATTTAACCAAAAAAAATTAATGTTGGAGATATGAAATAAAATTCTCTCTACAAAGCTCTCGCATTTGAAGAAAATGAAAATGATTTAAAAAACATGCTTTTATACTTTTTAGGCAGTAATCATTACCCCTATTAAAGATAGATAATGTCACGCCTGGAAAAAGCAAACTGACGCTTGGGGACAGAGAGCGCACAACCCCAGGCACGCGCATAATTATAAAACTAACGCCGCCACATATGATTTATATGTGGAAATCCGCACCAAAGATGGAGGATTTTTACAAGTCATTCTTCTCGTTTAAGGCCGAGACAATACTTTTCCCACACCGATAAGAACCTCTAGTTCAACCAGAACACGAGCTAATAATTTCTCAGTTAAACACTTCATTCACTCAATATGCTACAACCTTCAATCGTGAGCAAAGTATTGGGGGCTTTTATTGTACTATTAATATGGTAAGATTCCTAAACTAATCAAAAGAGGACAACTTAACTCATTATCTACCAGAATGAGGTCGGTTCATATAACAATGAGATCGACTCAGATAATAAAAGGGCCAGTCTAGGCACTCTGATCGACCTTAGTATCCAAGACAACACACTTAACTTAGTCATTTGGTATATGGGTTACCTCGGTCAAATATCTCCATCACAGGTATGATTCAGGAAGTGGGATGACGTCAGTAGCAAACCCACTTGCTAGAAATAAATAAATATTCCCTCCAACTATGTGTGACCATGCTAAACTTTACAATTATTCCTCCACTATCATGTATAATGGGTACTTTTTTATTTTATAAAGATAAGACCCCTGACACACTCCAATGGACTGGATGGAATAATCCATAAACAAATACTCCCACATTAATATTTAAGGAGGCAAGGAGTACGCCAAAAATAACAACTAATGGAAGTCACATGCTCTCATTCTACTAAATCAATATTGTCTACAATTTCACCTATGAACGTAGGAACCACCTTGAGACAAACCACATAAATATGAATTCATTAATTTTCTCTCATATCTCTTTATAGCGATTCATAGATAAGTATTCCATTGATTTAAATCTCTTTATCCATTATTGTTTATACTTATATGCTCTCGCTAATACCAAATCAATATATCAGATTACGTGATAACAATGGCGAAATCATTGATGCCTTCAAAGCTATCCAAAAAACCTTGATTAAACCTTTTAACTCCAGGATCTTCTAGTGTTTGATCCTTCTCAAAGTTAGGTAGGTGGGTGGAACCTTTTTAGATGAAAACCTTCGCTAATCCTTGAGATATAATGATCTCCCTCTAGACCTCTTCTCTAAAAACATGAATAGTGTTTTCTCTATCATTATCATTAAAACCCCTTACTACACCTTATATACAAGTATAAAGGGTGGGCTTGGGCCAATATAGATTTCTTGAGAGTAGGGACCTGACTGTAGTACCCCGTATTTTCTACATATTTATAATTTAATTAATTTAGGAATTAATTGGGAAAATACGTTTTATTTAAATTACGCGAGGGAAGTAATTTAAGGTGATTAAATGATAAATTTGATTATTAATTATTAATAGAGAGATAGATTCTGATTACTATTATGATAAAATATTTACTCAGTGTGAATAGTAAATAATTGATGATTATTGTAATACGACATAGTGAGTGATATGTGCGTATTTTATTTTATATCAACCGGGAGTTGCGTGAGACTAATTTGAGGCCGAGATAGGAAATATATTTAAGTGACTCAGATGATAATTTATATGTCACGATTGATTCCGAATGGGTCAAAATAGTCGAAAAAGTGTCCCCGAGGATATAGTTTGGGTCTCGGGTCAATTTTAGATCAAACTGGCACCTATTGAGGGCATTTTAGTCATTTAGCTATTAGAGGTTAAGAGACCTAAGGAATTTGCAAGGTTATATCAGATGTTAAAGGGCTTACTCTAGGGTTAAGAACACACAAAACTCAGAGAGACCAATTGAGAGAAAAGAGAGAAAAATTCTCAAGGCTTAAAGAGGATTTGGTGAGGGATTTAAAGGATTCTTGCGCCATAATCAAATTGAGAGGGAAGATTGGAGGAGAAAGCAACCCAATACTTTCATCAAATTAGAAATCAAATCACCATATTTAAGGCAAGTGTTTATTGCAAATTAAATTGATGTTATAATACCCATGTGTAGGGTTAAATGGAAATTGAATTTTGTTTTGATAATTCTTGGAGAAAAAGAATGATTTGAATGCATGTGTGGGATAGGTTGCATATAGATGTATTATGATCTGTATAGGGCTTGAAATTAGATGAAATTATGATTGCTAATACTAAATTTAATCTGGATTTGTGAGGATTAATCAAGAAGAAAAGAAATATATCGGTTGTTGTCGATATTTCGATTTGTCATGAATCTTGGGTGAATTATATAGGATTTAATGATGTATTCTACGTTAGACATAGTCCTCATACATATAAATGAAGTCTAGTTGTGATGGGAGACAATTCTATGAGGTTTAATGGAAGTTTGGATTGAATAACAATGGAGAAGACAAAGTTGCAGTAAGGCTGCACCTGTTCGATCGATCAATGAAGTCGATCGATCGACCAATTCGTTGATCGATCGACCTAAGCTGAATTTGGGTCCTTTGGTTGGTTGAGTTTCTTTCGATTACCAACAATGGAGGGGAACCTTAGAAGTGATATTATACTTAGGTAGGAATTTGATAAAGACCAGTAGGTGTATAATAAAGGTCCGTTATGGTCATTGAGTGTAAGACTAGGGATATGGATCAACAGGGATAAATCGATCGAGTCGTGTGTCGGGAATTTAGGATTTGAGATATAGGAAGAGTAAATGTCAATCCAAGATACATACCAGTAGGTTAAAAGTAGTTTAACTAGTGAAATAAATGAAGGGGTAACTAGGGACCTTAGAGTTGTATGAATGCTCAATTAATTACCCAAGTGCGATAAATCGTAACATAATAAGTACGACAAGTATGAGAGAAAAAGATAATACGTACTCAATATAAATAGTGGGGTTATGTGTATACCTACTGAATTACATATAGGTGGAGTGAATAACTACGATGTACTTGTATGTGATTTGATTGATATGTTCGATAAGACATTTCGAACCATGTTCGATGAGACATTCCGAACCAAGTTCGAGGGGACATTCCGAACTCATAAATCCTTATTGTGTAATATAAGGACACTATAATGAAGTATGCACTTATAGTATATATTGTGTGTGAAATATATACCTTATGATTATTCTACTTTGAGAGATAGTAGACTGGCAAATGTGATATATAGATATATATCCAAAACATAAATTAAGTAGAGAGACTTAATTAACATATTAAAGATAGATTGTGAATATCTAAGAAAGTAAATTAAGTAGTGAGACTTAATTAGGAAGATGTTAATATAACATATGTGAAATGTTACATGGTAAATAATTAACATATAAGAGATGTTAATAAAATGGATGTACTGTATGGGCGGTACGAAAACTTAGACGTGTAGATAAGATCAGTTGAATGCTTTAGTTTAGTTAACTTGGATAGTATGGCTAGGTGGGATACACATAGAACGTTAGGCGTACACTATAGATGAGGGGTGAGAAAACTCAAGAGAGTGTACATGATCCTAACATGTGTAATCAATAATTGATCTTTATTGCGATAAATTACTTGCTAAATATCTTCAAAATGTTTTGAGTACTAACTCTTGCTATAAAA